>CM050521.1:37791059-38491892 GCA_027563665.1 Antrozous pallidus
ACAGCCTGATTTCAAAATGGAAAACTCTCATCAGAAAATCTCTGTACCTCCTCCTAGGACCATCCTTTCGGGTGAGACAAGCAAAGCCCTTTGCACAGAGCGCTCCAGAGAGCTTCTGCAGCTCCAGGCCAGTCGAGAGCAGCATCTCCCTGGAGTGAGCCAAGCCCATGCGTCCCACCCAGCCCCACAGCTGTGACACTTGAGTTTGACCTGCATCATGCTGGAGCGCCTTCCTCAGGAGCACGCTGGACCAAGTTGCCCTCAGGAGGCTGGAATCCGGTCCCTGCTCTACTACAGGCAGTAGTTCAACCATGATTAATCACTCCTCTTTTCTGTGCCTCCGTCTCCTTCTCCATTAGGTAGCAGAGAGTCCAAGTGCCTGCTGGTTCCCAGCCTGCCACAGGACTGACGAATGACAGCGCATCCACCTACCTGCAAGACAGACCTCAGACTGCACAAAGGGTTCTGCTTTCAGCCTTTGTCCTCGTCCCCCATCACCTGTCACCCATGTCTTTACTGTGGGACGAGGTGCTCCTCAGACGTTCCATCGCGTGATGGTCTAGGCCAGTGGTCGGCAAACTCATTAGTCAACAGAGCCAACTAACAACAGTACAACGATTGAAATTTCTTATGAGAGCCAAATTTTTAAAACTTAAACTTCTCCTAATGCCACTTCTTCAAAATAGACTCGTCCAGGCTATGGTATTTTGTGGAAGTGCCACACTCAAGGGGCCAAAGAGCCGCATGTGGCTCGTAAGCCGCGGTTTGCCGACCACTGGTCTAATCCATCTTTCCAACATTGCTCTGGCGATTCAGCCTGGACTCCTTAGGGTGCTTGTGAATTATGCTCCACCCAGACCTGCTTGCTCAGACCCCCAGGAGTGGGGCTCAGGGCCTGGCTGTAAGGTCCCCCAGGAACTTTGTGCTCCCCACTCCAGGCACAGAAGGGCACCTGCACTGTGAGGTTCCTGTGTGCTCTTGCCCATTTCCCCTTCTACTCCAAAGTGAAACACTTTCCTTCCAGGGCAGCTTCCTTCAGTGCGCTCCTGGCTGCTTCTCTGGCTGGAGATGGGGTGTCCGGTCCTGCCTACTTCACCACTGCTGGGCACCAGGGGGCAGGGCTTTGCCCCTGCCTTGCTTGTTCAGGCAGGCAGGAAGCAGTGCTTGCTGGCCTTGCTCTGGGTCCCTGCTCTGTGCTGCAAGCCTAAGTGGTCTGACCCTCAGCCAGCAGTCTGCCCACTTCCCCCTCCTTACAGGTGCCAAGAGCCCCTGCAATGCTGGTGTCTGAGAGGCTCACTAGATGGCTGACCCCTGGTTCCCGGGTTTCTGACTCTCCCTGCCACCTCATCCTTAGCACTTAGCCTTTGTGCCAGGAATTCTGCTCTTACTTTCTGCCTTGAAGCCATGGACATGCCTCTTCCCGCCCTGTGGTGTACCACAGGCGCTCGGGGCTGGACCTTTGGCAGTGTGTTACATGGCCAAGAGGGAGCCCACTCACAAGTTTCTGTGTGCAGTTCAGGAATCTGCCCTAGGCCAGGTACCGTGGGGGTGAATTGGTAGGATGGAAGAGAGAGAGGCCCTCTAAAGTGGGGGTTGTAGTTCCCACCTTATCCATAGGAATTCCAAATTGAGGTGACTTTCCTGCAAGGACTTTCCGCATGGCATCTTCCAGCCTCTAAGAATCCTCACAGCGAGATTTAGTTCTGCAGGCAATGCTGCATGTGGGTTCCATGCACTTACTTCCCGATGCAGGTCTAGATGCTGACCTGGAGGCCAGCTAGGGACACACCCTGCCTTGCCACTTGTGTGCTCTAAGCAAGCTTCCAGTGCCAGCCTATGAAAAAGCTGGAGCCCTCAGAAATTCAGCCCCCCGCGCTGAAATGTGGTGAGTGCCTTTAGCCCATTACTGGAGACCTGTTGCCCAGCCAGCTCATTTCATTTCCAGAGAGCTGCTGTGTTTCAGACCTCAGGGCCTGGCTATCCCTGGATTGGAGAGGCTTCCTATTTTTGCCTCATAAGCAACCAAGCTGAAGGGCATTGGGAATAGGAGGAGCAAGTGCTCTGTCTTTGCCCAGGGTCCTGGACAAGCCGCCACCCACCTCCCCTACCTGTAATCTTCATGGCAACTCCATGTACCCATCCTGGCATTCCCCACCCACCCACAGCGCCCCATGACTGACCTGAATAGCCAGCATTATAACTGACAGATAGGTGATGGCCATAGAGACCTGGTTGGGGGACCTCAGCCTTGCCCTGCCCCTCTCCCTGCCCGCGGGATAGATTAGCATATGACGTACCAGACTTGCTTCTCTCCCAGCACAGGCTTGCTCAGTGTTTAGCAGGACAATGGGAAGATCGGCTAATTCCCTTAACCAGGTGTCTGTCAGCCAAGGACTCTGGGGTGGTGGGGGAAGAGGATGACGGCGCAGGAATGTCCTCTCTCCTTCAAATATGAGCAAATTAGGTTTACAAAACCACGATTGATTCTCACTGTTTTGCTCTGAATAAAACCTATTTCGACACAGGCCTCTGCCCTATAAATTCTTTTAGCCAGAACTAGGGAACCAGAGAAGCTGATCAAAGCTAAGCAGATCTGGCTGCCCGGAAAGCCCGCCCTTAGCCCATCTCCCCTGCCCCTCTCCCTAAAGGATGCGCGCGCCTGCGCAGGTTGGCCTGCCGGTGCGCTCCCCCAGGCGGCCTGGTCCTGGTGCGCATGCTTGGACGCCCACTAATCCGCCAGGACCCGGGAGCATCTGCAGCTGACCCAGCACCGCGGTCTGGGCGTCCCGCGCCCCGCCATGACGGCTCACTCCTTCGCCCTCCCGGTCATCATCTTCACCACGTTCTGGGGCCTCATCGGCATCGCCGGGCCCTGGTTCGTGCCGAAAGGACCCAACCGCGGGTAAGGGACGCGCGGGCCCAGCCTCCCTGCGGACCCCTCCAGGGGCGAGTGCGCAAGCTGCGGTCCTCGGACCCCGGCTCCCGCTCCTCCTCCGGGGTCTGCGCTTGGCCCCCGTGCAGCCGGGGAAGGGCAGAGAGGGTCGTCTTTAGGAAGGCGGAGAGCCGACTGTCGCGGGAGATGCTCGAGGGTCACCCCCTTTTTCAGTCACGCTGTGGGTAGCCGCTGTTCACACGGCACCGGCTGTGACCTTGAGCGAATGTCACCGCTAAAGCCCCCCTTCATAGGTAAAATGGGGGTGATGGTGACGGCTTTTTTTTTTTTTTTAATCCTTACCCGAGGACATATTGAGAGAGAGAGAGGGAGAGAGAGAAGGATGATGATGATGATGATGATGATGTGAGAAACATCGATTGATTGCCTCCCCTACCGCCCCTATGGGGGACTGAACCCGCAACTTAGGTCTGCGCGCCCTGACCGGAATCCAGCCAGCAGCCTCGAGGTGTAAGGGAGGGCGCTCCAACAGTGGAGCCTTCTGGCCAGGGCGATGGCTGCCTAAGGTTGCTGCGAGGATCACACGAAATAACGCTTATAAAACTTAACATGCAGCCACTGGTATTATGTATGGAATGTTTTGTTCGGTATCATCGGCCTGTGGAGGTCCCAGAGCAGATTTCTGTGCCTGTTACACCATTCACAGTTTCTGCTTCATGTTGTTGTCAGTTATAAGGTACTGTCTCCCCTTGATTACAAGTTCCTTCATGCTCTTGGCCACTGTAGACCCCCTTGCCCAGCCAGGACTGTGCTTTGTCGTGTTGAACGAATGGCTCAAGTGCTCATTTCTCTGGTGCAGACTTCAAGTGCTTTGGGTCAGAGGTCATAGGGTCTGGTTTGGATTCAGTTTAGCTCTGCCTGGAGTTTTGGACACATGGGTGTTGCCTCTGTTTTTCAAGATCTGCAGGGCCGAGGACCCACAGCTTCTTAGTATCTCACCTCTCCTGCTAACCGTGGTTATAAGCTTCTGTCTCCAGTGGTCTGAGTGGACACAAAGTGGCCACCCGTGTGCTCTCATAGCCACTCAGTCTGCCTCAGAGTTGGCGCACAGTTTCCTTGCTTCTTGTCCTGTCTTCTAGTCTTCTGTGTTCCTTTCCCTTGCCCAATGAATTCTGAATTGCAGAGACTCCTCCATAATGGGTTGCTGCAAATGCAGCTCTGTGAGTGTCTAGTCCCAACATGGTTGCATTAAGATGGAGACATATTGGGTGACAGAGAAAGGAGATGAAGGGAAGGAATCATAAGGTGACTTTGATATGGTCACCGTCGGCCTCCCTATGAAGTGACACTTAGTATTTTTTAAAAATTTTATTGATTTTGCCAAGACTGGTTTGGCTCAGTGGATAGAGCGTCGGACTGCGGACTGCGGGGTCCCGGGTTCAATTCCGGCAAGGGCATGTACCTTGGCTGCGGGCACATCCCCAGTAGGGGGCGTGCAAGAGGCAGCTGATCGATGTCTCTCTCTCATCGATATTTCTGACTTTCTATCCCTCTCCCTTCCGCTCTGTAAAAAATCAATAAAATATATTTTTAAAAAAATTTATTGATTTTATTGATTTTTTTACAGAGAGGAAGAAAGAGGGCTAGAGAGTTACAAACAACGATGTGAGAGAGACATCCTTCAGCTGCCTCCTGCACACCTCCTACTGGGGATGCGCCCGCAACCAAGGTACATGCCCTTGACCAGAATCGAACCCGGAACCCTTCAGTCCACAGGCCAATGCTCTAGCCAGTTAGGGCAACACTTAGCATTTTTATTTTCCATCTGAGAAGAACTCAGCCTCCGGTGTTCAGGTGACATGGGGGAGACCAGTGGGAAACGGAGCTCCTTCTCTGGCCCTGGCCAGGCTTTCTGAGGGCACTGGATCCATCCCTGGCCCTGATCTGACATCCTCTTCCATTGCAGAGTGATCATCACCATGCTGGTAGCCACTGCTGTCTGCTGTTACCTCTTGTAAGTACCTCTCTCCCCAGCTCAAAATCAGCCAGTGCCTTTCTCCTCCCTCCTCCCTCCCCTCCCCTCTGTTCCCACAGTGAAAGGCTGGATCTGTCACACACAGGAAAAGAGGTGGTTAGGAATGGCAAAGAGAGCAATAGGCTGGAAGTCATGAACTCCGGTTCTGGGTCTGAATGTGTCACCTGGACAAGCTTTGTAGTGTCCACAGGCTGCGGCTTTCTCATGTGTGAAATGAGTGAGTTGGGCCAGCTCAGTGCTTTTCATGCCCAACTTGGCATCAGAATCACCTGGAGAAACTGAAATACGCTCTGAGGGCTGCACCGAGACCCACTAAATCACAGGGCTCAAGGTCCGCACTCTGGAATCCGAATTTATAATGCACCTCCCTGGTGGTTGTGAGGCAGCCATTAGAGCCACCAGATGCAGTCTCCAAACTAGGAAAGGGGGCCCTGGGGACATAGAAGAGCATTTTGAGGGATTTGAGAACCTGGACAGTTCGAGGAAATCAATTTCCAGATCCTCAATGCCTAGATAGTCTCTTTCTAAAGCTCCTATTCATGATAGCCCCTCCCCACCCCTCCATCCATCTCCAATCCTTTAGTGTTTCCTTGCTTCATGTTTAAATCATTCTGGCTGCCAAACTGAGGAGTAAGTCCATGTTCTGGTGTTAGGGAGGCCTGTTTTGTCTAATGAGTTCATGAGCTACTTATTCTTATTAGTCAATTCTAATTTCATTTTATATAATATTAATATTTCTACTTCCTATTAACAAAAAAATAAAACTTGTTAAAAAATAATGCTGACTTTCAGAGGTTAGTTTAAATACATGAGGCATATGGTTTCCCAGAATTCTCCCTGGACAGACCATCTCTAAGTCCCTTTCTCTGTGCTGTTTCTTAGTCTTTTAGGACTGGACAGATGTCCTCATCTCTCCCAGGGAGGGCCTGTGGGGGCTGAGGTTTGAAGGCTCAGAAACCAGGACAGAGGATAGTGACTGGGAATGTGGGAGACAGAAGGGTGTGGGTAATTGCAAACCCCAAATCAGCATATGGGAAGATAACCTGGGCTGCATATCAGATGCACATGGGCAGAAAGGTGGGGCAACTTAAGCAAATGCTACGCCTAGAAATCATATTTACAAAACAAACTTGGGGTAAAGCGAATGATAAACAGGCAACCATTTCTGACAGTGTCCTGGGCTTCAGGCAGGTGACTGGCTGCCATGGGAATTCAGAAGTAGAAGAGCGGATCCTTCCTACAAAACCAGAGACTGAGCCCCATTGGTACCAGCATTTGAGGCATGCGAAGTGGTGCACCTCCAGGGTCTTTGGGGCCTGCTTCTGTGGGCAAACGACGTCATGATGATGGGGCCTGACATCCTCGACCCCATCTGTGCAGCCTGTGGTCACTGGAAAGCTCACTGGCCTGAGGGACAGGCCCTGTCCTATCCCCAGAAGTCCTGGGAGTGGGGCATTCTGGTCATCACTTCCTCATGTTGGGGTAGTTCCTTCATCTTGTTCCTAAAAGGGGGTGATTCTGACATGTCTCCCATCAGAACAGCCCTGCCCTGCTCCCAGATGCAGACTGGAGTGGCCTACACCAGGAATGTATTGGGGCACAGCTGGGAATCACTCCGATGTGCCCAGGAGGCTGTCTTACCTCTTCCCTCATCCCAGAGCCCGCCTCAACTCAGAGATCTAATACATCTACAGAACATCACATCAAACCTAATATAAACCAAAATCCATGAACCCCAGCCCCAGCCCACCTGCCGGCTGGAGTGGGTGGCTCTGTGGGTCCCTCAGACCCTGCAGCTGGTGCTTGGGTGGGTCATGTGACCATAAGCCTGGCAGGAGACATACCTGGGAGGTGCCTGCTGAGCCCCAGCTCACCCTCAATGTGCTGTTCCTGGCAGCTGGCTCATCGCCATCCTGGCCCAGCTGAACCCTCTGTTTGGGCCACAGCTGAAGAACGAGACCATCTGGTATGTGCGCTTCCTGTGGGAGTGACCGCTGCTTCTTCAGTCCAGGTACTGGGGCTCAGGCAGTGGTTAGGGGGCACCTGGCATGGAGGAAGAGAACAGGCAGGACCGTTTTAAGAGTTTACGTTTGGATTCAGATGTTCATTTACCAGACAAAAAACAAACAAATAAAAAACAAATAAGTGGTGAGCACCTACTCTGCCTGCCTGGGACTGTGCTAGGGTACCAGATGGATGGCAAACCACAGTCCTTGAGGTGCTTCCTCAGAGGGCCCAGAGGGCATGGCTGGGGATACAGAACCTGTCCTGAGAGAGGAAGGCCTGGGGCCAGGAGCGCTGAGGCAATAACTGGACAGAGGAGGTTGACATAAGCTGAGTGACTGGGGCAGAAGCAGGGAGGGGGTGGTAGAGAGGGGGTCTCCACAGCGAAAGGTGACCCTTTCATGTGATGTGCTTTTCAGGTACCCCAGCTCTCCAGATGACCTTGGCTCACCTTTCCCTGACGACTCCTTTGTTCCACCCCCACAGCTGTGTCGTGATCCCTCTGTGTCGAAGTAATGGAAAATCATTCATACCCAAAACACCATAGTAATTTGGATCCAGATTGAAACTTTATGTTTAGCATTCCTTATAGTTATAAAGTCACTTGAGTGGCCTGCTCAGAAAGTTGTACCTCCTCAGAATATCTTGTTCCACTCTCCTCCTGTACCTGCCACCCTCTCTGTGGATAAGCACCCCACCCTCCCCAGAGGCTCAGAAATAAGGCAGCTCCTGCCCCCAGTTAGGACTCCATTCATTCGGCTGCAGTGAGGGCAGATTTCAGAGCCCCTCACAGCAGCTCTAGGTCACCTGAGCTGTGGAGAGTGAAGAGAGACGGGTGGAGGCAAGGTTTGGGCAGCACTGTGGGCTTCAGAGATTGAGCTGGGATGCTGAGGGATGGAAGGGCATCAGCCCTGACTGGCTGGGCAGGCAGCAGACCAATGAGATCCTGGGACCCCCAGCACATGCCCTCACTCCCAAGAGAGCTGAGGCTGGGATCTCAGACATTTGCCCTCAGCCTCAGAGCCAGTCAGGGTCTCCTCTCTGCCACATGGCTTCCCTGGAGGAAGAAGCCAATTTCATGTATTTATTGACTATTTATTTGATTGGCCTTCTTCCCACTTAGTGGGCACTGGTTTTGGACCTGTGGTAGAGTGTGAGGTGTCTCACTTGGATTTCTTGGTCTGGGCTTGGCCTGTTGCTCAGAGCTCAGGCTGGGCCTTCCCTTGACATTCTACAGGCCCCTTTCAAACTCCCTTCCTGTCCTGACCCCTGTGGCCCTCCTGGAGTGGGGGTATTGTGTGTGGGATGTACAGAAAATCCAATCTGTATCTAGTGACTCACGAGTGATAGGAAATCACTCTTTGGTGGCAGAGTCCTGGCTGAGGCCAAGTTTGCTGGCCACCCTTTCCCTGCCCACCCGAATTCCCTGTCCTCAGAGGGTGGAGGTGAGTTTGGGGACCGGAAAGAGGGCTCAAAGTGGCTTGGAGCTGCAGCTCTGGGATGTGGACACGGAACTACATTTTCCTGAGACCTGAAGGAAAGTGCAGCTGGTCTGGATTCTGTCAGAACCAGGCCTGGCAAGAGGAAAAAGTGGAAGACTTGCTCAAGTGGAACTTTGACCACCACTCATCTGTGCCTCTGAATGCAGTGAACAGTTTTTGGGCTGTTCAATAAAGCAGGTTCCCAACTGTTCTGGAGTGTAGCCTGCCTCATTCCCAAATACCCGAGGGCCCAAATCTGCCTGCTGTGCTCTTGGAAATCTGCCTGCTGTGCTCTTGGCCTGGGTGAGAATGTCCTGCATGGGGCAGGAAAACGGCAAGCGGAAGAAACTAGCACTTCAAGACAAGCGAGGAGCCAGCACAAGGAATTTAGGGTGGGGAGATGCATAGAGGAGGGACCAGACTGCTGAGGGCCTGACCATGGCTGAGGAGCTTGGGTGGACCCAAAGGGCAGTGCAAAGCCACAAAGAAAGCCAGGGCGGGTTGTGACCCAATTTGATTTCTGGGATAATCTCTCTGAGCACATAATGGACAGGAGTCTGGTGATAGGGCCCCAGGTGAGCGGTGGTAAGGACGAGTTGGGCAGACTGAAGATCCACTTAGTAGCTAAGATGACCAGCGTGAGAGAGGGAGGAGGCCAGGATGGATCTAGCCTGCTCCAGATGGTGGACTTTGGAGAAGACAGGCTGTGAGGTAAGACACACAGGTGGCCAGCAAGGGCCAGCACCTGAACACAGGATGGAAGCCTCCAGAAACCTGGCCACCCAGGGGAGCATGATTTTGCAGGTTCTGGGGCTTTAGTGACCTGTTAGCAGTGAGTAGGGACAGTTCTCAAGTGGACAACCACCACCATCATCATCCACAGCCTGGATGAAATTTCCTTCAAGAGTATGTAACAACAACCACAGCTGATGCCTTCCAGGTGCCAGACACTGCTTGGGGAAAACAAAGGGCAAAGAGCTAAGGTGCCTTACCAACTTGATGCTCTGATGCCAGGCTTCCCAACCATCCTCTCTGACCTTTCCCACCTCAACATCCTGATAAATCTGACAAATTCCAACCTGACCTAGGGACACCCAGCAGCCCAGATTCTCAATGAGGAAGGGAGATGACTGCATACAGATGACTGCATGCCACAGCATCACAGCCCCGAGGAAGCCCCTAAAGCAAGGCACATTGATGAAAAAGTTGTAGTTGCTTTGAACAGAAATAGAATCATTCATTCATAACAATGGGAATGTGAGGGTGTGCGTGTATGTGAAATCCATGGGGGTGGTTATAGTTGCTCCTCAATCACCTGGAGTGACCTTTGTTTATAATTTTGGAGTTTCCAGAAACAAAGTCAGTTCACAACCACAATCAGAAAAGTGAGGGCACGTGACCACACTGTGTATTAACAAATCTGCATAAGAGTCACTCAGAACAAAACAATCCCAGAGAATACTGGACCAGGTCCATTACAACAGAATCTCCAGGGATGGAGCAAGACTCCCAGACTTTTAATAAGTGCTCCTGATGGTTACAGGCTGGCACAGTTCCAGGGATCAGAGTTTTGGAATTAGGCAGAGGAATTTCTCAGGATGGAATATGGCCCACCTATATTAGCATTACCTGAACTGCTTGGGAATGCAGATTCCTGGACCCACTCCAGATCCTGCTGGGTTAGAGTTGGGGCTCAAGTTTCCCTTTCTTATGCTACTGAAACCCTCTAGACAGGGTTTCCCAGCTTAGGGCTGGATAATTCTGTGAATTGTAGGATGCTTAGTAGCACCCTGACCTCTACTCACCAAATGCCAAGAGAACCCCGCTCCCTGCTCCCAGTTGTGACAACCATATAGTTTTCCAGCCATTTAAAAATGTCCCCTGGTTGGGCAACAGACCTAAATAGAACCTTTTCTAAAGAAGACAAAAGGAAGGCCCAGAGACATATGAAAACTTGCTCAAAGTCACTAATTATCCGAGAGATGCAAATCAAAACAACTATGCGGTACCATCTCACACCTGTCAGAATGGCTTACATCAACAAATCTACAAATGACAAGTGCTGGCGAGGATGCGGAGAAAAAGGAACTCTCCTGCACTGTTGGTGGGATTGTAGACTGGTGCAGCCACTGTGGAGAACAGTATGGAGTTTCCTCAAAAAACTAAAAATGGAGCTCCCATTCAGCCCAGTGATCCCACTTCTAGGAATATACCCCAAGAAACTAGAAAGGCGAATTAGAAAGTATGTATGTACCCCTATGTTCATAGCAGCACAATTTATCATAGCTAAGACTTGGAAACAGCCTAAGTGCCCATCGGCAGATGAGTGGATTAAAAAACTGTGGTACATCTACACAATGGAATACTACGCTGCGGTAAAAAAGAAAGAGCTCCTACCATTTGTAACAACATGGACGGAATTAGAGAGCATTATGCTAAGTGAAATTAGCCAGGCAGAGAAAGACAAATATCACATGATCTCACTCATTTGAGGAATATAATGAATGACATAGACTGATGAACAAGAATGGATCCAGAGACTGAGAAAAGTCCATCAAAATATCAAACCTCAGGGTAAGTGGCAGATGGTGGGAGTAAGGGGGAAAGTCAATATATTTGAATGCTTGAACTAAGGTAAGTGATTTGTGTTTTTATATCCCTGACAAAGTTTATATAAAGTTATAAAAAAAATTGGCAGCTAGTTTGAGATTGAATTAACATGGCCTAGAGCATGTCATCTCTTATGGACACCAGTTCTTAGGCTAGGCCCTCCTTAACTTCCCGTGACACCACAATACCCTTGCATGATATTATTCTACAATGTCATTATAATATTTGATATTTGACAACAGCATATTATACAATTATCCCAAATAAACTTACAAACTAATTCTTTGAATGTTGGGCAGCAACTTAAATAAAGAATAGGAAAGGAATTAATCCCTTTCAGAAGGGATGAAGGCACTGGGAAGGCATCCGAGCATTCTATATTGGCCCCTCTGGCCCCTTTGCCAAGAGGGAACCTCTTCTTATTATCCAAATACACACAGCTGATGCGTGAACTTTCAGTTCAAGCTGTGGCCGAAGTCTCTGGGCAGTTGGCACCATGGATCAGTCTCTCGACCAGTGGCGTGAGCTGGGCCCTCTCTGGAGAAGAAACCTGGGTCACCCGAGATATGTGATCAGTACCGGGACCCCGCCAGCAGGCGAGGGGACCCCATGGCAGGTGCTGGACGTGGAGGCCACGGGGGCATAGACTACAAAGGAGACAGGAATGAACCTCACATCACCCTGTTTGGCCCCGGAGGATGGCTGGTTAGCCAGAGACGGGTAAGATTCCTCAGGGAAGGAACAACCTAAGACAGGCACAGTCGCAGAGGGGCCAACAGGTGAGAACTAAAAGATCAACAGAGGTGGGGCACAGACCCTCATCCGCAAACCTTGCAGGGGCTTGAATTCTCACTCCTCCTGAGGAAGGTCTCCTACCCCCACGGCTGCTACACCTCCCACGCACAACTCACACCGGGACCCAGGTGGTAGACAGAGACTCGGCCAGCAATAGCTGCCCTATATCTAAATTTAATTTTTTACAAGGAATTCTGAGGCCTACTCAAAAATGCAAATATTCCTTCCCACAAGTATTTACTGGGTAAACTAAGATTTCTGCTTGAGTATTAAAATTGACAGTAAAATAGTAATCAAGTTTTCAGATTAATTTAAATTGGCCAAGTGAAATAAGTGAATACTCAAGAAAATCTAACTGTACTGGACAAAAAGCTTTTCCTAAAACATTAACTAAATTATCTATTAGTAGTTCATCTCACTGCAAAATTGCCTAACATCCAAAGAACCTAAAGTAGTAATATTTGTATGCAAAAATTAAAATTTAAAATTACCAAGACTGCAAAATAAAATTTCCAAAAGCCCCTATTAACCAAAAAAAAAGGGGGGAGGGGGACAATGAGGTAATATCATGTAAGGAAAAATATCCTAAAAGTAAAATACATGTAGAAAATTCTTACTCCAGAAAAGAAAATTCCATTTGTAAAACCAGCTGCAGGACACCCCCCAAAAAAACACACATGGTGTCAAAATAAGCCAAAGGAATATCATTTAGGCAAAAATAAAAAGAATCCCTAGTCTAATTTGCAGAGAGGATCCCTTTGTTAACCTTTGGTCGAGAATGTGTTTGTGTGTTTGCAGAGAACAACTCCAAGACCATGTGGGTTCCTGCGACAATGAGGAACTGACGGGCCTGTTCCATCCACGAGGACGGTCCAGAGATGGCGGACGCTGACGACACCTTGCCATGCTAGCAGTCGGCAGCTGTGTGGGGCTGCAGGCGGCCCAGGAACATACCAGAGAGGATGGATCTTGCATTGCCACGATGTGTCCACCATCTGGATACCATTGCTGACATGTACACATGAAGAACTATTTGACATTGAAACTGGGACTCAGAACAGTTGGACATTGAAACTGACACTCAAACTTTTTTTGCTCTTATACATTTGTTTTCAATATGCAGAGGCAAGGTATTTTTGAAGAAAAGAAACAGGGGAGAGTGATTGATATAGAGGCAGGGTGGCCTCGAACAGACAGTCAAGCTATAGGGGGAAGGCTGGAGTGGAGGGGAGGCAGATGCTGGGGGAGATCAACCGAAAGACTTGTATGCATACATATGAGCATAACCAATGAATGAAAGACTCTGGGGTGGGGAGGGAGGCAGGTGGGGACATGTGCGGGGGGCTAGGGGAGGCTGGGGGGAGGATTTTGGGGGGGAAGGAAAACATGTGTACTATTAAATATAAGTTATATTGTAAATAAAATTAAAAAAAAATAAAAATAAAAAAATAAAAATGTCCCCTGGGGGCCATGTCCTCCCCAACATGGGGAGCCACTATCCTAGATTTGACCCCTCCAGTGATTGATAAAAATTTAATCAGTTTATCGACGAAGAACCATTTCAAAAGAGGTTGAGAAGCCCTGATGAAAGCTGGTATCCTGAGAGCCAGGGTGCCTTGTGAGCCTTACCCAACAGGCCTGGAGCTTCTGACTTGGTCCACGCCCTGGGGAGATGGGAGCACCCAAGCTTTAGAGGATTATTAGGTGTCTGAATAGACTAATTCCAGCACCATGTGGTCCAAGGATAAGCTGGAGGCTCATTGGAGGCCGGGGGAGGGAGGGAGCTCTGGCGTCACACCTGGCCCAGTATAACATTGAGCTTCCCCTGCAGGCATCGTCCCTGAAAAAGGGTGGTGGGTATGGTTGGGATGGATATTTCCAGAACCCCCAGCTCAGCTCTCTAACCTCAGGATCAAGGGCCATGATGGCAGCACAGCTTTTCCTCCCTAGTGAAAGGGTCAGCCTTTCACCTCCTGATGAAGGAAGACCCGTGAGGCATTGGGATGGTGGTTTTCTTTACCTGCCCATTCTGTCTCCGCAGCAGGAGTGCTGGACCAAATGGATCACTGCAGAGGCTGCAACCTTGATCATTGTGATACCAGCTGCAACATCCATGCTCTTGGTTCACAGGAATTGATTCAGCAAATGTATATGTCTCTTCGTCTTTCTGCCCAGCCTCCGCAGCTGGAGCTGTTCACCGTGCCTGAGCAGCTCAGCTCAGCTTTAAGGCTGAGAGTGCAGAACTGAGAATTGGGCCCACCGGGGTTCAAATCCTAGCTGCACTGATTATAGTTGAGTGAAAGTTACTTGATCTTCCTAAGTTTTAATTTTATTGTCCAGTTGATATAATAATACCTACCTCGTAGAGGTTGGGAATAGGAGCTGAGAGAATAGATTAAAGTGCCTGGCTTGTCAATAAATGCCAGTTGTTAATCACTAAGTCTGTGTCTTCATCTGTATAACAGAGAACACTAACATAATTTGAAGTGGTAGTGTTTTCTCAATAAAACACTAATGCATTGGGTGGAGGGGAGAAGAGGGAATGGGTCCTTAGCATAGATATGCTGGTTCTGTGCAAAGCAAGGCTCATGAGCTAGTACAGAAGGCCAGGGTAGAAAGCTCCAGGTGCCTAGCAAAGGACAATTGTAGGTGGGACATTGCAGCCAGCGTGATCTTTCCTCCCCTAATAGGTCATGCAGTTTGGATCACCTGACCTTACCTCCCTAGATATCAGCTAGGCCTCAGCTGTATTTCAGCTCCAGGCCCAGGAAAGCAGCAAAACCAGACAAGGGACCCCAAGGATGACCTCAGGACCAGCTGCATTGACCAATGACCCTCTGTCCTGATGCAGACCAATCGATCAGTGAAGACCCTGACCCTAAAAGGACACACCTGAAAAGCTGCTGAATATTCTATTGAGATCTTTTCCTGGTACCTCCCCTAAAATATCCACCCTTAAAACCCTTAGGAAGAGGACCCAGCTGTGCTCTCCCTCCGGGAACATGACCCTCCCCCTCCCTCTCCCCATCTCCTTTCCCCAATGCTCTTACATATATTTATATAGACATATATTTTTGCCTTTTTTTTTTCAGAGAGAGAGGGAGAGAGAGAGAGAGAGAGAGAGAGAGAGAGAGAGAGAGAGAGACATGTGAGAGGAAAACAGAGAGAGAGAGAGAGAGACATGTGAGAGGAAAACAGAGAGAGAGAGAGAGAGAGACACGTGAGAGGAAAACATCACCCCAAGTGGATGAACCTGAAACCTAGGTATGTGCTGTGACCAGGAATTGAACTTGTTTGACCTTTAATACCAGATGAGGCCACACCAACCAGGGCATATTCTTTTCTTTTTAAACACATAAACAACACACTGTTTTCTACCTTGTTTTTCTTTACTCTTCTTTTTGAACTGGACGATATATATTGAAAAATCAATTCATGTGAGTACATTAAGATTCTTTATTATTTATTTAATTTTGTTAATCCTCACTTAAGGATATTTTTCCATTGATTTTTAGAGGGAATAGAAGGGAGAGGAGAGACAGAGAGAAAAACATCAATGTGAGACATTGATTGGTTGCTTCTCACACATGCCCTGGACTGAGCCAGGTATGTGCCTTTGACCAGAATCAAACCCGGGACTCTTCAGTCCAAGGGCTGACACTCTATCCACTTAGTGAAACCAACTAGGGCAAAAGTTTTTCTATGTTAAAAAATGTATTTGTAATATTCTGTCATATGGATTACCAAGATTTATTTAATACACTGGGCTTGTTTTTATATCTCTTATTTCATTCCACTAATCTGGTCTTCAATTCTATTATACCAGTACACAGTGTTTCAACTGTAATAACTTCACATATCTTCTATATATATAAAAGCCTAATATGCAAAGTGTTCCCTCAGGAGTTTTACCGGGAGACCAGGAGTTCAATTGCTCACTATGAGTGCACTGACCACGAAAGGACAGTGCGGAATGAGGGAAGGCCCAGCTGGCAGCCAGAAGGCCCTAATCAGCCCTGATCACTAGCCAGGCCTAGGGACCCTACCCATGCATTAATTTTGTGCACTGGGTCTCTAGTTTTTATATATTGTAGGATTTGTTCCTACCTATGCCTAATCATTCTTCTTCTTCCGGTTTTTCTAAGCTTTTCTTATTTTTCCTTCTGAATCTAGTCTGTGCTAATAAGCTCTTGTTAAAAATTTTATTGGGATATAATTAAACTTGTATATTATTTTAGAAAGAACTAATATCTTTGAGATATTAGGTCTTCCCAATCCTAAATATGATATGACTTTAAAAAATGTTTTTATTGATTTCAGAGAGAGAAAAAAAACATTAATGGTGAGAATCACTGATCTGTTGCATCCTGCACACCCTCTACTGGGCATGAAGCCTGCAATCCAGGCATGTACCCTTGAGCAAAATGGAACTGGGGACCCTTCAGCCCACAGGCCTATGCTCTATCCACTAAGTCAAATCAGCTAGGGCTGATATGCCTTTTTATTTGTTCAAGTGTTTGTTTTTTTGTTTGTTTTTTGTAGTATTAATGATGTTTAAACTTTCTTGTGGTGTTTTTTTTTAATGTTGATATTGTACATTTCTTATTAAGCTTTTCCCATAATATTTAATATTTTTTATTGCTAGTAAAATGTAATCTTCCCTTCCTTTCTATTTCTAAATGGTTGTTTGCATATGTGGAAGATTTTGATTTCTATATATTAATATTAAACCCAGATACCTTGCTGAATTCTCTTATCTTTTATAATGTGTCCCCCCTCTTAGTCTTGCAATTAAATCACCCCTGGTTCTAGAGTGCCTCTGGATTAACACTGCAGAGGCCAGCTCTGAATCTATTATATATGTATCAATACAATTTTAAAATAATTTGTGGCTCCTGCCATCTCCTACTTTAACACACTGTGCGACTAAATTTGTGTCCTTATCTGTGTAACAGAGAAATCAATACCTCTATCTCTGAGGCACTGGAGAGAATCAAATAAGATTTAAGGTAACTCTGATAAAGTTTTTTGTTGCAGCGGCCCTACTTTTAGCTCAAGTTGAAGAATTGGACATGGAGTCGATTTGCTGGAGACCAGAGGAGAGCTGGAGGGAGATGGAACAAACCTACCACCCCTGGGCAGACTGCCCTGAGACCCACGGCGCCCTAGCCTCAGCCCCTGAATTGGTCTGACTCCGCAGGTGGAAAGAAGCTTAGCCTGGAGTTGGGCACTGTGGTGCCCAGGTGGGACCAAGGTGGGGGAGAGCGGCACTCTGCTCAGCCCAGCGGACGCGGCCCCTTTGGCCCCTGGACGGTTCCGAATGGGGAGGTGCCGGACGAGCTTCCAGCCTCCTGGGCGTCACCGCTCAGCGGAAATTTGTCCCCGGAGACACTCTGGGTGGGTTGGCTGCTATGCTGGTTGAGCCCTCAAGCTAGGAAGAAACCCCACGTGTGGATCGCTTCTGCCTGCACGTGCACAGAGCCAGGTCGCACTCGAGCAGGCTCCCGCGGCGCAGAGCCCGGAGTGGAAGGGGCCGTGGCGGCCGGTTAGTGGAGGAGGAAGACTAGATCACCATCAGCCAGGAACGCCGTGATGGCGTTCTTCAAGGCCACAAGAATAACTAGCAGAGGTAGTGAATTTTGTTTTATTTTTGGTTTCTAGAGTTTTGTTTGTTGGTGCATAACTAGCAGAGGTACACGAGTAGGGAGGAATCTGGATAAAAATGAGCGCAGGGCGTGACTTCCGACGAGGAGGCGGTGCACCGCCTTCGCTTCCGGCCGCGGTAGCCCGCGCCTGCGCACTAGGTGCTGGCCGTCTGCAGGGAAAACGTACCAAGCGCGGGCGGGGGAGGGCGCGCTGTCGTTCCCGGAAGTAGCCCCTTGCGTGTCCCGGAAGTCTAAGCCCTCAGGCTCTGCCGGGCTCTTCCCGTGGCTTCTGCGGCTACCCTGGTGGTGGGCGAGGGTGGCAGGTCCTCGTTCCTGGCTCGTGGGCTGCCGTGGGAGCTGCGCCCGGCCTCACAGCTTCACCAGCCTGGTCTTTGCGGGCGGCTGGCCAAAATCCGAACCCCTGGCCTTAGGTAAGCCGAGGTTAGGGAGTTGTGATCCCCTCTCAACGAAGTGGACGCTGAGGCGGGGGGACGGGCGGAGGCAGCTTGCCCCCGTCCTAGACCGGCCTGGGCGTCTCCTGCCCGGTGCCTAAAACACGCCAGGTGAGGCCAGAATGCACTGCACAGCGGCCTGTGCCCGTCATTCACCCTGCTGTATACGTTTACTCAGTCCTTGAAAAGCCTGTGAGGTGGCTGGCATTGTCCCTGTTGCAGTCGAGGAAACCAAAGCATGCTAGCGCACGGCCACAACTGGTGGGTATAGCGGGGATAAACCCGACAGACTGGCTCTGCAACTTAACACTCTCAGTCCGTTATGGAAAGAAAGCAGCCTCGCAGAGTACTTTCTGCTGGTGTGCAGTTTAAAACGGATAATGTGAAATCTAATGATGCATGACTGTTATTTTGCCATCTTTCTTAGGATTTGCATTTGTGACAATAACCAAAAACTAAAAGGGCTTGCTCTTCTCTCCCACACATTCCTCCCGCCCTTCTCTTCACCACCTGCCCAGGTGGGTGGGTGGGGGATGAGAAGCTAAGAACTTGAGGGCCCAGTAAGTGCTCTGAAACCACCTAGGGTCTGGGGGACACCTGCCTCTCCCCCAGTGAAGGAGCTGAAAGAAGAGGTGGCCAGTGGGACTGGGCAGAGTGACTACTCAGAGAAAGGTCCAGCATATTTACGAAAGGTGGGCTGAGGTCTGCACAAGGCCCCAGAGCGCAGCAGGCACGAGAGAAATGGAAAAAATGGAAAAGTGGCCCCTTTCCTTCTGGCTGAGCACTGGGAAAAGGCCTGGTTAGGGTGATCAGAAGAGTCTGACCTATGGAGCCAGAACATAGGAAAGTGCTGAGGCCCCACCACCATCACCAATCCCAGTGCAACCAGCAGGTTGCTGCCTCTAGGAGTCCCTGGCTTCTCGGGAAGCTAGGCTCCTCTGTATAAACTGCTTCAGTTCCTTCTCCTACACCCACTGAAGGACTTAACAGCCAGCACAGCCATCCTTCCTTTTGCTCTATCAGAAGTAGGTTCTTTCCCTTCTCTGGGAAAGCTCCTGCCTTAGTTCTCCGACTCCTGAATGTCCATCTAACCCCTTTTCCCTCTGCATGTTTCTCTACTTCAAGCATGTCATACTCAAAGGCTAACAAGGTTTAAGTTTATGTGAGCTTCAAAACAAACAAACAAACAAAACCAAACTTCAATTTTCAAAGAAATGTAGATTTCGATAGACACATGCTGAATACAAAGGGCTGAAATAAATGAGTAATCGTTAACATAAAATAATAGGACATTTTAAATAAAGATTAATATTTTTTCTTTAACATTAACTTATTAGACACTGAATAACGGCACAAATTAATGTAATTCAAATAAACCTATTTTTGTTCTTCAAAAGCAAAATATTTCCTGTTGTGCATAACAAACAAGTCAGTCCAAGACTAATGATGTGGCAATCAGCTACTAAAATATTCACTGCTAGTATTTGTGGAGAGAAATAGTGCGCCTGCATGTAAGGTGCATAAGAGAAATGAATGATTATAGTAGTCATTAGTGGACATTGTAATTCATTATTAATAACTAGAGGCCCAGTGCACAAATTTGTGCACAGGTGGAGTCCCTCGGTCTGGCTGGTGATCAGGCCGATGGTGGCTGTCTCACTCAGTCCCTATTGGGCATGCAGACTGGGGAAGGACTATGGGAGGTTGGCCAGGCGGGGAGGGACTGTGGGAGGGCTCCAGGGCATGTCTGGCCCGTCTTGCCCAGTCCCAATCTGCTGGATCCCAGCAGCAAGCTAACCTACTGGTTGGAGTGTCTGCTCCTCGGTGGTTGGTGCACATAATAGCGACTAATTGAGTGATCGACCGAATGGTCAAGTGGTTGGTCAGACACTTAGCATATTAGGCTTTTATATATATATACACACGCACACATACATACATACATACATACACTAGGGGCCTGGTGCATGAAATTTCTGCACTGGGGGTGGGTGATCCCTCAGCCTAACTTGCCCCCTCACACATACTGGGAGCCCTCAGGGGATGCCCTACTAACCACTCACCCCAGCCTGCCCAAGGCCTAAAGCCTCTGACTGAGGCGGAGGGACACCCAGCCATTGCCCTGCAATGGGGCTGATGGCTGGCTCCGTCCCAGCCCCGCTAGCCCCAACCCCCAGCCTGGGCCTTTGCCCCAGCCAGCTGGAGCCTGGCTAGCACGGGCCTCAGTCCTGCTCCCCATGGCCCTGGCCGCCTCGGCCCCACCCCCTGCGGCCCTGGCCACCTGGGCCCCGCCCCCCATGGCCCTGGCCGCCTCAGCTCTGCCCCCCCAGCCCAGGCTGCCTCCACCCTGGCCCCTTGCGGCCCAGGCTGCGCACTTGCTGGCTGGATCTGCCCCAGCTCCTGATTGGCTGGTGGGCGTGGCTTATGGGTGTAGCAAAAATACAGTCAATTTGCATATTACACTTTTATTAAATAGGATACTAGAGGCCCAGTGCATGAAATTAGTGCATGAAATTAGTGCATGGGGGGTGGGCGGTGTCCCTCAGCCCAGCCTGCACCCTCTCCAATCTGGGACCCCATCGAGGGATGTCCAACTGTCCATTTAGGCCCGATCCTACTGGGATCGGGCCTAAATGGACAGTTGGACATCCTTCTCACAATCCAGGACTGCTGGCTCCAAACTGCTCACCTGCCTGCCTCCCTGATTGCCCCTAACTGCTGCTTCTTGCCAGCATGATCACCCCTTAACTACTACTCTGCCAGCCTAATTGATGTCTAATTGCTCCCCTGCCAGCCTGTTTGCCCCCAACTTCTCTCCTCTGCCAGCCTGGTCACCCCCAACTGCCCTCCCCTGCTGGCCTGATGGCTCACAACTGCCCTCCCTTGCAGGCCTGGAACCTTCCACTGTCCTCCCCTGCTGGCCATCTTGTGTCCACATGGGGGCAGGATCTTTGACCACATGGGGGCAGCTCTCTTGTGTGTTGGAGTGATGGTTAATCTGCATATTACTCTTTTATTAGATAGGATAGAGGCCTGGTGCACGGGTGGGGTCCAGCTGGTTTGCTCTGAAGAGTGTCTTGGATTAGGGTGAGAGTTCCCTTGGGGTGTGGGGCAGCCTGGGCGAGGGGTCTATGGTGGCTTGAAGGCCGGTCACGTTCCGCTGTGACCCAAGCAGAGGCCCTGGGATCTGGGATTAATTTATTAATTGTAAATTAATTCAATTTACAATTGAAACTTTGTAGCCTGGAGCGGAGCCAAGCCTTCTGCTCACTACTTGGCAACAGCCATTTCTGTTTGGGTTTATTTAAATTCTGTAATTGGAACTTTGTAGCCTAGAATGGAGGCCTACAGGCTAGGGCTGCAGAAGCTTGGCTTCCTCCATCACCTGGGCAACTCTAGCCTCTGCTCTCTCTATCTCCGTGGCTGCTGCCATTTCTGTTGGGATTATGTATCTTCTATAATTGAAACTTTGTAGCATTGAGTGGAGGCCTAGGCCAACAAGTGCAGGCGGAAAGCTGCCAGGAAAACCCAAGCCTCCCTCTTGCTCTCAGTGGCGGCAGCCATCTTGGTTGGGTTTATTTGCTCCTGATTGGCTTGTAGGCGTGGCTTGTGGGTGTATCGGAAGTATGGTCAATTTGCATATTACTCTTTTATTAGATAGTCTATAGATTATGTATAACAGGATATTGTAAAAATTAAGTTATGAAATTATTAAAAAGTTTCTTACATACTGTTATATTGGCTGGGCTACAGAAATATTCATTGTGGACTGCAAGTTTGACATGCTTGCTCTAGTTAGAGACATAGCCAAGCCTTTGCCCTCCCATCTTAAAGCGTTGGCATTGCAAGTACCTGCCTCTTCCACTTATTGCAAATAGGCTCCACCTTCTTCATCCACTGATCTTTGACCCTATCTGCCTGTCTGGAAAACCTCCTGGCTTCCCTAACATCAAAACTGCATGTTTTTTTCTCTCCCTCCTTTGCCTGTCAGTCATCTTTGAAGTCTGCGCATTCTCCACCCTCCCCACAGTGTCAGCATTGCCTGGGCAACCACTCTCCATTCTCTCCCTCTGGCATTTCCCCTCAGCTTCTAAGGAGACTTTTACATGGATCCATATCTTTGGCTTAGACCTGTCTCCTCACCCATGTATCTGTCACATCTGTTCCTGAAGATTTGTTGCAGAAGAACCTTAAAATCAGTATCTTTAAAACTGAACTATAGTAATCATAAGGGAATCACTTTGTATCTCTTCCTTGTTCTCCATCTCAACTCAAGCATAATATGCCTCCTGAGTAGCTCTTCAAACTGTCCCCTCCCCTCCAGTCCCTCTGCCATTACCTGCTCCAGCCCCTCTTCCTCCTGCTCCCCAGTGCCTGGCCTGCCAGTGTGGCCCCGCGGCAGTGCCCTTTCGACCGCTGCCTGGTGTGCAGTCTGAGAGTCTCCATCTTGTAGTTGTCCTCAAATGTGCATTTGTCATTTGTTGTGAGAAATGTCATAGTAACTTCTTACTAATAAAATGCTGAATATTTTATATTCGTTGAGTTTCAGCGTTGGCTCTTTACAGTGTCAGCCTCGCTGTCATCTGATGTGCTTCAGTGGAAGAGAAGGATGATTGCATGGCAGTGACAGCACAAGATCCTTGATCTACCCAGGAGATAAGGATCCTGAAGCCTAAAGTATGTGACTCCTTACGAGACAGAATCTGAATTCCACTATCACAGACTAGACTTACCTCAGGGTGAGCCCGAAGCCGGCCTCCACAGCACCTCCCATCACTTGCCTTGCTTCAGTGCCATGAGCCCATTTCCAGGGTGTCTTGTCATGAGCTCGGAGCGCCAGCCAGGAAGTTACTCTCCTGTATTCCAATCTTTAGGGTACAGTGCTGACTCATAGTAGACACAGTGGAATATTGGTTCTCCCACCTAATTTGTTCTGGAAAGCTGTTAGAGAAGCGATTTTTTTCCCATTATAAATAATGTAAATTGAATTAATCTGTTCCAAACCTCAAAAATGGTTCTCTGTTTTAACCTTTCTTATATACAGTACATTCCTAATGTATTGTTTAATCCTTATCTAATAAAAGAGAAACATGCAAATTACAGTACCTTCGCTACGCTACCAGCCAATCAGGAGCGGAGGGCAGGGCGGCGAGGCGCATGGGAGGCTGGGAGGGCGAGACAGCGGAAGGGCGGGGCGGTGCACCTGTGCTGGAGGTCAACCGCTCAGGGCCTGAGCCTCAAACAGAGGCAGCAGAGTGATTGCGCCTGCTGGGGGTCAACTGCCCAGGGCCCCAGCCTTGGAGCATCAGCCAGAGGCTTGTGCTTTGGCTGGGGGTGGAGCAGGATGATCACCCATGCTGAGGGTCCCCCGCCCAGAGCCCAAGCCTCAAACAGGGGCAGCAGGGCGATCGTGGGTGCTGGGGGTCAACCGCCCAGGGTCCCATCCTCAGAGCATCAGCTAGAGGCTTGTGGCCTTGACCCTGGGTGGAGGAGGGCGATCCTATGCACCGGGGGTTCCCCGCCCAGGGCCCGAGCCTCAAACAGAGAACGGGCCTAAGCCATCAGTAGGACATCCTTAGAGGGCTCTCAGTATGTGAGAGGAGGCAGGATGGGTTGAGGGGACCCGTCCCCTCCAGTGCACAAATTTTGTGCACCGGGCCCCTAGTCTGTAAGTAAATACTTCTTAAATTTATTGAACTACTCCTACTAGCTTTACATGAATTTTTCATATATCACTGCCTCTGAAATGCTATCACCAGCTAACTGCTTTTCATTTATCCAATCAACAAGTTTTTCTGCTTTTTCAATTGTCTGTGATTGTTGTTTTGTAAGCACTTCCACACCCTTAGCAACATTAGCACTTTAAAAAATATTTTTAAAATTTTATTTCAGAGAGAGGGAGCGAGAAGCATCAATGATGAGAGAGAATCGTCCATCAACTCCCTCGTGCACACCCCCTACTGGGGATCGAGCCTGCAACCCAGGCATGTGCCCTGACCTCCTGGTTTATGGGTCTGTGCTTAAGCACCGAGCCTCACTGGGCCAGGCACAACATTAGCACTCTTTTTTTTTTTTTTAAATATATTTTATTGATTTTTTTACGGGGAGGAAGGGAGAGGGATAGAAAGTCAGAAACATCGATGAGAAACATCGATCAGCTGCCTCTTGCACATTCCCTATTGGGGATGTGCCCGCAGCCAAGGTACATGCCCTTGACCGGAATCGAACCCGGGACCTTTCAGTCCGAAGGCTGACGCTCTACCACTGAGCCACACCGGTTTTGGCAACATTAGTACTCTTGATGGCCCCTCTCTGTTTTTAAAATTGTGCTAATCCTCGATTTTACCAGCAACAAAAGCATTCTCTACTTTGTTGCCTAAGAGATGCTTTTTGTCATGTTCACATATCAGTATAAAAGGGTTGCCAGGTCAAAAACAATTTGATTGACAACTAGAACATTTTTTTCTACGAACAACTTGGTTGAGAACTGAATTGTTTGAGATGGGAGACATTCAAGAAACAAGGTTTGATTTATTTGATGAATTTTTGTAATTTATCTATAGAATACAGATAAATTGAGGGGACAAGGCTAATGGAGAAACAGAATGGGATTGACCCAGGTTTTAGTCCTAACACACAGGATCTTTCCTTTACCATCATCGGTGAGGGCAGGGTACATGCAGGCCTGTATCAGTATCTGGTTCTGTGTTCCCAGGACTAAGGAAGCCTGTAGATTGCTTCTGGAGGCCCAGTGCCAGCTCTAGTCTTCTGCTCTGCCACTGACCATCACGTTACCACTCTAGGTTTCTGTTTCTTCAGTCATAAAATAAGAACTGAGATAAGTCCCCTCTGGTTCTGAACATCCTAGAGCACTTTTTTCTGGGTCCAGGATAGTGTCTTGCATCTCATGCCCACCTTTATTCAGCCCCTCCATAGTGTCAACTTCCAGGGGGATTCAGACAAGTGATGTGGTGGTGACTGAGTTCTTGCACGATGGGCATGAGGTCATTGCCTTTTACTCCTTCTGAGCCTCTTTCAGCTGGAAGGAGCCTCTCAGTATGGCGTTGCCCACACTCCTTCCTGGGCAGAGTCTCACATGAGCCTCTTCAGTGGGCTTGTCACCTGCAGAGGCAATCCTGCCATCCCTGGTGATCCTTAATGGTTACTGTCACTCAGAGTTAAGATGTACTGATTTTAAATCTTGTTTAGCCAGCATTTCATTCTGCTCTGAAGAGAGGAAGACTATTTCCTTCCTGAAGTTTGTGGTGGGATTCTTAAACCATCTTTCTCTGAATCTTCTCTCTCCTGAGGACACACATCCTACCTCAGTAGGCCCTTTCATCTCTCCACATATTTCTCTTCTGACTTCTTCATATCTTTTTCCTTTTGAAAGCTCTAGATTTGACCTAATCTCCAGGAAAATGAATGAAGGGGAAGGAGTTAAGGATTATGCCTAAGTTTGGGATCTGAGCATTTGGGTGAACAGATGTCTTTTTGAATTGGCTGTAGAAAGAGATGATGAGCCAGAGAGAGGCTGGACAGTAGCTGGTGTATAAATGCAGTCCCAGTTGGAGAGAAGGTGTAGAATGAGAGAAGGAAATCTCTCAGGAAACATCATTAAGGGATAGACAGAGAGAAAAGGACCAGACAGAGATTGAAGAAAATGTGTCTCAGGACTATGAGGAAACAGTCTTCCAAATGGAGACTGTGGGAAGGTGCTTCAGTTGTTACTGAAAACTACATTGGGTTTACTGGGGGCCTTGGCAAGAATAGTGACTAGGAACAGTGGGGGCCAGAGACAGAGATGAGAAGGTTTGAAGAGGAATGGAAGGTGACAAACTATAACCATTCCTTCAAGAGTATCTTTGTGACAGAGAAAGGAGCATGAGAGGACACACGGTTAGAGTCACTGTCATTAGCTACCCCATCCTGTGTTCTCTGCTGGAGGCTGACTTTTAGAGAAGGAATGTCAAAGGCTCTGTGCCAGGCCTCTGGCCTAGGAAGTCTCAGGCTGCATCACTCCTGAATGAGCTGTTACATATTTTTGGTGCCCGCGGTGTGCCAGGTACAGCCAACTACTCAGGATGCAGAGGCTGTAGGCTCTGTGCTTACAGTGTCTGATGCCTGCATCTCTCATAGAGAAACCCGCCTGACTCCGTGGCAGGGTCAGTCTCCTCCCTGAGGTCTCCCAGCCTTGCTCCTGCCTCTTCATACGTATCCCGCTGCTCTAATTCTACCTGTTGTGAGTGAATCTTATTCAGGTCTGTCCCTACATAGGCATTTAGTGATCTTGGCTGCTGTATATTGTGTCCACCACACAGGAGAATTGCCAAGTGCACTCTAGATTCTCATTAAACATTGAGAGAGAAAATAGAAACACCAGTTAGTTTGGCAAAGAAGATGGACACAGAAACCACTAACATGCAGAGGGCTGTGGGGATTTGAGCTGAGAGCTGCTCCATTGGGTCTGGGGAGTGAATGGCAGTTTTCTCCAAGGAGGTTGAGGTCTTGAGAGTTTTGTATTGAGGCTGATTTCATATTATCTCTCTACATGTTTTGTCCTCTGCTGTGTTCTCTCCCCTCAGGGCCTCAGTGTTCTCTAAAGTTGAGTAGGGCAGCTGAGAGCCATTCTCTTCATCTTGCTTTGCAAACTGGGCCCATCTTCTTGTTTCCCCAAGTTCCCAAGCATATTGGAAGTGGAAAAAATTAAGAAGCCCCTCAGGAGACATGCGCCCTCAGTATCTGTCTCCCACATGACCAGAGTCCAGCTGCCACAATGACTTCTCCTGGCTCTGAGTTCAACACCAGAGCTACCAACACCTCTTGTGGACTTGGCTGGGGTTCCAGGGGGCACCTGCTAGACACTGGGGTCAAAACCTCAGCCCTGATATGTCCCTTGGAGTAGACAGAGTAGAAGGCCAGTAGTGGCTGCAGAAAGATCAGATTCTCTGGATATTAAAAGGGGAGTGAGAGGAATCTTCCCCTGTGAAGGAAGAGACCCCACTCCCTCCCCAGTGGCTCTAACGTCTGACCAAGTTTCTCTGGAGGAGCAGGAGGAAGGCACAGGAAGAGAAGAGCCTGCACACTCTGGAAGCCTGGTTTTCACTCAACTGGTGCAAAGAGCCAGGCCAGCCTGGGGCAGAATAGGGCAAAGGGAGACTGTGAACTCTATGTTGTGAAATCTGGGCTTGGGCAGGAGCCCTCTGTGCAGCCTGAGGAAGTGTCCAAACAGAAGGCACGTGAATGGAGAGAAGTGGGGCAACTGGCAGGAAAGAAGTCAAAAGCTCCATGGCTCAGCTCTAGCCCGGCCCCTTCTACCCCAGGGCTGGTCCAGGCAACCAGCCTGATGAACAGTTTGGTCAGGCTTCTGCGGCCCTTCTAGATGGTAGTCCAGGAGGCGAGCAATCTGTAGGCTTCTTTAAGTTGGGTGCTGTCGAAACTGTGCTACCTGCATATCTTCCTAGAGCAGAATCAGAGGCACTTTGAGGAGCAAAGTAGTGGGGAGATGGATGCAGCCATCCAGTTGGCTCAGGGCTTGGCCCTGCAGCTCTGTACAGACTGTCAGCCCAGTGAGCTCTTCCACCAAAAGGAATTCATGCTGGCAACTCTACTGGATTCCCGCTTCAAGGGCCACATTGAAGCAATCCTGCCCGTGGGGGCCGACATTGACCCTGGAAGCAAGTTCTCGTGTACAAGGTGAAGGAGGTTATAGTGTCTGAATACTCCTTGTATTCTCCACCCTTCCTGCAGAGCCCCAAGGTTATGTGGACACCACCTGGAGTGGCAGAGTAGCCAAGGGCCCCAGGGCTGAGGGGAAGGGCCAAAAGGAGCCTGTGTGGAGAAGCAGTAGACCTGGGTTTTTGATGCTGGGCCAGAGGGAGAAGAGCTTGCTGGAGCAGCTGGGAAGAGCAGGGCTGCTAGCATTCCAGAGAAACAGAGCTTCGCTCTCCACCGAGAACCACCTGGCCACAGTCATTGTCAAGAAGTACCTGCATGAGGACAAGACAGTTGGTGCCCATGAGGACCCCTTGGCTTACTGGGAGAAGAGGCAGGAAGTCTGGCCAGCCCTTGCAAAACTGGCCACTATCTGCCCTGTCCTGCTACCAACACCTTTTCTGGAAGTGTCTTTGCCTCCCTGGAGAGACCCACCATCATAGAGAGTAAGTCCCCTTTCCCAGTGAAAACAGTTGAGCATCTCCTCTTCTTGAAGACCAGCCTGGAGAATTTCCCCAACTATGCCTCCTATCCTCTTATCTTCCCCAGTGGGGACCTGGCCAAGGGGGACTAGACTAAGGATGCCCTCAAAATCTGCCTGGAGAAAATTTGCCATAGATGAAAGGAGAGAGCAGAATGTTGCATCTAGGCTAGTGGTCGGCAAACTGCCGCTCACGAGCTGCGGTTTGCCGCTCTGTTGACTAATGAGTTTAGACCACTGATTTAGGCTATCAGGCAAGGGCAGCCAGAATCTTAAATGTATTTGAGAAGAACAGGGGCAGTTTCTCAATTCTTGACAGATTGCCTTTTTAAATTTTTTTGGTCTGGGAGGTGGGATTTTCCACCTACCCATTTCTTAATTTATTTCTAGCACTATGTGCATAGGGAAGGTTTACTCTGTTATGAGTTGTGCTACACAGTTTTATAAGCATTAATGCTCTTTTGAAATATTGGTAGTTATTAAGGGACCAGCATGCAGCTTGTCTATATATGTCAAGGTATACTTGCCCTTAAGAGTTCTCTTTTTTAAATCCCCACACAAGGATATTTTCCCATTGATTTTTAGAGCGGAAAGGAGAGGAAGAGACAAAAACATCGATGTGAGAGGGACACATTGATTGGTTGCCTCTCACACATGCCCTGACCAGTGCTGGGAATTGAACCTGCAACAGGTACATAACCTTGACCAGACTCTAACCTGGGACTCTTCCGTCCCCAAGCTGATGCTTTATCTATTGAGCCAAATTGGCTAAGGTGAGGTCTGTTTTCTCTTGAGACAGGTACAAGGGTTGGGGGCTCCTGGCACATATACTCAGTGGGATATATATTCAGCCAAGTGGGCGAGTTATGAAAGCACTTTCTAAAACTGCTTTCATTGTAGAAAGAAATAAATCCTGAGGTAGAGTAGCCCTTTTAAGAGGTTCTGTACTTTTTCTGTTGTCAGACCCATAGTGGCCGGAGAACCCTGATAAGTAGGACTGCCCAGCTATTGAAGAAGAGTGAATTGAGGAGAGCTGAAACACTCATTCTTTAGACTGTTTTTACCTATAGTTTGTTTTTACACTGCTGGAAACCTCGGAGTTTCTTCTTTTCTATAGTGATAGCTGTCTCAGAAAGAGTTTCCATGCTCACCCAGGCTCTAGGTGGCTAAGTATATACTTCACCTGCAGCACCCCCCCCCCCCCCCCCCCCCTGTCCCTGGCCATTTTTAGAGGGCAAATCCCTATCTGGAAACCAGAAAGCTATGTGTCAGACCAACTAGTAATGGACAGCCTATTGCAGCGGTTGCTGTTTGGCATCACTGAACTGGCGCTGGTATTCTTGGAGAAGGAGAGGCTGGAATGGAGGAGCAGCAGGGGTGGGGAGGATGTGAGATATTATGCCCAGATTTCAAGATCCCCAAAGACCACAATGCAAAAGCAAAGAGCCTTTATTCATGCTCAAGCTTGGCTCTCTGCCTCCACCAATGCAGCGGCAGGATGCAAAAAGAGAGCGAGTTTCAAAAGCACGATGATTTTATAGGGCTAGGAGTCGGGAGGTGGGGGCATACTTGGACCGCTGAGTTGGCCGATTTCAATTGGTTGGGTGAGGGCTGGGGCTAGTGACGCAAATAATCCCTGATGCACGTGACCTGTCCTTTGCTCTTGATTGGAGCTCAGGCACACAGTCTTTTGCGATTGGCTAATTCAAAGGGAGGGGTTGGCCTTTGCGATTTCAAGACGGCAGCCCCCAGGTAAGTTTACACATCATGCGGCCAACGTGGTGGCTGCCAAGTCACACAGTCCACAATGGCAGCTGTCTAAATTGTTCTTTGACAGAAAAGATGGCTTGTTTATTCTCACAATTCCCCCCTTTTCTTTATGTAAACTCTTTTCTTCAAACTCAGCTGACATTCATTGACTTTCATGCTCTGCAGTGTCTAGGAGGAGATTAATTTGCTGTTTGGTCAATGCAGTTTCAATTAACCCTTGGATAATACATGGGATGATGTGACATCTCATCACTGTAGCTCCTACTCAAAGGGGTGAAGAGGACACCATTGTTCTAGTGCATCAGAGAAAGGACCTCAATCCCAAGCCCCAGCTCACTCGTCACTAAAACTGCCAGTGCCTTAGGTTAGTTCCCTTTGTATTCCCATTGGCTGAATTAAGGGCGGGCTGAGTAACTGACACATCCTGTGGTTTTTCTCAGAAGAGGGGACACAGTTACACAAGATAGAGGTACAAAGTGGAGTCAGTCCCACTCTGCCCTTTCAGTGGGAGCTGGGGAGTGAAAGGAACATGATGAGACAGAAGTGTGATGGTCCCAAGCTTGGGCATAGCAGTGGTTCTCAACAGGACATTTAAATATATATATATATATATATATATATATATATATATATATATATATATATATACACACACACACACACACACACACACACACACACACACATATATTTGATTTTTTACAGAAAGGAAGGGAGAGGGATAGAGAGTTAGAAACATCGATGAGAGAGAAACATCGATCAGCTACCTCCTGCACACCCCCTACTGGGGATGTGCCCGCAAACAATGTACATGCCCTTGACCAGAATCAAACCTGGGACCCTTTAGTCCACAGGCCGACGCTCTATTCACTGAGCCAAACCGATCAGGGCTCAATGGGACATTTTTGTTCCCCAGGGGACATTTAGCAATATCTGGAGACATTTTGGTTATCACAGCTTGCTGGTAGAAACAGGAATGCTGCTAAACCCCCTGCAGTGCACAAGGCAGTCCCCACAACACTTAGCGGCCCTGAATGTCAATAGGGCCTGGATTGAAGAACCCTGCTCTAGAAATGGGATGAGGAAGGGTCCCCCGTTCACCAAAGTGGCCTGGTGACTGCCCCCTGAGGCTGCTCTGGCTGACTCCTGGGCATCATTTTCTGGCCCATTTCCTACATAGGTAAACTGACTCTCAGCAAAGGCTGACTGCACAGACAGACAGGCCTCCCTCTGAGACCAGAGTACCAATTGTGTCTTAGTCCCTGTCTCCTCTGTGTAACCAAGTTCTTGGTGCAGACTCACATGTTGGGTCAAGAGCCTCTATTGGCTCATTTTTATAACAAGACCATGCGGACTCCTGTTTTTTAGAGAAATGTTGGCAGGTGGGTGTGGGGAGTCATTCTCCCATTGTGCAGAGCCTGCTGCTGGCCTGTGCATTACAGCAGGTGGGTTTGGACAGATGGGTAGACAGACACAGGCTGTTCTCAGTCCTGCCCAGACCTGTCTGGTTGAGGTACAGATTTGTGATAAGATGGGGACCATGAGAAGAGCAGAGGTTGTTGCACAGGAGGAACAACGTGGTGCTGTTGTGTACCGCAGGCGAGGGGGTGATACCCGTGGCTGCTGGAGGGCAGGGCCTTGGAAGGCCTGATTTCCAGCTTCATCGTGATCTTTCTGCTCCACTGTTTCCTCTTCTGCAAAAGTGTTCATCCCAGCTTTAAGGTGGGAAGCAGGCACACAGTTCTCTCTGTCTGTCTCCCTTGCTCTGCCCACTCCCCTGGAACTTTCTCACCCTTTGTAGCCACCAAGTTCATCTAAACAATCACCCAGTTCCTTAGGGAATCATGCCCTCACCATCACAGGCTGCTTTGGCTCACCTGTCTCAGAATGCCCCTGAGTCCAGTGTGGTGTTTGAACAGTGTTGATCATCCTCTCCTTGAAAGTTATGATTTCTCCCTCTGGCTGCTCAGCCATATCCTCGTTCAGCCTCATAAAGGTTGATGTCCTGACTTCGGCCCTTGACCTCTCCACTGTACACCACATGGATAGTGATCACTTTCACTTTCAAATAATGCGTGTCTGGGGAGGATTGGGGAGGATATGGAAATTCCTGCAGAGAGGCCTACAGATAATGGAAGAGGTCTGTGTCCCCAAAAAGCCTGGCCTGCTGTGCCACATGCTCTCACCAGTCACCTGTGTAGGTCATGCCTTCAGCCTAGAGCATTAAATGTCTCCTAAGTCCAATGCCAAATGGTTACTTCAAACAAGGTCTTGCCCCCAGCCTGTTGCATCTGTGTCCGGGTGTTTGAGGAGGAAGTCCCTGCATCCAGTCACCTGGCTATGTCCATGCATCTTTTACTATTTTATATCCTTGTTCCTCTGCATCACTCCACTGCCCCCCGTGAGGTCCTTGTCTCACTAGTGTGTTTATGGCAGATGTCTAGTGCCCCTTGAACTCTGGGCCAGAGCAGTTTTAATCAGAGGCACTGCCTGCTGACAAGACCCAGCAGATGCTGTTTGTGTAGAGTGAATCTGATTTCTTAGTAGATGCCTCCAGTCACTTTTGGAAAGAAATGAGGTAAAAATGAGAACTTGCTGGGGGAGTTGCAGACCAGAGGAGAGCTAGATAGAGATGTAGGGACCCCCCTTCTCAGAGATGGGACTGGGAGGGTAAGTGCTGTTAGTAGCCTTCCCAGCTACCTGGCAGACGAATGGGAGGAGCCCTGAGCCTGGTTTCCTTGAGAGGGGAAAATATAAAGTGGCCTTGGTTATGGAAATGCAGACTTGGGACTGCTGACACTCTGTGGAGGCCCAGGTTTTGTCAACAGGAGTGAATGGTTCCATAGTTCTTTGCAGGCGTCACTCTGCATGGCCTGGGCCTGACCAAAGTCTGCAGAGTTGGGAAACTGCCATTTGGAGCAGAGGTCCCTTCTTGTTTTCCTCTGCTGAAACCTTGACCCCTCTGTGGGCGGCAGGACTCTCCCCAAGGCTTCCTCCCTCACGCGCGTTCTGCACTGGCACCTGGGCTGCTGCTGTCCCACAGGCACTAATGACTTGACATGCCCCTACTCTGCCTTTCTGGAGCCAACTTTGGTGCCACCCTGTCCCTTCCTTCAGGATGGTCCCCACCTCTCCAGCCCCCTTGCTTTCTTTGGCAATGATGTCATGTTTGCAGCTGGAACAGTGATGGATGCTGTTCTGTTGACACCAGAGTGAAGAACTAGTTTGGATGGGGGCTGAGGGAGGGTGGGAGTGTATTTGGAGAGCGGTGGTGTGGAGGAGGTAAAGCGGAGGGATGGCAGTGTCGCCTCCCAGGCTTACCGTCCCTTTCTTCCTTCTACCTTAGTTTTGTGTCTAGGACTGAAGGCTGGTCCTCTGAAGGACCAGAGGTTACAAATTGGCCCACATAATAAAAAAACATTTTGAATTTACATTTTAAAAAGGTGCATCAGAAACATTTAAAAAATTATTTTTCTTTTAATTTTTTATTGTTGAAAGTATTTTCCCCCTATTGTCTCCCTCCAGTCTGGCTCCCACCCCCCAGGCCCTCACCGCTCCATTGTCTGTGTCCATGGGTCATGCATATACACATAGAAGGTCCTTGGTTGATTACCTCCCACCCATCAACCCTCCTCACCCCCCACTTTCCCTCCGAGATTCTGCACTCTGACATCAGGAACATTTCTGAGTGGATAAAGCCAGGCCCAGGTGCTCCTGTTTTATGTTCGCAAATGCAAGGCTCTCCCAGGGAGGGAACAAAGGAGACTGGTGATGGTGGTGACCATTATCTTTTAAAAAATATATTTAAGCCGAGACCGGTTTGGCTCAGTGGATAGAGCGTCGGACTAGGGACTGAAGGGTCCCGGGTTCAATTCCGGCAAGGGCACATACCTTGGCTGTGAGCACATCCCCAGTGGGGGGCGTGCAAGAGGCAGCTGACCGATGTTTCTCTCTCATCGATGTTTCTGACTTTCTATCCCTCTCCCTTCTGCTCTGTAAAAAATCAATAAAATATATTTAAAAAAATAAAAAATATATTTAAATGGGTAAAGAGGATGATCTCAAAAGTAATAACGAGAGATCATGAGTGGTTATGGGAAAGATAAAATTATGAGATTTTTCTGTCCAGTGCAGATTTGGAAAAATGGGGAGAATTGGTCACACTGGGCCTGAATACCGTCCAACATGGCTCACAAGCTGAGTCGGGTCTTCTTAGTAAGGTCTGGGCCTGGCCCACCTCCCTCGGGGGCCTGTGATACTACTATTCTGACATCTTGGTCTTGTGGGGTCACCTGGGTTTCTGGCCCTGGTAGCAGGGAGTGGGAGGCACTTCATGCTGTCACCTGCTCCAGGGTCACAGAGGTGTTCAGGAGAGTTCTGCTTACTGTTTAACTATCTTTCCTTAGTGAACAGCCAGCTGGCCCCCAGACTGTCAAGGCCCAGACCACCTGGACTGACTTCGATTCATGGAGCCTCAGGGTGAGAAGCCAGGAGAGGCCGAAGGGGTGCGCATCACCTCCCAGATGCTCAAGTCTTGCTCGGGCGAGTTTGCCCTGGAGTCCATCCTGCTGCTGAAGCTACCAGGCTTGGGACTGGTGGACCTCGGCTGCCTGGGGGAGTGCCTCGGTCTCGAGTGGCTGGACCTGTCTGGCAACGCGCTCACCCAGCTGGGCCCCCTGGCCTCCTTGCGCCAGTTGGCAGTCCTCAATGTTGCCAACAATCGGCTGACAGGCCTGGAGCCACTGGCTGCCTGTGAGAACCTGCAGAGTCTCAATGTTGCAGGCAACTTGCTGGCCACCCCTAGCAAGCTGCAGTGTCTGGCGGGGCTACAGGGCCTGGAGTACCTGCGGCTCCGGGACCCTTTGGCCCGGCTCAGCAACCCTCTCTGTGCCAGTCCCTCCTACTGGGCAGAGGTCCGAGAGCTGCTGCCAGGCCTGAAGGTCATCGACAGTGAGCGGGTGACTGGGCGTGGCAGTGAATTTTACCAGTTGTGTCGGGACCTGGATTGCTCCTTGCAGCCCAGCTCCAGCCCAGGCCCCAGCACCACGGAGGCCCAGCCCTGGCTGGAGCCAGGATACTGGGAGTCCTGGCCACCCCGGAGCAGTTCCATACTGGAGGAGGCCTGCCGGCAGTTCCAGGACGCTGTGCAGGAGTGCAGAGACCTGGACCGCCAGGCCGGTGAGAGCCTGGCCCAGGCCGCGCAGGTGCTCAGTCCTGCGGGTTCCGCCTCATCCTTTGTCTTCTAAATGTGCCCATGGCCTGGACAGCGTGGCACAAGGCCATGGGGTTGGCACAGTGTGACCTAGCTGCCCACATCTCCCCTCCTGTCTCTGCACTTGTCTTCACTGTTTCATCGTGCTGGTCACTGTCCCTGCAAACTGGGCTATTTGTTTATCCCTGTTCCTAAGAGCAGACCCCTCCTTCCCACTCCTACCTCAAGAAAATCTCTATGTTCTTCAGGGAAGCACCTCCCCGGTGCTTCAAGCAGGTGTAAGGACCCTCCTTAGCAGCTGGCGTTGTGCGGCTGTCCTGCCACCTATGCCGTGTGCCTGGGGAGGAGGCTCTGGGCCGTTGTCTGCCACTTCTGGCTGCTCAGGCCTTAGACTGGTGGAAGAAAGCTGCTACTCCCTAAAGTGAAAGGTGGCAAAGGAAGGGATGGAGTGCCCTCCCCATCCCAGTGGTCCTGGACATAGATAGGAGCAGAGCGCAGAGCATGGAAGCTGGCATTCACCCCTTTCCAGATTTGCCTACCCACATGACCCTCTGCTCTGCCCCGCCAGTCCCGTGTCTCCAGGGAGTCTGCACTGCCCATTCTAAACCCTATTAAATATTTGTTTTAATTCTTTGGCATCAATGCCTGTCATTTCATTTGGGCATGAGTTCCTGAAAGGTAATCCCTGCCACCTCTGGTCTCCTGTGGGAAGGAGGAGCACACACAGGCCCCTCCCCCATTCTGGGTGTCCTGCTTTCTCCTGTGAGCCCAGCCTCTCCTCACTCACCACCCTACCTGTCAGCTGAGGGGAGAAGAGTACACAAGGCAAGGGGAGGAGAGAACACAGCTCTGAGAGCAGTTTTATTAATTTGGGGTCATTAGATGATCTTCCCTGGGCACAGAGGAGGGCTGGTCCACTTGTTACATTCCACAGCTGTCCAGAAAACAAGATTGAATTCTGAAGGAAAGGAAAACATTTGGGTTTGAGGAAGGCTGTTTTGGTCCTGGTCCCAACTTAAGGAGTTCTTCCCCTTCTTCCTCCTGCAGCCCAGGACCAGCACCAGCCCTCTCTTCCACCCCACCCCCAGCCAGGGCTGACCCTGCTCCACTGTCCTCCCACCCTCCTGGCTGCCTACCAGTCAGGGCCTCAGCCCGAGTCAGGATGTTGGAGAAAGGCGAATTGTCCCGGGAAGTAGTATCCGTGGGCTCCTTCGTGGACCTGCTCGATCCTGCTGCACTGGGCTTCCTGTTGCTCCGTGGGCCCCTGCCAGGGCCAGCATTCTCAGGCCCGGGAGCAGTGACCAGAGGGCTGTCTGCCTCTGCCCAGCCCACCTTCAGCACCTAAGGAATACCCTCTCCTCCTCCTTCCCCCATTCCCCATGTCACCTCTCCTTGACTTTCCTCACCTTTCTTCAGCCTCTTCTCATTCTCACCCCTCTTCACCCTTCTCATCCCTCCTCACCCCTCTTCACCCCTCCACTCCCTGTCCTTACTCCATCCACAGTTATGCTCTCAACCTCCCCCACAGGTCCAGCTACCGCCCCAACCTCTCTGCTTCTTCCCCTGCCCACTCTTACCTGCCGAGTCTGTATCTCTGTGGAGCAGTGGACCATCCGGTCCAGGACTTTAAACTCAGGGTTCAGCTTGATGCAGGCCAGGCATTTCCGCTTCCTCTGGGGAGAGGGCATGGGGCAAGGAAAAGGGGTGAGGGAAGGCCTGTGGCGTCATGAGGGTGGAGGCTGGGGGCTGCCTGCGATGGGGTCCTTTCCCCTGCAGGCCCTAGAGCAAAGGGGCAAGGGTCATGCAGACCAGCTGGTTTCAGGCCCAGTCCACCTTTGGTTTGGAAATTTCAGAAGTCAAACTATCCTGCAGTTTCAAAACTATGGGACTTACGTGTATGTAGGTAAGAATCCTCCCCAAGTGACACTTGCCAAACCCACTCTCCTGTCATCTGTTATACTTATTTGCATTTTTCTTGTAAGGTTTTATTTGAAAACAAGGATCTGGCACAGATGTCTAGTATAACCTGACCCCTCCTTTAACAGATGGTGGAACTGAGGCCTTCAGTTCAGGGTTGCAAAGCCACAGGGTGGGTGCTTGGCAGAGCTGAGTCTAGAAGCTGGATTGTTGTATTCCCAGCCCAGGGATTCCCCAATAGCAGGTTTTGCCCCCAAGATGGTTGATTACAGTCAAGCCCTGTTATGGATCAGACTAGGCTGGGCCATCTCCACTTGAAGACTCACAGAAGAAGGAATTCACCGGGTCTGGGGCCAGACCAACCCACACCATGGGCTTCTGCCCGTGATCTAAAGCTTGGGAGAGGAACTCGGATGAAATTGTCCTGCGTGCCACTAGTCCACCTCTCCTGCTTACTCAGGCCCAGGCCACCCACAGTGTCATAACCACAGGCTCCACAGAGGGGTCACCAACCTCAGGCTTCTTGCTGGATCTCCAACTAAACCCAATTACATACACCTGCACTCGAGCAAGTGCCCTGTCACACACGTGTGCACATCTCCACTCACCCCATTGGGCTTGACCTTGCACTCAGTTCTCTTCCAGTCCTTCTTCCCACAGCCTGTCTGCTGGAGTGTAAACTCCAGCCTCACAAAGGTCCCCGCCTGGGTGGGCTGCAGACAGACGGACAGACAGAGGAAGGCCAGCAGCCAGTTGAGCAGACAGAGCAATTCCTGGAATGTACCTGACCCTTCTCCCCATAGTGAAACAGCATAACCCAGTTGGTGGCTGGCGTAGTGGCCTTTCTCCAGACAGCCGGGTGCTCACAGAACCCAAGCACTTTAGCACCTGAGTCTCTTGGAGTGAGGCCCTAACCCCCTCCCTTCCAGGGGTCGTGCTGCTAACCTTGTCCATGGCACTGTCCACCCGGGTCTTCTGGAAGGCCCACTGCACACGCGGATGCTTATGGAATTCCTCCAGGGCCACCTGCAGGCCCTGGTGCTCAGCTGCTGTGAGCTCGGCTCTGCCCAAGCCCACTGTGCCCAGCCACAGGGCCAGCAGGATCAGCAGCTGCCACATGACTTCACCTCAGTCACCCTGGTCCTGCAAAGGGTATGTTCTCAGCTCTTCATACCAGCCAGGAGAGCCACCAACCCCCTGGCCCTGCACTGGGGGTCGGGAGGGGGGCATGACTAGCAGAGCTTTGGGAAAGGTAGAGGGGCAGGACAGGATGTGGCACTTTGCCTAGATTCCTCTGGTATTCCCCTGCCCTTCACTCTTCCCTGCCCTGCCTTCCACTGTTCCCTGGATCCAGCTCAGCCTGGGTTTGGCCCTGTCCTGGCTAGATGCTGAGTAGGCTTTTGTCCTAGGCCAACAGCCAGGGAAAAACTCTTGTTGCCCCTCCCTCCCTTCCTCCGTTCCTCCCTCCCTCCCTTCTTTCCCCCTTTTTCTGTCCAGTTCTCTGTCCCCACTGCCCTAGTTGCCCCTAGAGCCCCTCTCAGCTCCCCACCCTGGGTCTACTGGCTCCCAGGTCCCAGCCTCTGCCCCCCCCCCCCCCCCCCCCAGTATAACTGCAGGGGAAGAGGGATCAGAAAGGAGGCTGAATATTTCTGGAAGGATGTAAACAAGTCGATGGAGGCCCAAAACAGGGTGGGACCCAGGAGGATGCTCAGCCCTCCCTGCACTGGGGGTGTCTGTTGCCATGGGGCGTGCCCCTAAACCAGAGAAGGGGGTCTTGCCCAAGCCCCACCCTTTACTTTCTTCAGGCAGAACCTCCCTTATCCTTTTTCTGGGCCTTCCACATCACCCCTCTCTCAGCCTCAGGGTGTTTCCTTAAAGCAAGGACTCTCGGACAAGGTGACAAGCTTGGTCCTTGGAGCGATCCCCTCTTCCTGCCTCTCTTCTCTCCAAGCCCTCTCTCGCATCCCTCTTTCATCCAGCTACCCCCAGCCCGCACTCCCTCCTTTACCTCCTTTTTGGTGATTTGCGGAGTCTATTCTAACTTCCCGCGGCGACTTGTGGCTGTCAGCCTTTTCCCAGTCCCCTGGCCCCGCCTCTCGCCCTCCTTCCGTCCATCTCCTCCCACTCCCACCTCCCACTCCCACCTACGGGGCCTCCTCCAGTCCCCAGCGCCGCCCGAGGCTCCGCCCACCCCATTAGGACTGGCCGGGGGCAGTGCCCCTTCCTGAGCCTCTTCTTCCTCCCACTCTTCCGCTGCCCTTTGGTCCTGCGATCCTGACTCTGGCCGCTCACCCAGGCAGGGTGGGGGAGCAGGGTGTCCAGAGAGCTGGGAAGAAGTGAGGTGAAGCCCAGGAGCCCAAGCTCTAGAAGGTCTTGGCACGGAGGACTCTTCTCCCTCTTCTCCTCAGGATATGGGACTGCTCTGCCCCCCACCCTGCCTCCAGGTAGGGCTGCCCTTTTCTTAGGCCCCTTTAAGTGACCAGCCCTGAGACACTCATTTCAGGACATGCTTCCCAGAAATCAGACATCCTCAAACCAGATGAGGCTCTGAGGAATCAGAAATCATTCAATCCCTCCCTCCTCCCATGCCCTAAAGCCGCGCCCCCCCCCCCCCCCCCCCCCCGCCCCACACACACTAGAGGCCTGGTGCGCAAAATTCATGCAAGGGTAGGGTCCCGAGTGGCTGCCTGCCGTCATCTGGGGCCTTCCTTCATTTCGCACTGCCCTCTGGTGGTCAGCACACGTCATAGCAAGTGGTCAAACTCCTCATTGGTTGAAATCCAGAGGGGACACTTTGCATATTAGGCATCTATCTATCTATCTATCTATCTATCTATTGATTTTTAGAGAGAGGAAGGGGATGGGGGAGAGAAAGAGAAACATCAATATGAGAGTGAGGCATCCATAGTCTGGCTCCTACACACCCGCTACAAGGGATCCAGCCTGAAACTTGCGCATGTGCCCTGGCCAGGAATTGAACTGGCAACTTTTTGGTGCACGAACAATGCCCAACCAACCGAGCCATACCAGCCATACCAGGCATCTTGTTTTGAGGTGACGCTGGTGAGCAACAACCTCTACCACCAGCACACAAGTCCAGCCTTGATCCTGTATGTCCTATCTTTAGTGGTGATATAGGCACAGGTCTCTCGGGAGGTGTTGGGGGCCTGGCAGGATGCTCAGGTAGAATTCATAGTCAGTGGGGAGTCAGGAAAACAGTGTCCAGAAATTGGTTCAACTCCTGCACATCTGAGCAACTCTGAGCAGCCCTGGGACTTTGCCTATCGGTAACAGGGGGAACATTTCTCTGCTTTCAGGCCCTGTCCCAAAGCTGGACAGAGAGGATCTCATTGGACTCCAACCCCTGGATCTCCTGCCTCCCTCACTGCATAGCGGGATCAGAAACCCTACCTGGGGGTTGTTGCTAAGAGAAAATGAGCAAATGTATGGAAAGTGGCTGCTTGTGTTCTGGGTGCCAAGTGGGGTCAGAGGCTGAGAGCAACATTAGCATGGTACCTTGACTTTACCCTCCTGCTTTCACTTGGGCCATTGCCCTCGCCTGATTGCACTTCCTGCGGGAAGCCTGTAGTCTCTGGCTGTGGTGGAGGGTTGGGATGTTCCTCCAACGTCCTCAGCCTCCGTGCACCTGTCTCCCGTGCACCTGCTGCCTTCTGGTTCAGAGACTCCTCAGGGTTCAGAGGATGCCTCTTGCTCTCACAGATCACCCCTATCCCCATAGGAACTCTGTTCAGTTACCACTATGCTTTCTGCACCATCTTATAAAACATGTCATGTGGTCCTAGATGGTTTGGCTCAGTGGATGGAGCATCGACCTGCGGACTGAAGAGTCCCAGTTTGATTCCAGTCAGGGGCTCATGCTCGGGTTGCAAGCTCAGTCTCCAGTGGGGGGTGTGCAGGAGGCAGCAAATCATTGATTTTCTCTCATCATTGAGGTTTCTATCTCTCCCTCCCCCTTCCTCCATGAAATCAATAAAAATATATTTAAAAAAAACCCAAAACATGTGTGTCTCATCCTCTGTTGTCTCTTCTCCCATCATCTTTCTCCTTGTAAATGTATAGCTTTTTATTTTTTTTACTGTCGTTTTAACGAAGTTATAGAAGGGAATAGGGATAACCACATTATATAATCACGTGTTTAACCAGTCTGTGAGCTACTTAAAAAGAAACATTCATATGTTGAAACCTAACTCCTGGCACCTCAGAATGTGACTGTATTTGAAGCTATGGACTTAAAAGAGGCAATTAAGGTAAAATGAGGTCGTGTGGATGGGTCCCAAACCAATATGCCTGGTATCCTTACGAGAAGAGGTTAAGACAAGGACAGAGGGAAGACCAGATGGGGTCACAAGGAGAAATCCACCATTAATAAGCCAAGGAGAGAGGCCTCAGAAGAACCAGCCCTACTGACACATTCATCTCAGACTTTCGGCCTCTGGAATTGTGAGAGAATACATTTCTGTAGTTGAAGCCGCTCAGTGTGTGGTCCTTCGTAATGGCCACCCTGACAGACTTATACACACACAGAGGAGATCCTCTCTGAAGACCTGGTGCGATGCACTCAACCTGATTATTTGAAAAGCCAAGTTTTTGTCTGTGTGACACACTGATCAGGTGCTTTGTGAGCAAAACGAACATGGTTAAGATGACTAATGTTAAGCCAAAAGGTTTTGCCTTATTGAGGATAAATGTTTAAATCCTATCATTAATCTTCAAGAAAGATACAAAATCAGGATGCCATTTTTGACGTCTTAGTGTGGCAGAAACTGAAATTTGGATTTCAATAGGTATGAGGCAAGATAGTAAGAAGCTAGGGAAATTCCTAAGGAAGTGGAATAAGGGAAAGTGAAACAAAATAATAATAACATGAACCCCTCCCCCCCAAATAACTAAATAAGGCCAAACTATTTGAGCAATTTACAGTCAGCTAAGGAATTACAAGTTTTTCTATTCCCTAATCAAGGACACTTAGGAACAAATGGTTTTCCCATTCCAGACCGTCCTTGGGACAGAATGTCCTAGGTCCTGGTCCTTCTTCAATTGATGACATTCTTTAAAATTAAACTAACAGAAAATAACCCCTGACCCCTCTATATGCCCATTTTTAAGAAGTTGATTTTAGAGGGAGGAAGGGAGAGAGAAACATGGATGGGGAATTGAACTGGCCACCTTTTGCAGTGCAGGATGATGCTCCAACCTACAGAGCTACACTGGCCAGGCCTCCATGCACACATTTTGATTAATTAACATTTTAAGGGGCACACCTAAAAAGCCAATAAATATTCTGCTAAGGCTCCCCTGAGACTCCCACTGGGATTCCATCCAGTCAAAAAAATGAAATGTAAAAAATCTCAGGAAAAAGGACCCACTGTTTGTGCTCACTAAAGCACACCCACGCCTGTATCTCTGCTGCTTTTCTCTGAACTCTCAGGGACCCCAGGATACTTGCAACTAGGGGAGCAGTGGGCAGTGGCAACTTGTTCTGGGCTTACTCCCCTGAGCCTGTCTCAAGGCCCCCTTTTTCTCTGATTTCCCAGTGAGCTCATTTCTTTAACCGTGACTTTTATTTCTTAGAGAGCCAAAGCAGCCCAGCCCAGGCTCTCTCCCATTGCTTTTTCTATCTTAATCCCTCCTGTTTCACTGTCCCCAGCTTTATAAATGCACTCTCTAAACCACCTGGACTCGTGCTGGGAAATCTTGTCTACACAAAGTTAAGAACCCACACACTGACAGTGGGCCCAAGGCAGACCCACTCCAGGCCCAGACCCTGTCTGATAACAGATGCACCCTAACAATAACTTAACGTAATATTTACATTTTAGAATTTGTGCTCTTTCAAGGAAATTCAGCAAACTAACCGAAGGAACTTTCACATTTCTTTAATACATTTAAGAAGTCACTTTCATAAGGGAAAAATATTTTTCCAGATCTAAGTGACCAGGAGGCAAATAGCTAAGCTGCAATTCTCGAAAACCCCATGAGCTCCTCAAATCTCACTCAAAGAACTACCACTAGAGGGAAACAGTGAGCATGAGCTAGGTCCTTGAAACTTAGGAATTTCCTAAGGCTGTGGAATTATTTTTCTTACATACTTGTGGTCACTTGTAATCATGTTTTGACTCCCTGTTTAACCCTAAGCATTCCTCTTTGCTGCATCTGACTGATAAGTCATGCCAATTTGTTGCAACGGTTTTACACCCAGATGCATGCTTGTTGGAGCTGAGAACCAGCACAGGCTTGGATAATGAGCGGCACCTCGCCAGTGTAGATACTTAGGAAATGAAACATTTTTTCAAGCTTCGAACATTTTAATTTTACTTAGTATATTATTTATTGAATGTAGTAATGTTATAGACTGCTATTATGTAGTCAACATGCTATATTGTCGAAATTTAGAATAACAGCCACAAAAAAAAAAAACAAACACCAAAAAACAAAAACAAACCTATAAATACTGTTCAGAGGAAACTCATTTGTAATACATTGAAAGTTAATAAATTCTGAGAATATTGAGGCTTCACTGGCCAACTCTGCAGGCAACAAATTTAACTGTGACCCAGATTTGGTCTTAAATCGGTTAGAAGGCAGCAAGTGAAGGCCAGGTTCCCACTGATTCCTCCAAGTCACCAAGTGGTTTTATTGGAGAGGAGTCTGGATAGGAGCGAGCCACGGTTAGAGATAGCATTTTTGTTGGTGGTGAACATGGACTGAGGGCTTTCAAATCAACAGCACACGCCACTCTCAGGAAACAGGACACTTGAAAAATATACCTGCTTCTGCTAAACTACAAAGACTGCAGAGATTCTGTTTAGAATTTCCTTGTTTCCAAATCAAGCTTGGTGTTTAGTAACCAAGAACAGTTACACACTGGCTTCTAAATTCATCTTTTTAATTAAGTTGAAAAAGATATAATTTGATCCCAGTCTGAAGTTGAACAAGACATAGCCTTGTAATAATAGAAGGGACTTAACCTTAAAAGGGTATAAATGTAGATTTCTAGGTAAAGTCAAGCACTTTCTTTCCTGACTGAGACACCCGGAGGATTTGTTCCAGCATTTTCTTGCAATGTCTGGTCCTAAGACCCAATCCCCACGGGCTGGTAAATGTCATTGCCGGGGAGGAACCACAGGTTCCCTAAAGGAGCCTGCATTCCCCTGATTCTGGGATAGTGTTCCAGATGGAAGAATATGTTTAAGGCACTGCCTCCAACATTGAGTCCTTCAAATGAGAGAGTTATCGACTCACATTTTCTTTAGAGTTTCTTGCTCTTTACCTCGTTCACACTCTGATCTGAACGAGCAGTTCTGCGGGGCTCCCACCACCCGCTCAACAAGCCGTAACCAAGGGAGAGAGTTTGAGATAAACATTGGGCTCAGGCTGCTTCTCAGGCAGCTTCGTGTGTTCTGATCAAATTCACTTCACCACGGGGTCAAGCTCTTTCATTTCCTCATTCATTTGGTCCACAAACGCTGGGTACCTACCATGGGCCTGACACCTTTCCGGGGCCTGCTATGTGGGGGTTAAAAAGACAGGACCATCCCTGCCTTCGTGTGACTTGGGTTGTGGTAGCTAACTAGACAAAAGACATCTGAATGAATTAATGCCTAAGTAATTTCAAATAGGTGATAAGTGCTAAGAACAATAAGACCAAGTTGGGGGGCGGGATTGAAGATGATGGGGCAGGAGTGGGTGGTGGGCTTGTCTATGTTCTAATCCTTAGAACCTGTGAATGTTATATGGCAGAAGGGACTGCAGATGTGATTAAACTAAGAATTTTGGGGTGGGGGGGGGATTATGTTGGGAAAATAGAATTAAAACACAAAATTGCCTACCCAACCAAGAAATCTCCCCACAAAGGTAGAAGAGAAAAAAAACAAAAAACAGTTCTATTATTGAATAATCGTCACACCAGAATGAGATGCACACCACAGGCAGCCCACCAGGAGATTGCAAAGACAGAAAGAAATCTCACCTGTTACACAGCCCAGCAGGTGCAACCTGCTACACACATGTGCTCCCAGTACACTGTCACTAGTCCTCCCAGGGAGAGGACTTGACCATTTGTCACAGAGCTCATCCCAGATTCACCTGGTAATGGGGCTGTTTGTTAACTGCCTTTATCCAGAGGAAAAACACACTTCTCATATCTTTATGACAGGAGGTCGTTTTGCAGCTTGGAGGCAGGTGTCGTGTGTCCGTGTCCCCCCCCCCCCCCCCACCCCTGGTTTAGTCCCAGCCTCCCCTGGGGTCTGGGAGACAAGGCCTGTTTCCCTTGATATTTACACTTCAAAGAGATGGCTTCCAGGTCCCTGAGAGAGATGCATGCTCCTGGGTTGTAAAACTGGCAAGGTGTCTCATATACAGACATCACAAAGAGACAGAGAAAAATTCACCATGACAAGTATTCTAAGGAAAGGGTGGTGGCTGTGGGGAAAGTCTCTCCCTTTCTGCACCAGGAATGCAAACTTGTCTTTCTTAGTTTTAACTTGCATTTGGCCTTACAACTGTCCTGGATGATCTGGGCAGGCCCTGGCTGTACGGGTCCTGATAAGAGGGAGGCAGCGGGGGATGTGACCACAGCAGAGAAAGAAGGCAATTCTTTGAAGAGGGAGAAGGGCGCTGAGGCATCCACGGAATTCGACTCTAGAGGCTGGAAAACAGTCTCCGTTGGTGCCCCCAGAGGGAGAGTGGCCCTGCCGGCACCGTGATTTGGGCCGGTGAAACTGATTTTGGGTGTCTGACTTCTGGAACTCCCGGGGAATTAATGGGTGTTTTCTTAAGTGACCACGTTTGGGGAAATTTGCCACAGTAGCCACAGGAATGAGTAGATGAGTACACAGGGGAAGGGGCATGTTTTGAGGAGAGGATATTTGGACTCCAAGCTGAATAAAGTGAAATATTGACCCTATAAAGTTGAGGTGGAAGAGCAACCTAGGCAGACAGAACAGCAACTCCAAAGGCCCCAGTAGGGGCACAAGCTGTTGAGGCTGGGACAGTGTCCACCCGGACCCCGATGGCCTGGAGTTAGGGAGGTAGGCTTGGTCAATCCAGAGAGAGCCCGAGAGGCTGTGGCAGTGGTTTGTGATATTTTCAAAATGTGACATAGACTCCTGATCCATGTTTAAAAGGGTTAATGTGGTTCGGGAGACCGAGCTCCAGGGCAGCTGTGCAGGGGCCGGGTGGGAGCAGTGGACATGGGGAGAAGTGAAAAGTGGTGAGCAGGGCCTCACAACCCTGGTGCTGGTACAGGAAATCTGAGATCCCTACTTGGTTTCCTTTTGACCAACTAAGTTCTTTTTCTTTTAGGAAAACAGACCTCTGGAAATAGATCTGCAGCAGAAAAGTGTCCGGTGCTGCAGAGTTAGGGCTGACATTTGATCCCAGTTGAGGGCTGCTCTTACAGGGTCCATCCTTGCCAGGCGCTCTGTGTGTGCTGTGTCTTTAAGGATATTATTAGAACTGCAGCAGTAGACACACACTGATGTTTTCCTGAAGAGTTTCCACATGACCTAACAGACTGCTCTCACCTGAGATGCTGGCCTTGGGCAGCCAGGGCCTTGCTCAGGGTGAGCCTTGGCTGCTGCCTCTCCAGGTCCCCATGCCTAGAGGGCTTGTAGGAATGGAGGCTGCACAGTGACTGTGCCAGTGTGACACCCCCCCCCGCCCCCCAGCAGATGTGGCCTCCCTCAAGGAGAACATGGTCACATGTGCTTTCTTCCTCCTTCCCACACTGCCTGAAAGCACATGGAAGAAGCTCAGTGAGTTTCCTCACCTGCCTTCAGGATGCTGTCTGCAGCAGGAGTTGACAATAAAGTAAGTTCCATTAGAATGAAGTTTTCTTCTCTCCGTTCCCTAGTCTCCTCTAGCTTTTCAACAGTCATCCATTCAAAAACTGTCAAGGAGCATCGGTTTTATTTCATTTTAAGTACTAACCCAAGAGACATTGCTGTCGCTAACCCAGGGTTACAAAGCATTGTGGAAAAGCAGCGTGGACCATTTCTGCCTGGCTCAGGATCAGGCCAGCACCTGGTGCCATGGCAGATGGCGCACACTGATTAAATATTTGTTGGATGTATGAATGGGGCCTGAAACAGTTTGTTTCCACTAGGTGGATGGGGTTTTCCCTCTTGCAGACACAGAGCTGCTTCTAAACAATACTTGGACATCTTCATAGAGCCTGGAGACATGAAAGACAAATCTATAGTGACACAGAAAAATTTGAACAATTTATTTGTATATTTACGCTGACATTCAGAGTCATGTTATAAAATGGGGAAGGGGGAATTCATAGCAGTGTTAAGTATAAAGGGCAGAACACATCTTTGCAAAAGCATTATCCAATTACCAGTATGTCCAATATGCATAGAAAAGCATTGGAGGACACATACCAAAATATTAAATGTAATTCACTTCAGTATGAGAGATTTTTATATTCTACTTCCTATTTATGGAATAGATTTTTAAAGTGTTGAAAATATTGGTACAATAAAAAAAAAATGGCCTTTGTTGGAAAATACGCGACCGAATGAGCCTGGAAAACTCAGGAGGTGTTTTGTTTGGAAAGCTGAGGCCACCTGCTCGTGGGTGAGTCACCGGCGCAGGCTCGCACCTGCCTCCGCACTCGCCAACCTGCTGCCTCGCGTTTCCAAACGGAATGCCCCCGAGCGAGAACGGCCCCACGCCCCGCGGCCACGGACGACAGAACTCTCTGCTCATTTCTGGAATAGAGGGCATTCCGTTTTCAAAGTTCACGCCATCAGGCGTTTTCTGTCCCCGCTTCAGAACAGACTCGGGTGGCTGTCAGCGCGGCTCAGACCCCTCGGAGGGCCGCAGCACGGCCAAGGTCAAGGTGGCCAGAGAGTGAGGGGCGTGGCGGGGGCGGGGCGGGAGTGCCCGCCGGGAAGGCTCGGGCGAGCTTGGCGCCTGTAGGAAGCCCACGAGGCCGAGGCCGGGTCTGGCTCAATGACAAGTCTGGCCACGCGGTCGCCCTCGGACGCGCGTCCTCCGTGGGGACAAAGGGTCGGGAAACTTGAACCGGGCTCGTTCTGGCATAAGCCGGGCTGTGGTCGCCATGGCAACGGAGTCGGGCCCTCGGCGGCCTCCCCGAGCCGGGCCCCGCGAGGGGGCGCTGGGGGTAGCGAGAGCCCCACTTTGCGGGCAACGTTGCCCTTCCGGACCCGCTCCTCCCTCTCTCCTTCCCTCCCTCCGACCGCGGCCGCCGGCCGGAGCCCGAGACTGACCCTCGGCAGCTTCTGTAGTCACGTGGCGCTGGGAACCGGCGGGGGGAGGGGGCCGAGCACGGGCCTGGCAGTGGTGAACTCGAACCAGCTGCTGTCGCTGCGGCGGGTGGGAGCGCGGCCACCGGCGCCGGCTGTCTGGCCTCATGGACGCGCAACGCGCTTCCACGCACCCGGCGGGAGAGGTTCATCTCGGGCAGGGCGCGGGTTCCACGCGGGCCGTGGCGGGGGCGGCCACTGCTGGGCGCGTGACCGTGTGCGCTTTGCGTGGGGGGCACCGGCCGACCGAGGCGGGGGTGGGTGGGGGAGCCTGCGCACCTGCGCACAGACTCCCTGAGGTGCTCCCTGCGCGGCGACCGAGAGGGCCCGCTAGGGGAGTGCGGAGCTGTGGGACGCGGGACGTGCGCGGATACGAAGTGGGGGTGGGGGTGGGGTCTCCACGGCCCTTTGCCACCCGGGACGCGCCAGGGGCTGCTGCCCAGCCGTGGTCACTCGCTTGCCTGCGCGGCCCCTGGGGAACGGGCCTGGAATTCCTGTTGGAAGGAGGGCGTGGGGGAGGGGAGCCAGCAGGGAGTCCGGAGTTGCTGCGGTCGTCCGGCCTTTGGCCATCAGCGCGGAGAATTCGTGCTGTGACCTTACCAGTGGAGGAAGTGACCCCCAAACGCAGCGTGCGCTTCCTTGGTGCAGGGGACACATTTGCTTTTTAATGTGATAGCCATTAAGGTCACTCCGCCGGGCCGGGTGTGGGGCTTGGGTGGGGGAGGGGGTTGTGGCTGGCGAGGACACAAAGATGACTGCCCTGGCGGAGCGCAGAGCCTCATGCTTGTTTTCTCTCCCCTCCCCACAGGTAAGGCTGGCCTCTCTGCAGTCAGAGGCCTGAGCTCTGCCATGGGGGTAGGGGTGTCATTACTCCTGCAGTTTTCTCTGACATCTGGGGGCTACCAGAGTGTGGGCCGTAGCAGGCGCTACAGCCGCAGAAGCATCCCCAGCAGGAGCTGGAAAAAACCTCATCTCCAGCTCCACAGTCTCCAGGGTAGAGTCCGGCCTTCTTTATTGGGTCCCAATCCATCCCACAGCCCCAGTGCCCAGGCCCCCCATCCCTGGAAGGAAGGGTGCCGGTGGGGGAAGGATCCCATTCTCATGTCCTGGAACCTTCCCCGCTCTCAGTCTGGCCGCTGGGAATGAGTCATGTCTGCGATCCTCAGAGGAGTGCAGACTCTAGGGAATTTTGGAGGATGTGTCTGGAGCTTTTGAACAGAGAAGTGAGGGTCCTTTAGGAGTCTAACCTCCATCCACCCTTTAGTGGGCTTAGGAGGCTGTCCTGCAGGAATCTGGTCTCCCTGGCATTTTGGAGTTACTGAAAATGGGGCAGCTCTTCCAGGGTTGGGACAGGACTAGATATAATCTCTTCTTTCCTTCCCTGCTCTTGCCCCCCAAATCCCTTCCACCCAAGGGAGGCAGCGCCAGGGCCCTAGGTCCCTGAGGGGAGCAGGTTGGATTTGGGAGAGCTTTCCTTCCTGCAATGTCCTGATCATGCATGTGTGGGTGGAGGGGGGCAGTGGGCAGAATGTGGGCACAGTATGGACAGGTGGTGGCCTGGCCTCCTGCTGAGAGGAGCATCCAGCTCCCCTCCTGTTCCCAGCAGGGCTTTTCCCACCCCCTCTCCTGGCGTCTCCCCTGAGAGACTGAGATCGGGAGGCAGAAAAAGCCTTCTTGTGCTGTGATTAATATCCGGGAGAAGATAACAGGAATGAAGGGCTATAGCAGTTTCTGTGAGAGCATTACAAACCCAGGGTTCAAGAGGAGAGAACACTGGCCTGGGAGTTTAGACCTGTCCCCGAATCCTGGTTCTGGTGTTGGTTTACTGTGTCCTCTCAGGCCAGTCTTATCGCCTTGTACGCCTCAGGGTTGCTACATCTGTCAAACAGAGAGCCTAATGTTTGCTCATCCAGCCTCACAGAGTTGCTGTGAAGCTGTGGTGACAGGAAGTAGAAGGGACAGGGGAGGGCAGCAGGGCCGCTTTTGGAGAAAGCACGAAGCTCCGCAGAGAGCGGCGACGTGCTTTCTGGAGAGGCAGAAGTGCTTGTGCAGCCAGTATGGAGTGTTTACTCCACGCCGGCACAAGGCGGCCACAAGGGGGATTCTAAGAAGTGTCAGGGTCAATAAAGGCTCATGACAAATATACTTGAAATGTGTCTAGAAGCCTAAGATTGAACTAATATAGAAGAGTAGCCTAGATCCAAGGGCTCTAGGGATCCAGAGGGGGAGCCCCCTCGGGCTGGGGAGGCAGGGGAGGAAGGGGGGCAAGGCGAGTGGGCCTCTAGTGTGACTGTGCTTCTCCACCCACAGCAGAGGAAGAACCGATGCTGGAACGACGCTGCAGGGGCCCCCTGGCCATGGGCTCGGCCCAGCCCCAGCTCCTCTCTGGGCCCTCCCAGGAGTCGTCCCAGACTCGGGAGAAGGAGCCCCAGGGGCTGAGGTTACAAGGTACCTCGGTGGCCCAGCCCGGCAGCCAAGCTCCAGGTCGGGTCCATCGCTGTGCCCACTGTCGCAGGCACTTCCCCGGCTGGGTGGCCCTGTGGCTTCACGCCCGACACTGCCAGGCCCGGCTGCCCCTGTCCTGCCCGGAATGTGGCCGTCGCTGCCGACACGCCCCCTTCTTGGCACTGCACTGCCAGGCCCATGCGGCTGCCACTCCAGACCTGGGCTTCTCCTGCCACCTCTGCAAGCAGAGCTTCCGAGGCTGGGTGGCCCTGGTTCTGCATCTGCGGGCCCACTCGGCTGCCAAGCGGCCCATCGCCTGCCCGGAGTGTGCAAGACGCTTCTGGCGACGAAAGCAGCTTCGAGTGCATCTGCGGAGGTGCCATCCCCCTACCCCTGAGGCCCGGCCCTTCATATGTGGCAACTGTGGCAGGAGCTTTGCCCAGTGGGACCAGCTGGTTGCTCACAAACGGGTTCATGTGGCCGAGGCCCTGGAGGAGGCAGCAGCCAAGGCTCTTGGGCCTCGGCCCAGGGGCCGCCCGGCAGTGACTGCCCCTCGGCCTGGTGGAGACGCCGTTGACCGTCCCTTTCAGTGTGCCTGCTGTGGCAAGCGCTTCAGGCACAAACCCAACCTGATTGCCCACCGCCGCGTGCACACGGGCGAGCGGCCCCACCAGTGCCCTGAGTGTGGGAAGCGCTTCACCAATAAGCCCTACCTGACCTCACACCGGCGCATCCACACCGGTGAGAAGCCCTACCCGTGCACCGAGTGCGGGCGCCGCTTCCGCCACAAACCCAACCTTCTGTCGCACAGCAAGATCCACAAGCGGTCCGAAGGGCCCACCCAGAGCGCCGCCAGCACAGGGAGCCCCCAGCTTTCAGCCGGTCCCCTGGACTCTTCAGCAGAGCCCACCCCAGAGGCTCCACGGAGACCTGCCCGGGAGCCTGTCCAGGAGCCTACCCCCGAGCCTCTGCTGGAGGCCCCCGGAGAGGGCCCCCGGGGCCAGGCGGAAGCCCCCCCGCCCCTCTACAGCTGTGATGACTGTGGCAGGAGCTTCCGGCTGGAGCGGTTCCTGCGGGCCCACCAGCGGCAGCACACGGGGGAGCGGCCCTTCGTCTGCACCGAGTGTGGGAAGAACTTCGGCAAGAAGACCCACCTGGTGGCCCACTCTCGAGTCCACTCAGGGGAGCGGCCCTTTGCCTGCGAGGAGTGTGGGCGCCGCTTTTCCCAGGGGAGCCACCTGGCAGCCCACCGGCGTGACCACGCGCCTGAGCGGCCCTTCGTCTGCCCAGACTGCGGCAAGGCTTTCCGCCACAAGCCCTACCTGGCGGCCCACCGGCGCATCCACACCGGTGAGAAGCCCTACGTCTGCCCCGACTGCGGAAAAGCCTTCAGCCAGAAGTCCAACCTGGTGTCCCACCGGCGCATCCACACTGGCGAGCGCCCCTACGCCTGCCCCGACTGCGACAGGAGCTTCAGCCAGAAGTCCAATCTCATCACCCACCGCAAGAGCCACATCCGGGACGGCGCCTTCTGCTGTGCCATCTGCGGTCAGACCTTTGACGACGAGGAGAAGCTCCTGACCCATCAGAAGAAGCATGATATCTGAGGGCAGGGGCATCCTTCAGAGGAAGAGATGCAGTGGGGCCACAGGGCCTGTGCTGCTGCCTGTGTAGCAAGCGCTGGAGAGGCAGGCCCTGTTGGGGAGGTCAGCCTCCACACCTTAGGCCAGGGAACCCGTACAGGGCACAGGGACCCGGCCTCCAGCTGGTGTTTGCTAAGGTTCCCTCCTCACTGTCTTGTGCCCTGGAAAAGTAGCAATAGCGCCTGTACCCACCCCCTTAGTGTTTGCCCTCCGCTGGAGGGGCTACCGGTGGACAGGATGACCCTTCTGTGGTGTTACGCCTTAATGTCCCTGCCTTTCATTTTGAGCTTCAGCTTGTTTTTTGGAAGTAGGTGTGGTAGTCCTTAGTAAAGAGCGCTTGGGAAGCAAAGCGGACCAGCTGGATATAGCTAGGGAAACCTGTTGGCCTTGTTAGGCAGCCCTGGGAGATGAAGCCAAGCTGCTCTGACCTATCCCTCTCCAGCCCTCCACCTGCCCCTGCGTTGGTACCCTCTGTTGGAGAGACCCATCTACTGTTAGTCCTGGGTTCCCCTTTCTCCCTAAAGGTCAGTTCTGGTTTCTGCACAGGTCACCCCATTTGATTAAAAAAAATTATATATATATATATATAAAATTGATTTCAGAGAGGAATGGAAAGAGAGAGAGAGAGAGAGAGAGAGAGAGAGAGAGAGAGAGAGAGAAAAGCATCAGTGATTAGAGAGAATCATTGATCGGCTGCTTCCTGCACACCCCCTACTGGGGATCGAGCCTGCAACCTGGGCATGTGCCCTGACCTGGAATCTAACCATGACCTCCTGGTTCTTAGGTCAACCCTCAGTCACTGAGCCACACCAGCCAGGCCCCATCTGACTCTATCCACCACCCTCCCCATGCTTAGAGCACCCCTCTGGCTGTCCGCAGTTCTGTGTCCAGGGTTTTGTCTAAACACCCCAGTCATCTTTCACACCTTCCAGAACCCCACATGTAGGATTGACTAGCTGATATCGGAGGGAGATAGGGGTGAGTTTCCTTTTCAGCATTTCTAGTGTCTGGATGCCTAGCCTCCGCTTAAACACTTAGGTGACAGGGAGTCCCCACCTCCTGAGGCCCTGGTTCTACTGTAGGAAAATTCTAATTGTTAGAAGTTGCTCCTTATAATGAATGAAATCTGTTTTCTTATAATTTCTATCTATTGGGCCTTGTTCTATTCTCTGGAACTAAACAGAACTACCACCCTCCTTTTCAAATTAGAGAATAAAGATTTGGTTTTAGAACTGGTGGCTGAGAAGTGTTCCTTTCTCCCTGTAGCTGTGGTGTTGGAAAGGAGGGGAATGCTGGGGGGAGGGAGGTGGAGAACTTGGTAGCCCCGACTTGAGCCCCTCTGTCCCTGCTTCCAATTCTTCCCCAGAGAAGGCCAGGCGCACCTGGCAAGAGGGGCAAGTTCTCTGTGGGTTCAGCCTTCTGTAGGTCAGGTCAGACTTGGGTGCCAGTTATTGGGGAAAGTTCTGATTTGATTTTGTCTTGCAGTGCCTCCCTGGCTGGCATGCTGGAGTTCCCCACACCTGTTACTGTGGACGCTTCCTGATACTGTTGTTTCATACAAGTAAGATTGCCTGTTTTGACAGGTATCAGTAGGCCCTTTTCTTGCCAGTCTTCGTAATTTCTGTACAGGTTACTGGCTCCTGGCATAGTCTGATGCATAAAAATAATAGCCACAAATTGTTTTGGCACCTCGCAAAGAAGTGTCCCTAAGTTGTCTTGTGTGGTAGGTACTCTTACAGATGAATGCAGTTGCTCAAGGTCATGTAACTGGTGATTGTCAGAGGTCAGTCTGACTCCCGGAACCAGTGCTTTGACCATGGCCATGGAGGAGGATGCTGCTTTTGGTGAAGGTAAGTATTCATTGCCTACAGTGTGCTTGATATGCGGGGTGGAAACAGGGTTTACAAAGATAAGCTCCAGTCTTTCCCCTTAGAAGGCCTACTAGTAAGTTTGGGGCGGACATATATGTGTACACAAATAATGAGTATGGAGACATGGACATGAGGGTGCGTGGGGCTCCAAGTGTATAGGAAGGAATCAGGCAGCTACAACGCTTCATATTGGCTTATGGGGTTATGGGGCCACTTAGGAGCCTGTGTAATTGATGGTGGCAAATTAGCTTTCAGAACCTGGGGGCATTGTGTCAAGGAAGCCTCACCTAAATATGTCTAAGAGAGCTGAGGGCTTCAAGGGAAGGGAGCAGTGCTTTGGGGTGGGGGGGAGAGGGAAGAGAGGAGTATCAGGAAAGTAGGTAGATGGGGTGATGGTTAGGGAGCAGGAGACAGGTCCTTAGGCATCTAGGATTATTATTTGGGGGGGAGGGTCAGAGAAAAGGATGAGGGAGAGGGGTTCTGACTTTTTGAAAACTTACCTTTAAAGAAAACACCTGGTATGTGGGGAAGGTGAGCACCAAGAGTCTACTGCCATGCTTCCCACTGCTTTTTGGGTAGAGATGGTGAGAAGAGGGCCAAGGGTCAGGGAACGCCACAGAAGTAGCCTCAAGGGGGCTGGCAAGGCAGGATAGCTCGAACTTGCCCCTGGAGTCTGGCAGGGGACCCAGTGGGCCCCGAGTCCTTGTCAGCACGGCACATGCTGCCAGCAGTCTTGAAGGAGGAGCTGCCGGGGTTGGGTGGTCAGGGCTCTGCTGACAGGGGCTGCCCTTCTGTTCTGAAGAGCCCTGGGCTGTTTGTTTTCTTCTGTGATTACAGAAGTATTCAATTATCTTGTCAAAATTAAGCAATTTAGATATACTTAGATTTTTTTTTTTCATGTGGAAGTCTTTCATTCCCTCTCTTCCACCCTCCATAGCTTTACTCCATGTAGGGAATTGGAGGGTAATGTCCTTCCACAATATTTTTCTGTGCATTTGCAGATCTGAACATATAGGCCCCCCCCCCCCCATTTTTACTTTATGGAAATAGGACCCCAGCTATGCTTCATTCTTTCTACCCTCTAGATAGCCTTGGTCATGAAATGTCAGTCTAGAGGAGATCTCTCTGTAGAGGAGGTAACAGGCCCAGAGAGTGACCGTGACTTTCCCACTTGAATCCAGCGGCAGATATGGAACTAGAACATGAATCCCTTTGCTAGGTATTCTAGGAAAAAGAGATGAATGAGACTCTAAAGAGTTGGTGGTTTAGTGATGGCTGGCTTCTGTGTAAGGTTACTTTACGAAAGCCTCTGTAGATGATAGAGCCAATTAGAGCCCTGCAAAAATCCAGTCAGGTGTGTATGCAACTCTTTTACAGAGGAGTAATTCAAAATCCAGAGACAGTGTATCTTTTGCAAAAAAAAACAAAAAAAAAAAAAAAAAAAAAGCACACAAAGTTTGTGGTCAAACTTTGCTAGACTCTTAGTCACCAGTTTCTATTGTGTGAGAAGCTAAACAGCAGCTTAACCCATGGCAAAAGCTTCCTCTGCAGCTGCTGACCTTAATTAGAATAGTCCAGGGGCTGAGCAGTAAGGTTTGTAGGCGGTTTTAGAGAGCCCAGTTTCTTGTTTGTATCAACCTCCCGTCCCAAAGGGTTTCTAAGGAGCTCCCAAGAGCATCCTGCCAGCGGGAGTGGATGTTGCTGGCTCTCTATGAGGTGGCAGTATGAGGAATTTTGACACAAAGGAGCACTTCCAATCAGTGGGTAGGAGAGGAAATTCTTCCTGGAGGTTTCCACGAACAGAAGACCCTCCTTGGCCATCTGGACCCTGCCTCTGAAGCAGCAGGGTCAATCGATTTAGGGACGTAACGTCCCAGGTCCCAGATCGCTGGTTTCCTCCACCCAAAGGCCAGGGGTTGGGTTGAAGGATGTTTGAGATCCCCGGATCTCTTGTCATGCACCGTGCGGGTGCGGAGGGCGATTTCTCTCCTGTCACATGAGACCGCACATCTCACTAGCACCTGGTGAGCTGTGGTGCCCAGCACCACCACCATGTCACATGCACACTCGAGTGTGAGCATCGGAGTGGGGTTCCTGCTTCTTCCCCAGACGCCGGCGCCGAGAGCGTCGGGCGGACTGGGTGGATTTCACAGCGTGGTCTGCGGGGCCCGGCGAGAGGGCCCCGGGGAGACAGGGAAGGGGTGCCCGTCAGAACCAGGCCTCGTCCCCGCCTGTCCTCCCCGGGGCGCGGGTCAGGTGCCCCGCGGCCAGCGAGTTAACAGCGCCTCAGGTGCCGAGGGAGGCGGGGTCAGCCCGCCTACCCCGCCTATTGGTTCCGGAGAACAAAAGGGCCGCCCCGCGGGCGTCTCCGATAGGGCCGAGGTGGTCATCTGAGAGGCGCATCCAATCAGGCGGCGGGGCGGCCCTGGGGATGCCAGGCTTGCCAGCCAATCAGGGGCGCGCGCCCGTCCCCCGACGGGTCTGGCGGGGCCGGGGTGCCCAGTGCCCAAGTCGCCCCGGGTGGCGGTTCCCGTTAACCTTAGCCTCAAAGTCAAAGGTATTTATTCCTGTCCCTCCCTCCTCGGAGTCCGGAGTCAGGGCGGGGAGGGGCGTGCGGAGGGACAGACCGCGCTTAGGGGCCGGCGCCCGGCGCTCCTCCCGCGCTGCCTCCAACCCCCGGGCTGGAGGCAGCCTCGGGGTTCCCTGAGCCCCCCGCGCCCCGACCTCGAACTCTGCCCAATGCACACAGCCCGTGGGGACCGGCTCGGGCGTGCGTGGGAGGGGCTGCCGGGGGGGCAGAGAGCCGGAGGGGGCGGGTGACAGCGGGAGGAACCGGGTGGTGAGCGCGGGGGGCTGCCCGACGGTCGGGCGCTGTGACTGTCCCAGAAAGACGAGCTCTGGAGGGCCGGAGCCCCGGGTTCGCCGCAGTGACACTTGGGTGCCTAATAAACCATCGAAGAAGTGGGAACTAGGGTTGGGGTGAGAACAATGAGAGGGAAGCACTACAGAAACAAGTGTGTGTAGGGGTCTCCCTGAAACCTCCATTCCAGGAAAACGGGCACAGCAGCTCAGATCTCAGGGGTTGTGGGGGGTGGGGGGGGGATGTGTGGAGAGTGAGAGAGGGGCTCGGGGCTTCTTCCCCTGTAAAGGTGGAGGACATTGAGATGATGTCCCTTATGGCCCTTTGAACAGGATGGAGCCTGGAGGTGGGTCTTGGTTAGCCAGAGCCTGGGTTGGGTGTGGTCAAAGCCCCAGAGGTGGGGGGAGAATGGCAGAGGGCAGGAAAATGTCTAGGCTTAGGCTGTTTTTTTTTTTTTTTTGGAGGGGGGGGTGTCCCTGTGTTTATCTGTAAAATGAAAAGATTAGAGGGTGTTAAGTCTCCTTTTAACTCTAAGGTTCTGTGATTCTGTAATCTGTTTTGGACTTAAGTTTCTTTTATTTAAATGTTCCTTTATGAAAATTGTTATCAATGGTTTGACAGCATGTGGGACCTTGTGCTGGGTGCTGAGGAGAGAGAAATAGTCCCTGTATTAAGATGTTTACAGTCTTGTGGAGACAGACAAAATATTATTATACCACCTTGAATGGTGCTGGGTTGGGTGGATGCACAGGTCAAACGGAGAAGGGCCCTGACTGAGCCTGACAAATCCAAAGCCTTCCAGGTCACATTGATCCCTGACCAGGCTGGGCAGGGAAGAGTTGGGCAGAAGTATTCCAGGACTGGTCACAGGCACGCCACCACAGCAAGGTCAGGGGGCTGAAGAGTGGGACAGTGGGGGCAGGCTGAGCTTCAGGCAGTGATGAGAGGTGAGCAGAGGCCAATTTTATTTTTATTTTCTCAGAGGCCAATTTTAAATGGTCTTGCCAAGAAATTTTTTATTGAACCTGAAGGTGTTGAGGACCCATTGAAGTATTTTGAGCAAAGCAGAAACATGTCCAGATGGTAATATTGCATTGAGTTCTGGGTGGTAGGTGGGTCGCAGGGGCAAGATAAGCTATAAAACAGCTGCAGTGTCCAGGAGAGAAGTGGTGAGGCCTGACCTGAGGCAGTGGCAGTCGGGGGTCTGAAGGTCTTAGAAATAGCACCGGTACCGCTCAGTGACCTGTGTGTTGTGGGCGTTTGTGCGCTGTCGTAGCAAAGGTGGTGCGTTTTTGAAAGGCCTGATGAGGACCCACTGTCATCTCTGGGGAAGCAAGGGAGGTCTGGGGTCAAGTGCAGAACATGGTGGAGGTGGTCTGTCCCATGCAGCTGCCCCTGGAGAGAGGTCAGCCTAGGAATCCAAGGTTTCCTAGGGCTGAGTGGCCTGCAGGGAAATTTGAGGTCAGGGTGTGCAGGAGGAGGCCTGACGTCTAATTCTCTCGGAGTCAGAGAATGCCAACTCAGCCTCACTCTCCTCATCTTACAAGAGGGAAGCACTTCCTGCTTTTCCCCAGCTGCTTCAAACTGCAGCAAACACAGAAAACGATTTATAGATTAAAATGACACTTGTTCAGTGTTGTGAGCAGTTGGTTTTGTCCCTGGTCTTCAGATCAGGTAATGGGGGTCCCAGGCCGTGGCAGGCTCCCTAAGTCCTGGACTTGGGGTGGAGGAACATGGGTGCTGCTCTTTTTAAAAGGACACTGGGATGGGGATGCCATGGGTGTGGGGTATAGGTGTGGGGACATGGAGGTGGGGGTGGGACAGTCCCAACAAAGATGGGCATGTAAGTCAGGTAGAGGAAGAAGTCCTGCAAGGAGGTGCCACAGGTATGGGCCTGGGGTCAAATCAGGGACCTCCAGGAAGTGGAGAGGGATGGGGAACTGGCTGCCCAGGCTGTCTGTCCCTGGACTTGGTTCCCAAGGAAGGTTGGCGGGTGCAAACTGAGGTCACTAAGATGGGTTCTTCCTACTGGGAAAACCCTGTGATGCAGTTCTTACAAGGTGGGGAGTGTGTGTGGGGGGAGGTGTGGCAACTGCAATGACCTAAAAAGAAGTCATCCCGCACCTTGTGACCATTTTTCAGTCTTTTCCACTGTTCCATTTGATATAACAATTCTGTATGTTAGGAACAAGCATTATCTGCATCTGCAGACGGGGAAACTGGCCCAGAGAAGAAAAGCAGTTGGTCTTGGGTCACATGGCTAATCAGAACAAACCCCAGTCCAGCTGGGGTGGCTCAGCTGATGGAGTGTCGTCCCGTGCACCAGGAGGTCTCCAGTTCGTTTTCAGGCCACATGCCCAGGATGCAGGCTTGATCCCCAGTAGGGGACATGATCAAAGTTTCTCTCTCATCAATGTTTCTATCTCCTTCTCCCTTCCTCTCGCTGAGAGGGAGCAAGCCTATCCCAAACTCTCAGCCTCTCTCCCCCCCCCCCCCCCAACCCACCCACTGAGGAATCAGCCAGCAGAGAGTGGGTCAGCCAGACTAGAGCACATGGCAGAGGGCAGGAGGCTGGTTAGAGTGGGGTTAAACTAGCGGATGGTTGGGAAAGATGTGATTAAGAGAAAGTAGGGAAGCATGGACCAAGGGGCAGAGGGAGGCCAGCTCGATGCGGTGGGGTACCTGGGGAAGGTGCCTGCAGTTTCCTGAGGGGGCAGGATTGTTGGTATACGTGAGCATGGCAGACAGTGAGGACATGGGTGCAGCCCTGGGTCGGGGCTCATGACTGAGCAGGGCCTAGGAGCTGGGCCGTCCCTGAAAGCCTCATTTCCTGGTGCAGGGCATGCGGCCAGTCCCTGCTCCACTGGTGACAAAGGACACATGAGGCGCTATCCACTTCTTCCCCATTAGGGGCCTGAGTCTCTGAAGAGAGATGTGCTTGGCTGGTGGAAAAGCTCCAGGGGCCTGAGCTTGGGAGGATGTGGGAGACCTGGACATGTCCCTGCACTGTGGCCTTTCTCCTCACCCAGCTGCTGTCCGCCCCTGCCCGCCCCCAAGTTTCTGCTAAGACCAAAGCTCCTTTGTTACCTTCCCCTGCCCCCATCCTCACCACCTGCCACAGGCCACAATCCCCGCTTTGTGTGGTCTGGCAGTTGTCATGGCAGCTGCCCCAGCTGAGAGGACTCACATCCCAGCTGCAGCCCGACCCCACGTGGGGAGGGTTGGGCCTGGAGCCAGGGGCTGGGAAGGGGATGGTGATCAGGGCCCTGCCCTGAGGACTGCTCTCCACAGAACTTGTTGGGCCGCCAGGGAAAGGTCATTGGAATGTGGGGTCCAAGCAGCCTTCATAGACTCAGTGGGCACTTTTGGGGGTGACAGACTGGCCCCCATGGCCTCCTGTTTTCTGGCTGGGACATTTTGCTAGGCAGCCTGCTGGATGGGTTCCTGGGCATCTCTCAGGTCAACCGATGTGGCAGGTGGCGTGAGACTGTTGGGTGGCAGAATAAGAGAGAAGGATGGAAAAGGCACAGGTTGGGGTGGGGCGGTGTACCTGGTGACCTGGCTGACCTGGAAAGAAGTGGCCATAGGTTTGGCTATCTCAGGGTTTGTCGGCAGGATACCCGGTCGCCTGTTTTCCAGGTGTCCCACCTGAGCACACAGGTGGAGGTGGGCCCCCAAGACATGGCCTGCCTACCCCCTATTCCTGTCTTCCATGCTCCTCCTACCCCTGCCCTCTCATTCTTATTTCTTCCCCTGGTGCCCTTGAAGATCCACTTTCTTTCCAGTCCATTTCTGTCTACTCCCACCACAAGCCCTAGTGAGCCCAGGGGTACCCAGGGATGAGGTAATTAATTCACTGTGAATTGTTCACTAAGAATTGAAGTCTTTCACCCGAGGTGATTTAAAAAATATTTTTATTGATTTCAGAAAGGAAGGGAGAGAGAGATAGATAGAAACATCAAGGATGAGAATCATTGATCAGCTGCCTCCTGCACGCCCCCTACTGGGGACCGATCCTGCAACCCAGGCATGTGCCCTTGACTGGAATGGAACCTGAGACCCTTCAGTGCCCAGGCTGATGCTCTACCCACTGAGCCAAACCAGCTAGGGCCCGAGGCGATTTTTAGGTCTTAATACTTCTAGTAAGACAGAATCAGTCAAGTAGGACTGATTTGATTAGGTTAAGGGGCCTCTTGTGTCGTGTTAGGGTTTGTGAATAAGGCCAGCCCACCCTCTGTCCTCACACTGAAGTTGGCTCCTGCCCCCTGAGTTTCCCCATCTTTCGGTGGCCTCCCTATTCGCCAATCCCCTGAGCCTCTTTAGGTGGACATTGGTAAGAGGCTTCCCTAGGGCATGAGACACAGTGTATCAGGGCCCCCACAGTGGGCCTTTCCTCCCCTCTTCTCCAGGCTCCCCTTTCTCTGCCCCACGCAGATTTTGGTGTCTATAAACCACAGAAGGAGTGCACCCTACTGGGGAAACAGAATTAAAAACAAAATTGCCTGCCAACTCAGAAAAGCTCCTCACAAAAGTAGGAGAGAAACAACAGGTTTGTTTTGTTATGTTTAATCCTTACCCAAGGATAGTTTTTCCATTGATTTCTAGAGAGAGTGGGAGGGAGGGAGCGGGAGAGAGAGAGAAAAAGAAACATCAATTGGTTGCAGGAGCTGGGGAACATGTTCTTTTTTAAAAAATATATATTTTATTGATTTTTTTTACAGAGAGGAAGGGAGAGGGATAGAAAGTTAGAAACATCAATGAGAGAGAAACACTGATCAGCTGCCTTCTGCCCACCCCATACTGGGGATGTGCCCACAACCAAGGTACATGCCCTTGACCAGAATCAAACCTGGGACCTTTCAGTCCGCAGGCTGACACTATCCACTGAGCCAAACCAGTTTCGGCAAAGTACATGCTCTTGACTGGGAACTGAACCCTGGACTCGTCCATGTGTGGGGCCACACTAACCACTGAGCAACGGCTAGGGTCTTTGTTTTTATTATTGAATAATCGTCACACCAGAATGAGATGCACATCACAGGCAGCCCACCAGGAGATTGCAAAGACAGAAAGAAATCTCACCAGTTACACAGCCCAGCAGGTGCAACCTGCTACACACATGTGCTCCCAGTACACTGTCACTAGTCCTCCCAGGGAGAGGACTTGACCATTTGTCACAGAGCTCATCCCAGATTCACCTGCCTTTATTCAGAGGAAACTGTTAACCGCCTTTGTCCAGAGGAAAACACACTTCTTGTTTCTCTATGACAGGAGGTCGTTTTGCAGTTTGGAGGCAGGTGTCCACCCAGGTTGGGGTCCCAGCCCCCCATGGGGACTGGGAGTCAGTGCCCTGCTTCCCTTGATGTTTACATTTCAAAGAGATGGCTTCCAGGTCCCTGAGACTCTCCTGGGTTATAAAACTGGCAAGAAGTTTTTTTTGCCTTTAAAATGATTTATGTACATCTCAAAGAGACAGAGGAAGAACCTACGTTTTTTAGAAGTTTTTTTAAAGAAATGTTCTGAAGGAAATGGGAGGGGTCTCTTTCCCTTTCTGCACTAGGGAAAATGTTTTTTCCCCCTGTATTTCAGATTCATATTTACCCTTATCTCCTCCCACCCCACTTCTCTTGCAGGGTCCAGATTCCCAGCCTGGGAAGGGGACCTGGGAGAGGAGAGGGGAAACCCTTAGGATGGGAGCTCTGGGGGGCTCTCAAAGGCCCCAGGTAGGGGTAGGGAGCACGATAAGACAGGGATTCTTGTGAGGGTGGCTGGACTGAGGCGCCCTGGAGGAAGCTCCAGCTGATGACCAGGAAAGGCCCATGGTAGCAGCCGCTGGAGCTGATCTGAGAGCCACAGGTCCTCAATGGGGCTCTTTGGGAGTGTGGGGTCTATGGGGAAGCAGACGTGTAACAAGAATCCTGTTCATAGCAGAGGCAGTCCACAGTACCTGGGTGGAGAGAGTAAAATGCAGGCTGCCCACAGTCCACCTCTGAGTGCTACACACCGCTGTCAGGTATTGTCTGTGTGGGGCTCTGTCCCAGGACCCCGGCCCATCTCAGTGGGCACGAAGCATTCCTGTCCTCCAGACGAAGGGGAATAAACAAAGTAAATACTATGTCAGGTGGCAAAGTGTCATGGAGGAATGCGAGGTGGAGTTAGACTTGTGACTTTACCCTGAGTGCCAAGGAAGGCCATGCTGAGGAGGTGAGCCCTAAAAGAGGCGAGGGGGGCCATGCCAAGATCTGAGAACACCCCATGCAGAGGGGCAGCCAGTGCAAAGCCCAAGGCTTCTGAGCAGCATGACCTGTATCCCATCCTGTTCCAGGCATGAGGAACCATCAGGAAATGTTCTAACAACTGGAGCATTAACCAGCAAGGAGAGCCAGGATTGGTGGACACGTAGCCCAGCTGGACTGTGTGTTCTTGCATGGAGTGCTCCTTGGGAGGGTTTGTGCTGGGACATAAGACTGGGACTTAGAGAGAGGAGGGCCGTGGTTTCACAGGCACAATTGTGCCTTCCTGGGTGTGTGCAAGACCTCTCAGGCCACTAACTCGTTTGTTTGAGTTTCTCCCCTGCAGTGTCCTTCACATCCCGCCCTGCAGATGTTGAGAACCTGGACCTGAGCCTTTAGTCTGGGAGCTAGAAGGCCTGGGATCTTGCCCTGCTCCACCATTCAGCACCTATGTGACTTGGGGCATGTCAGTGGCCCTCTCTGACCTCAGGTTCCTCTTCATAAAATGGGAATCATGTTTGTTTTACCTGCCTGGCAGGTATGTGTGCAATTTAAAAAATCCTGCACATTTCAGCCAAGGTCACAGACAGAAAAGCTCTTGAAAAAGAAGGAATGCATTCTGTGAGGTGGCATGAGGACTGGGAAAGCCTTTTGTCCTTGTCCCACAGGCCAACTCTGTTTCCTTGGCTCCCATCTCATGCACAGACCGAGTCAGGGCCGTGGGTCCCCGGATGGAGAGCAGCCTGGCAGGTGCCCGCACAGGTAAGACAGACGACGGAAAGGTGCGAGCCAACCATGGCTTCCTTCCTTGGCACGTCTTCTGTCTCCATGTCCCTCCAAAGCTACCCCCACTTAGAGGGTGTCGAATTGCAGGATGTTGAAGGTCTTCAAAGAATGGGACAAAGACAGGTTACAGAACTAAGAAAATGACAGGGCAGTTCAAAACTTGCCAGGCAAGGGAACACACAAGCATGCACATGGGCGCGCGCACACACGCACACACATGCACAGACACTGACATGCACACACGTGTTATTTTATTGGTTAATTCCTCCCTCCTACTTCATTTGGATTTATTGTATTTTAAATATGGGAACTTGTTGTTTAGAGCTTCTCTCTCTTCTTTGTTCACAACTGTTTCATTTTACCTACTTTTAATTGTGAACTTTTTGTTGAAGTGTAACACTTAGAAAAGTGCATAGTTCAGGAGCTCTATCAATTCTTATGATATGAACACTCCCATGTGACCAGCACCCAGATCAAGAAAGGGACCATTGCCAGATTGAGAAGTCCCTCCTTGCCCCCTTCCAAACAGTGTGCTCTAGAAGGGAGCCGTTATCCTGGCTCCTAACTCACCCATTCGTCCTGCCAGCTTTTGAACTTCATATAATGGAAACATATACTCTGTATTCAGTGTCTGTAGCAGACATGAGCCAGAGGACCAAGGTGCCCCTGGAGACTTGAGCAGCTGTGTGTGGGTCTCGGGGGTAAAGGGGCCTAGGTTTAGCACAAAGACAAGGCTCACGTGTTCTGGTGCTGAGACCTTTCAGGCTGACTTTCTTGTTTTTGCTTTTGTTGAAGAAAAGTGATGTTGCCAAATGGCCAAGGTCCCAGCAGGTGAGGTGCCCACACACCATGGCTGCCACCCTGGAGAGGGCCCGGCAGTGACATGGGCCACTGAGGGCTGGACACAGACTCGCTTAGCAAACTCCCAGCACGTGATCCTTTGGAAAAGATGTTTGAACTTGGCCATGTTCTGCTTGCTCTCCAGGGAAGATCTCACTGGATGGGTGTCTTTAACTGTCTCTGCATCTCCGGGGCCCGTGGTCGGCAAACTGCAGCTCAAGAGGGCATTTTGGTCCCTTGAGTGTGGCTCTTCCACAAAATACCACGGCCTGGGCGAGTTTATTTTGAAGAAGTGGAGTTAGAAGAAGTTTAAGTTTAAAAAATTTCGCTCTTAAAAGAAATTTCAATCGTTGTACTGTTGATATTTGGCTCTGTTGACTAATGAGTTTGCCTACCACTGTCCCGGCCTCTGGCAGAGCAGGGGGGGCAGCTGGTGTGTCCTGGCACTGAAGCTTCACTTAGCTTCCCTCCTTTCTTTGATGTTGTTAATCCTTACCTGAGGATATTTTTCCATTGAGTTTGAGAGAGAGTGGAAGGGAGGGGAGAGGGAGAGAGAAGAGGGAGGAGAGCGAGCGAGACATCATTGAGAGAGAGACATGTTGATTGGTTTCTGGGGTGGGGATTGAACCTGCAGCCCAGGTGCCTGCCCTTAATCAGAACTGAACCTGTGGCTCTGGTGCACAGGCTGACGCTCTCCCCACTGAATGAACAACCCGGCCAGGACCAGCTTTCGTATTCTGCATCTTTCCCTTTGTTCTTCTCCGAACCCCAACCTGTCCCTGCCCTACTGCCCTTCCTTCCCCTCCTGTCTTCTTTCTCCTGTCCTCATTTCCTTTTCTCCCCTTTCAAATCTCTTCCTTGTGCATTCTTCGGCCATGTCTTATTTTCTGCTATGCTCTGCCCTCCTGCTCTGTCCTCCAGGCAAGTCTCCCTCAGAGCTCAGAGCAGTGACTGACTCTCCCCGTCCTCTGTCCCTTTGCCTCTGGCAGGAGACCCGCTGGTGATGAAGATCAAGCAAGAGAAGCCAGAGTGGCTGCTGCAGACCCTGGCGCCACAGGCCGCGCATTCCAAGGACAAGGAAAACATTTTCCAGCAGTCCGCGGACCTCCCACCATGCCAGGCTTTGGGGAAACCCCGATCCTTGGGGGGACAGGAGGAGACTGGAGGTCCCAGATGGACCCCTCCCACTGAGCAGGATGCTGGGCTGGCAGGCCAGTTTCCTGGGGCAGCCCCCGGCCCCCTGAGCCCCGTTCTTTCTGGCAGCGAGGGTCATTTCGTGTGCCTGGACTGCGGGAAGAGGTTCAGCTGGTGGTCGTCCCTGAAGATCCACCAGCGCACCCACACGGGCGAGAAGCCTTACCTGTGCGGCAGCTGCGGCAAGAGCTTTAGCCAGAAGCCCAACCTGGCGCGCCACCAGCAGCAGCACACGGGCGAGCGGCCCTTCCGCTGCCCCGAGTGCGCCAGGCGCTTCAGCCAGAAGCAGCACCTGCTCAAACACCAGAAGACCCATTCTCGGCCCGCCACCTACTCGTGCCCCGAGTGCGAGCGCAGCTTCCGCCACCAGGTGGGCCTCCGCATCCACCAGCGCGCGCACGCCCGGGACCGCCAGGGCGCCCGCGCCAGGCTGTTGGAGCTGCTCCGGGAATCTGCGGCCTGCGGGGGCCGTCGCCTGCGTTCGGGGCCGCCGCGGGGGCGCCCCGAGTGGGCCTGGTTGGGGCTCTTCCAGGGCTGGTGGCGCCAAGTGGGGGCCCGGACTGCCGCCGCTGCCACGGGGCCGGGCGAGCAGCGCCAGTTCATCTGCAGCGAGTGCGGCAAGAGCTTCACGTGGTGGTCGTCGCTGAACATCCACCGGCGCATCCACACGGGCGAGCGGCCCTACCCGTGCCCCGAGTGCGGCCGCCGCTTCAGCCAGAAGCCCAACCTGACGCGGCATCTCCGCAACCACACGGGCGAGCGCCCGCACCCCTGTCCGCACTGCGGCCGCAGCTTCCGCCAGAAGCAGCACCTGCTCAAGCACCAGCGCACGCACCTGCCCGGCGCTCAGGCGGCGCGCTGCCCAGTCTGCGGCCAGAGCTGCCCCAGCCGCGCGGCGCTGCGGGCCCACCAGCGCGCACACACCGCCGCCGCCCCTGCCCAGGTGCTGGGTCTCGAGTCTCAGGCCCCAGGGCCCCACGGCCGGTCGGCGCCACCGCACAGTCCCCCGTCGGCCCGGCGACCCGCGGACGTGCGGTGGTGCAGCGCGCAGGAGGAACTGGTTGGGCCCGGGGAGCAGCGCCAGTTCATCTGCAACGAGTGCGGCAAGAGCTTCGCGTGGTGGTCGGCGCTCACCGTCCACCGGCGCATCCACACGGGCGAGCGGCCCTACCCGTGCCCCGAGTGCGGCCGCCGCTTCAGCCAGAAGCCCAACCTGACGCGGCACCGGCGCAACCACACCGGCGAGCGGCCCTACCGGTGCGGCGCCTGCGGGCGCAGCTTCAGCCAGAAGCAGCACCTGCTCAAACACCAGCGCGTGCACCTGGAGACCCTGTCGCCCACCCCCAGCGTCAAGGTCGAAGCGCTTTAGTGCACCTGGACCGGAGGGAACCCGCGGAGGGGATGTTTGCGGGGTGCCTGTGGGGAATGGCCAGAAGAGTGGCTTTTAGAACCCCAGGGGCTAAGACCCTATCACAAGGCTCTGAAGGCCTGAGAACAGAATTTCAGAAGCATCCCAAAGGGAGACCACAAAAGGTCCCCGTAGGCTGAGGGAGGAGGTGGGATCAGGCATTCCTCACCATGGAGCTGGGATGTGTCCCTGACAGGTTGAGGGCCAACCCCATAAACTTCCTCAGAGGTGGGACCCCAGCCCTCAGGCACCAGGTTGGGGCCCATGGGGGCTGAGGGAGTGGCTCCCTGGTGTGAAATGGCCCAAGTCTGGACTGGTCAGCTGTAGTGCCGCCTGCCACACGCAGGCGAGGCAGGGGCAAGCATATTCCCAGTGCACAGGCAATGAATGCCCGGCCCTTAATGGCCATTCAATACCTAGTTTTGGAAGGAGTGAATGATTCTATGGTTCTGACCGTGAACGCCCCACTGCGTAGGATGCTGTTGTGGCCCGCCTGTCCCTAGGACGGGGATATGTGAGACGGTCAGGGGCTGGGCACAAGGGGTGTGCTCTCCGCTGAGGTTTGGTGCTTGGGAAGGGCCCTACAGCAGGGAAGAGCCAAGCCTGCTGCTCCTACTCTCATGGCTGACTCGGCTCCTTATCATGACAGTGTCACAGGAGAGAAAAATGAAGGATTGACATCTCTCATGGTCTCATTGTCTTTCTTAAGCTTCCCTTCCTGATCTCCGGTCTCTGGATCTATGATCTCCAGGTCTCCGTGTGCTCTGAGGGACCATTTGCTCCAGGACCAGGATGAGGAGCTTTGGCCGTGAGCAGAGCAACTGCCCACACCCAATTCTCTTCTCCCCTCTTCCAACACAGTTTATCTATTTCCACATATTCCCTTCAACCTGTAGCCCCCAAAAGTCACTCCTCATGCTTTTCCAAAGCAGAACCCAGAGCTTCAGCTCAGCTGTAGCTTGGACTATATTTTCCCACAGGAGGGGGTGTTGAGGTACTAGGGTTGGATAGGTGGGAGAAAAAAGGGGGGACCTAGCTAATTCTGTAGGAGGATGAACTATGTGTACCTGCCTCCCAGGGCTTGCGGGGTTCTCTGAACTCAGAGATGTTTCCTTTTCCAGGACCTGGCTGTGTTCACCCTGGCCTCTGGTTACCCCTCTTTCCAGGCTTTGTTTAATCCCTTTCATCTGGCAGGAGTTCTAATTGTAGCATCACAGAAAGACCAGCGGTGGTGATGATTCAGCTTACCTGGGAAACACATCTGGTAATGGTTAGTGTTCAGCCAGGACTTCGACTTGTGGTCCAGGTCTTTGATCATAAACCATGCTCTGTGAAATCTCCCGACCGCGCAAGGTATGCCCATTCTTCAGTCAACTCTCAGGACCAGGCAGAAGCCAAATCAGAACGGTTTTCCTAGGCCCCCTCTCTGACCCACACCAGCCCTAAGTGCTCCCCTTTCTCCCTGTAGTGCCTGCCTGGCTCCTCCCCTAGACAGTAGGTTTGGATCTCATCAAAACCCACTTTGGCCAGTGTGGCTCGTCATTGAGCACTGACCTGTGAAGCAGTAGTTCACATGTGTTGGGCAGGACACATGCCTGGGTTGCAGCCGTGATCCCCAGTAGTGGGTGTGCAGGAGGCAGCCAGTCCATGATTCTCATCATTGATGTTTCTATCTCTCCCTTCCTCTCTGAAATCAATAAAAAACAAAATAAAACAACAACCCCAAACCTACCTTAACCATGGGGAAGGCTCAAGAGTCATTTGATTCTTCCTCTTTGACACTTATCAAATCCGGAGGCCAACTCAAGTGAGCACACCTACTCCAGGAAGGCATTCTAGAGTACCATGCCTATATTAGAGAGCCCTGTCTGCAAGGACAGACCTGCAGAAACACTGGAGCCCGTGGAATCAGGGGCCCAAGGGCCAGGGCAGACACATACTGCAGAGACAGGCAGGGGAATTTCTGTACCATAGCTTGTTATCTTCCACAAGTAGCCTGTGTTCAGTGATCAAATCAAACACCTGTATTGGCAGGACTTGGGGTTAATGAGGCCTAATCGCAGTTTCCCCCCTCCAAGCAAAATCATGAGGATGCCTGCTCACGGACCCCAGGTGATGGAGCCTCTCACCAACGGGTGCTTTTTGTCACAATGGGGAGAGGGCCAAGCCCATCAAAGGTGCATGACTTGTTGACCAGGTTGGGATGGCACACATTGACCCATTAACCAAGCCTCCTGTGTCACAGGCCCTGTGTCCAGACTTCAGGGATGCTGTGATGAATAAGCCACTGTGTTAGTCAGCTTGAGCTGCCACAATAAAATACCACTGGGGGCTTGTTTACACAATGCAGTATGGAGGCTGGGAAGTTCAAGATCAAGGTGGTGGCAGATTTGGTCCCTGGTGAGAACTTCCTGCCTGGCAGATGAAGACCTTTCCTCTGTGTCCTCATATGGTGGTGGGTGGTTGGGGGAGGCAGAAAAGGCCCAAAACAGTGCTCTGGTCTCTTCCTCTTCTTACAAAGACACTAATCTCATCATGAGCAGCCCACACTTATGACCTCATCCATACCTGTCTCCCAAAGGCCCTATCTTCAAATGCCATCACACTGGGGGGCAGGGCTTTAAAATATGGATTTTTTGGGGGGGGGGGGCAGGGGGAGAGACATGATTCAGCCAATAGCAACCACAGTCTCTCCTCTGAGGAGCTCACTGACCTTCACAGAATATCGCTTTAATGCTCACACAATTTGGAACAATCTATATGGTCAGCTCTTGAACAAGCTGTCCCAGCCCCAGCTCTTAGGGGGCTTTCTTGTTTATCTCGTTCGGTCTCACCACCAGGCAGTGACCTAGGCAGGTAATGATGTAGGAAAGGGGGATGGGGACTGTGGGACTTGTCCAGCAGGTCATGTTGCAAATTGACAGCAGGTCCCAGGCCTCCAGTTAACCTAACAGTCTTCCACAGTCACAATCACAGGCTTCTCCAAGGGAGGCCTGACATTGTCAACTTCAATTTCCATTGCCTTTCATCTTAAAATAATAACACGAGGCCAGAGAATATTGAGCAAGAGCCACACCATGAAACCAAAGACAAGAAGGTTAGGCCTATCCTAGTGGTTTATAATTCAAAATGCTCAGAAGCATGCGGAGATCAAAGGTTGCTGAAGGGAATGGAAAACCACCATGTTTAAAGACATAAAAACCTTAAAGAACATATCCTGTCCATGGCCAGGTAAGTGCAAGTCTGTGGTGGGAACCCGGGGCCAAGCTTCTAGCAGGTCACTTGAGCATGGTGGAGCTGGGGTCCTGGAGCCGCCTGCGTAATCCTTGCATTCCATTCTTGGGAGCAGGCTGGGAGCTAAAAATTTGACTTAGGTCCTTGGAAAGTGGTTGGGCTCTGGCAAGCACTGTGAACTTCAAGTCAGTGATAAGGTGGCCAACCTCCTTGCCAGGATTTGGTTCCCCACTGCCCAGCCCCAGAGAGCTGCCCCTGGGAGAGAGGATTTGGAGGCCAAGGTGGATGTGGGCAGCTGCAGTGACCTGGAAGAGAGTGGGCATAGAAGGGACTTGGTAGTGAGTGCCTAGTGTAAGCTAGGGATGCTACTGAGATTTTTTTTTCTTTTTTATGTAGTTAAAAGAAATATCCTAGACCCTTTGTTAAGAGGAATAGTATTGGGGCTGAAACCAGTATGTTTTCACGTATCACTGCTCTGACAGGATCACAGCACAGAAGAGAGGAAAATGCATGGTGTCCGAAGCTTGTCCTCTGGGATAAGTCAGAAAGGTTTCTCCTAGGACCCAGGTTACTCAGATCTGGGAGGCGAGGTGCTAGACCAGCTAGTCCAGCAGAACTTTCTGTGATGATGAAAATGTTCTCTGTTTGCTGCCTGATGCCATAGCCTTAGCCAGTGGTGCTTCATCACTTAACATGTGGCTAGTGAGGCCCTGGCTGGGTAGCTCAGTTGATTACAGCATTGTCCCGATACATCAAGGTGTCAGGTTCTGTCTCTGGTCAGGGCACATACAAGAATCAACCAGAAAATGCACAACAAAGTGAAACAACAAATTAGCATTTTTTTCTCTTTCTTTTTCAAATCAATAAAAAAGAAAATTTAAAAATGTGACTATCGAGGCTGAGGAAGTGAATTTTAAATTTTATTTTACTTAAGTTAATTTAAATTCAAATGTGGCTACTAGACAGTATAAGTCTAGGAATTATACTCCTATTGAGAAGTAGAAATGTTTTCTCCCTTCCTCTTCCTCCTTCCTCCACCCAAATCTAGAAAGAGTTTGCTTTTGTCATTGGGAATAGTGGGTTGTGTCAGGTAGTTCTGGGACTAAATTCTGTATTTGCCATTTAAGCTTTGAGACTTGGACAGGTAACCTACTTACAGCATTATGTATGGTCCTAGCACACAACAGGCACTCCATAAGTGGTAGCTATGGGCATTATGGTGGTGACATTGTCATTATCGCTACCTGCAAAGCATTTATAGAAGTGGGAGTTGTACTGTGGGAAGGGTTTCCCCAAACAGAGCTCAGGCAGGTAAGGAATGAACCATCCCCCGGGGTAAGTAGACCCGCTGCAGGTTGAAGGGCGTGGCTGAATTGATGTCATAGGCCACATCGTGGGTTTTAGCTTAGAGGAGAGAGAACTTTAGAGCAGATGGGACCTTGTTCTCATTTGCAGCTGGATCTCTGCAGGTTTCCCAGCCCAGAGCTGTGGCTGGAGCACTTCTGCCGGCTGCTCCTCATTCTTTACACTGCATTAGCACCCTGGCTGGCCACCACAGCTCTCAGGTGTCGCTTGTAAACCATTCATTCATTCATTCATTCATTCATTCATTCAATAGACACTGGATTGAGGACCTATTATTGTATGCTGGGCACTTATGATCCAAAGACGCTGAACACACAGCCTGTGCCCTTTGAAGTTCACAATCTGGTGGGAAAACAAAAGTGTGCTGAACCCAATCTGATGTTAGTGATCACCATCCAATCCCGGGAAGTGGGAGGAACTGGTCACGGAGACGGTCGTCCTTCGGAGTAAAGCCCTGGGGATGCAGGCAGAACAGGAGCTGGAGGATGGCAGGCTGCTATCTGTGAGAGCAGCGGTTGGAGCTGTCCAAGGGAGCACATGGGCGATGGCCGTCCATTTGGTGTACCAATGGGGGTAAGGTGGGGGATACAGTGCAGGGCACCAATACCCACAAGGGGACCACAGACGATCTGTTCTCTGGGACCCTGTGAGCAGCCCAGGCCTTTGTTAGAGACCAGAGTCCAGCTGTCACAGGAGCCTTGCAGGGTGGTGGTGATTGCTACGGCAGCCACTGGCCCTGACTGTAGGAAGAAGCATGACTGCCGTAGAATGCTTCCACACTTCCACTACTAGTACTGTGTTCACCAGAGCACTCGAGAATGGCGGAGGGGAGATGTGGGAGGAGGTGCATGTGTATGAAATCACAGAAACAAAGTGGAAATCAGGCAGTGGCCGAGTAGAGACGGGAACCTCCTGAGGCCCTTGGCCTTCAGCATTCCCACCGAGACAGGATGAGTTTCCCGTGGTCTTGTCAGCCTACTTCTCTCTTCCCCCAGGCCAGTGGTCAGCAATCTTTTTAGTCAACAGAGACAAATATCAACAGTACAATGATTAAAATTTCTTTTGAGAGCCAGATTTTTAAAAGTTAAACTTCTAATTCTACTTCTTCAAAATAGACTCGCCCAGGCCATGGCATTTTGTGGAAGAGACACTCAAGGGGCCAAAGAACCGCATGTGGCTCTCGAGCTACGGTTTGCCGACCACTGCCCCCTGCTATGCTCCTTTCCCATTTTGGCACAGCTTACCTAGAAAACGCTGCTAAAAATATGGGCTACATCCTCAGGTATATTATTGATTTTGCTTTTGAAAACCTGGTCATTTTTAACTGTCCCCATTTCCCCTGTAACCTGCAAGAGACATGACAGCTAGTGGTAACAAAAGTTGGAGCTGGGAAGTGTGGCTGTCCTATGATCTGAGCTTCAGCACCCAGGCAGAGGGTGGGTGTGGGGTGTCACCAGAGATTAGGGATCCTGTTGTCAATGCCATGGGAACTCTACCCTCACCCCTGGGTGCCATCTACCCTGCTGGATTCATTTCTTGGGGTTTCCCAGAATTTTCTCCCTGTTGCCTCTATTTGAAATACCAATCTCCTTGGGATGTCTAATTCACGGAGTCCCATCTGCCCCAGTCAGGTGCCTCTGAGCAGCATGGATGAGGTCCCAAGAGGCGAAAGTGCCCCAGGTGGACCTTTTGGGGCAGACAGTCCACGGAGCAAGCTGTGATGTTGGGAGTAGGGGTTGATTTTACTGCTGGGTGGACCCCACCTGGAATACTTCAGTTCCCAGGGCTCTCAGAGACACAGGGAGGACCTCGTGAACTGGGAGAGTGCCACCTGGCCAGCCACATCCCTGTCTGCTGTGATGAGCCCTGCCTTTCAGAATCCCCACTGCCTGGCCTTGCGGGATCCCAACAGCCATGGGGAAAAAGGCTAGTCCGTGTCCCTCTAGAACTTTCAGCTTTAAGAAGTCACTTTCCCTTCCTGGTTCAGTTTCTTTCTTTAAAAAAAATTTTTTTTAAATTGATTTTTTACAGAGAGGAAGGGAGAGGGATAGAGAGTTAGAAACATTGATGAGAGGAAAACATCGATCAGCTGCCTCCTGCACATCTACTACTGGGAATGTGTCTGCAACCAAGGTACATGCCCTTGACTGGAATCGAACCTGGGCCGCTTAAGTTTGCAGGCGGATGCTCTATCCATTGAGCCAAACCGGTTAGGGCTGGCTCAGTTTCTTTATCGATGACATACAGATTCTGAGGCATTTTCTCACCCTGGACGGCATTGTGACTTCTGACCCCAGTCATCACACCAGGTTTCTGACTCTGGGCGGTGGGCCTGCCTTCCCACCGGCTGTACCGCTCGGAGCTGTGGGCCTCAGCAGGGGAAGCCACTCTGTGCTTGTTTGATTTTATCTTCTCATCCACAAAATAGGGTAGTAACACCTGCATAACCTGGATGGTGCATGGTTATTAGAAGGCTCCCACCGGATAATAAATGGGAAGGGCTCTGTTAAGAGACAAGTCATGCATAAGTAAGGTGCATTATTATGAAATGGCAGTTGCAAACTGGAATTCAGCCCAACCCTGTCCACAGCAGCTGCTTCTCCTGGTTTTATGAGTTTTCTTTGGACTCACTTCTGAGGAGGACGGGACCACAGGGTATAATTTCTTCTTCCAGTCCTCCTGCCATCCTAGTGGCATAACCGGGCAGGCTTTGGCAAAGCTGTCAACTGTGCCTCCCACTTGCTGTCTCCCACCCAGTCCCCCACCCCAGCCCCCCAGTCTCCGCCAAGGGCTGCATTCGCCCCCACCCCCCTTCTCTCTCCTGCAAGGGAAAAATTTGCGTCCTAGACCCTTTTCCTAGCTTCTGGGTACGTTTGTGGGTCTGGCTAGGGTAGCCTTGCTTCAGGATGAGTGCTAACTGCTAAATTGGGGGGTCTCAGGAATCCTGAAATGAAAATGTCTGGTGCAGGAGGGCCGGGGGACTTGGGGTGACCTGCCCAGAACCAGCGCCAACCCAGCTCCTCTCCTGCGCGGCGGGCTCAGGTCTCGCAGCCCTCCTTTGTCCGCAGCCGGTTGTTGGCGCGTTAGACCTCCCCGCCTCACGGGGCTGCTGTGCGGCTGCGGTGCTGGCTGCTGCGCTGCGGAGACGGAGCTCGGGAGGCGGCGCCATGTGAGTCCCGGGCAGCCGGCCGCGGCCGCGCTGGAGATTACCGTATTTACCCAGGCCAGTGCCGGACCCTGGGGGCGGGTCACTGCGGGAGCACTACCGTATTTGCTGGGAGCTGCGCAGGCCCTTTCTGGGACTGGGGAGCGCTGCGACTTAATGACGTATTTATCCAGGGTGGCGTGATTCCCCGGGGAGCGCCGTGGGAGCGGGGTGCGCATGGGTTGCTTTCATTCCCTAAGGGAGCGGGGCTTTCAGCGGGGTGGGATGGATTGCGGGGGCAGGGGGGCGGGGAGACCTACGTATTTTCATAGGGGTGGGGTTGCGACACAGAGTTTACCATATTTCTCCAGAATCACTGTGACCCCACTTGTGCTGGGGGTGGGGTGGGGTCAGCCCTTCTGACTAATGCAGCTATTTGATAAGAACCCCGTTGCGCGAAGCTGGCCATCTTTATGGAGGCGAGAGAGAAGGGGCTCGGGAGTCGCTGCGGGAGTTACCGTATTTGCGCTGGGCAGCGCAGACTAGAGGAAAGGCACTGCTGGAGACGGGAGGAACAGGGGCGCAGCCTGGGCTGTGAGTGCGGGATGGGATGAGAAACTTGGGGGAGAAGGGCGGGCATGACCTAGACCCTCTCAGCGGACGGGGTCTTGGTTAGGGGTGTCACTGAGGAAAGTGGGGAGGCTGCCCAGTGACCAGGCCAGGCTGAGACTGGCCAAGGGGACAGTGATGATCTGCCTTTGCGATGCCAATGCAGTTGCCTGGGGAAACACTTGTGGGTGGGGTGGGTCTATTGCAAGTAGTACTTGTCTCCTTCTTCAGGGTGAGGGTGTGTTTTGTCCTGGCCTGAGGGTGTGTTTTGTCCTGGCCTGAGGATTCAGGGGGGCCCAAGGGGAATCTTTGAAGCCCCACTCTGCAGACGGACGGAGGCTGCAGGAAGCAGTGGGATCCTGCATGGAGGTCCAGGGGAAGGGCCAGCCAGCTCCCCTGACGGGTGTGGGGAAGGCAGGGGAGTGGCCGGGTCAGCTGCTGTGGAGCAGCAGGCCTCAGAGCCTGCAGGAGCAGGAGCCCAGGGGTGTCTGAGGCACGGGGGTGATGGCAGCGGACAGTGCTCCATGGGAGCAGTGGCCCTTTGGTGTCCATGGCTCTGTGGTGGCTGGGATGATGGTGTGGCCTTGTGATGTGTGTATTTGGAGGAGAGTTTAGTTGGTGAGCAGCTAGTTTAGTTGGTGAGAAGAGCTTTCGACAGTGAGTCAGGGACTGAGGGCCTCGTCCTGGCTCACCTTGCTGTGTGACCTTGGGCAAGTAAGCTGACCTCACTGGGCCTCAGTTTCTCCACCTATAAATTGGGGTTCAGTGAGCCCTGTCCTTTCCTCAGGGCTGTCATGAGTACAATGGGAAACAACCGAAGAGGAACACGGTGCCCCGGGGAAGAGGACCCTTAGAAGAACCAGCGTGAGTGGATGGAGCTGCACTGGGGCTGCTTGTTAAGGACGGAGGGCTGTCAGCCTGGGCCAGGCTTTGCAGCGGGGAGGCCAGGAGGAAGGAGGCTGAGCTGCCCTGGGAGCTCACATTCGGGGCCACTGACTTGCAAACAAACCTCTTACAGGCAAACCTCGTTTTTATAAACAAGGCTGCTGCCTCTAGTGTTTGAGGCTACTTTCAACTCTCAGTGGTTTTGTTTTATTTCTTCTTTTAAGCTTTGCAAGAAATATCTTTAAGCCATCCCTTACCCTTCCCTCCAGACTGGGGATGCCCCTTCCCTACCCTCTCCTTGAGAAGCTGGTTGGAGAGAGAAGACACATCCCCGTGCGGGATAACTGGCAATAAATACTAGCAGCCCCTGACTCTGACCTTTCAGCGTTTGCTCGGTGCCTTGCAAGGCAGGCACAGGGCTTGGTGCTGAGATCAAAGGCGGCAGCTCTGTCCTTAAGGTGTTCACGGGCGAGAAGACAAGGTGGCATGACTGACATGTATGCAGTGTGATGAGTGAGGGTCATAAGGTTGGGCCAATGGAGCTCCTGGAAGGCTTCCGGGAGGAGGTGGCACTGCAGAAGGGCCCAAGGAGGGGCAGGATGTGAGAAAGGGGTAGAGGAGGGGGGAGGGCACGCAGCAGAGGAACTGGCTTCAACAAGACTGTGAAGGGGCGGATGCTGCACGTTGTGCGAGGACAGAGGAGTGGTCTTCCTGAGGCTGGGCTGGCTGATCCGCAGGCCCCCCTGACGCCTCTCTCTGCTTTTGCCTTCCCAGGGGCTGCTGATTACAGCTGGAAGTGCCCATGACCGAGTTGGCGTCCTCGGGGGACGGGTCCCCCACGGGGGACGGGGAAGAGGGTCTGGGGGACGAGCGAGGCCTGGTCATCCACCACCCCACGGAGGAGCAGGCCCACCGCTGTCCGCTGTGCGGCCAGACCTTCTCGCAGCAGCCCAGCCTGGTGCGGCACCAGAAGGCGCACGCCGGGGCCGGCCGCGCGGCCGCCTTCGTGTGCCCCGAGTGTGGCAAGGCCTTCAGCGTCAAGCACAACCTGGAGGTGCACCAGCGCACCCACACCGGCGAGCGGCCCTTCCCCTGTCCCGAGTGCGGGCGCTGCTTCAGCCTCAAGCAGAACCTGCTCACGCACCAGCGCATCCACAGCGGCGAGAAGCCGCACCAGTGCGCGCAGTGTGGCCGCTGCTTCCGGGAGCCGCGCTTCCTGCTCAACCACCAGCGCACCCACGCGCGCATGCCGGCCCCGCACCCACGCCGGCCCGGCGTCTTTGGGGAGCGGCGGCCCTACTTCTGCGCCCGCTGCGGCAAGAGCTTCGCGCGCGAGGGCTCGCTCAAGACGCACCAGCGCAGCCACGGCCACGGCCTGGAGGGCCAGGCGGCCCATGGAGGCCGCGTGCTGTGATGCGGCCAGGGCCGGCTGCCCGCGGTTTCCGGCCCCTGAGCTGTGAACCCGAGCCCTGGAGGTGGCATTGGGCTGCGGGTCCCCACCTGGGTGGGATCCCGGGAGCTGAGCAGGGCTGGCTGGGGGTCTTGGCGGAGTGGGCCGCCACCATGCTCTGGGGCCTCCTTGGGCTCCTCTCTCAGGACCCTCGGGCCGGCCGCACACCCCCCCGCGCTGGGTTTCCTCCTCAGGCTGCCCGGGCCTAAGGCGAGCAGGTGAGACCCCAGGGCCAGAGCCTCTCAGGGAGGGGGTGGGTGATGTCAGGTGGGGGACAGCAGGGGGTGGTGGGGCTGCCTTAGGTCTCTGTGACCAGTTTCTTACTCAGTCTTCATTCCCAGAATGCCCGAGTGGAAAGCAACCAGGAGAGGGCCCCTCTCCACAGCCCCAGGCACAGCCGCCCGGCTCCAGCACCGCCTGGTGTCCTGGAGAAGTCATTTCGCGTCATGTCTCAGCTTGCTCATTTGTAAGTTGGGGCTAAAAACGAGGGATATTGTGAGGGCTGTAATTGCCATTCCTAGATAAGAGAGGGTGATGTCGCTGGTCCAGACCGTGTTTGAGTGCCCCCGTGTGCCGGGCACTGTGCTGGGCTGGGCTCTCCAGAGGAGGCACAGACACAGGCCTTGCCTCTCCGGGTGCCATGCCTGGTGCTCACACAGCGTGAGGAGGGCTGGCATAGAGGACAGACTATAAAGTGCTGCTGGTGGTGGGGGTTGTGACTGGAGTCACCGAAGACCATTTGTTGGTTTGAATTGGGTCCTGGTGATGAATAGAGGTGCCCTCGGGAGAGCAGTGTTGAAGGAGGACTCAGAGGTGGGGGCCCGATCGGGAAGGCTCACATCTGCCCTGCAAAGGACTGTGGCCAGATGTGCAGTTCAAGAACTGGAGGCCCTGTGAGCACAGATCACAGTGGGAGGAGCAGGAGCCTTGAGGGTCTTGGGCTCCTCAGAGCTAGAGACCACGAGGCCCTCAGCTAAGAGGCCTGGCCAAGGTCATGCAGTGAGAAAGGGCAGAGCCAGGACTTGCCCCAGGGCCTCTGAGTCCAGGTCAGTGCTCTGAGACCTGGGCTGCTTCAGCCATTTGGGAGACAAGGAAACTGAGGCTCATCCAAGCTTGCCCCAGACCACTCATCGGACAGCAGTGCAAGCCTGGGCCCTATTTTGGGTTCTGGACCCCAAGATCCTTCATCTCTACTCCGCCGCCCTTCCGGAGGCTCTCACTGAGAGGAAAATGGAGCTTCGGGTGTGTAGGAATGTGACCCGGGACCATGTGGCAGGAGCCTGGGCTGGGGCGTCAGTGGGTGGTATGGACATGGCATCCACAGGGGTGGTTGGCAGGAAAGAAGGGGGGTTTGGAGAGGACCTGTACTCACAGAGCTCTGGCTCCATGCCCGGGGCTGTGTTTGGTGCTGCAGACCTGGCTCTGCCCTCTGCCCTTCCTTAGAGCTTTGTAGCTCCTCTGGGAACCCTTGCTCTCTGCCTGCCACCCTCAGGTGGCTATGGCAGTGTGGTCTGGCACTTAAGAGATTAAATTGGGACCTGGGGCCTCTGGGACTGGTCACCAAAATGTCCTGAAGCCAAGTCATCTTGTTTGTAAATGGATGCGTGATCCCTGAGCCTGTGGACGGTGCAGGTGGCCCAGCTGCCTGCCCTCTCCTAGCCCCAGAGGGGGGCTGGGCAGGGCGGTGTCATGGCCCCAGCCCTGACCCTGCTCTCTTTGTCTCTGTGAACAGATGTGGAGTGGGCAGGACCTCTGGACAGTGTGCAAGGCACATCTGGGCACAGACACTAGGATGGAGACCCTGGGAACTGCACCCTGGCAGAGGACTCGTGCCCTAAGACTTACCTTGGAAGGTGCCCTGCAGTGCCAGCAGAGGGGGCCGGTGGAGCCCAGAGTCGGAGGCAGGTTCTGTTCCTTTGGAAAGACTCCCTGAACCTGTTGGGAGTTGTGAATGGGGAAGAGCTCATCCTGGCTGCCAGGCCACCTGACCATGGACCTCCATGCTCGCTCGTGTGGCAGCAGGGACCGTGCCTGTGTGGAGAGCTGGCTGCTCGGTCCCGCCTGGCCCTCGGAGATGGATGGGAGGCGGTGGCCTCGGAGAACACAGCACACTGGTAGCGTCCTGGCTCCAGAGGCACGGCCTCCGGGGCGTGAACCACACTTGCAGGTTTCACTTGCTTTCCAGCAAAGTTTCTTACCATAGTTGGGGGCACGGAGGCCTTTGGAAAGCTGACAAAGGCGATGAACTGTCTCCTCAGGAAGCCACGCAAACCCACGTTGACGCACAAATCTACCAGAACACCAGGAGCTCCTGGACTCCAGGGTGGAACCTCAACCCGGGACCCCGTCCACCACCCTGTCCTTCCCTGGCCCCCAGGGCCCACCATACAGTAGCATTCTCCCTCCCCTGTTGGCCCTCTTTCCCTTGTTCAGGAATAAAAACTTCTGAGGCGGGGACCCTGTTAGTCACTCCATTCTTCTAGACCTGAGAAGCAGCGCGTCAGGCTCTGGGACCTCAGTCCTTCCCCAGACGTCTGGAGGCTCCCTGGGCTGAGTTAGCCCTTTCCTGGGTCAGGGTTGCTGGCTCTGGCTACAGGGCTGTTGGCTTCCTGGTGCAGCCCCGGCCTCCTGGCCCGGGCTCTGAGCTCACCGTAAGGGCGATGGGAAGCTGGGCCTTCGTGGATGCTGGGTGAAGCGGGACCCTTCGTGCAGCAGCTACACCCCAGCCTCAGCCTCAGCCAGGCAAGGTGTGGGGAAGGCTGGGGAGGAGGACACCGTTTCCATCCTGGGACCCGCCGGCACCAGGCGAGGGGAGAGGCTGGCAGAGAAGCTTCTGTGTGTCCCAAGTGGCCACTAGGACAGGCGGAGGGGAGATGCCAGGCCAGACACCTGGGTCTTCACACCGGAGCGGGTGGCCGGGAGTGAGCTTACAGACCTCCCTACAACGAGCTGCCATCAGACAAGGCGTGACCCACCGGGGCTGGGTGGCTTTTTGATGGCAGCCGGGCTTCATGACATTGGGTATTTTTAGGAAAACCCTTGGAGGTAGTCACTGAATTTATCATTATTACTTTTGTTAATCCTGATTGGAGGATATTTTTTCCATCACTTTTCAGAGAGAGTGGAAGGGGGGAAGGAGAAAGAGAAGAGAAGAGAAAGAGACAGAGAGAGAGAGAGAGAGAGAGGGGAGAGAGAGGGAGAGAGAAGGAGGGAGGGAGAGGAAGAGGAAGAGGAAGAAGAAAGGATGTGAGAGACACATCAATTGGTTGCCTCCCACTCATGTCCTTGACTGAGAAACGAATCCAGGACCCTTTGATGCATGGGCTGATTCTCTAACCATTGAGCTATAGTGGCCAGGGCTTTAGTCACTGAATTTAGACCACAGCCTGGCAATGAGGGCATGTCGGTGTTTGGGTTTGGGGGAGGGGGGTCTTCAGGGCTGGACTGGGTTTGGTCACAGCTGTCAGGGGGCCCATCTACCATGTGTCTTGTTCTGGCCCGAAGGGTGGATAGCAAACCAGTCTGGGGGATCAGAGAAAGAGCAGGCACTCCTGGCTCCTGGAGCTCCACTCGCTGTGATTCTTGGCCAACAAGGAAGGAATCCCACAGACTCACCCCTTCCCTGATGATTGTTAGCTTCTTACCACCACCCCTCCCACCACACACACTCATAACTGGCTCCTCCTTCCTGCCTCTGGCTTCCCAGGAATTGCTCTGAAATGTGCCACTCCTGGTCCCACACCCACAAAGCGCTCTTCTCCCCGAGGCCTCGCTTCCCTGACTGCCTCGCTCACATTCCCTTCCTCCTCTGCAGTATCTGTGCTGACACACCACTCACCCTCAGGAATTGTGTGCAGTCTTATACTCCAGCTTCCAGCGTGTGCATGGTGCTTGTGCAAGGTCTCTGTGTGTGTCTTAATCTCCCACAAGACTCTGAGATCCCTGAGGGCAAGGGTCACTCCATTTTTTCTTGAACCCAGCAGGGTCTAGCACGGGGCTGGGCTCAACACTCCGCTCATACTTGCTGACTGGCTGTTGGGTCAAGTGCTGGAGGCCAAAGGGGAGAGCATGTGAATTCACTCATGGGGGCATTTTATTGGGCTGTGGGCTGCCCCCTGGGACAATAATGGCCATAGGAGGCCTCAGGTCCCATCCCTACTTGGGGTAGTGGGACTCCCCCCCCAGTTAAACCCTACCCCCACTCCAGCATTCTCATGACTGTGCCTAAATGGTCATCCAGGCTGGATATTTCTGTAGGCCACTGATGCCACAGGGGCTGATCGTGTGGAATACATGTTCTGTTGGCATCAGTTGGCATGAGGAGTGGTCCTTTAGGACTCAGCTGGGAGCAGGGGGTGACCTCCAGCTACCTCCATCATTTCTCGAGTCACGTTCAAGGGAATATGGTATGTGTCCAAGGGTTGTAGGAAGCATAACTCAAAAGGCATAGCAGTGCTTTATTTATTTTTATTTACAATATAACTTATATTTAATAGTAGTACATATGTTTTCCTCCCTCCCCCAATCTCTTCCCCCCAGCCTCCCTTACCCCCCAGCACATGTCCCCACCTGCCCCCCTCCCCGCCCCAGTGTCTTTCATTCATTGGTTATGCTCATATGTATGCATACAAGTCCTTCAGTTGATCTCCCCCAGCATCTGCCACCCATCCACTCCAGCCTTCCCCCTGTAGCTTGACAGCCTGTTCGAGGCCACCCTGCCTCTATATCAATCACTTCCCCCTGTTTCTTTTCTTCAAAAATATCTTGCCTCTGCATACTGAAAACAAACGTATAAGAGCAAAAAATGTTTGAGTGTCAGTTTCATTGTCCAACTGTTCTGAGTCCCAGTTTCAATGTCAAATAGGTTCTTCATGTGTATATGTCAGCAATGGTATCCAGATGGTGGACACATCGTGGCAATGCAAGATCCATCCTCTCTGGTATGGTCCTGGGCCGCCTGCAGCCACGCACAGCTGCCGACTGCTAGCATGGCAAGGTGTCGTCAGCGTCCCCAATCTCTGGACCGTCCTCGTGGCTGGAACAGACCCGTCAGTTCCTCACTGTCGCAGAAACCCATATGGTCTTGGAGTTGTTCTCTGCAAACACACAAACACATTCTTGACCAAAGGTTAACAAAGGGATCCTCTCTGCAAAATAGACTTGGGATTCTTTTTATTTTTGCCTAAATGATTTTCCTTTGGCTTATTTTGACACCATGAGTGTTTTTTCATGGGTGTTCTGACGTTGGTTTTACAAATGGAATTTTCTTTTCTGGAGTAAGAATTTTCTACATGTATTTTACTTACAGGATATTTTTCCTTACATGATATTACCCCACTGTCTTCCCCCCTCCCCCCTTTTTGGTTAATAGGGGCTTTTGGAAATTTTATCTTGCAGTCTTGGTAATTTTAAATTTTAATTTTTGCACACAAATATTACTGCTTTAGGTTCTTTGGGTGTTAGGCAATTTTGCAGTGAGATGAACTACTAATAGATATTTTAGTTAATGTTTTAGGAAAAGCTTTTTGTCCAGTACAGTTAGATTTTCTTGAGTATTCACTTATTTCACTTGTCCAATTTAAATTAATCTGAAGACTTGATTACTATTTTACTGTCAATTTTAATACTCAAGCAGAAATCTTAGTTCACCCAGTAAATATTTGTGGAAAGGAATATTTGCATTTTTGAGTAGGTCCTCAGCATTCCTGGTAATAAACTAAATTTAGATATAGGGCAGCTATTGCTGGCCAGTTCTCTGTCTGCCACCTGGGTCCCAGTGTGAGTTGTGCATGGGAGGCGTAGCAGCTGTGGGGGCAGGAGACCTCCCTCAGAAGGGGTGAGACTTCAAGCCCCTGCAAGGTTTGCGGATGAGGGTCTGTGCCCCACCTCTGTTGATCTTTTAGTTCTCTCCTGTTGGCCCCTCTGCGACTGTGCCTGTCTTAGGTTGTTCCTTCCCTGAGGAATCTTACCTGTCTCTGGCTAACCAGCCATCCTCCGGGGTCAAACAGGGTGATGTGAGGTTCAGTCCTGTCTCCTTTGTAGTCTATGCCCCCGTGGCCTCCACGTCCAGCACCTCATAGCAGTGCTTTAGCTAAGCCGCCCCATCTATTGCGGATGATGGCTGCTGCTTGGAATTGGATGATGGATATGGGAGCCCCAACTGCTCCCTCAGCCCACGGTGAGGCCAGACCTGCTGAGCTCCTTCTGGTGATTCCCATGGGTCCCTGAGAGGTGGCTGCTGAGAGCGCTGGAGTCAGAAGACTCTGCTTCTGGGGAGCCTGACCTGCGCAGTGTCTCGACCACATGCACAGAGCTTCTTGCACATGTAAGAGATCATGACTAAAGTCTCTTTTTAAATTTCTTTATTAAGGCATTACATACGTGTCCTTATCCCCCCATTACTCTCCCACCCCCCTCCCCCACTCGTGCCCTCACTCCCCTGTTGTCCGTGTAGAATCTTTTTTGGGAGGTTCTGTGTGCTGCTGGTCACTGGCAGGCTCTCAGGGAAGTGCACTAAGCGCCTCGTGGCAGCCCCTCACCAGTTACTCCGAGGCCCCTGTCATCTGGAGACAAGACACAGAACCTAGATGGGGCCACGGTTGGGGTCTAGTCTGACTGCATGGGCTTGACCAAGGTCTTTACCATTTGACCCCAGTTTTCCGATCGTGAAGTAAGCGGTGTAGACGGGCTGCGCTCTGAGGTCTCTCTCACGTGTGAATTTCTGCAGACCCGGCTACTTGTGTGGTCTCTCTGGGGCGGTGACAAGCAGAGACCATGTAGGCAGGTGATGGGCCATGTCCAAGGCCTCACAGGGTGTCAGCCAGCTCCTGGTGCAGCTGGATCCCCCTGGATGGCACCCCCTCCTCTGCTCCCCACGCTGGTCCTGTCACCAACCTTGCTCCTTCGGACAGCTGTGGCACCCCTACTCTGGAGCAGAGGCTCCGGGCCCTGGAGCTGGATGTTTTCCCTTTAAGCTCGAGCACTGCAGTTTCTAGCCACCTTGGAACGGAGAATCGCACCCTTGCTGCCAAACCCACGTAAAACAAACACCCAGCACCATTCTTAATATTCTCCAAGTAGGGGATCGGCATGCATTTCAAACGCAGCTGCTTCAGACCAGCATGCTAGCTGTTGTGATGAATAATAACCATTTTTAAAGGGCTGATGTTAAGTGGAGCAGCAAGGCCAGGGACCTGAGAGGCGTGAAGGTCCTGAAGTTCCCTCCTAGGTGAGGGGCTGAGCTGCTCTCTCCCCTGTCCCTGAGACTGGGCTTATAACGCACGGGCTCCAGAGAGCCTGTTTATAGGAGCAGCGGGAACTGTGTCCACCTGTTGTTGGTGTGACTGGTCACTGTCCATTTACGGCATCCCTCGGACAGAGTCCATTTTCCCAGCACAGCTGATGTTGCTAGTGAAGCTGGACAATCATATTACCGTAAATAAATGTCTCAAAGTAACATGTTGTACACCTCAAATTAATGCAGCGTTGTATGTCAAATTGATTCAATTAAAAGAAAGAACCTAAATAGACTGCATATTGAATCACTCCAGACTTTTTGTAACAAAAGCCAATGGGAGAGTGGCGCCCTCTAGTGCACACTTGGAGAACTGACGTCGAGTGAATTTGTAAAGAGGGCTGTTTCTCTGGTGGCCTGAGGCCTGCCTGTCCACCTGTATATTAGGATGTACCGTCAGGGACCTTGTAAGTCGCCAGTAAATTTTTATTGAATAAATAAATAGAACAACGAGGCTTTTTGAAGTGCCCTATAGAAGTGAGTAAAAATAACAGATGTGTGAAAGTAAATCGTCCCTTTAGGGACAGAATGAAAGTTGATGACAATTATAGGGGACAAGAGAAAATTGGAGGCAAAAAAAAAAAAATTCAACTTTTTTTTTCTTCTGAGTTTCAAGAGGAAATAAAAAGAAACATAGAAGAACTTTCCAAAGAGAATTATCCCAAATGCCAGGAATAAAAGTTTTCTCATATGGGAGGCCCGGGGTCGGGGGAGGGGGAGGTTAATGGGGGAAAAAAAAAGAGGAGACATATGTACTATTATTTGTAATACTTTATTTTATTTATTTATTTATTTTTTTTATCCTACTTCTTTTTTTTTTTATTGTTCAGTTTATTAATTACATTGTTTCCCCTTTTTTTATCCCCCTATATCTTCCCTCCACCCTGTACCTATCCCACCCTCCGCCCTCATCTCCCCCTCCCCAATGTCCTCTCCCATTGTTGCAAGATTTTTGTCCAATCTCTTGCTGTACTTCCAACAACACTTTTCTCCCCAAGAATTGTCAGTCCATTCCCTCTCTATGTCCATGTTTCTGTTATAGTCACCAGTTTATCTTGTTCATCAGCCTATCAGTTCACTTGATTTTTTATGTTCATTTGTTGATAGATGTGTATTTGTTGTTCATAATTTATATTTTTACCTTTTTCTTCTTCCTCTTCTTAAAGAATATCTTTCAGCATTTCATATAATACTGGTTTGGTGGTGATGAACTCCTTTAGCTTTTTCTTATCTGCGAAGCACTTTATCTGATCCTCAATTCTGAATGATAGCTTTGCTGGATAGAGTAATCTTGGTTGTAGATTCTTGCTCTTCATTATTTTGAATATTTCTTGCCACTCCCGTCTGGCCTGCATCGTTTCTGTTGAGAAATCCGCTGACAATCGTATGGGTGTTCCCCTGTAGGTAACCAACTGTTTTTCTCTTGCTGCTTTTAATATTCTCTCTTTATCTTTTGCTCTTGGCATTTTAATTATGATATGTCTTGGTGTGGTCCTCTTTAGATTCCTATATTTTGGGGTTCTGTGTACTTCTTGGGCTTTGAAGTCAGTTTCTTTCACCAGGTGGGGAAAGTTTTCAGTCACTATTTCTTCAAGTAGGTTTTCATTAACTTGCTCTCTCTCTTTTTCTGGCACCCCAATAATTCGGATGTTGGCTTGCTTGAGGTTGTCCCAGAGGCCCCTTACACTATCTTCAATTATCTGAATTCTTTTTGTTTCTTGCTTTTCCAGCTGAGTGGATTTTGCTTCTTTGTATTTCAAATCTTTGACTTGGTTCTTGTGGCCCTCTGGACTGCTTTTAGGACTTTGTGTAATATTTTTTATTTCAGCCTGTGTATGCTTGATTTCTAGTTGGTCCTTTTTTTTATCTGTGAGGGTCTGGTTTGTATCCTCAGAGGTCTTGCACATTTCCCTGAGGGTCTCATTCATTTCTTTGTAAGTATAATTCATCTCCTTGTAAATCTCATTCATTTGCTGGTTGGTCTTGTTTATTTCCTGGTTGGTCTTGTTTATTTCCTGGTAATTCTCATTAAGTTGATCGGCCTTTTGTAGGAGCCTCTTGAAAAGCCTTATAACCGTGGTTTTGAACTCTATGTCTTGCCGTCTTTTCTCCTCCATTTCTTTCACACCTGATTTCTTTCCATGTCTCTGCATGGTGGCTGCTTTATGTGGTGGATATCCTCAAAGGGACAGTGGCTTAGTCTCCTCAGTTACCTGAGGTGGGTACTCTTACTGCAATCCTTTATGGGTTGTATTCAGTGTTTTTGAATTTAAACCCAGCTTTTTGTTGTTAGCCCTAGGAGGGTTTGACCTCCAGGCCAATTGTCTGTGAAGCTCAGCTGTGTTCAGGTTGGATGGGCGGAGTCTCCGGGCCAAGCAGACAGCGTTAGCTCCACCCTATGCGGCCCCAGGGGCTCTGTGTCGGGGGCAATGGCCGCCAGCACCTCTGAGAGAGAGCCGCTACGGAGCTCCACCGGCTGCCGGTTGCCGGGGAATTCAGACTTTCCCAAAATGAGTCTGCATGCGCAATGTCTCACCCAGGGTCGTAAAACAAAGCAGTCTGACGGTTTTCCGAATGAGAGACAAGTCGCGGTGCGCTCTCTGCGCCGTCACGCAGCCGAGCTGTTCGCGGGAGAGCTGCCTTCTCCACAAGCCAGCAGACCCGGCAGCACCCGAGCTTCGGCGTGCCCTCCCACTGTCCAGTTTTCACCCCGTGTGATAGTGGGTTCTCTGGACTTCGCCCAGAGCTGGAGAATCAGTCCAGTGGGATGCCCCTGTCTCCCCGTTCGAGAAACCTGGCCGGTTTTCAGCCGCCTGCCCTCTCCGCGGCGCGCACTCCAAACCTCTCTGCGCGCGAATCTTTCAACGCTGTTCACCGCCGCTCCTCCGGGTCACAGTGTCTTATCTTCACTTTTATTTGTGGAATTTTCACTCGGCGAGCGTTCTGGTGATTCTGGAAGGTGTTTGTTCCTTCGTTAAGTTGTAGTATTAAAATTGCTGATTATGACGGCAAGATAGGTGTTTTGCCTTTGCCGCCATCTTAGTTCTCTATTTGTAATACTTTAAACAATAAGAACACATTAATAATTTAAAAAAGTTTTCTCACAAAAACCTAAAGCATTCTACAAGGGAAGAAGCTGGAAACTGGGTGGTGCTGGCTGAGTTGCTCGCAGGACAAGAGAGAAGGCGTTTAGCGAGAGCTGGAAAACCCACCAGCACCTCCTGTGAGTAAATCTTCAAAAGGTAGACGTTATGGGGAACTTGAGCACTTACTGGACATTTCACAATACAGAATTATTGTTTTTTCTTATTTATAATTAAATTACTTTGTTTATCTGAATGAAAGAATCATTACCTTTCCAGAGATACATACTGAAAGAAAGGCTATATAGGATTTACTTGGAAATGGTTGGGGGAATTGGACCCCACTGATGAAGTCTGGACAACTTGAGTCTGAGTGAGAGGAAACTAGAGCCCATTATACACTCTTCTCTCTACTATTGCCATGTGTTAGAAAGTTTCTATGATAACAAGTTCAAGGATATCCTTCTAGCCTTTGGAAAACTCCCTTTGTAATCCTATATAATAAAAGAGTAATATGCTAATGCGACCATAACTTCGCTATGCTACCAGCCAATCAGGAGCGGTGGCCGGGGCCATGTGCCACATGGCCCCACCCCTCACACCTCCGTCACTCCAAGGGGTGCTGTGGGCCGGCCAGGACCCCTGGTGCACGGCATCTGCTCCCCAGGCCGCTCCACGGGGCTGCGTGGGGTAATGGAGCGGGCGCCTCACAGAGTGGCCTGGACTTCCGGCGCGCGGCATCTGCTCCCCAGGCCACTACACATTGGAATGGGCGCCGCAAGGTGCGGTGGCGCAAGGAACGGGGTGGCAGTGCAAGAGGCAGCAGCGCAAGGGGTGGGGTGGTGGCGCGCAAGGCGGGGGGGGGGGGGATGGCGGCTCAAGGGGCGGGGGCCCTTTACGGCCCTGGGGTTAGGCCACATGCCCTGTGGTCCTGGGTGGCTGCAGCTGCCTGTGGCTGGGGCTGGCCTGAGTAAAGCTGGCCCAGGTCCTGGGTGCCTATAGCTGGCCAGAAGGAGGAAAGCCTGGGTCCCAGGTGTGGGGCAAGGCAGAGGCAGTTAGGGGCAATCAGGCCATCGGGGGAGCACTTAGGAGTGATCAGACAGGCAGACAGAGGTGGTTGGGGGCGATCACGCAGGCAGGCAGAGGGGTTAGGGGAGATCAGTCAGGCAGGCCATGAGCCGTTAGGAGCCAGTGTTCCTAGATTGCGATAGGGATGTTGAAGTGCCAACAGTCAGACATCCCTGAAGGGGTCCCTGATTGGAGCGGGTGCAGGCTGGGCTCAGGGAACACCCCCTCCATGCATGAGTTTCATGCACCGGGCCACTAGTACATTTATAAAAGCCAAAATGTTAGTTAGGGAAGGAAAAAAGTTTGATGATGATTTATTTATTTATTTTAAAAGCAAAGTTTCTTTTAAAAAAATTTTAACTTATTTTTTAAAAGACATTTTTATTGATTTCAGAAAGGAAGGGAGAGGGATAGAGAGATAGAAACATCAGTGATCCCACACTGGGGATCAAGCCCGAAACCAGGGCATATGCTTTTGACTAGAATCAAACCCGGGACCCTTGAGTCTGCAGGTCAATGCTCTATCCACTGAGCCAAACCAACTAGGGCTCTTTCTTTTTTATTTTAGACAAAGTGAAGAGTAATGTATAGATAAAAGAATATAAACATCATTAATCTTTATTAAACATTAAAAAAATCCAATTACATACAAAAACATACAATATTATATTCATTTCAGGTGTATGGCATAGTAGTTAGACATTTATGTAATTTACAAAGGGATTCCACCCCCCTCCCCATAAGCCTAGAACCCACCTGACACAGTCATTACAGTGTTATTGACTATACTAGAGGCCTGGTGCATGAAAATTCATGCACTTGAGGGGGAGGGTCCCTCAGTCCGACCTGCCCCCTCTCACAGTCCAGGAGCCCTCAGAGGTGGAGGTGACCTGGTGATCAGGGGAAGGCAACGCCCCATCGCACTTCTGCTGCTGCCACTGCTGGCAGCACAAGCCTTGGCCAGCCCTGGTTACCTGAGCCTTGGGCAGCCCTGGGTGTTGGAAAGCTGCCGTCTGAGGCTTGCCTGCACCTTGGGCTGTCCCTGGGTAGCTTGGGACTGAGAGGACTGGGGGACTCCAGAGGCAGACATGTGGAGTGGCTGCCCTGGCAGGACTGAGGGGACTGGGTGCTACCATCTTGTGGCTGTGGGTGCCACCATCTTTGAGGGTGTGACAATCAGTTAGCATATTCCCTCCTTGTTGGCTGTGGGTGCTGCCATCTTTGTGAAGGTGTGACAGTCAATTAGCATATTTCCTCTTTATTAGATAAGACTAGAGGCCTATCTAATGCACAGGACTCATGCACTGGTGAGGGGCATGGCCTGCAGGGATCACCCAGCTGCTCGTCCCGGGCAGCCAAGCAGCTTTGGACCTGCCCTCTGAGGGGCTGCTCCTTGGTCTGGCATCTTCCATGGAGCTGGAGCACTTGCCGAGCCTGAGCTCAGCACGGCCGAGCCCAGGGACAATAGCACTGAAAGGCGGCAGAACAGGCCTCAGTCCTGTAGTGGCCACGAACCCACCTCTTAGCCTTTGGGGTCAGCTCTGTGTACCTGGCAGGGGCAGCACTGTGTGGCCTGCAGGTGTCTGGAGGTGGTGGCAGGGAGTGAGGAGGAGGAGCCTGAGGTAAGGAAGCCACAAATGCAGCCCAGGTTTCTGCCTGTCGACCCTGGGTTTGCATTGGGAGCAGCTACTCATCCTGGTTAGCTGACAGGCGCTTCCACTGTGGTAGCACACTGGCCACCAGTGGGCAGCTCCTGCACTGAACGTCTGCCCCCTGGTGCTCAGTGCATATCATAGTGACTGGTCAACTGGTCGTTCTGGTCATTCCATTGTTCGGCCACTGGGCTTTTATTATGTAGGATTCCCTATTCTGCATTTTACATCCCTGTGTGCTTGCAGCTGATTTGAAGCTTTGGGTTTGAGCCATTTCCTTTGGTCTGAGAGGTTTTTTTTTTTTTTAACAATTTGTAACCAAAACTTTAATCCCAAGGATTCTCACAAAACATTACAAATGACAGCATGAAAAAAATTTTGCACAGTAACTCAGAGTTCAGCTCTACAATGTACCCTTAAACTGGCAGGACACTGGCATCTTCAATAGTCTCTAACTTCCAAGTGAAGAATGTTACCAATAGGTATTCAGATATAGCAATCACATAAGAAATTTATGACATAAAGCAAAGGTAAACTAACTTTCTTAAAACTTCTTAGATTCTACACTAACTGGACAACATCTGCCCGGTGTAAAGACTAGTTGGATTTTTTAAACCTCTAATCTAGTTTAAGGGTACAGCTTTAATTTTTAGCTGCTGGCTTGTATTTACAGCAGCTTTTGAAGACTGCCTGTCCAACTACAGCTGCATATTAGATCCCAGCTATGGAAAATCTTAAATCCATTTTTTGCCAGTTTTGTTTCCACAATATTCAACGTCACACTTTAGCTGGGCAGAAGTTCAGAGGTTTATTATCAGTCTACCCAAGACTGAAATTCAAAGCAAATCCAATTTTGCTTAAGGGAACATTGTAAAGTAACAATTCTTGATATCACATGCCTCATATGATCCATTTCAAACCATAGAGAATTACATCTTTATGTGCCACTGTTCCAAGACAGACAAATGTGAACAGCTAAAACATCTTAAAACTGCACCAAGCTTATGAAGTCTCAAACAAAACTTGAATTTTCTGTACATACTTCGGTCAAATGAAGTTATTTCCTGTACACCGCTCATCTTGCAAACTGGTCTTCTATTTCCTTTCATTTGACCTAGATCGGCTACGAGACCTAGAGAAGGATCGAGACGGCTTGTGATTTCTCTCCCGAGACAGTGATCTCTCTCTTCTCCTATCTCTAGAAAGGGACCTGCTCCGGCTGCGGGAGAAGCTTCTCCGTCGTGGAGATCTGCGGTGAGGTGGAGGACTCCTTCTCCCATAATCATCTCGAGGGTGACGGCCCCAAGAGGGAGGTGGGCCTCGATTTCGACTTCTCCTTTCACCATTCGACAGTTCCACTCTGACTCGGCAGCCACACGGTGTTCTCCCATCTAGCTCTCGGGCAGCATCGGCTGCATCTCGGGGATCTTCAAATTCAACAAAAGCAAAGCCAGGAGGGTTTCTGGCAACCCACACACTTCTGAGCGGCCCATAGTAGCCAAAAGTCGTTCCAATTCAGTCTTGTTACCGTTGTTTCCAAGATTACCCACATAAACCTTACAATCCAATGGACAGGAATCAAGACGCCTTTCGAAACCTTGGGTTAGAAACGGGCGGCTGAACTGCACACAGCCTCGGACGGCTCTTCGGCTCCCCTCCGCCAGGCTCCACAGGTCCCCTCACCTCCCCGGCGTCCACGAAATGGCCTGGTCTGAGAGGTTTTGATGGCTGGGAAGGGGAAGGCTGAGAGGACTGCTTTGCTTTAACACCTCCCCTTGGCTTTTGACTTCCATCCTCCTCTGGGTGGAAGCTGTTCTCAGGGAGGCTACAAAACAAAGGTTCCCATTTTCCAAGATGGTGACATGCTCTCGCTTATGCCTCATTATTCTTGGATACTGTTGAGAAGATTTAAACATGTTTTTATTTTGTTTTACTTTTAGTTGTTTTCAGTGCAAAGGTTGGCATGAATATCTTATGGGATATAGGAATGAGTCATGATGTTTCCGGCTTCTCTGCCTGCCCCATGTCCGCATCTCAGACTCAGTGGTCCCAAGCTGAAGACGCCAGCCTGTCCCAGACTCGGCTCCATGACGGCTGTGACCCCAGACTATTTCTCAGCCAATCAGCCGTGTGACTGCTGATCAACCTTTATGTGACTCAGAAAATGGTGTCCCTTCTGCAGGTTAAAGGTTTAAAAAGGAGCATATTACGTCTTAATAATAATTACTGTAACAAAGACTCTATTTGAATAAGACATTTAATTCCACCAGAAAATTGTCAAAATATACACATATCGTTAGAAGACACTTTACTGCCATCTACCCAAACTGTGGTGACCACATATTTCCTGTCTTTGAGGTAAAACAACATGTAACATTTTTTTGAAGTGACAAATGTCTATCTGTGGCAGCTTGAACAATTGTAATAGCAGTCTTGAATTCCTCTCTTAACAATTATTTGATTGTTTCTATCTCCTAATTATATCACAGACCGGTTCTCTGTCACTATATTAGTTCATGACCTTATTTCTAGGTTGGACTGTAGCAGTAGCCTGTAACTGATCCTTCTACCTCCATTCCCCGCACCATCCCCCCCAGCCAAGCTGCTCTGTCAGCACCCCGGAAGCTGTGGCATTTGCTGTGCTCTCTGCTGGAGGTCCCTTCACAGAGAAATTTCTGCGTGCTCACCAAGTCTAAGGGCAGGAAAGATTCTCTGCGTATGTCTTCTCCTTATCATCCCTCCATTGTAGGACCACAGTCAACAGTGGTTTATGGGTTTGTTTCTAAGTCTGTTTCTCCACTTGGTTGTCACTCCATCTTGCAGGGCTTGTAGAGCTTTCCTTTTGCTCCCATACCACCTTGGACAAATCATGACCACACATTACATAGGTTCAGTCTCTTTTCTTAGCATTTGACCAAACTCCTTGAGATGGGGATTGGCCTTGTGAGTCTTTGGGCCCCTGAATCAATACACTGCCAGCATTGACCTTATTGATCCCGAGGTCCAGCCCCTCTCCCTCCTGCCCCAGAGTCTGGGAGAGGGTGACGGGAGAGGTGTTGAGTGAATGCTGTCCTTACCCCATCCTTGTTAAAGCCACTTGGGGGTAGGGGCCTCCATTCTTCCTTAGATCAGGGTTGGGCCAGAATCAGAGGCAGCCTTCCTTGTGCAAAGTCAATTCTCCCAAAGCTGAGAGGTACCAGAAGATCATTTAGCAAAATGGTCAAATCAGCACATAGTCAACTTGCCAAATCATTGAGGAGTTATTTAAAGCTTTGGTTTGATTTAGAGTGCTCCCCAAATGCTTAATGAGTGAGCTTTTTTTTAACTCAGTTTACTGTCTTGTCTATTTTGGGGACATGCTATCCCACTAGGCCTGTCACTTTGCCCCTCAACCAACTCTCTTCTGGGAGTGACACAGATGGGGTGAGCCATCATGGCCAGTGGAAGGGCGTGTGTAGAGAGTGCCTGGGAAAGCTCATGGGCATTTCTTTAATTATTGTCAGCTGAATCCAATTATTGTCGGCCATATCCTGGAAACACATTCTGCCAAAAGGCAGAAGTGTTGTCAGCTTGACCTTCAATTCTGCCCTGGTGCCTGGGGGTGCGTTTTATTATGTAAATCCAGTCAAGCACCAGGAATGAATAGGAAAACTTCCTGGTATTTGGGGGTATAAAATAAACACACTGCATAGGCTCTGGGTGACTGTCACTGTCTCTCCATCAAAAGAGGACAGCGGTCCCATCCTGCCCCAGCTTTTTACTTCTATCTCTGTGTTTGTCTCTTTCATTTTCTCAATCTCCAGCCACCCCTACTCAGGAACTGGACCACTCTCTAGCTGCACTGGAGATGGAAAAGAGAGAAATATTTGAAGGCACGGTCTGATCTTGTAATGAATCGAGTTGATGCCCGAGGGTGGACCCAGTCTTCCTAATAAGGGGGGTAAGTGGGGTGGGGAATGGCCCCACCAAGAGGTAGCCCCTAGCTCCAAGCCCTGGGTGGGCAGTGACAGCTTCCCTTCAGCTTCCTCACAAGACCTGCTCAGGAGAAGTTGGCCCCTGGGGACAGAGCAGCCCCTCCAAGCCTGCTCCTCTTTCCTGCAGGTTTCAGAAAGCTCAGCGCCACCTCCGACATTTCAAAGACCAGCCCTGGTGTGAAAGTGTGAGCTCAAGGTCACAGAACGGCCAGTCTCTGTGTCTTAGTGACAAGTCTGCTCTCCTGATGAACTCCAAGGACATGACACTAAGCAAAAAAGCCATTCTCGAATGGACAAACACTGCCTGGTTCCTCCATTTTGAAGTCTCTAAGGCCATCAGAATCATAGAAATGGAAGAAGGAGGGAGGTTACGAGCTGGGGAAGGGAGGGGAGTCGTGTCTCACAACGTGGAATTCCAATGTTGCAAGGAGAACAGGTTCCCAGCTCTTTGCACAACCACGTGACCGTGCCTCACGGGGCTAACCTGTGCACCTAAAAATGGCTGAGACGACCCATAGTTGGTTACTTTTTATTCTTTACCACAGTGACATAAAACTTGAAAAAGTCTTGCTCCAGGTTCAACTTCTTTCTGCCCAGGAAGCGTTGGGACACTGTGGTCTCTCACAACTGAGCCCTGTCCACTTTCCAGCATGGGACGTGCTCTGCTGCTAGGCAGGGAATGCTTTGCTTGGGAAGCAGGTTCGAGGGCCCGAGCTGCTCGGCCAGGATTCAGGGACGCCTTCCCGGAAGAGGGGAGAGGGATTGTTACTGGGTGCTGGAAAGGCTGCTTCAGGGTGACAGAGGTTGGGGAGCCGGTGATGGAAACAGTGTCTTCATCGAAGCCCTTAAAGGTGCCACTATTTTCATCCTCAGAGGCAGGAAGCTGCCCACATCGCCTGCTTCGCTCTGAGCATGATGAGCCCTCTCTAGGGACCCTCTGCAGCTCTACCTGGGGCCTGCACCCTGGGAGGTATGTGCCTGTCCCTCCCTAACCCTCCTGCCCCTGACCCTGTGACCTGGCACTAATTCTGAACTTCTGTGCTGCTGTTGCTGCAAAACCAAAACCCACATCTAGAAACCTCTTCTTTCTCGGAAAGGCTGTTGATCGGAAAGACCTTGCAGAGCTGGTTTCCTGTTTTCTTGGTCCGAGGCCCTTTGCACCAGCCTCTTTCAGATTCCCTTTGCCTGGGAGGAATTAGCAGCTGCTTCCACCCACCAAGCAATGGAGCAGGCCCGACGTGGAGGCTCCGAGACTGAGGCTGGCCAGGGTACAGCACCAAGGTATGTGTGCAGGGATGGACCTACACCACCGGACGCCAACCCAGAGAGGGGGCAGGAGCCACCTGGAAGGTGCAGTCTCAGGGTCTCTGGGATGGTTCCTCCTTAGTCAGCACTGGTCTCCCCAGCCCGGGGTGGGTGGGGTGGGACAGAGGCTCCCCCTTCCTGGGTGTAGGCATATCAGGAGGGATGCTCCCCTGGAGGCTGGGATGAAGGCCTAGTGAGAGGGGGAGGAAAAGGAAAGTGGACAGGGCTCAGTTGTGAGGAATCAATGTTTCTCTCGCTCAAATCAATATAGGCTTTTCTTTTTTAAAAATATTTTTACTGATTTCAGAGAGAGGAAGGGAGAGGGAGAGAGAGAAACATCAATGATGAGAGAGAATAATTGATTGGTTGCCTCCTGCATGCTCTGCATTGGGGATTGAGCCTGCAACCTGGCTTTGTGCCCTGCCTGGGAATTGAACCCTGACCTGGTTCATGGGTCGATGTTCAACCACTGAGCCACCCTGGTCAGTGATGTATTATTTTCAATAGGAACAATTGTAAACCCACTTTGACCCCACCCTGTACTGTATGGCAGGCCCCATATTAGGGCCCAGGGACACAGAAAAGAGAGATTTGGTCTCTGCTTTCATGGAGTTTCGTACGAGGGGATGGGGAGAGAACATTGGAAAGTAGACAATAAATAATAATGGATGGAAATAAAGGAGAGTAAGGAGTCAGGGTAAGGGTTTCTTTATATAGCTGTGTGTCCAGCAAGAAGGTGCTCTTAGAAGAGTCGCACAGTGATGGACTTAGGCTACAAGGAAGTCTAGTTCTCAGAGTAAGAGCTCTGAGGTGTGGTTTTCAGGCTGAGGTGGATGTTTGCTCTTGAGTCACCTGAGAGTGGTCCAGAGGGCTCTAGAGAAGAGCCCAGGCTTCTGTTTGTGGCCTGATGAGCGGTTCCTCACCCCTGACCAGCTGCTTGTCATTCCTGGTGGGGCTGCTTGAAGGAGGGCTGACATACGGGCTTCCCACCCTTCTCTGATCCCTTCCTTACAGTGGGGTTTGTCCTTCAGCAGGCCACTGGCACCTCTCTCTCTCTCTCTCTCTCTCTCTCTCTCTCTCTCTCTCTCTCTCTCATAGGTTTGTGATGATTTCTTTAAAAGAGGATTTACCAAAACCAATATTTTAGTGTCTTTTTGTTTAGGGCCACAAAGCATTTACACTCCAAGCTTTATCGTATATAATAAAGAGGTAATATACAAATTGACCCTCATACCCTCACACAAGATGGCTGCCTTCTTGTGGTCAAAGATGGCTGCTATGAGAGGGTAGTTGTGGGTGATCAGGCTAGCAGGGAAGGGTTGTTGGGGGGGACCAGGCTGACAAGGGTGGGCAGTTGGGGAAATCAGGATGGCATGAGAGGATAGTTGGGGACAATCGGGCCGGCAGGGGAATGGTTAGGGAGTTATCAGGCTGGCAGGCAGGTTGGGAGCCAGCAGTCCCAGATTGTGAGAAGGATGTTGAGGGATCCCAGATTGGAGAGGGTGTAGGCTGGGCTGAGGGAAACCCTCCCTCTCCTCCAGTGCACAAATTTCATGCACCAGATCTCTAGTATCTTTTTATTTTTTATTTTTTTATTTTATTGATTTTTTACAGAGCGGAAGGGAGAGGGGAAGTCAGAAACACCGATGAGAGAGACATAGATCAGCTGCCTCTTGCACACCCCCTACTGGGGATGTGCCCGCAGCCAAGGTACATGCCCTTGCAGGAATTGAACCCGGGACCCTTCAGTCCGCAGTCCGATGCTCTATCCACTGAGCCAAACCGGTCTCGGCAAGGTCTCTAGTATCTTAATAAAAGATACTAGATGAGAGGCTATGGTATTTCTTGGTGTTTGACAATGGCATAGATTATTTTTTAACATGTTCCTGCTCTATTAGATAAAACTATTTTCATAAATAATAATGAAATGAAATGATTACATTTTATCCTTGCCCTTACTGAACAAAAATAGTCCAATTGGTAATTGGTCTTCCTTTTAACAGTTTAACATTCTCTTTAGTCTTTCTTAATATATTATTCTTTTTTTCATTTACAGTTTACATTTGATATGATTATTATTATTACACCAGAGTCCCAATGCATGAAATTCATACACGGGGCCAGGGGTGTATATATCAATCAACCCAGCCTGTACCCTCTCCAATCTGGGACCCCTCGAGGGATGTCTGACTGCCCGTTTAGGCCCAACCCCTAAATGGGCAGTTGGACATCCCTCTCACAATCCAGGACTGCTGGCTCCCAACTGGTCACCTGCCTGCCTTCCTGATTGCCCATAACCGCTTCTGCCTGCCAGCCTGATCACCCCCAAGCACTCCCCTGCCAGCCCGTTTGCCCCTAACTGCCCTCCCCTGGAGGCCTGGTCACCCCTAACTGCCCTCCCTGCAGGCCTGGTCCCCTCCAATTGCCCTCTCCTTCAAGCCTGGCTGGCCCCTACAACTGCTCTTTCCTGCAGGTCTTGCGCACCCCCCCAAGGTCCCTCCCTTGCTGGCCATCTTGTGGTGGCCATCTTGTGTCCACATGGAGGCAGCCATCTTGGATGTTGGAGTCATGGTCAATTTGCATAATGCCTTTCATTAGATAGGATTTTTTCAAGTTTATATCCTATTTAATTTAGTACATTAAATGCAGAAGCTTTCATGCTAATGTACTTAAATTCTAGAGTACACACTAAGATATTTTTAAAATAATTCTTTATATTTTAAAGTATTACATGAGTCTCCTTTTTCCCCCCATTGACCTCTCCCCACTCCCCCAAGCCAAAGCCTTCACCTCCCTACTGTCTGTGTCCATTGGTTTTGCTCATATGCATACATACAAATCCTTTGGTTGCTCTCTCTTATCCCCTCACTCCCTGCCTTACCTCACAGGTGGTACTTCTATGTCTCTGGTTCTATTTTTGTTCATTAGTTTATGTTGTTCATTATATTCCACAAATGAGTGAGACCATGTGACATTTGTCTTTCTCTGATTGACTTATTTCACTTAGCATAATGCCCTGCAGTTCCATCCATGCTGTTGCCAATGGCAAGAATTCCTTTTTTACAGCACTGTGGAATTCAGATGTACCACAGTTTTCTAATCCGCTCGTCTACTGATGGCATTTAGGCTGTTTCTAAATCTTAGCTATTGTAAATTGTGCTGCTATAAACATAGGGGTGCATATGTCCTTTTTGATTGGTGTTTCAAGTTTCCTGGGATATATTTCTGGAAGTGGGTCAAATGGAAGTTCCATTTTTAATTTTTTGAGGAAATGCCATACTGTTTTCCATAATGGCTGCACCAGTCTGCATTCCCACCAGCAGTGCAAGAGGGTTCCTTTTTCTCTGCATCCTCTCCAGCTCTTGTCATTTGTTGGGTTGTTGATGATAACCATTCTGACAGGTGTGAGATGGTATCTCATTGTTGTTTTGATTTGCATCTCTCAGATGATTATTGACTTTGAGCATGTTTTCATACATCTCTTGGCTTTCTGAATGTCCTCTTTCAAAAAGTGTCTATTTAGGTTCTTTGCCCATTTAAAAAAACACATTTTATTGATTTTTAATATTATTATTATTATTATCATCATTATTTTAAAAAATATATTTTATTGATTTTTCACAGAGAGGAAGGGAGAGGGATAGAAATTCAGAAACATCAATGAGAGAGAAACATCAATCAGCTGCCACTTGCATACCCCCTTTTGGGGATGTGCCTGCAACCAAGGTACATGCTCCTGACTGGAATTGTACCAGGGACTCTTCAGTCCTTGGCTGAAGCTCTATCCACTGAGCCAAACCCCAGCCTCTGGTGAACATCCGGCCTCAGGGCCCCCCCACTCCATGTTTGCTGGCTACCTCAGGCACGCCTTGGTCTCCCCCCCCCCCCCGCCCCCCTGCTTCCCCGCCCTACCTCGGGCACTCACCAGCTGCTTTGTCCTTGCTCCCTGGCCTCCCCCATCGCCTTGGCCCCACCCCGACTCCTGATGGGCTAGTAGGTGTGGCTGGTGGGCGTGGCTGGTGGGTGTAGTGAAGCTGTGGTCAATTTGCATATTACTCTTTTATTAGATAGGATGCCACTAGGCAAAGTAAGGCCCTGATCAAGATGTTTACAACATTCTCATGGGTTTCAGTTCTACTCAATTAATGCATCTGAACTCTACCAAGCCGACATTACTCAGGCACATGGGGCCACATGGTCTGACCCTAGATTTAAGCTTACAGCTACAGCCCTTGGCTGTAATTGTGCTGGAAGGGCCCTGCCCTCCAAGCTGGGACTTGCACGTGGCAGTGAGAGGACTGTGCTCTCTCATCAGTCCAAGGCTTGAACCTGTCCAAAACACTGAAGCTGTTCCCCACAAAGTGGAGTGGCGAAGAATGGGAAGGAATCTTCCAGGAGGACCAGAGGAGAGGGGTGTAGGGAAGAGCATGCTGGGCATTCTGGGGGTCTGGAGCTGAGGTGGCAGATGCGAGGGGGGTCCCTGACTGTGAAAAGCACCCACAGTTACATGCTACTTGCTCTTTTCAAGCCCACACCAAACATTTACAAAATTTTATTGGGCCAAAAAGTAAATCTCAGCCAATGACAAATATTTTATACAGATGTTCTCTGAACACAGCCCACTAGCATTAGAAATAAATAAAAAAGATAGCTAGTTTACCAATAAATTTTAAATTTAATAATTACTTCTCTTAATTATGGACCAAAAAGAAATCATAGTTGATTTGAAATTAGAGCATATTTAAAACCAATCAACAAGAAGAATGAAGGGAACAACACTATGAAGATGTCAGTTCTTTTCAAACTAAGCTACAAAGTCAATCAATGGCATTCAAAATTCCAATAGGAATTTCTAAAGGAAAAGTGTACTGATTTTAAAAGCCCTCTAGAAGATTAAAAAGACAAGAAACAGATAATTTTGAGCTACAGTAAGGTGTTAGGACCTGCTTGATCAGGGCACTGAGACCCCTTTGAACGTTACACTGATTAAGTCATATTGATTTTAGTAGTGAAGACATTGTGGTTCAGGAATAGACTGAGAGTTGAATGGACATAGCAGAGAACCTGGACATATGGGCATCTGGTATCTGGTGGGTGGACTGCTTGGTAGACGATGCTGCGAAACTTGGCTCTTTCTGCAGATTCTGACTCAGTTAAGAATGCTAATTTTTTTTAAGTAAAGGTGCTTCTCAAACTTGCATTTCATGGAAACCACCTGGAAATTGTTGAAATACAGATTCTGATTTAGCAGTTCTGGGGCGAGGTCTGAGATTCTGCATTTCTCATGGGAACCCAGTTGTTTGCAATCTGGGAATCATACTTGGAATATCAAGAGCTTAAATTGTAGGAGTATTAAGTGTTTATTTAACAAACAGGTGGTCTGAGGGAGATCTGGCAGCTTAGTGATGCCATCAGGGACCCTTTATCTTTCTGCCCTGCCCTCCTTTGGCTTGAATGGTGCTTGTTGACTTTTGTTTTCTTATTTTTTATCTCATTGTCCCATGATGGCAGCTGCAGTTCCAGACATCACATTTAAATTCCATGCCAAAAGAAGGGGGATAGTGATCATAGGAGCCCTCCGCTGGAGTCTGCCCCTCATCCAGAAAACAATAACATTTTCAACCCTGGGTTGGTGGCGTCATTGGTTATGGTCTAACCCAGTGGTCTTTAGCCAACAGAGCCAAATATCAACAGTACAGCGATTGAAATTTCTTTTGAGAGCCAAATTTTTTTAACTTAAACTTCTTCTAACGCCACTTCTTCAAAACAGACTCACCTAGGCCTTGGTATTTGGTGGAAGAGCCACACTCAAGGGGCCAAAGAGCTGCATGTGGCTTGCAAGCTGAAGTTTGCTGACCACTGGATTAGAGCATGGTCTCTGTACACCAAGGTTGTGGGCTTGATCTCCCATCAGGATACATACAAGAAGCAACCAATAAATATATAAATTAGTGAAACAACAAATCAATGTTTCTCTCAAAGAAATAATGATAATCCTACCTAATAAAAGAGTAATATGCACATTGACCATACCTTGCTCATGCCACGCCCACAGCCATGCCCACCAGCCAATTAGGAGCAGATTGTGCAAAAAAAAAAAAACCCCAACCAAGATGGCTGTGGCCACTGAGAGCAGGAGGGAGGCTTGAGTTTCCCTGGCAACAGAGGAAGCCAAGCTTTCTACCTGCCATTGCTACAAAGTTTCAATTATAGAAGATACATAATCCCAACAGAAATGGCGGCAGCCACGGAACTGGAGAGAGGAGGCTAGAGTTGCTGGGGCAATGGAGAAAGCCAAACTTCTGCAGCCCTAGTCTAGGCCTCCAATCTAGGCTACAACGTTTGAAACAGAAATGGCTGTCGCCAGGGAGCAAGCAGAAGGCTCAGCTCCTCTCCAGGATACAAAGTTTCAATTGTAGACATAGATTAATCCCAGATGCCAGGGCCTCTGCTTGGGTCACAGGGGAACGTGGTCGGCCTTCAAACCACCACAAGCCCCTCTCCCAGGCTGCTCCTCACCCCAAGGGAACCCCCACCCTGATCTGGGACACTCCTCAGAGCAAACCAGCTGTCCCCCACCCAGGCACCAGGCCTCTATCCATCTAATAAAAAAGAAATACGCAGATTGACCATCACTCCAACATATAAGAGGGCTGCCCCATGTGGTCAAAGATCCTGTCCCCATGTGGACACAAGATGGCCACCACAAGATGTCCAGTAGGGGAGGACAGTGGGAGGTCCCAGACCTGCAAGGGAGGGCAGTTGTGGGCCATCAGACCATCAGGAGAGGGCAGTTGGGGGTGACCAGGCTGGCAGAGGAGGGAAGTTGGGAGCAAAGAGGCTGGCAGCAGAGCAGTTAGACATCAATTAGGCTGGCAGGGTAGTGGTTAGGGGGTGATCAGGCTGGCAGGTGGAAGGGGTTAGGGGCAATCAGGGAAGCAGGCAGGTGAGCAGTTTGGAGCTAGCAGTCCTGGATTGTGAGAAGCATGTCTGACTGCTCATTTAGGCCCTGTCCTACCAGGCAGTCAGACATCACTAGAGAGGTCCCAGATTGGAGAGGGTGCAGGCTGGGCTTAGGGACACCCTCTCCTCCTGCCCCGTGCATGAGTTTTGTGCACCAGGCCTCTAGTAATAATAATAATAGTAATAAATAACATGACGTTTTCAGAAGGCCCAAGCAAATGTTCCCTCAACTGTCACCAACTAGATCTGAGTCACATGGTCACCCCTATTTGGAAGGTTGGCCGAGAGACTGTGTGTTAGTATGTTTCTTGTTGCTGCTGTAACACATTGAGACAAATTTAGTCACTAACCCTCCCACAAATATATTATTTTAGAGTTCTGGTGGTTGGATGTCTTAAAATCAAGGCAGTGAGCAGGATTGTGATCCTTTTAGGGCCTCGATGGGAGAATCTACTTCCTGGCCTTTCCTAGCTTGCAGAGTTGGCCTCTGTCATCAAAGCCAGCAGGGTAGCATTTTCAAATCTCACTCTCTGATCCCCCCACCCCGCTCGTTTTCACACCTTTTTCTCACTCTGACTCTCCTGTCTCCTTCTTATAAGGGCCACTGATAAAGTGCTTACACGGGGCCCACCTGGATGATGCAAAACTCTCTCTCTGTAACCAGGCAACCCATGGAGCAGAGACAGCATTGAATCATATATGAGCAGTGATTCCAATCCTGCTGGCAGTATGGGAGAGCAGCAGGTCATCCACAAAATCTGCTCTACTCCTCCCCATAGGCCAGCTGCTTATACTGGGTAGAAGGACAAGGACTGCATAGGAAAGTAGGAATTACAGGCATGGGAAAGCAGGTGATGGTTACAGGTTGCAGGGAACGTGGGCCGGGGGTGGTGTTGCAGAGGGTGTGTGCCTCCCAGACCAGATTGTCTCAGCGACATGGCTGTGGGTCCAAGCAGTTCTCTGGAAAGGAGGGTGGGCTGCGTTCCGAGGTTAGCTCCCATTTCCCAGGTGTACAACTCTCAGTTAGGTTAGAGTGTACTTCCTCTAATCAGAACAGAACAATCTCGATGAACAGAGCATGGTTAATACTTCTTATGATCATAGCTAATTCCCAATATTCTATTTCTACTCCTAACATCTCCTCCTGAAGATCCCAGCTACATTGGCAAAGTCCCTTTTACCACTAAAGGAAGTCATAGATTCTGGGATTAGTACATCAGCACATAGGGGGCGGGCATTGTTCTCTCTGTCGCAGAGAGTGTCCAGTTTCTCCCAGCATGTAAGTGGATAATGTGTGTTAAGAAGGGGCTTGTCAATTTATCCATCTACAGTGTTTGACGTTTTATCAACATGGATTTATTTCACAAACAAGGATGCAGAGATGATCCTAGTAAACATGATTTCTTGTTTCAGTCTAGTCTGAGTCTAGCACCTCAGTAGCCTAAATCCTCAGGGGGAAAATTTGGGTCAAAAAGAACACACTGGTATGGCTGGTGTGGCTCAGTGGGTTGGGCATCGTCCCATGCACCGAAAGGTTGCTGGTGCCCCAGTCAGGGCACATGCCCGGGTTGCAGACTCGATACCCAATAGGGGGCGTGTAGGAGGCAGATGATTGATGTTTCCCTTTCACATCAGTGTTTCTCTCTCCCTCTCCCTTCCTCTTTCTCTAAAAATCAATACAAATCTTAAAAAAAGAAAGAACACATTTTCCTCTGTTTGCTCTGCACGTGAGTTGAATCTTGATGGGTTGCTTTTTGTTCCCACAGGACCAGCAGGAGCCGGTGTCAGGAAGATGCTGCGGTGCTGGGCTGCTCCCCGGGGCCACTGAGGCTTCTCCTCTTAGGGAAGCATGGGGCAGGAAAAAGTGCCACCGGAAACACTATTCTGGGCAAAAAGGTGTTCCTGTCCAAATTCAGTTGGCAGATGGTGACTGACACGTGCCAGAGAGCGAGTGGGACTGTGAGAGGGGAGGAGGTTGTAGTCATCGACACCCCCAACCTTTTCTCTTCAACAGCTTGTGCCAAAAAAAAAGAAACGAGACATTCAACACTGCTTGGAGCTTTCTGCTCTCAGCCTGCATGTCCTGCTTCTGGTGATCCCCATCGGCCAGTGTAATGCGGAGGACAAGGAGACAATCGAGGGCATCCTGAAGGTGTTTGGAGAGGAAGCCAGGAGGTACACCATTATCATCTTCACTCGGAAGGATGATTTGGGTGATGACTCCATGGAAGATTACCTTCAAGACAACAAATTGCTTGAAGAGTTGGTTGAAAACTGTGGAAGACGCTACTGCACGTTCAACAACAAGGCAGGTGAGGCTGAGCGGGACAGCCAGGTGGGAGAGCTCCTCCGTATGGTCAAGCGTTTGGTGGATGAGAATGGAGAACCCTACCCCGTGAATTTCAACAATGAAGGCCGTGGATTCCAGGTGAGAATTCTCGTTAAGGTCTCCAAGGATCTCTGTGTTGTTACAGAGAGTGGGATGGAGATGGGCAGAGACATGTGAAAAGGTTCGTAGGCCTTGTTTCAGGGAATATTTATTCATAATCTGGAAAGATGAGGCACCAGATGGCAAGTTACTTTGGATATTAACCTTGGGACTTTATTGGTAAATTAATGGATACATTTAAGTCCTTGCCTGACTCTACCCTCCATAGTTTTGGACACAAATGCCTCATTAGACCCCCTTGACTTCAATAAAACCATCCTCTTCTCTCTCCCTGCCTCTCCCCACACCCCATCCTTTTTGGCTACTCTGGGGATTGCTGAGTCCTCAAATGAGCTCTAAAAGTTGGCATCTTCAGGGCTTGGTTCTAGCCTGTCCTCAATTCTCTACACTCTCCCTTGGGTAATCCCACATTTTATAGCTTTGAACTCCATCTGTTTCTAACAGTTTCCAAGTTAGTAGCCCTAGTCTATGTCTCTCCTCTGAGTTCTGCCTTCTTTATCCAATTGCTACTTGACATCTCCACTGGGCTCTCTCATAGGACTCCTTAACATGTCCCAACTCTCAGTTTTCCCTCTTAAATCTGTAAAAATTTCTGTTTGCTTCTCAACTTGGTAAATGGTTGTGCTGGCTACTACGCTCTTCAAACCCAAACCCAGGAGTCAGCTTTGATCTCACAGCTAGTGTCTGCTGCCCGAGAAATCCTCATGTCTGTGGTCATGCACCTGTCACCCACCTGCTTCTCCCCACCTCCACAACCACCACTGGGTACAAGACAGCCTCTTCTCTTGCCTGCACTATTTTACAAATAATCTACTAACAACTTTCCCCTTGTTCATTCTTGGGCCTTATATCCCCGCCCATTTTACACACAATAGCCAGAGTGACTTTTTATTTACTTTTTTTTTTTTTAACTTGAATGAAGAACGTATTCAGAACTAAGGAATGCAAGCTTTTGCCTCTGAGGAGCTTATGCTTCAACTGGAGTGACTTATGCATAAGAAACAAAGTAATCATTGACTCAGTGTAACTAAGTGAATGTTGGTATGGAGAATTCTATAAATACTTGTGGCCCAGTGCATAAAATTTGTGCATGGCAGGCGGTGTCCCTTAGTCCAGCTTCCACCTTCTCCAAACTGGGACCACTCAGGGATGTCTGACTGCTGAACATCCCTCTCACAGTTGAACATCCCTCTTGCAATCCAGGACAGTTGTCTCCTAACTGCTCACCTGCCTGACTGCCTGATTGCCCTTAACAACTCTGCCTGCTTGCCTGCTCGCCTCCAACTGCTCCCCCCCCCCTCCAAGCCTAATGGCACCAACTGCCCTCCCCTCCTGGCCTGATTGCCCCTAATCTCCTCTGCCTTGGCCCTGCCACCACGGCTTTGTCTGGAAGGTCTCCCGGTCTAATTAGCATATTTCCCTTTTATTAGTATAGAGGCCTGATAAACGGGTGGGAGCCAGCATGTTTGCCCTGAAGGGGGTCCTGGATTAGGATGGGGGTCCTCTTAGGGAGCATGGCTGGCTTGGGCGAGAGGCCTGGTGTGGTTTGCAGGCCTGCCAAGCCTCCAGCATTGTCTGGAAGGTCTCCTGGTCTAATTAGCATATTACTCTTTTATTAAAATAGGAGAATGTAAATCAAACAAAAATTCAGCATGGGGGCCATTGGGTTCAAGAGGATCTTCTTAGGGCTAATGGCCATGTGAGAGAGGCAGTACTTAGCAACTACTAAATTCCAGACAAATACATGAACTGATTTAGTCTTCACAGCAGCTCCACGCACAGATGTTGTACAGATGAGGACCCTGAGGCTTACGAGGGTTGGTTGAAAACTGTGGAGTTCTGAATAATATCTGTCTCAGGGACTGTTGTGAGGAGTAAATGAAATGCTTACAAAGTAATTTGCAAATACTTGAAACTAAATAAATGTTCAATAATGATAAGCTGCTATTATAATGATAATTCTGATTATTATTATTTTAAAAGTGTATGAGGTCCAAATAAATCATGGAGACATTAAGGATTTAATAATCCAACGCAGCTGGTGTTGCTCAGTGGTTGAACGTCGACACATGAACCAGGAGACCGCTGGTTCAATTCCCAGTCAGGCCACGTGCCCGCGGTGAAGGCTTGATCCCCAATACGGGGTGTGCAGGAGGCAGCTAATCGATGTTTCCTTCTCATTGATGTCTCTATCTCTCTAGCCTCCTCCCTTCCTCTTTCTCAAGTCAATAAAAATATTTTTAAAAATGATTTAATAATCCAGAGATGGAGTGAAGAGTCCCACTTTTAGGACTCTGGTACCAAGACATAAAAATATAGAAAGGTGTATGACAAGGACATTTATCACTGAATATTTTGAAGTAATTAAACCAGAAATAGCCTGTAAGTCTATCAATAAAGGAAGGATGCATTAGTTTAAATGGTTGCATATGAAACTAATTGCATCTACTTGTGTAGATGTGCAGACATGTTAATTATTAAGCTGACTGCAGAACCAAAGAGTCTAACAAGTCTCTCTATGTGTTCATATATGCTTGTACGTATTTGTATAAAGATAGGACAACATAGAAAGATATACAAGTTAACAACTTACTTTTCTGGTGGATTGAAGATGGAAAAATTATTAAATTTTAGATCATACCATTTGCATGGTAACAATCCTTTGGATTAAAACAAACATGAAAGAATTTGCTCTGATAACTAGAGAGAAATGAGAGGACTCCAGGGAGAGATGATTGATGTTATCAATGGTTTTGTGTAAGGCAGGAAAGCAGGCAACTTGGCTGGCATGAAGACTTAACAAAGACAAGGTTAAAATAAAGTACAGGAAGCTTCTAGGGATAGCAGATTCATCAAGATTGTATGCCATTGTTTCACCTTCTTTTTTGTTGTTGTTAATCCTCACCCTTTACTTTTTTCATTGATTTTTAGAGAGAGGAAGGGTGGGGTGGGGGTGGGGAGAGAGAAGAGAGAGAGAGAGAGAGAGAGAGAGAGAGAGAGAGAGAGAACATCAATGTGAGAGACACAGCAATTAGCTGCCTCCTGCACACATCCCACCTGGACCAGGGATTTTGAACCTGCAACCCAGGTATGTGTCCTTGATTGGGCATTGAACCTTGACCCTTCAGTGCATGGGCCAATACTCTGACCACTGGGAACACTGGCTAGGGTGTTTTCAACTTCTTTTATGATCCCATGCCAATTTAAATTTGGGGAATCAGTATAAGACTTCACCAGGCAGGTGAAGGGGACATCCTCTAGTTGTTATCTCTATTTGCCCACCTGGATGGGGAAGCTTCCAAATTTTACTGGATTCATGTTAGAAGAAGCTTCATGTCTACCCTGAGGGATCGAGTGAGGGCAGGAGACATTGGAGAGACATGTGGAGCCTGGTTCCCAATGTCCTCACTTTGCCTTGTTTCATCACAGACATAACTGAGCTAATTTTTTTCTTGAGGGAGTCTAGAAGTTCTCCCTAAGCCTCTAGATTTTCTCCAGGAATAGCAGAAACCACAGGAGCCTTTGGGAGGAATTACTGTTAAGAACTGTGGAGATGTGAAGTTAGAGCTTCAGGAACAATGCCTTGCAGATGGCTTTTGTGGGGCTGCTCTGAGAGCAAGACCCATCAGGCATCTGGGAAACCTGTTGAGGCAGCAGCAGCAGTAGGATCTCGAGACTGACTGTCATTATGGACAAGTCTATAATGACCAGGAAGGACCACGACCATGGCCTTGATTTGACCACATCCTAATCATGCAACTATTCTGAATTATACACTTGTCTCTCCATTTGTTTACTTTGTGAATAGAAGAAAGTTTAGATCTGTGTACATCATTTCTCCCCTTTATTTTCTAGGACCAGGTGAAAGAAGCTACCTCTCAGGAGGGGAACGCCCCACATGGTAAGGTGATATTTAAAAGAATGTGAAGCTTATATAGACATTCCTTTGAGTGTGTTATGCATCAAAGTGTAAGTCAGAGCAAAAATGTACCCTGGAGACGGAGCTCATGTCAAAGCGTACAACCTGTTCTTGGGGAACTCTTACCCCACTTGAGACGGTGTAGCTCCAGCAAAGGTCCTGTCCCTGGTGTGGTGTCCCTGACCTCTGCAATGTTAAAAGCTGGGCTTGCCTGCTGTGCCGAGTTGGCCTCTCCTTCCTGGCCCTAGATCTAGCACCACCCAATTCTTGACTTCCCCTAGGAAAGCAGAAATTCCTCCTTCATAGATAGCACTAACTTGTAGAAGTCAGTGATGCAGCTCAGTAACCTTGTACTGATTGCCATTAGTGATGTATACTACACTCTGCACATGCCAGTGCACCCAGAGCTACCTCATTCTGTGTAGTAGATGCAATTTGGTCTGCAGGATGGGCATATATAACTAACTCAACCATCTCTTCATTCATTCCCAGTTAATTGTGGGCTAGCTCTGTGAAAGAACTGAATATTCACAATGAAAAACCCCAACACATACACACACACACACACACACACACACAAACAAACACATAAAAAACATAAAGAAAGGAAAAAAGAAAAAAACCCTGAATATACAGCACTAAATACAATAGATGAGCTCTCTGTCATATCCAAATTTCCCAAAATAATAATTGAAATGAAAATTTTAATAATGATAATAATTGCAGTTGATATGTGCTGAAAATTACATGTAATATGTATTATTACTCAATCCTCTTAGTACCTTATTTAATAAAAGAGTAATATGCAAACTGACCATCATTCCCAGACACAAGATGGCCACCCCCATGTGGACACAAGATGGTCACCACAAGGGGAGGGCAGTTGTGGGCAGTTGGGGGTGTCAAGGCTGGCAGAGGAGGGCAGTTGGGGGGACCAGGACTGCAAGGGAGGGCAGTTGGGGGTGACCAGGACTGCAAGAGAGGGCAGTTGTGGGTAATCAGGCCAGCAGGAAGGGCAGTTAGGGGTGACCAGGCTAGTAGAGGAGGGCAGTTGGGGGAGATCAGGTCAGCAGTGGAGGGCAGTTGGGGCAGGAACAGGCCTCCAGGGGAGGCAGTTTGGGGGAACCAGGTATGCAGGAGAGGACAGTAGGGGGAAACCCAGGACTGCAGGGGAGGGCAGTTGAGGAGGGGGGAACAGGCCTGCAGGAGAGGACAGTGGGGAGAACATGTTTGGCAGGGGAGGGCAGTTAGGTGTGACCAGGCCAGCATGGGGAGGCATTGGGGGCGACCAGGCCTGCAGTGGATGACAGTTGTGGGGGACCCAGACCTGAAGGGGGGGCAGTTGGGAGGACAAGATCTTCAGGGGTAGGAAGTTGGGGGGACCAGGCCTGTAGAGGAGGGCAGTTGTGGGCAATCAGGACAGCAGGGAGGTCAGCTAAGGGTGACCAGGCAAGCTGGGGATGACAGTTGGGGGAGAGAGGGGTCAGGCCTGCAGGGGAGGGCAGTTGGGGGTGACCAGGCCGGCATGGGAGGGCAGTTAGGAGTAATTGGGCTGGTGGGGAGCAGTTAGGTGTTGATCCGGCTGGCAGTGGACTGGTTAGGGGGTGATCAGGCTGGCAGGCACAATGGTTAGGGGCAATCAGGCAGAGGCAGATGAGCTTTTGGGAGCCAGCAGTTCTTGATTGGGATCGGGCCTCAATGGGCAGTTGGACATCCCTCAAGGGGTCCCAGATTGGAGAGGGCACAGGCAGGGTTGAGGGCCACCCTTCCACCCAATGCACGAATTTTGTGCACTGGGTCACTAGTGTAATATATAATCATCGTATCAAGCTAATAAAGAAGATGTTATCATCCTCCTCATTTTATAGACGAATGAACTTAGCCACAAATATGTAACGGCGGGCAGCAGTAGGGATTTATAAGTCTGCCCAAGTCCTGCAGCCAAGACCTCAATGACAGACGTGTTATGAATAAAACTGCATTTATTGACTGTGGCCATGAGGGAATAGCACATGACGAGGAACCAAGGGGAATTTCAGAAGGCAGTGTTGAAAGGACTTAAAAAATGTTTTTATGGATTTTTAGAGAGAGAAAAGGAGAGGGAGAGAGAAACAATCAACCCTGAGAGAAAAACAATGAGCAGCTGCCTCCTGCATGCCCCCTGCTGGGGATCGAAGCTGAAACCTGGGCCTGTGCCCCGACTGGGAATGGAACCAGTGACCGCTTGGTGCATGGATGATGCTCGACCGACTGAGCCACACAGGCAGGCAGAGAGGACTGTGTATGGGATGTAGGCTAGTGAGACGTGCTCTTGGGGAAAGTAGTAATTTTCTGAAGACAACTTTCCAAGGTCGTGTATTTACCGCATTTCAGCTGCTTTCTTTAAATGCCACAGTTATTCCCCTCCCCGATTTGTCATGGAGACACGGAGTGACAGTCCACCGTGAAGACGCCCTGGATAACATAGCCCCAGTGACTATCCCTGGAGTTGCTGACTCTGCCATTTGCTCAGGTGTGGTGTTGACTTTGGATCACAGAAGTGGTGGGAACAGGGCATGTGTGGAGAGAGAGTTTTGTAGCTCAGTTTTTTTTACAGCAATTTATTGAGGCATAATTTACATAGAGTAAATACAACTCAATGTCTTTTACACACCTACACACACTCGACCACCATCTACATAAAGACATAACACATTGCCAGGTTCTTACAAGTTCTCACTGCCTCTCCCCTAAAAGACTTTTACCAACAATCTGTTAACCTTGTGTGTACTTGAACTTCATATACTGTGCTCATATTGCATGTAATTTTGTGTTTTGCTTCTTTTTATTTATTTTATTATTTATTTATTTCTTTTATATCTTAGTTGTATTTTTAGAATTTCCCCAGTTTATTTTGAAGTCTTCTCTAACATGTAGACATATGAATTTTAGTTATCTGGAAGAACATAGAAATTACTTATAAATTCAGCACTGAAGAATATGTATCACCACATCAATATTTAAGCATTCCAACATAAAATTTTTCCAACTCTTAGCAACAACAGATAAAGCAGCTAACAAGTGTCCTTTCTAGATATAATTGTGGCTCAAATGGTACAAATAAGCTGACTCCCTTATGCTACAAGCTAGACAGAAACTAGGAAGGATTGCTATTCCATGAGCCTTTCTTTCCTGCAAACACACGTGTGAATGAACACACTCCTCGGCTGTGAGCCCCGAGGGAGGACCCTACTGCCCGGGGAAGGGAGTGCCAGGGTCAGGGCACTCCTTCTCATGTCGTCCAGACTCAGGGAAGAGGGCGGACAGGTGACTTAGGAGATTCACATGCTGACAGAGGGATTAGGTTGTTCTAAGATTTTATCTGTAACGGGAGCAAAGTGGGAGACCCCACTGGTGTAAGAACACTTTGTGCCTCATAAACTGTCTGAGTCAAAGATATTTATTCGTTTGCCAAACAGAACCACTGATTTCCATCTACAATTATTTTTAAAGTAAGAAACAGCAAGGGACGGAAGTACCAGCACTGGCCTTGAGCTACAGACATGACCCTCGGCTGGGACACGGGCCGGGCACCAGCGGGCTCAGGGACGGACGCACTAGTGGGCCTCCTCTAGGAAGGCCCTGCAGCACCTCAGACACTGTTGGTGCCCGGCCTCAAAGTTGGACTCATTCCACTAATGGGGGTCTTCAATACTGAGCTGTCTCTGAGGACCGTAGCTCCCAAGTAGCTCAATTTTAGCTTTGCTGTTATTGACTTGATGGCTTTTTCGAGTCAGATCTCTCAGATTGCTCTCATCCATACACAGCATATAATCGAATGTGACAAAGTCTTCTTTAGTAACCTGTCTTGCTCTGTGGGCTGTGTCGATGCCATGATTTCTTAGGCAGCTCACAGCTCTTGGATCTGTTGTCCGGCCCACGTTCCAGGCAGAAACAGCGCTGCTGTCAGTGACCCGCTTATCTGAAACGTTTTGATCAGTTAGAAGTTTTCTGAAATCTGCCTCAGCAATGGGTGATCGACAGATGTTACCCAGACACACGAACAGCACCGACTTTGGTGCCTGCTCAGCCATCTTCGCGCGCAAACACCGGGACGCCCAGTGTTTCGCTTCTTTTAATCGGCATGTTTTGGAGAAGAGCCATGTTGCATATCAGTAGTTCTTTCGTTTCTTTTCTTTTTTAATTGCTGAGTTGTATTCTATTTTATGAGTATACCACTCAGAGTTATTTTATTGTTATTTCATTTTAAAGAACAGTTTATTGATTTTTAGAGGGAGAGGAAGTGGGAGAGAGATCAACATCAATGTGAGAGCAAAGCATCCATCGGCTGCCTCCTGCATGACCCCTACTGGGGACTGAGCGTGCAATCTGGGCATGTTCCCTTGACCTGAAATTGAATGAGCAACCTCTGGTGCACGGATGACACCCAACCAACTGAGCCACACTGGCCAAGGCCACTCACGGTTATTTTAAGCTCAGATTCCTTCTGGTCCTGCCTTAGCCCATGAACTTCATGCCCCAGAACTTACCTTTGGTAGCAAAATGAGAGGACTGCGAAGGACCAAGGCCAGAGAAAGCCAAGTTTTACATTTTCATGTTCCTGGGCAACCTCAAGCCCTTGACATATCTCTTCATTTGTTCATGGCCCCTTTCGGGGCTCTTACTTTGATGGGTAGCTTCTGGCCAGTACTACAGTCCCATTGGGGAGAGCACTGATGCCATATTCTATTAAAACCGAGAAGGAAGAGAAGCGATGTCTTTGTGTCCAACCATAAGAAGAGTCCTGGAATCTGTCCTTTTGTCCTCTAGGGGAGCAGCTGCTGACCACAGGATCCGAGCTGAACCCTGGGATGTCAGAACTAAGGGTCCTGCTCGTGGGGAGGCGTGGTGTTGGGAAAAGCACAGTCGGAAACAGCCTTCTGGGGAAGCGAGTCTTTGAGACCAAATTCAGTGACCACTCAGTCACCAAGAAGTTTCAGTCTGAGAGCAGAATCTGGAGAGGGAGGAAAATTTTGATCATTGATGGTCCAGACTTATTATCTTTAAATGACTTTAAATCAGACCTTCAGCCACATGCCCCTCCGGGCCCCCATGCCTTCCTGCTGGTGACCCCGCTGGGCTCCGTCACTGAGAAAGATGAGGGGGTTCTGGACACCATCCAAAAAAGTTTTGAAGGCAAAATAGCTAAGCACATGATTGTGCTCCTCACAAGGAAAGAAGATGTAGAGGATCAGGAAGTAGACATGTTTGTAAGGAGCAATGTAGCCCTCCATAATCTTCTCGAGAAATGTGAAAGGCGATTCAGCATCTCCAGCTACAGAGTGACAGAAAAAGAAGAACAATGCCAGGTGGATGATCTCCTGCAAAACATTGTGAAAATGGTGCAACAGAATGGAGACAAGCCTTGCAAGTTCAAAAAGGAAGGTAAGAAAACGTTTTATATATGCTTTAGAAAAGCAGATAAAGGCTATACAGGAACTTTTAATATTCTGATGGGCATAGAGAAGATAAAAAGGACAGGTCCACTCTACTGACCAACTCTTCTCCTTCTCCTTTCTCCTATTTAATTAATCTTAGTTGCCTTTCCTTGCATACTGTGCTGCCCTTTCTTTAATTCTTTCATGAGCCAGGCCTCGTCTCTCCAACTGGTTGGCGAGGACCATGAAGGTAGGAGTTGAGCTTTTCCAGGCTTTTGTTTCCGGCAGTTTCCAACCTGTGCAGTCCAGGTCTCAGCACTCAGGATTGGTGATAAGACAGGTTTTGATAATTGGTTTATTCTCCCTTTCTTTGTCTTAAACGAAACACACACATATTCTCGCCCTTTCTCTAGAAAAATGTGTTTTTTTCTTTAAATTTCATAGAGAGGAAGGGAAAGGGAGAGACAGATAGAAACGTTTATGGTGAGATAGATTAATCTGTTGACTGCCTCTTGGGTGTCACTTATTGGGTATTGAGCCGTTAATCAGGCACGTGCCTTGATGGGGAATAGAACTGGGATCTTCTGGTTCATGGGCTGATGCTCTATCCATGAGCCACAACAGCCAGGCTTTCTCGTTCCCTTTCTTGACTTTGTTTACTCTCTTGCTTCTTTAGCCTTCTCTCTATTGGAGAGGACAGGCTATTTTGTTGGAACAAGAACTGGCAGCCTGAATGCTCATGATGGGTGGCCCCTACATGGCTATAGATGGGACTTATTTATTAGCCTAGCCACACAGCCCAACGTACTGCTGAAACAGAAGTTCCCATCCTCTAAGTGCTATGCTTTCTATCGACCTGAGCTGAGATCCTTCCAGCCCAGCATGCCTCATTCCATTCTCTTGTGCTTCAAATATGCTCACCTGGGATACATATCAGATTTAAAGGAGCACATCTGTTCATTGAGCCATTTCTTATTCCTGATGCAGGGTGTAAAACTGCATTTATTGACTGTGGCTATGAGGGAAAAGGAGAGGGAGAAAAGGAGAGGGAGGGAGAAACAATCAACCATGAGAGAAAAACAATGAGCAGCTACCTCCCGCATGCCCCCTACTGGGGATCGAAGCTGAAACCTGGGCATGTGCCCCGACTGGGAATTGCACCAGTGACATGTTGGTGCATGGATGATGCTCAACCAACTGAGGCAAAAAGGACTTTTACTAGGATGTAGGCTAGTGAGACGTGCTCTTGGGGAAAGTAGAAATTTTCTGAAGACAACTTTCCAAGGACGTGTAGTTACTGCATTTCAGCTGCTTTCTTTAAATACCACAGTTATTTCCCCTCCACCCCCCCCAGGTTTGCCATGGAGACTCGGAGTGACAGTCCACCGTGAAGACGCCCTGGATAACAAAGCCCCAGTGACTATCCCTGGAGTTGCTGACTCTGCCATCTGCTCTGGTGTGGTGTTGACCTTCGATTACAGGAGAGGTGGTGAGAACAGGCCATGTGTGGAGAGAGGTTTTTGTAGCTCAGTTTTTTACAGCAGTTTATTGAGGCATAATTTACATAGAGTAAATAGAACTCAATGTCTTTTACACATCTACACACAGTCGACCACCAGCTAGATAAAGACATAACACATTTCCAGGTCCTTACAAGTTCTTACTGCCTCTCCCCTAAGAGACCTTTACCAACAATCTCTTAACCTTGTGTGTTCTTGAACTTCATATAATGTACTCATATTGCATGTAATTTTGTGTTTCGCTTCTTTTATTTATTTAATTTATTTATATATTTATTTATTTTATTATTTTTATTTTTTACATCTTAATTGTATTTTTATAATTCCCCCACTTTATTTTGAAGTCTTCTCTAACATGTTAGCCATATGAATTTTAGTTATCTGGAAGAACATAGAAATTACTAATAAATTCAGCACTGAAGAATATGTATCACCACATCAATATTTAACATTCCAACATAAAATTTTTCCAACCCTTAGCAACCACAGATAAAGCAGCTAACAAGTGTCCTTTCTGGATATAATTGTGGCTCAAATGGTACAAATAAGCTGACTCCCTTATGCTACAAGCTAGACAGAAACTAGGAAGGATTGCTATTCCATGAGCCTTTCTTTCCTGCAAACACACATGTGAATGAACACACTCCTCGGCTGTGAGCCCTGAGGGAGGACCCTACTGCCCGGGGAAGGGAGTGCCAGGGTCAGGGCACTCCTTCTCATGTCGTCCAGACTCAGGGAAGAGGGCGGACAGGTGACTTAGGAGTTTCACATGCTGACAGAGGGATTAGGTTGTTCTAAGATTTTATCTGTATCGGGAGCAAAGTGGGAGACCCCACTGGTGTAAGAACACTTTGTGCCCCATAAACTGTCTGAGTCAAAGATATTTATTCGTTTGCCAAACAGAACCACTGATTTCCATCTACAATTATTTTAAAAGTAAGAAACAGCAAGGGACAGAAGTACCAGCCCTGGCCTTGAGCTACAGACATGACCCTTGGCTGGGACACGGGGCCGGGCACCAGCGGGCTCAGGGACAGACCCACTAGTGTGTGGGGAACAGCGGCTGCTGCATAGACTGGGGGACAGCCCCCTGAAGGGCGGATGAGGGCAATAGGGTTTCCCTGCCTGCTCTCCTAAAGGGATAGAGCAAGGGTAGAGACTCCCCCCCGCCGTCTCCCCCTGAAGGGTGGATGAGAGCAATAGGGTTTCCCTGCCTGCTCTCCTAAAGGGATAGAGCAAGGGTAGAGACTCCCCCCCGCCGTCTCCCCCTGAAGGGTGGATGAGAGCAATAGGGTTTCCCTGCCTGCTCTCCTAAAGGGATAGAGCAAGGGTAGAGACTCCCCCCGCCTTCTCCCCCTAAGGAAGGGGGAGAAAGCCTGTCCTTGCGAAGGGTCCTGCTGCAGCTGCTGTTTGCCATGTGGGCAGGGAGAAGGAAGGTCATCTATCCCAGCCTAAGATTAGATGCCCTGCTTGAGAAGAAAGAGTTTTAAGTATGTTGTTTGTATTAATGATTAGCTGTACGCCCAGGATAGCTGAAGGCCATGAGAACATGGGCGGGTGCCTAGAAGCTGTGGAATAAAAGAAGGGTGTAACGAAAATAAAGTTGCCATTTGCCTCCTGAGCAATGGTCCTCCTGAACCCCGCTGTTTCTTGTCATGATTCAGGAAAAGTGTCAAGCTACCTGAATGGAAGAGAGAGATCACGGTTCAAGTGCAAAGTCATAAAGCAACCCCCAGTGATACACTTTGCATTACTCCAGTAATTCCATCTGTTGAGAAATTTATTCTTCATCACTGATACCACATAACATTATTAGTGGGTACTCATTATTATAACTACGAGGTCCTTTTTTCGTTAATGTTACTCCTCACTGAATTATATTTTCCATTGATTTTTAGAGAGAGTGGAGGGGGGAAGAGAGAAACATCAATATGATAGAGACACACTGATTGATTGCCTCCCACATGCACCCCACGTGGGGCATGGATTGAACTGCAACCTAGGTACATGCCCTTGACTGGAAATCGAACTTGAGACCTTTTGTTGTTCAGGCCAATGCTCTAACCACTGGGAAACACAGGCCAGGGCACCATGAGATGCCTTTTGACATCAATGAAAGACACAGTTAAATTGAATGTGGTTGTAATGAGAAATGCTCCATCTGGTAATCCACAGATGGTACGTGCAGTTGCTTTTTCACAAAAAGTAATTCTGTGGAATAATTTTTCAAATACACCCAGGAGGTTTTGCTTCGGTTAGCATTAGTCACAGCAGGAACAGAAGACAGAGATGAGATGAGTAGACTGGACCCAGGTGAGTAGGTGAAGAGTAACAAAGCACTCACAGGTGCCACGGAGTCAGAGAAGTTTCCCGAAAAAGGAGCAGATTGAGGGATAGGATAGTAGCATGTCAGCAGGTGAGGGCAGGGCAGAGACTGTGGTCCAAGTCCTGCTTCAGAGTTCACTGTGTGCCTGGAGGAGCCATCCCTGTGCTCAGGACTGGAGCTGCTCTGGGAAAGCGGCCATGATGCTCCCTGAGTGTCCTGGGCTGCAGTGTGTGGCATTGCTTTGAAAGGTGCACCCAGGTCAGCCCAGGGTCATGACTCTCTCCTGCTTTTCTCCAACAGAGGCCCTGCACATTGTCCTCGTGGGGCGGAGCGGGACTGGGAAGAGTGCCACCGGGAACTCCATCCTCGGGACTTCCACCTTCTGCTCTAAGCTCCAGTTCCAGCCTGTCACCAGGGAGTGCCAGACAAGCCAGAGGAGGAGGGGGGAGCAGGACGTGGTGGTGATGGACACTCCTGACCTCTGCCTGCTGGCCCGCCAGCCGTCCATCCTGAAGGAGGTCAAAAAGCATGTGTTGAGCCATAAAGGGAGCATGGTTTTAGTCCTGGTGCTCCAGCTGGGACGGTTCACGGCCCAGGACAGAGAGGTGGTGAGCACACTGAAGAACACCTTTGAAAAGGATGTTATGGGAAACATGATTGTGCTTTTCACTCGGAAGGAAGACTTGGCAGGTGACGACATTAAAGATTACTGCAAACACACAGATAACACATTTCTTAAGGATATCTGTGAAAAGTGTGGGTGGCGAGTTTGTGCTTTTAATAACAAAGAAACCGGCCAAGCTATGGAAGACCAGGTAACAGACCTTTTGAAAATGGCTAATGAGCTGATATGTAGCCGTAAAATGCCTGTGGACGGGAGAATGTCAATAAAAAAAACTGAAGATGCCCAGGAAAGGCAAAATCCTGGAAAAGCTTTTGTAAGAAAAACAAAAAATTTTATTTCAAAGGTGGCTGAATTGCCTGGGTCTCTTTAAGTCAGAGACGCACTCAGGTGAGGGGTATGGGAAGATTGGTAGATGGGAAGCGGGTTCATGATGTTTAAGGGCTTGAGAAATCAAGGCCTCTCACCTTGTGATGCTTCAGCTGTTTGAGGTACCGTATTTTCCGGCATATGAGACGACCTTTTAACCCAGGAAAATCTCAAAAGTCGGGGGTCGTCTTATACGCCGAGTGTAAAAAATACCGTAGCTTGCAGTGATGATGGCTTTTCCACAAGGGATAGCTTCCTCCAGGCACACAGGGAACTCTGAAGCAGGACTTGCTAACTCGCCAGAGACTTGCCTGGCACTTGCTCTCTCTCTATTGTTTCTTATCTTCCTCCTATCATCATCAGTTTCAGTTTTCTTATACACCTGAAAATACAGTAAATACATTTTCAGGTTGGGGTTGGTAGTAAAGGAGCAAGAAAAAATAAGGTAGTAAAAAAGGGTCAGAATCAAGTCACAAGAATTACCTTACCTTCGCAGGTAGATTGGAGTCAGGACCAAGGCCAAGGCCAGCCTGTGGCCAGAATACATGTAGTTACACAAGAATCAGGGTGTCCAGATACATGAGAGTGAGGCAACGTCTGGGAAGTCCTGGGCGTGGCAGAGAGGTGCAGCCGGACTCCTGTGGGCCACCCCGTACCTGCCAGACCCGCTGGCCCTGAGCTGTCCTTTCCTGGTGTGGTGGCTATTCCTTTGTGGAATAGCCTCTCCATTTCTAGTCTGAATGCAAAGGGACCCAGTCACCCCTTCTTTGTTGTCCCCGAGGAAATGAACAAGACTGTGAGGTTTCAAATGACTGTATTGTTAACTCATCACAGTGAAGTAGAACAAAAATCAGTAAAATTGCCAAGATTAGACAACTTTGCAAAATTTTAGAATCCTAAGTATAATTCTAGATTTCCTCTAGAAAAGGTTATTGAAAACTCTTTTGCACTTTTTTCCCTTCTTTATTTTGAGGGTTAGGAATTAGATTATAACCAGAGAATTTATATAATTATGGTCTAAACACATTAGGGGCTTTTGGTGTCTCATGTCCGGGAGCAGGCCATCTGAGGCAAGTGCCATGTCCGTGGGCCATCTTCATTCTCACGCAGTCTCCGCCCTTCAGGTTGCCCCTGGGTTCCAAGATGGTGATGTTCTACTCACAGGTGAGCAGTTAAAATTGAGAGCTACCTGATGGAGGCGCTGTATGAGGCAAGAACTATAGAATCCCCTTTCAGTAGATGTAAGGCCAGATGTTTTCAATATTAATCACTTTAGAGATTCTTTGGGACAGGATCTATATTCCCTGCCTTTGGTTTTTTTTTTGAAAGTATCAGCTTACCTTCAAGATCGTCTCATTTATAAGAGCAAGAACTGTCACCATTAATAATCCTGCATAACTCTTATGACAAATTCTGGAATCCGTGTATGTAAATATACTCCTCTGAGTGAAATAATAAAGATGAATGATATTATGAACTTTCGTCCTTCTGATTCCTGTTTTTCTGACTTGAGGAAGAGCCTGGCTCCTCACAGAGGCAGGAGATGCCTCAACTTGGCAGTATGGAATTACCTCAAAAAATTAAAAATGGAACTGCCTTATGACCCAACTTTTCCACTTCTGGGAATTTATCCAAAGAAACCCAAAATACTAATTCAAAAGATTGTATGTCTCCTTATGTTCACTGCAGCATTATTTTCAATAGCCAAGATTTGGAAGCAGCCCAAGAGTTCATCAATAGATGAGTGAATAAAAGAGCTGTGGTATATTTACACAATGGAATATTATTCCGTGGTAAAAGGGAAGAAAATATTACCCTTCACAACAGCATGGTTGAACCTGTAGAACATTATGCTAAGTGAAATAAGCCACTTAGAGAAAGACAAGTACCATATGACTTCACTCAAATGTGGAATTTAATGAACAAACTGAACTACCAAGCAAAATAGAAACAGGCTCACAGAGAGCAGGCAGACAGCTCTGGTGTGTTGGGGGAGTGGAGGGATTGAGCAAAAAAGAAAAAATTAGAACTCATGGACATGGACAAGAGTGTGGTGATTTTTTTGTGGGGGAGGGGTGAGAGTGGTGGGTGGAGGTGGAAGAGGGCATATAGGGGATAAATGGTGGTGGGGAAAAAAAAAGAAAGTAAAGGAATAACAAAGATTAGAAGGTAGGAGAGAGGAATAGAACAAATGATCTCTCCCAGCCCTCGGACGGAACCGAGTGTACCATCACCTTGATCTTGTTCTCTAGCCTTCCTTGAGCCACCCAGTTCTTTTTCAAGAGTTTTTTATTTTAAACCCTCACCCAATAATATGTTTTTATTGATTTTTAGAGAGAGAGAATGGGATGGAAAGAGAGAGAAAGAGAAACACCGGTTTGAGAGAAAAACATTGATCAGTTGGCCTCTCATATGCGTTCCACCTGGGGATCAAACCCACAGCCTAAGTAAGTCCTGGGACCAGGAATTGAACCCACAACTTGCTGGTATATGGGACAAGGCTCCAACCAGCTGAGCCATCCGGCCAGAGTAAGATAAGAGCTATTTTCAATTATAATGAGTCTAAAGTAAATCCAGTAGTGTAGGTTTTTCCTTTTCTCAATTCTATCCATACTAGTTTTTTTGTAATAACATGTTTTTTTCCGACCAAACTAAATCAGTTTTTGTCTACCACAAAAGTCACATAGTTTGTTTTTTCAAGGCTTGGAAAGAGGTAATAGCATTGTGATATTGGAAGTTATCATAAATGACATTGGACACAGCATTTTTGCCTACTGCTAACCCTTGTCCAAGAGTTTGTGTCCTGAAGCCTTTGTAAAAACATCTCAACTGGCATAAATTCAAAAGCCATGTGTGCCTGGCTCAACATAAAGGAAACTCATAAAACGAAGCCCATGAGGTTTATGTGCAGTCCTGACAGGCACACAGAAGGAATTTGTCATGAAACCTGTTCCTTTACTCAAGGATTTGTGAGCACATATTATGTTTTCTTGATAAATAATTTTTCCATGGATTGTTTACAATAGCAGCTGGTAGACTTCTGTGTTTTCTGTTGCTTATCTCCAACAAGAGAATAGGCATAATTCAAATTGTTATGCATTACCTAGACTTCTACTTGCAATAAGGAACACAGACAATGCCATACCAAAGTGAGTTTATTGACATTCCTTGAAGGTGATATAAGAGAGAAAGCTTGGCCTGAGTATCACGTGACATTTCTCTTGTCAATGTAAGCAAAATCGGCCCAACAATGTGGGCTTCTCCTGCTATTGACTAGAACAAAGACTTTTAGCAAAATTGTTATAGATATTTCCTTAGATAATTCAGAAGCTGCAGGAAGTAGGCTGATGGACTGACATTTACTCTATATTCTACCTGTTGGCATCTATTTTTTTCTATTGGAACAAAGGAACTCCATGTCACTAATAGGAAAAGAACACTTTCTCGTTTGATCTTATGAGGGCTGGAACACCTAGATTTTTATGTTATAGAATGGAAGCAATAGTTTCAATAAACACTAAAATAATAATAGTAATAGTAGTAATAATAATAATAATAATAAAGCACCACATTTGTTATGTGAAAGTCTAACTAGTTTCATTTTAAAGTGTTTCATCTTGACTTTGAAAACATTTGTGGCAATTGAGAAATTTTCTGAACCCAAAATTTGGACACACGGTTTGACATAGGGACTGATAATGTCATAAATGTAATATTTAAATGTCCTGGAAAGTCCAGTTCATTGACTTGCACAAAAATACACTTACTGTTGAAGGACATAGGGACATATGTTAAAAAAGAACACATTTAGATTTTTGTCATATTTAAAGCCTGCCAAAAATATATATCTTTCTTAATTTTGCATTGCCATTCAAAAAATTGTGCTACAATAGTAATGGTTAAAATTTTTTGTCAACTTATATATGCAGGAAGTTACAAAGAATTCGGGATATTTAGAATACTTCTGATCCTACAGAGTCAATTTTCTATTTTTAAGATTATTGTCTTCATATGACAGAATAAAATGTGATATCCATGAAATTAATAATACTATACCATTTCAAAAGCATTTTTCCATTTGTAACATGTTTTTCTCTTTTTTATTATTTTTGTTTATCCTTCAATTAAGGGTGATATACTTTACTAAAACTATCTCTAAAAGATCTTGTTTTAGAGAAAATGCTGTTTATAAGTGATTAATTTTATAATATGTCATAGAGAAAACTCATACTTTAAATGAAAAAAAATACAAGTGGTAACAAATAGATCTGCCTTGCCCATTAAATTATATAGCTTGGGTGGTTTACATCTCCAGCTGTGAAATTAATAGCATACTTTAGTCCTATCGCTGTTTTATTATATATAATGAAGAATTATACATAATTTGAAAATCAGCCTCATGTATGAGGGGATATTAAATAAGAAAACATCTTTCAGAACATAGGTAAAAAATGAAAAGGAACTTTCTGTAACAACAATCTGTATTCGTTTTCTCTTTGTTTTCCTTCCTTAAGGAGTCTGTCAAAGGCTTTAATGGAATCTGGGACTCTGTTAAGAAACCTATGCAATCTTTCAGCTGACTTTGACAACAGGTTGTTTTGGAAACTTTATATGTTTATGAACACTGTTTCTATAATGCTTTGTGAGATACAGCTAGAGTCATGACATCAGGGTCAGGGGTAGGTAAAAAAAACAACACCCATGTATGACCAAGTTATCTACCTCTATAAAATTTCTAGAATATCTTTTTCCTTCTGCATATGGGTAGAATAGATATTAATTAATCTAATCAATAGATTAGATATTAGTACAAATTATAAAACAGGTTCCATTTTAACAGCTTTCTTTCTTGCCAATGCTTAACAAACAATATAAGTACTAAAAAGAGAGTTGATTACTTGAGTTAATGAGTATTTACAGATATGTAACACCGAGTTCTAAAAGTGATAGACGCCTTCTGTACTAGAAGGCCCAGCTCACTGGTTTGCACAAAATAACCTACTGTTGAAGGACATATGATTATGTATTCAAGGAGAACTGCAGCAGTAGTTTTATCCGGTTATGTATTAAAGCGTTAGAATTATGAAATGATCAGCATAATCCTTATGTTCTGATTTCATAAATAAATAATAGGTCCATTGGAATCGACAATTTTTCAGATATTGAAATGTATACTGAATTTTATAGGTTCCCAAATTCCATATTATGTAACTTACACATTCAATTCTATCTTGGGAAATATTATCTAGACAACAACTGAAAGCTAAATTTCTATAACATATATTTCCTGATTGACAGAAAGTACATTGCCGCAAGGGATGCTGAGTATTGCAAATAACTTTAACTAAAAGAATGTTTCATATTGGAGTGCAAGGAACACAATGCATGTCCAGACACAGACTAATATAATGAGAACAAGGCATGGCTTCATATGAAATGAACTTTGTCTTATGTTTCTCACCAGTTTTTCTTCATTTCCTGTATTAATAAAACAAAAATGCGACATTTTAACAGAGGGGCCCTTTCAGCTCTTCTTTTCTCAGTGAAGAAAAACACTTTTTATGTATGATATATTTCAGACAACATGGATAACAAGGTTAGAAAAATAGCAAAGGACCATTATGCTTGGGTTTATTTCAAATGTACTTGAGAGATTAGAATGTCTTTGGAGCTTGCAGTTGTTTTTCTGGAAACACTAAGTTTTCTGTGTTATCTCCTTACTGGATGCTAAAAGAAATTAACATCTATTTTGACACAAATCAACATGCCTTTGAGGTGTTAGGGCTCTGCTCTGGGAGATTGCTATGAATGAAAAAGCACTACACTGCCCTTGACCCCTAACAAGCACCATCACTATCTGCAGCTTCTTCTTTAGTGTGGTTCCTGTGGACAATCAGATGTAAAGGAATTTGAATACCATAATTAAGAAAACAGCATGAAAACTCAATATTCAAGTTAAAATAAAAATTTGTTTGCCTTCCAAGTAATTCCCTGGCTTTAACAGAAGTCATGAAAACACCTATGCATTTTTCCCACCTTCATGTGGGAGAACCGTAGCGAAACAGAACAAAACAGTACAGCACTCAGGTATTCAAACCAACCTACTCTGTCCCCCTTCTCTTTTTTCCTGGTTGCTTCATCACACTGTATGTAACACAATGGGGGCAGAAGCCTTGTCATTTATATTGACTATATAATGAGACACCCTTCTTGGACACGTGCACGAGTTTGTGCTTCTTATGTGATGAATGTCCATGAAGGGTGTGTCCCTCTTATATTTCTCTAAGCTGAAGATGAGCCATAATCCCCACAACCATTGGGATGCATTGTGTTGCATCAGAAGAAGGTGTTTATCTCGCTGTTATTATATGTTGGAAAGTGTCATATTTGCACCATATGTTTAGGCTAGTTCAGGTGATGGGACTGATGCCACATATAAATTATGAGTTGAATGTAATAAAAAATGTTGGGTTTTCTACAGCTGCTTTTGCATGGATATGTGCACAGGGAAAAGTAGAGCAGAGGGAAAGAAAGAGTTGATCAACTCCTGGTTTTAGAGTTGGTCCTGAGAAATTAGATATTAAAAAAAGGTGGCTTTGCTCAAAAGACATGGGCATATAAAAGCTTGGAATGCTTAATGCTTACAATTTCCCCTTAAATTATATAAATGGAAGTAAACATTTATTACTATTTGGTCAAGTGTAGCATAACTGGCATTCATATTTCATTGTTAGTAATGGAGGTATGTGGAGATATACACAAATCTTGAGACAGCTGTTTTTTAATATTGCATACAGGCTAGCAGTTCATTGAAAATAGAGGAGATAAGCCTGAAGATTATATCTTAGAAGAAGGCAGTTCTTCATGCACAGCTTTTGTCCATTCTGACTTGGTTCGAAAATAAAAATCATGAAGTACCAACATCAAAGAAGAGTTGATTCGGGGAAATGGAAAGGGGAAGGGGGATTTTTCCAGAAAGGGTGTTGTCACTGTCCAGGAAAAAGTCAGGCGAGTTTCCATTTCGTTATTCAAGTCCAAAAGTGCTAGTTTCTTCTACTGCTGTTAACAACTTTTCATACAGCATGGAGTACGAGGGATAAGGTGGAAGATCCAATCTGTTGAAGCATGTGTGTGCCCTGAATGGGGGAGAAAAGATGGGGGACGGTGTTTTTTTCAGTGATATAACTGGTTTGAATATATTTACAATCAGAGGGAAGCAGTGAATCAGAGTTAGCAGAACCACCATGTAGGACCAGCACAAAACATTGTGAACTAGGAAACATAGCCTTCTAGACCAGTTGAGGAAATGAACTAACTAGAAACAGGTAATTTACATTTGTTAGCAAACCACACTGAACTAGAACTACACTAGCAAACCAATGGTATCAGCTTTATTGTGCAGTTAAGGTGTGAAAGTGAGTGTGGTTAGTGAAGGAGGCAGAAATATAATTAGTATTGGAGGGTCATATTCCCAAGCCTCCTTGCACACCTCTGACTTCTGGGTCCTAGTAAACCACGTACATAGATTTAGAGATGCCAACAGATGGCTTGGATTTCTGAGATACAAAGCTCTTCTAGGCCAGGAGTGTCCTGGAGACAGTCCAGCTCCTTTACCGTTCCCGGTGGGATGGAAAATTTGCATTTCTAAGAGCAGCTGAGCTTGTGGGATAGTCTTTCCTGGTTGCCTAGAGTGTCCCTTGCTGCCTTCCCTGGTTTCTGCTTTACTTGCCATGTGCTTCATCCTGCAGACTCACACATGCCAGTATCTGGCCTAGACAAGAAAGGGCTTCCCTGCCATGTGCTGACACATGGACCAGGAACAGACCATGTCACCTGTGCAGGCCTTAGAAGCCCAGGCCATACAGAATCCTCCTGTGGAACTTCAAATGGGCTTGACTGGCTATGCCCTGTCAGAGGTTCTTTGTTTTTTTCTTTTAGAAACCTTGGTTGATGCCATGTCCTATACCTGTGGTTGGCAAGGTGTGGCTCGCGAACCACATGCAGCTATTTGGCCCCTTTGAGTGTGGCTCTTCCACAAAATACCACGGCCTGGGCGAGTCTATTTTGAAGAAGTGGCGTTAGAAGAAGTTTAAGTTTAGAAAAATTTGGGTCTCAAAAGAAATTTCAATCACTGTACTGTTGATATTTGATTCTGTTGACTAATGAGTTTGCCGACCACTGTCCGATACCAAAGTAGGAAGAAAGGTAGATGGGTGCAGCTGAAGGTTAATTCAATGCTTTTTTCTCCCTAGAAGGGATGGTAATTTGAAATGGTGTTTTGAGAAGCCAACCAGCACAGAAAAGGGCACTATAAAACAAAAAAATATGTAAAATAACAATAAAATAATTTTGAAAATCACAAAACAAATATACATATAGACAAAACTAAACAAAATCCTAACAAAAAATAACATTTTTTGTTCATTAGATTTTTTGGGGGATATTAAATTCTTCTTTTAAATGAGAAGGTCCCCAGGGGACTTGGGTATTATTTATAACTTTGTTTTCAGAGTCCCGGTGATCAGGTGGATGCAGTGCTCTGGTAATGGGGAAGATTGATTGGGGGAGAGGGAAGGTGGGAAGAGGGGAGAGGGAAGGTGGGAAGAGGGGAGAGGGAAGGTGGAAAGAGGGGAGAGGGAAGGTGGGAAGAGGGGAGAGGGAAGGTGGGAAGAGGGGAGAGCGAAGGTGAAAAGAAGGGAGAAGGAAGGTGGGAAGAGGGAGAGGAAAGGTGGTTTTCCTGCACAAAGAGAACTGGGGAGAATGTTGTTTATGCCTCCCAGCATCCATTCTTCCTTCTTTTGATAACAGCTTTCTCTTTGGCCTTGGGAAGCCAAGTGTGTGTACAGGTTAATAGGGTATATGATCTTAAGGATATAACTGGAAAGAAATGTAAAAATAGGCCAAGATTAGCAGAGGTCTCAGATTATTAACTAAGATTCAAATAGGTCTAAATTGACTTCTGGAGAAAATATTTTACCCAAGCTTATGTGTTTGAGTAGAAATGGAAGAGTACTCAGTAAATTGAGTAGGATAACAGTTACAGTGGTTCTTCTCTAGGTTTTCAAAGATTGAAACTAGGACATACTCAGGGCTATGGCTAACTAAAGTAAGTGGGGCAGAAACATCCCAAGTGTTTGTTTGGAACTTGCTGAGTTAGCCTAGAGCAGTGGTCAGCAAACTCATTAGTCAACAGAGCCAAATATCAACAGTACAACGATTGAAATTTCTTTTGAGAGCCAAATTTTTTAAACTTAAACTTCTTCTAATACCACTTCTTCAAAATAGACTCACCCATCGGTGTCTGGCAGAAAGGAGCTCCGGCAGTGCTGTGAGGCCAGCATCTTGGGGTAACAGCCAGAGGCGGAGCTCTAGGGGGTGCGTAAGAGTGCTCACAGTGAGGGCAATCTGTTAACTGTGTGGCTGGCATCTGGTGGAAGGGAGAAAGGAGTTACAACCTCAAGAAACCCAGGTGCCAGGTGAAAATCTGAGATTCCAGATTCACTGGGGACTGGAAGTTCTGGTGAAGGGCGAAACTCGAGCACGCCTTTCTCGGAGAGGTGCTTGCAGCAATTGCCTGCAGACGCTAGGACCCTGTGACCACGTAGGGTGGGGCTGACTGGAAGCCAAGGCTGTCAGCTCCACTCTGAAACTCCGTCCCACCCAGAAACTATGCCCCATCCAAGCTGAGCACAGAGACTTTGGAAATTTGCAAATCTTGGTGCATAAGGCTGTCTCCCAGCTGATCCTCACAGCCAGTTGGCCTGGAGGTCAATTCATCCCAGTGATACCAACAACAATCAAGACTTATCTGCAACAAGGCTGTACACACAGTCCACAAAGGGGTGCACCAAGAATGTACACCTCAAGTTACAGGGGAGGCCGAGATACCTAGCACACAAAGATATCCTACCAACTTAGGGAAGCAGTGAAAATGGGGGGAGAAAGAAACAGATTGCAAACGAAAGAAACGGAGGAAAACAAACGACTGGATATAGACTTCAAAACCACGGTTATAAGGTTTTTCAAAAGGCTCCTAGAAAAGGCCGATAAGCTTAGCGAGAACCTTGAGGATATGAGTGAGACACTTGAAAACATGAGCAAGACCCTCAAGGATATGAAAAAGGACCAACTAGAAATTAAACATACACTGACTAAAAAAAAAACAAACAAAAACATTTTACAGAAACCCAACAGCAGACTAGAGGAACACAAGAATCAAGTCAAAGATTTGAAATACGAAGAGGCCAAAAACACTCAACTGGAAAAGAAAAAAGAAAAAGAATCCAAAAATTAGAGACAGTGTAAGAAGTCTCTGGGAGAACTTCAAATGTACCAACATCAGAAATATGGGGGTGCCAGAAGAAGAGAGAAAGATACTGAAAACATATTTGAAGAAATAATGACTAAAAACTTCCCCCACCTGGTGAAAGAAATAGACGTACAAATCTAGGAAGCACACTGAACCCCAAACAAAAGGAGTCCAAAGAGTACCACACCAAGACACATCATAATTAAAATGCCAAGAGCAAAAGACAAAGAGGGAATGTTAAAAGCAGCAAGAGAAAAACACTTAATTACCTATAAGAGAGCAGTCATACTCTTGTCAGCTGATTTCTCAACAGAAACTATGCAGGGCAGATGGGAGTGGCAAGAAATTTTCAAAGTGATGAATAGCAAGGACCTACAACCAAGATTACTCTACCCAGCAAAGCTATCATTCAGAATTGAAGGTGAGATAATGACCTTCACAGATAAGAAGCTAAAGGAGTTCATCAACACCAAACCAGTATTATATGAAATGCTGAAAGGTATTCTTTAAGAAGAAGAAAAAGGAGAAAAAGGTGGCTGCTTCAAACTAGAGCATGGATGGAACTGGAGAACATTATGCTAAGTGAAATAAGCCAGTTAAAGAAAGATAAGTATCACATGAACTCACTCATTTATGAAATATAATGAACAACATAAACTGATGAACAAAAACAGATCCAGAGTCAGAGAAGCATTGACTGTCAAACCTCAGAGGGATGGTAGGGGAGGGTGGGGGTAAGGGGAAGAGATCAACCAAAGGACTTGTATGCACACATATAAGCCTAATCAATGGACACGAACACAAGGGATGTGAGGGCATAAGTGGTGACGGGGGAAGGGGGCATTGGAAGGGGTAATGTGTGATGAGAACACATATGTAATACCTTAATCAATAAAGAAATTAAGAAACAAACAAACAAACAAAAAAAACCTCCAAAACAAAATAGACTCACCCAGGCCATGGTATTTTGTGAAAAAGCCACACTCAAGGGGCCAAAGAGCCGCATGTGGCTCGAGAGCTACAGTTTGCCCATCACAGGCCTAGAGCAAGATATGAGCAGGCATAATCTTCTTGGTTTTCTTTCTCTGATCTTTTAAACTGTCACTCTATTATAGAGAAAAATATCCCATATTTAAAAAATACATTATTTCTGTCAAAGATCATTTCTGGGAGTAAACTGAAATCAGTAGCCAATGGCACCTCTTCAAGACCCAGTCTGAACACCCAGAATTTCTTCAATAATTACTTGTATTTACAGCCTTGATGAACCCCCTTAAATAAATTTCAGTTTGTAACCTAAAAAGGTCTGAACACTATCTGGCCATTTCCCACTCCCTTGCTCAAGATGCTGCGTCAGCCGGGAATTCCCCTCCACCTCTTCACTGTGCCTCAGTGCTCACCTAAATGCCACGTTTCGGGTGATGTCTCCTCTGGTCTCAGTCAGGGTTACTTCTTTGTTCTACTTGCTGTTACTTTTCCGTCTTAGTGCCCCTCTGATTCTACCTGTATTATAATGTCTTACTGCCAGGCTCTTTTCCTCCCCAGACTGTAAGCCCCTCTGGGCAGGTACCTTGTATCTCAGCCCTCCGCAAGGTGCACTCTGAGGGTAAGCAATTGACAAATGGTGACTCAATCTCATGTCTCTAAAACCATAACAGGATGTCTCCTGATGACTACAGCCTGCAAATCTGTTATTAAAATAGACAAATGGAAAGCTTGCCCTTTTGGTCTTATTTTCTTGCCAGACTGAATTCAGTAGGTCCAACTACCAGCAGAATCATGCCAATGAACAGTGAGGGTCTGCTGCACTCTGTGGGCAAATCCAGGGCTGAAAACTGCACCAAAGTTCTAGGCTGCTCTTAATCAGCTAGGTATGGATTCTGTTTTCTGGGCCTCCGATACATGCAAATCATGGAACTATCTTCAGGACACTATGGGAATGTCAAATCTGAGAAGGCTATGAAAACAATAGTTGAGTAAATCCTTCCATAACAGGAACTTAGCAAAGGTATTTGGAAGGCCATGTAGAAATAGAGCTGACTATAGTATGAATTTCCTTTAATAATTAGAAAATATCAGTATAAGAAAATAATATGGATCAATCTTTTCTTCTATTTCTTGAGCAGTATTTATTATAATAGTACCTATACAGAAGTATCTTTTTACTGCTTCTTATTTCACTGACCAGGTTTATGCTACTCAATGTGGTATAGAAAAGATTCAGTAAGTGTTGGAATTAAAACTCATGTTAAAAGAAATTCATTCTGTTAAATTACCTGGATCCTTAGAGCCTTCCTTTCTGCATTTATTTCACAACCCTAATTCTAACCCTAACCCTAATTCTAACCCTAACCCTAACCCTAACCCTAACCCTAACCCTAACCCTAACCCTAACCCTGCTAGCTGTATGTCTAGATGACATACCTAGAACCGGAGAGGAAGGAGCTCAATTCTGGGATGTGACACTCTAGAACTACCCTCTCACAATCCAAAACCCCTTGGGGAGTGTCAGAGAATCGGTTTTGACGCATTCCCCGCAGGCCAGGCCGAGGGACCACAGAGGTGCACGAATCCATGCACTGGGCCTCTAGTAATTCATATAACAATACTTAGTGTTCCAGAAAAGAATTCTATGCTAAAGGGTGATCACCCAAACTCAAATAAAAAGTATACTTTGTTCTCTTTAACGGGTTTCCTGAAGTTGGCAATGCCTCATACCTGGGTAGAGATGTAATTTTCCCCCATTTCTCTATGCAGAAACGCCGAAGCCCATTGCTTCCTCGAAGGGCTGCGAAGCCTTCATAGGGCACACTTGATGTTCCTGTGACGAACTGAAGTAATCTTAACCTCTGCTCATTGTTGAAGTGCTCCACCGCAGCCCAGAACCAGCGGATCACAAGATGCCCATCATGGTAACCTGAATGGAGCAAAAAGAGAAAGAATGAAAGGAAGTGGAAAAAAGAGGAAGGAGAGGAGGGAATAGAGATGAAATACACATCAGGTGTGGTAAGAACAGGACAGCTGCTTTTGATCTGCTGATTTCTGTAGTAATGGCCTATAGGTAAATCTACAACAATTTGTGTAACTTGGTCAATTTTAAAAACAAAAGCAGATTTAGAAAGTACCCATTTTGTAAATATGATTATGTGTTCTGAGAGAGGTTCTTAGAGATGTTTGGGAATCCATCAGTCATTTCCTGCCTCATATAATGTAGACAAGAAATGACTAGACTTAGTAGAAATCATTAGGATCCTTAAGAGACAAAACCTCTATAACACACTTTAAAAAATATTTTATTGTTTTTTTACAGAGAGGAAGGGAGAGGAATAGAGAGTTAGAAACATCGATGAGAGAGAAACATTGATCAGCTGCCTTTTGCACACCTTCTACTGGGGATGTGCCCCACAACCAAGGTACATGCCCTTGACCGGAATCGAACCTCGGACTCTTCAGTCTGCAGGCCAACACTCTATCCACTGAGCCAAATGGGTTAGGGCAATACAATCTTTTATTTCCTCTTTTTCTGATGTCAGATCTTGGTAACTACATACCATGGAAGAGTCTGGGACTTAAGAAAGCCTGGAGGTCAAGGGCAAGCTTGGTGAATGGAAGTTGCTGGGCTCTCCAGTAGCCATTGATACCTGACCCTGGAGCAGCTGTGCTCAGGCCAACCATGGGCTGAGATGAGTTGGGCCCATGGAAGAAGTCTTGAGTCCCTCTCACAGTGCAGGTGAGAGACAAAGCTTGGGTCAATTACTTAAGGTAAATAATTTGCTGCTGACTTCAAATGCAAGAGAGATTCAAAAGTGGGAGAAATCAATGTAGAATGGGGTAGAAGCAGAAAAAAAGAAGTAAGGTGTGAGTTAAATATGCGAAGGCTTTGTATGAGCGGAGAGGAAGAGGAGAACATTTCTGGTGGGGGAAATAAAGAATAACAAGGATGAGGAAGAAATATAGAGGACAGAGCAAGCCGACTAGCATAGACAGGGATCTGGTGAGGACTGAAAGGAAACTTGCTGGGGAAGTTAACAGCCAGGGACATTTTGAACTGATACCTTAAGTCAGTGGTTTTCCTACCACAATACGAAAGGCCTAGAGGTCCCACAAAGGCTTCTCAGGCTGAGTATATTGGGGGTATAGAGAAGCCTGAGATGGTAAGTCCCCCTCCTTCCCTCCCTTCCCCTCCATTCCCTTCTCCTTCCCTCTTCTCTCCCCGCTTCTCACATTGATTGGGGTTTCTTTGTAATATGTTACACAAAGAAAGGGTTTTCAAACTGAAACTGTCAAAGAACTCTTCTATAAATAATGAGCTTTTTTTGTGGGTAGGGAAGTAGCATGATGAAAATAATGCTCCAGGAAGACTCCTTTGGCAGTGTGAAGGTAATAATTAGGAGGGATTAGAAACTGGTTATGGAGAGACCACAGAACTGTTATAGCAAAAAGGACTGAGGTAAAGATGGTGCCAATTCTATAGGAAGTGGGACACTATTTCCTGCCAGCACGCAACCCAGCTCAGGAGCTGGCTCATGGAGAATGGTATCCCCTGATGAATCTACTCTGAGTTAGGCCTGAGATGGCCACCAGGATTACTGTCAGCAGAAGGAAGGTTTAGGTGGGAAGATGGAGGAAGGCATATAGAAGGACCTTAATGAGTACCAATGTGTTAAAGTAAGAGCAAGTGTTTGTAGTCTTCAAAAAGTGATCACACACACACACACACACACACACACACACACACACACACACACACACTAGAGGCCTAGTGCATGAAATTCGTGCTGGGGGGGGGGAGGGGTGCAAGGGATGTCCCTTAGCCCAGCCTGCATCCTCTCCAATCTGGGACCCCCTGAGGGATGTCCAACTGCCTTTTTAGGCCCAATGCCAGTAGGATCAGGTCTAAATGGGTAGTCAGACATCCTTCTCACAATCCAGACTGCTGGCTCCAAACTGCCCACCTGCCTGCCTCCCTGATTGCCCCTAACCTCTTATGCCTGCCAGCCTGATCACCTGCTAACCACTACCCTGCCAGCCTAATTGATGCCTAACTGCTCCCCTGCCAGCCTATTTGCCCCCAACTTCCCTCCTCTGCAGGCCTGGTCACCTCTAACTGCCCTCCCCTGCAGGGCCTGGGACCTCCCAATGGCCCTCCCCTGCTGGCCATTTTGTGGTGGCCATCTTGTGTCCACATGGGGCAGGATCTTTGACCACATGGAGGCAGCCTTCTTGTGTGTTGGATTGATGGTCAATATGCAAATTACTCTTTTTATTAGATAGGATAGAGGCCTGGTGCCTGGGTGGGACAGCTGGTTTGTTCTGAAGAGTGTCCCAGATCAGCGTGGGGGTTCCCTTGGGGTGAGGGGCAGCCTAGGAGAGGGGCCTGTGGAGGTTTGCAGGCTGACCACACCCCCCAGTGACCAAAGCGAAGGTCCTGGGATCTGGGATTAATTTATGTCTACAATTGAAACTTTGTAGCCTGGAGTGGAGCCAAGCCTTCTGCTTGCTCTGTGGTGGCAGCCATTTCTGTTTGAAACTTTGTATCCTAGAGTGGAGGCCTAGGCCAGCAATGGCAGGTGGAAAGCTTCGCTTCCTCCATTGCCAGAGAAACCCAAGCCTCTGTTCTCTCCAGCTCAGGGGCTGCTGCCATTTCTGTATCTTTTATAATTGAAACTTTGTAGCATTGAGTGGAGGCCTAGGCCGGTAACAGCAGGTGGAAAGCTTGGCTTCCTCTGTTGCCAGGGAAACCCAAGCCTTCCTCCTGCTCTCAGTGGTGGCAGCCATCTTGGTTGGGGTTTATTTGCACAATTTGCTCCTGATTGGCTGGTGGACATGGCTGTGGGCATGGCTTGTGGGTATAGTGAAGATATGATCAAATTTGCATATTACTCTTTTATTAAATAGGATATACACTGAGTGGCCAGATTATTATGTTCTCTAAATGCATAATAATCTGACCACTCAGTGTATAGCCTATATAATAAAAGGCTAATATGCAAACTGTCCCTCAACCAAGAGTTTGACCAGCAGGCAGGCTGGCCAACTGCCCATGACCCCTCCCACTGGCCAGTCTGGCTGGACCCCATCTATGCACAAATTCATGCAATGGGCCTCTAATATATACATATATCCTATATAAAAAAAGGCTAATATGCAAATTTACTGAACAGCAGAATGATCAGTCACTATGACATGCACTGACCACCAGAGGGCAGATGCTCAAGGCAGGAGCTTCTTGCTGGTGGTCAGTGTGCTCCCATAGGGGGAGAGCCACTCAGCCAAAAGCTCTGAACTGGGCTCATGGCTGGCGAGAGTAGCAATGGTGGCAGGAGCCTCTCCCACCTCCCCAGCAGTTGGACATCCCCTGAAGGCTCCTGGACTGCAAGAGGGCTCCTGGACTGCCAGGCTGAGGGACTCCTGAGTGCAGAAATTTTGTGCACTGGGCCTCTAGTGTGTGTGTGTGTGTATTTATTTATTTATTTATTTATACACACACATACACACACACACACACACACACACACACACACACACTGAATGGTCATATTATTATGGGTTCATAGATCATAATAATCTGTATTCAACTACAAAAAAAAGACCTATTTACAAAAATAACTCTATTTATGCAAAATATTCAGAATAGGTAAAATCATAGATACAGAATGCACATTGATGGTTGCCAGGGTTGGTGAAGAATGGGAGCAACTGCTTAATGAGTACAGGTTTCCTTTTGGGATAATGGAAATGTTTGGGAACCAGCTAAAAGTGATGGTTGAGCAACATTGTGAACATACTAAATGCCATTGCATTGCTTACTTTAAAATGGTGAATTTATTATGTCATTTTCACCTCAAAAAAAATTTAAAAACTGATGACTTGTGTCTGTGAGAGCTATATCATCGCAAGCACTGCCAGCTCACCTCCCCGGTACTCGGTGTTATTCCGCCAGTCATTTAGGTCGATTTCCGCTGTGCCAGCTATCACCAGCTCCAGTTCCCTGGCATCGAACACGGAGACAAGCCTAGAGTCTATGACCTGAAATACAGATTAGACTTCAGCATACAGGTCCAACCACATTGAAAGTTCTATTCATTATTACTATTTCTGTGGTTTAAGCTTGGAAACTGATCATCATTTACACTTTTTTTTCCAATGTGCTATTATTGTGACTTACACATTTTGAAATACAAACCATTCATAAGCTCAGAATCAAAACAGGCCCCATGTTGGCCCACCTGGCTGGCATGGCTCAGTGGTTGAGCGTTGACCTATGTATCGAGAGATCACAGTTCAATTCCCAGTCGGGGCTTATGCCCAATTTGCAAGCTCAATCCCTAGTGTGAGGAATGCAGGAGGCAGCTAATCAATGATTCTGTCTCCTCATTGATGATTCTGTCTCTCTCTCCCTCTGCCTTCCTCTCTGAAATAAATAAACATATATATTTTAAAAAGGCCCCATGCTTTTCACTACCTCTGATACTGCCCCACCCCAATGATGTTATGAATAAACCCGACTTGATTTTCCTAATCACATTGAAATTTTCAAGAAAACTTGCATTTTAAAGACAAAAAGGTCTAAATCACTTTAAAGCGACTCAATAGCTATTAATATTACCACTTTACTTAAAAAGTATCATCTCTTCCACATCAAACTATAACGTATTTCCTAAGAAAGAGCATGAAAAGCATTATATTTGTATTTCCTTTTTCCCTCACTTCCATTCCCCCTTATTCGAAGACCTGGGAGCACCTGATGTTAGGGTTCTGAACTCTGGCTTTCTGTCTCCTGGTCAGATGTATCAGGCACAACTGAACATCCACAGTGGGTACCATCTTTAACCAAACCAGTGGTGGATGAGTGAGTGACCCATACTCTACTTCACGATGGCAGGGCAAGAAGACCCAAGCCCTGAAAAGACATTCACAGCCTCTTGTTTATAAACTGGAACAGCTAAGGATGCCAATTTTAGGTGCACAGAAAAGCTAGATTTACAGCCTTGGCATTCATTAAATGACACAAAGTGGCACTGTAACAAAATAAAATCTAGCAAGAGTGGACAGTGCCTTCCAATGACTTCACTTCTTTTATCTGAATTTCATTGAATGAAAGGAAATGCAACATGCACATATCTTGACAGGAGATGTATGTTTTCACACCTGGCACACCAGGGCCACATCAACACCAATCTTGTGAGAACATTTTTTTTTAATCTACCAGAAGAGTTGGGCTTCCCGGGAACTCTGACCTCTCATTTGTCCACCTTGCACTCTGGTAAGGAAAGCTGAGCCCTTTGCCTACCTTGGTTCTTCTCCCTTTGCCTCATAAGCTGTGTCCAGTGATGAAGGCCTTGGCCAAAACCCTGCCTTCTTCAGTCAGGCAATGGCCTTACCTCATAAAAGCCCCGCACCAGGGCCTCTGTCTGCTGCACCACACCACGTTCCACCCGCCACTTCACCATCCTCTCGATGTACTCCTTCTTGTTCTTTTCCGTCACCTGGGTGTTGGCTCCTCCAGATTTTAACTCCCTTTCTGTTACCTTGTAGTAAAACAGAAAGATTGTATTGCTTATTACCTACGTTCACAGTAAGACATCCACATTTTAGGTGGATAAACTAGATACAAAAAGTCCTCTGCACTTCAATTCAGTATTAATACTTTCTTACTTCTTTTCCTGAAAGTTACTAAAAAGATTCTGGCCCTTGCTGCTTTGGCTTAGTGGATAGAAAGTTGTCCTGGGGACTTAAGGGTCCTGGGTTTGATTCTGGTCAAGGGCACACACCTCAGTTGTGCAGGAGGCACCCAATCAATGTGACTCTCTAACACTGATGTTTCTCTCTGTCTCCTCTTCCCTCCCTCTCTCTCTAAAAATCATTGGAAGCAAAATAGCATAAGGTGGAAAGACAGTTTTTAGAGACAGGTAAAATAGTGACTGAAGAATGACAGCCTGACCTTGAGAAAAGAAACAGAGAATGACATTGCCACTTAGAATGGTCATGCATGTTTGTTAGGACAAGTTTGAATCATCAAGCAAAGTTATGGGCAGGAGATCCAAGGTGGTGGCAGACTAGGTAGATATTACATTCACCACCTCCCAGGACCAAACTGGATTTATAACTAAAATGCAGAAAAATTAACCTCAATAACCAGCTGAAGATGAGCTGAACAGAAGTCTTACAACCAAGGATTACCAAGAAAAAGCCATATCAAGACTGTGCCAAAGAAATTGCGTAGGTCTAGTGACAAGCAGCATCTGACATTAGCCAGAATCAGAGTCCCTCCAGAGAAACTCCGGAACCAACACCCCCAGTGGCCAGCTTTACACAACATCAAAGCAGGACCCACTTGGCTTCACAAGTGGCGAATTCAAAGGGAGATCTCGACAGGCTTCAGAACATGCTGAGGCAAATTCTTCTTTGTGTGGCCCACACTTGCACAGCCAGCCACTCTACACTCTGGATGACGTTGATCTCAGGCAGCATGCCTGAGGGTCGACTCCACACACAAATGGGCCAATAGCAATCAAGACTTCCATTTAGTTCGATGTCAGGCAGTTCCGAATGATGGTTGTTCTATAGTTTAGTTGTAATTTTGATGTGGTTGTGGGAGGAGGCAAGTACTGTGTTTACCTATGCGGCCATCATGGCTGGAGCCTCTGGAGTTTATTTTAGTGTTAGGATTTAAGTTAGAATTGTAGCTTAAAAAATGTTGTTATTGCTACCCAGTTGTCTTAATACAATTTTCTAAGAAGTTGCATTTATTTTACAAATTTACCCTCCACTGTAGAGAAAATATAAAGGATGGGCTAACAGTAATTATGCACAAGACAGAGCATATTTTACACATTCATCTATCACATGGCAGGAGAGGAAAGTGAATCATATATTTCTGAATATATTTAAATGTGCTTTTCATAGTTGTAGGAAGAATAATTTTTCCTTAAAAATGTAAATGAGTATTCTTCAGAGGTGTGTTTATACAAATAAAATAAAACAGAATATTGACATTTTCTAGGACCTATTCAAGATTCTTAATTGACATGTGGGTGCTGTGTGGACTGCAAGGTTCAGAAGGTAACTCTCACCCATAGTCTCAGCACACTGTCCATATTTCATGCAAGTTACTTATAAAGTATCCTCACTCAATTCTCAAAACAACCTTATTACAAATTATCCCATGTCATGGGATGTTTGGGTCTCTTATAAATGATATTCTGAAAACTTTAATTGTTAAATCTGCTCAGGCTGATAAAACTGTAGTCCAGAAGATTCAGTGTTATATAAATGCTGATGGAAAATAATTGGGAAGCTTTGTTTAATGGTATTGAAATATAAAATTTGGACAAGACCGGTTTGGCTCAGTGGAAAGAGCGTCGGACTGTGGGCTGGAGGGTCCCAGGTTTGATTCCGGCAAGGGCATGTACCTTGGCTGCGGGCACATCCCCAGTGGGGGGCGTGCAAGAGGCAGCTGATCGATGTCTCTCTCTGATTGATGTTTCTGACTTCCTATCCCTCTCCCTTCTGCTCTGTAAAGAATCAATAAAAATATATTAAAAAAAAGAAATATAAAATTTGGAGGACTAAATATCTAGATACTAGCTATAAAATTTTTGTAGTTGCCAGAATAACAGAAATATTTTACATATTATTACATAGTTTACAAAGTTGCTATTTTAAAAATCAATTATCATACTTGATTTTCAAAAACTCTACAAAGTAGGTCCATGTCATAATGAGAAAAAGAAGAAAAAGATATGGGCAGCCTTTTAAAGAATGTAGTGCTCATCCCTAGCTGGTTTGGCTCAGTGGATAGAGCTTTGGTCTGCTAACTGAAGGGTCTTGGTTTGATATCAGTCAAGGGCACATGCCTGGGTTGTAGGCTTGATCTTCAGTAGGGGGTGTGGAGGAGGTAGCCAATCAATAATTCCTTCTCAATATTGATGTTTCTATCTTTTTCTCCCCTTCTCCCTTCCTTTCTGAAATCAATAAAAATGTACTTAAAAAATGTAGTGCTCAAGAATTAAATTTTTGAGGAGAACTAAGATGGCTGCAAAGGTAAAACACCTATCTTGCCGTCATAATCAGCAATTTTAATAATACAACTTAACGAAAGAACAAACACCTTCCAGAATCACCAGAAAGCTGTCCGAGTGAAAATTCCACAAATAAAAGTGAAGATAAGACACTGTGACTCGGAGGAGCAGCGGCGAACAGCGTTGAAAGATTTGCGCGGAGAGAGGTTTGGAGCGCACACCGCGGAGTGGGCGGGCGGCTGAAAACCGGCCAGTTTTCTCGAACGGGGAGACAAAGACGTCCCACTGGACTGATTCTCCAGCTCTGGGCGAAGTCCAGGGAACCCACTATCATACGGGGTGAAAACTGGACAGTGGGAGGGCACTCAGAAGCTCGGGTGCTGCTGAGTCTGCTGGCTTGTGGAGAAGGCAGCTTGCGCGAACAGCTCAGCTGTGTGACGGTGCAGAGAGCGCTCTTCGACTTGCCTCTCATTCAGAAAACCGTCAGACTGCTTTGTTTTACGACCCTGGGTGAGACATTGCGCATGCAAAGTCATTTGGGGAGAGTCTGAATTCCCCAGCAGCCGGTGGAGCTCCACAGCGGCTCTCTCTCAGAGGTGCTGGCGGCCATTGCCCCTGGCACAGAGTCCCCAGGGCCGCATAGGGCGGAGCTAATGCTGTCTGCTTGGCCCAGAGACTCCGCCCATCCAACCTGAGCACAGCTGAGCTTCATAGACAATTGGCCTGGAGGTCAACTCTCCAAGTGCTAACAACGATTAACTGAGCTTAACTTCAGCAAGACTGTGCAACCCATACCCACCTCAGGTAACTGGGGAGGCTGAGCCACTATCCCTAGTAGGAAGTCTACCACACAAAGCTAATTGACCAACTCAGGGAAGCAGCCATCATGCAGCGACATGGAAAGAAATCAGATGTGAAAGAAATGGAGGAAAAAAAACGACTGGACATGGAATTCAAAACCACGGTTATAGGGTTTTTTAAGAGGCTCCAACAAAAGGTCGAGGCCTATAAGGAAATAAGCAAGACCACAAAGAAAATGAATGAGTCCTACAAGGAAATGAACAAGACCTTCAAGGGTATAAATGAGACCTGCAAGGAAATGATCAAGACCAACGTGGAAATGAATGAGTCCTACAAGGAAATGAAGGAGACCCTCAAGGATATAAAGGAGACTCTCAAGGATATGAAAAAGGACCAACCAGAAATTAAGCATACACTGACTGAAACAAAAAATATTATACAAAGACCTAAAAGTGCTCAGGAGCACCCCAAGAACCAAGTTAAAGATTTGAAATACAAAGAGGTAAAATCCACTCAGCTGAAAAAGCAAGAAACCAAAAGAATCCAAAAAATTGAAGATAGTGTAAGGGGCCTCTGGGACAACCTCAAGCATACCAACATCCGAATTATAGGGGTGCCAGAAAAAGAGAGAGACCAAGACAATGAAAACCTATTTGAAGAAATAGTGACCGAAAACTTCCCACACCTGGTGAAAGAAATTGACTTAGGAGTCCAAGAAGCACACCGAACCCCAATATATAGGAACCCTAAGAGGACCACACCAAGGCACATCATAAGTAAAATGCCAAGAGCAAAAGACAAAGAGAGAATAATAAAAGCAACAAGAGAGAAATAGTTGGTTACCTATAAGGGAGCACCCATACGATTGTCAGCGGATTTCTCAACAGAAACGATGCAGGCCAGACGGGAGTGGCAAGAAATATTCAAAGTGATGAACAGCAAGAATCTACAACCAAGATTACTCTATCCTGCAAAGCTATCATTCAGAATTGAAGGTCAGATGAAGTGCTTCGCAGATAAGAAAAAGCTAAAGGAGTTCATCACCACCAAACCAACATTATATGAAATGCTGAAAGATATTCTTTAAGAAGAGGAAGAAGAAAAAGCTAAAGATGAAAATTATGAACAACAAATACACATCTATCAATAAATGAACATAAAAATCAAGTGAATTGATAGGCTGTTGAACAGGATAGACTGGTGAATATAACAGAGACATGGACATAGAGAGGGAATGGACTGACAATTCTTGGGGAGAAAAGGGTTGTGGGAAGTGCAGCAAGAGACTGGACAAAAATCTTGCAACAATGGGAGAGGACAGTGGGGAGGGGGAGGTGAGGGTGGCAGGTGGGATAGGTACAGGGTGGAGGGGAGCTATAGGGGGATAAAAAGGGGAAACAATGTAATTAATAAACTGAACAATAAAGATAAAAAAGAATTAAATTTTTAATAAGCAAAATTTCTTGTTTTCTAGTTTAAAAATCAAATCCGATTACTATATCATCCTATATAATAAAAGCCTAATATGCTAAGTGTCCGATGTTTCGTTCGACCATTTAACCAGTTGCTATGATGCACACTGACCACCAGGGGGCAGATGCTCTAACCAGTAGGGGTCCAGCCAATGGGATGGGGCAAGATGGGCTGGACATGCCCTAGAGCCCTTCTGCAGTCCCTCCCCAGTCCCAATCATACACCGGTGGGGTCCCTCGGCCTGGCCTATGCTCTCTCACAATCTGGGACTCCTTGGGGGATGTTGGAGAGCTGGTTTTGGCCTGATCCCCACAGGCCAGGCTGAGAACCCCACTGGTGCATGAATCTGTGCACTGGGCCTCTAGTTACTATATGTATAATCCAGCAATCTCACTTTTGGGCATATATCCAAAAGAATTAAAAGCAGGGACCCAAACAGATATTTGTACACCTATGTTTATAGCAGCATTATTAAGAGTAGTCAAAAGGTAGAAGCAACTCAAGTGTTTATCAACAGATATATATATATATGTGTGTGTGTGTGTGTATGTGTGTGTGTACACACACATACACACACACACACAAGTGGAATGTTATCCAGTCCTACAAAAGAAGAAAATTACATTCACATGTATAACGTGGATGAACCTTGAGGACATTATATCAAGTTAAATGAGTCAGTGACAAAAATAAAAATACTGTATGATTCTACTTATATGAGCTATCTGGTATAGCCAAATTCATAAAAAGAGAATGTAGAATTTTGCTTATAAGGTACAGAGAAGGAGAAATGGGGAATTGTTTAATGGGTATGATATCAGGTTTGCCCGATGATATATTTCAGAAGGGGAGGGGAGAGTGTGAAGAGACTAAACAGAGAACTTATATGCATACTAGAGGCCTGGTGCATGAAATTTGTGCATGGGGGGGTGGTGTCCCTCAGCCCAGCCTATACCCTCTCCAATCTGGAACCCCTCGAGGGATGTTTGACTGCCCATTTTCAGGGATCAAGCCATGGTGGTATGGCCAGCTTGGGTGAGGGGCTGAGGGTTGTTTTCAGGCTGGCCACACCCCCTTCAAGGTGGGGGTCCCGACTGGGGTGTCTGGCCAGTCTGAGGGAGGGGCTGATGGCTGATTGCAGGCTGGCCACAGCCCCTTCAGGTTGGGGGGGGGTCCCATTGAGATGCGTGGCAACCCTGGGTGAAGGGCTGGTGGCTGTTTTCAGGCTGGCCACGCCTCCTGGCAACCCAAGCTCTCAGTCCCTCCTTCCTTTCCTCCCTCCCTCCCTCCCTCTTGCCCTCCCTCTCTCCCTCTTTCTTCTCTCTCTCTCTCTCTCTCTCTCTCTCTCTCTCTCTCTCTCTCTCTTTCTTTTCAGTACCTCCTTGAGTGGAGGCTAGGGCTGGTTGGAAGCAGGTATCTGGAATTTATTTATCTTCTATCATTCAAACTTTGTAGCCTTGAGCAGAGGCCAGGGCCAGCCAGGGCAGGTGGGAAGGTTGGCTTCCTCCATTACTGGGAGCAACCCAAGCCTCCTGCTTGCTCCAGCTCTATGGCCACTGCCATTTTTGTTGGGTTAATTTGCATATTTGCTCCTGATTGGCTGCTGGATACAGTAGAGTGATGATTTATTTGCATGTTTCTCTTTCATTATTATAGATATGCATATCCCATGGACAAACATTAGTATAGGGAAGGCCTGAGGAGGGGGTAGGGAGTGTGGTAGAATGGGTCAATGGTGGCAAGGGGTGGGGAAGAGGACATTAGTCATAGTTTGATCAATAAAGTTTTTTAAAAAAGAAAAAGTTCTGGGGATAGTTGCACAACAATGTCAATATTCTTTTTTTTATATAAATATTTTAATATATTTTATTGATTTTCCACAGAGAGGAAGGGAGAGGGATAGAAAGTCAGAGACATCGGTGAGAGAGAAACATCAATCAGCTGCCTCCTGCACACCCACCGCCAGGGATGTGCCTGCAGCCAAGGTACATGCCCTTGACCGGAATCGAACCCAGGACCTTTCAGTCCGCAGGCCGACGCTCTATCCACTGAGCCACACCGGTTCGGCTACAATGTCAATATTCTTAACAATATTGAACTATACACTTAAAAGTTTTTAGCTTGGTAAAGTTTATGTTATGTTAATTTGTCACAACAAAAAACAAAATCTCTTTTCCAAGCTCCACATCTTACAAACCTGTCCAAAAACCTCTTCGTTAACAGTGAAAGTGAGGTCTAGGATATCTGTGATGTTGTTGTCCTTCATCCATTGTAAGCTCTGGTGGAATTCCTCATCCAAATATTCCAGGTCACTTAAATCGCAGGGCCTGGGTCCATTCAAAGAGAGAAAGGTAAAACAAATGGCTGTCCTAACCTCACTTCAAAATGTCTTTATGCCACTCCTGGCTAAAACAACACAGACTTGTTCTAACAAGTGATACTTAAAAATATATTTATGTATCTTTTACTCTTTTAAAAACAAAATATTACAATATCTATAATAATAAACATGAAATAATTATTGACTCATGAACTCTCCACAGCAATTAGAGAAAAGAATTATTTTAAAAAATCTGAGTTTTAGACAGATGAATATGACTTTGTCATTTAATAAAATGTTTGTAATTATTTATGCAAACTATAATTATCTATGAAAACGAATTCATATTCACTATATAAGGTTATAATAGGATTCTACTATGTGATATCTAAGGACTCAGAAAATTAAACTACCATAAACTTAATAGGAATTGTTAGGCAAAATAGGGACAAAAGGCTAGAGCAGTGGTCGGCAAACTTCAGCTCGTGAGCCACATGCAGCTCTTTGGCTCCTAGAGTGTGGCTCTTCCACAAAATACCACAGCCTGGGCGAGTCTATTTTGAATAAGTGACCTTAAAAGAAGTTTAAAAAATTTGGCTCTCAAAAGAAGTTTCAATCATTGTACTGTTGATATTTGGCCCTGTTGACTAATGAGTTTGCTGACCACTGGGCTAGAGGGACTAGGGAAGCCAGCACCTGTTGTCTTGCAGGTGGGGTCAGACTGACTCTGGTTTGCAAAGCACTTACAGTCTCAGGAGTGCCTTATAGAAGGGCCTTGTGAAGAAGGCGTCAAGCAGGTACTGATGAATCAGAGCCAGGCCTAGGATACGACCACTAAACCTGAACCTGGAACACAAACAAGGTGGAGATTTAAGGGCAGGTAGAAATTTACATAGTTAAATATGTTAATTTGTGCTTTTATTTGATGTGTTTCATTATAGCACTCATCTTAAGCTACTTAAGGAGTCGATGATGACACCTGGGAGGCACATTCTCCTCCTTATTTTTTATTTTTTATTTTTTAGGATTTTTAAAATCTTTATTATTCAGTTTATTAATTACAATGTTCCCTTTTTTTCCCCTCCATAGTTCCCCTCCACTTGGTACCCATCCCACCCTCCGCCCTCACCCCCCTCCACTGTCCTCTCCCATAGTTGCATGATTTTTGTCCAGTGTCTTGCTGTACTTTACACACCCCCTTTCTCCCCAAGAGTTGTCAGTCCATTCCCTCTCTATGTCCGTGATTCTGTTACATTCACCAGTTTATCCTGTTCATCAGCTTATTAATTCACTTGATTTTTAGATTCATTTGTTGATAGATGTGTATTTGTTGTTCCTAGTTTGCACTTTTATCTTTTTCTTCTTCCTCTTCTTAAAGAATATCTTTCAGCATTTCATATAATATTGGTTTGGTGGTGATGAACTCCTTTAGCTTTTTCTTATCTGCAAAGCACTTTATCTGACCTTCAATTATGAATGATAGCTTTGCTGGATAGAGTAATCTTGGTTGTAGATTCTTGCTGTTCATCACTTTGAATATTTCTTGCCACTCCCGTCTGGCCTGCATCGTTTCTGTTGAGAAATCCGCTGACAATCGTATGAGTGCTCCCTGATAGGTAACCAACTGTTTCTCTCTTGCTGCTTTTAATATTCTCTCTTTGTCTTTTGCTCTTGGCATTTTAATTATGATGTGCCTTGGTGTGGTCCTCTTAGGGTTCCTATATATTGGGGTTCAGGTGCACTTCTTGGACTCCTAGGTCAATTTCTTTCACCAGGTGTGGGAAGTTTTCAGTCACTATTTCTTCAAATAGGTTTTCATTGTCTTGGTCTCTCTCTTTTTCTGGCACCCCTATAATTCGTATGTTGGTATGCTTGAGGTTGTTCCAGAGGCCCCTTACACTATCTTCAATTTTTTGGATTCTTTTGGTTACTTGCTTTTACAGCTGAGTGGATTTTGCTTCTTTGTATTTCAAATCTTTAACTTGGCTCTTGGGGTGCTCCAGAGCACTTTTAGGTCTTTGTATAATATTTTTTATTTCAGTCAGTGTATGCTTAATTTCTGGTTGGTCCTTTTTCATATCCTTGAGAGTCTCCTTTATATCCATGTTGGTCTTGATCATTTCCTTGCAGGTCTCGTTCATATCCTTGAAGGTCTTGTTCATTTCCTTGTAGGACTCATTGATTTCCACGTTGGTCTTGATCATTTCCTTTGTGGTCTTGCTTATTTCCTTATAGGCCTCAACCTTTTGTTGGAGCCTCTTGAAAAACCGTATAACCGTGGTTTTGAATTCCATGTCCAGTCGTTTTTTTTCCTCCATTTCTTTCACATCTGATTTCTTTCCATGTCTCTGCATGGTGGCTGCTTCCCTGAGTTGGTCAATTAGCTTTGTGTGGTAGACTTCCTACTATGGACAGTGGCTCAGCCTCCCCAGTTACCTGAGGTGGGTATGGGTTGCACAGTCTTGCTGAAGTTAAGCTCAGGTTAATCGTTGTTAGCACTTGGAGGGGTTGACCTCCAGGCCAATTGTCTGTGAAGCTCAGCTGTGCTCAGGTTGGATGGGCGGAGTCTCTGGGCTAAGCAGACAGCGTTAGCTCCGCCCTCTGCGGCCCCAGGGACTCTGTGCCGGGGGGCAATGGCTGCCAGCACCTCTGAGAGAGAGCTGCTGTGGAGCTCCACCGGCTGCCGGGGAATTCAGATTCTCCCCAAATGAATCTACACTCCCAATGTCTCACCCAGGGTCGTAAAACAAAGCAGACTGACGGTTTTCCGAATGAGAAAGCAAGTCGCAGAGCGCTCTCTGCGCAGTCACGCAGCCGAGCTGTTCGCGCAAGCTGCTCTCTCCACAAGCCGGGAGACCCCGGCAGCGCCCGAGCTTAGGCGTGCCCTCCCACTGTCCAGTTTTCACCCCGTATGATAGTGGGTTCCCTGGACTTCGCCCAGAGCTGGATATTCAGTCCAGTGGGACGTCTTTGTCTCCTCGTTCAAGAAAACTGGCCGGTTTTCAGCCGCCCGCCCTCTCAGCGGTGCACGCTCCAAACCTCTCTCCGCGCGAATCTTTCAACGCTGTCCACCGCCGCTCCTCTGAGTCACAGTGTCTTATATTCACTTTTATTTGTGTAATTTTCACTCGGCGAGCTTTCTGGTGATTCTGGAAGGTGTTTGTTCTTTCGTTAAGTTGTAGTATTAAAATTGTTGAGTATGATGGCAAGATAGGTGTTTTACCTATGCCGCCATCTTGATTCTCTCTCCTCCTTATTTTTTTTTTATCATAAAGAATACCTATGTGCTTGGTAAGTACCAAACAAACTCTTCTCTCCCCCAGTTACCAGAATAGAGTAATTTTGCCAGGATCTTCTTTTCAGACCTGAGAGTATAAGAAGCCAAGAGAAGAAAAGCACTGGTGAATGGTATTATGGCTTTGTAGTATATTTTGAGATCCAAAACTGTAATTCATCCAACTTCATTCCTTTTTCTCAATATTGCTATGGCTATTTGATGTTATTTTTTGTTCTCATATACATTTTTGGAATATGTTGTACATCTGTGAAATATGAACATCAGTGTATAAAAATATCATTGATATCTGGATGTTAATTTTTTATCTTGTTATTTTGCCAAATTCATTTATTAAATCTATTAGTTTTTTGGTGTAGTCTTTAGGGTGCTCTATATACAGTATCATGTCATCTTAACTAATAATAGACAAACACGTAAATTGACCATACCTCCATTATGCCCATAGCCAATCAGAATGAGTATGCAAATCAACCCAACAAAGATGTCAGTTAATTTGCATACATAGGCGCCCAGTGCCTCAGTCCAGGATGTGGGCCCTGAGCAGCCTGAGAAGACTGAACCAGGGGGCTACAGGGCAGGGCCAAACCTGTGATCAGAGCCAGCTATCAGCCAGAGGCTTTCAGCCTGGGCAGGCGTGGAGCCGGCTATTGGAAGGACCTGGGGGTTCACTGCTTTTGGCCTGGTCAGGCCTTGGGCAGGGTCAGAGTCGTGATTGGCAAGAGCTGGGGATCTGCTGCCCTGCTCCGAAATTTTAGGCCTGGGCAGGGGTGGAGCTGGCAATTAGAGGGAGCTGGGGGTCCCTTGCTCAGGCCTAAAGCTTTGGCCAGAGGCTTTAGGCCTGGGCAAGGCCCAGCCAGTGATTGGTGTGAACTACAGAGGAAACACCTTTTCTGACTGCTCATTGGCTAAGCTTCCTATATGCCACCAGTAATATTCTTAGTAACTTGGGTAATAAGAACCCAAAGAGGTGATCTAGGTTTTTTTTCACCACACTTCTGGAGGAGAAAAGGTCTTCTGCTGGAGGTCTAAGAAATGTCATAACCTGCCTTAGCTGGTTTGGCACAGTGGATAATGCCTCGCCTGCCTACTGCAGGGTCTGGGTTCAGTTCTGATCAAGGGCATGTACCTAGGTTGCAGGCTCCTCCCTGGCTGGGACCCAGATCAGGGCTCATGCAGGAGGCAACCAATCAAAGTGTTCTTCTCACTTTAATGTTTCTCTCTGTCTTTCCCTTTCTCTTCCACACTCTCTAAAAGTCAATGGAAATATATCCTCAGGTGAGGATAAAAAAAAAAAAAGAAAGCAAAAAATGTCATACCTACCCTAACCAGTTTGGCTCGGTGGATAGAGTGTCACCCTGTGGACTCAAGGGTCCCAGGTTCGATGCTGGTCAAGGGTCATGGTGTATGATCTTTTTAATGCACTCCTGGATCCATTTTACTAATATTTTGTTGAGGATACTAGCGTTTATGATCATCAGAGATATTGGCCTATGATTTTCTTGTTTTGTGGTATCTTTTTTTGGTTTTGGTATTAGGATAATGCTGGCCTCATAAAATAAGCTTTGGAATCTTTTCTCCTCTTGACATGTTTGAAGTAGTGTGAGATGGATAGGTATTAGATTTGCTTTGAATGTTTTGTTACATTTACCTGTGAAATCATGCAGTCCAGGACATTGTTTGTTGGGAGCTTTTTTCCTTATTGAATTTATTGGGGTGACTTATGATTTTGTATTATAATTATTGGTTCATTTATGTGTTCTTCCTACTATACCTCTTTCAGGGAAGAATCTTATTTCATCTTTGTATCCTCCCAGCATATAGTATGTGTTTAATTTATAATTGCTAAATCAGTAAAGATATCCTGACAATATCTAGCATAGTGCTCTATGGTATGATATTTGATGAAAATATTTCTTTTTTGGTTGCAGATTCCAATTCATGGCTTTGATGACATCATCTTAAATTTCATGCTCACAAGTTAAGAGACAATTGAGGGATTATATTAAGTATAATCTGTGTACATATGTATTCTTATAACGGTTATAGCACTCTCTAACCCTGTCTAAACGCGACTTAAGGAAGAGTTGACATTCACATCTCAGGGTCATAATTTCCCTGGCAATATCTTGCCTGCTCTGTCTATCTGTCTTTGTGTTTCAGTCTCATAGGTTTCTTCATCACTTTATTAAGAGTGACAGTGAAAGAAATGACAGTAGAAGGACAACTTTTGTTTTATCACTTGTGTCAAATGCTTGATACAGACTCATTCTGCCTCAGCTCAAGAACTGCAGAGCTGAGACAATTTGAAGAGAGCTGGCATGGCAATAGCTATACACCTTGGCAGAGGTGGGTTATTTGATGCTACAGAATCAAAATACAGGAATTTGGCTTGTAAGTCCAGTAGGCCCAGGTACTTCCAGTTGGTTCAGAGACTCCCATCACCGGCAGCCATTGCAACATATCATAAGTAAACAATGTCACAACAATAACACTGGCAATTTCCAGGACTCATTTCCTTATGAAGTCCTGGAACTCTTAGTGAGAGCAGGAGTAATTTTCAAATCAGGTATTAGGGGGACACAGCAAGAAAGTGCATGCATACTTCTTTTCCCTTGCATATTTCTGGAGGTTTCTAATACTTGAAGCATCTCACCTACAGAGCTGTACAGAATTGATAATCCTTATCTTCTTACACATAGCAGTAAGTGGTAATAGATGCCTCATTAGAAGAAAACCAAAGAGAGAACTGGATTTTTGAGTCAGAAAGACACTTAGAGATCATGTGACCCAACAGCCTTAGTTTACAATAAGATACAGAAGCTGATGGCCACAGTGCTAAAGCTATTGGTCCATAAATGTACAAGTGTCAAAGAATTTCAGACTCTATATATCTCCAAGGAGCCTCCACTGGGGACTCCTAATTTTAGTAGAATGATCAATATTTAGGACCTATGTGTACTTACCTTAGTGTCACCTCAGAAGGCAATAACTGTTTCTTACATAAATTTGCAGTTTTCAATAAATTTGCAGTGTCTTTAGTATTTATTTTGTATTTTGTATTAAGACTAACAGAAAATCTTTTTTGTAGTGCTTTGCTATTCACGCTCATCACCTCTCATTCTATCTGGCCCATTGCTCAAAACACTGTTGCCCTCTGACTAAGAAAGACTAAAACTTTCAAACATAAGAAAGCAAAAATCTAGATCTTACCATTCTAGATGGTTTTCCACAAATGCAGACATGGGACTGATTTGCACAGTATAAGTGTCATTTGCAGAATACTCAAAGAGTCCATAGTAAGGGTTAAAGAGCTCCTGAGACAAAAGAAAGAAGAACTCTCTCGAAGGACCACTGTAATCCAGGCTGCGAAGGAAGCAGAGGCCAAGGAATCTATTATGAACAGGATGCAGGGGACTTACCTCTATCTGGGTGCTAGTGTGCTCTTTCAGAGTCAGTACTGGGGAATGTCAAGAGCAGCCTTGCTTTTTTTTTTTTTAAATAAATCTTTATTATTCAGATTATTATAGGTGTTCCTCTTCCGCACCCCACCCCCCAAGAGCAGCCTTGCTTTTTTTTTAGTGGAAGCCAATGGAAGTATTCATTTGCTATAGAAAAATGAGGATGTGGTCATTGGTTTGGGGAAGTTCTTACTCAGATTTCCATAAGTGAACTTACAGCAATGTTCCTTAACCTTTCCTCTTTTTTTTTTTTAAATTATATAACAACTGTGGGATAAAACTCACAGCTGGCCCATTAAAAACAAAGACGTTGTTGGAGGAGGCACAGGAGAATTTCCTGTGACAGTGTGTGTATGTGCACATATGTGCATATGTGTGAATTAAAAAGTTTCCAAGTTCATTCTGATATGCCCTCTTAGGTGGGTTTGCCTTCTATGGTTAAGATGACTTTCTATGAAGCCACTCAAATCATATAATAAATTTAGTATATAGTTGTACATGTGCACTTTAGGAGGAAGAGTTTTTTGATCAGATACTCAAAAGTGTACACCACTTGAAAAAGTGAAGATCCAGTAGTTTAGGGCTATATTTTCGGGTTATACTTTACTTTGATCATATAACTCAGACTTTAGTACCTGTTAAAGAACATGAAATCTCAAGCTTGGCAATACCTGGAGAAAGACCTCCTGGAAGGCTACAATTAGAATCACTTTGGGGCAAAGGCTTAGAGCCAACCTGCTTCCTTTTGAGAAAAATCACCCAAGATCCAGGGGCTTGGTCCACCGCATTGAGGTGTCTGTATAAAACTACTGGTGCCTCACCCCTCTTCTCCAACAAAGGTGACGTAGAGTTTGTTTCGCTGGAGCTCTTTCCGGGAATAGGCCATCACCTGATTGAAGGTTCCTTCCAACAAGTGGTCCCGGCGAATGATGAGCCTAGGAAGGAGTAAAAGCCACCTGGGTGATGAGTAGTGGCTGGAAGCTTTGCTGTTGGACAGTATTCTAGGTGAGTCATGAGTGCCCAGGTCTCATTCCCTAGACTCTCCATGAGTGTTCAGATTCCATCAGTTGAGAGATGGACTTTTAAAAAACATTCTTTTTAAACCATTGTCAGCACAAGGACAACATGTATGCTTTTATAATTGGACTAGAGGTCTGGTGCACAATATTAGTGCATGGAGGGGAGGGTCCCTCAGCCCAGCCTGCATCCTCTCCCAATCTGGGACCACTGCCTTCTAACTGCTTCCCTGCCTGATCGCCCCTAACCACTCTGCCTGCCTGCCTGATTACCCCTAACTGCTCATCTGCCTGCCCAATCACCCCTTACCAACTTTGTCTCTGCTGCTGCAGCTTCATCTGGAATGATGTCTGGAAAGTTGTTTGGCTGTCTGGTCTAATTAGCATATTATGCTTTTATTATTATAGATAGATTCCATCCTATTGGATTACTTTTGGTGTTTTTTTTTAATCAATTAAAAGAAATCTTTTCAATTGGATTCCTGAGTTTGGGTTTGAATTTTCAAAACAAAACAAAACCACAAAACACAGAAGGGAAAAAAACCCACAACTTTTTACTTAACCTCCTATTACAAAGTTTCAAAGAGACCATGCATTTGACAAATGAGTTAAATGACATGTTCCAAGAAAAAGTAAAGGAATATACAATTTTAAAATTTAGATCAAGATTCATTGTTTTCTGGAAAAGTCTACCAATGACTTTACAAATGACTTTGTCTGAAATCCACTGCTCTTTCTTTCTGGCCCTTCTCTTTTTCCTTCCCTTTCTGCCTCCTCTTCAATTTCTTAACTTCTGTTCTTCTTACTTCTTAACTTCTTAACTTTTTTCTTTTTCTTTACTATGAAAACAACTTTTACTACACCATAGTATCCAATTTCCAAGATAATATTACAAAGGTATAAAGGGGGAAAAGATTTTAAAAAAGCTACCATCTGAATTCAGTGTCAAGTATTGGAGCACTTACTTAATTTTGCCTGGACCCTGACCAAATCCTTTGGCTTCCAGTTTTCGGTAGAAATTACGGAGCTTGGCCTCAAAGTCTCTCCGGTAGGGTGAAGGGGCTCTTGCACTGGCTCTCTGTAAACCTGCAGAGAGAAGTACATGGTCTGAAGGTCAACACTGCTTATCAAAGAACAAACACATAGAGCTGTGGTAGAGGAAGGGCCGACCAGGGGCATATTCATGTGTCTTCATATTTTTCTCTCCAAGAAGTTTCTCTTAATTTTCATTACTCCTTCAATTACTTTTACAATAAGTAGAAATAACATATAGAAAAAATTCTGCTGACAAGAAATATTTGTCTTCCACTACATTTCAAGGTACATTTCTCTTACAAATTCTTTGGTGAGCATATTTCTTGGCTTAATTGCACTTAAATAATCTAAAACAACATAAACAAAACTAGTTTAAATGTTTTTTGTAAGTCCCTATATTATAAGAAGTGATTGTAACGCCAATGAGGCAGCTGTCATATATGAATATGTTGTATTTCTCTAAGTATATTGATATTGATGGCAAAATTGAAGGATCTATTATCCTTTGAGATAGCATGAAGGTACCTGGAGATTAATATGCCAAGTGAAATAAGCCAGTCAGAAAAAGACAAATATCTTTTACTATTGCTGGTACTACCACTATCCCCATGTCACTTTGGCATGAATATCTATGATTCTAAATCTCTGTAGCATCCAGGATAATTTCATAAAAGTCTAGAAAATGGAAATTGTCAAACTTAATATCACTATATTTAGACCCTATCGTCAAAGCAAGAGGATAAATAATTAAGTCCTCTGACAAAATGAACTGGGTGAGTGCCTGGACTCATAGCATCAGTAATATTTCTATCAGGAAAGTTGAGTCTTTTTTATAAAAGTTATCCAAATATATCTCATTAAGCAAATCACTCTTTACTGTGTCTTCTTTTTCCATTTCCAATATGATATCTCTCACATATAGTGTTGTTAAAATCATACTTTATTGCCAAAGTTTGGACCGAAGTGTAGGCAGGTTACAAGATTGGGGCAATCCCTCCAACAAAATGCAGATCATCATCTAGACCAACAGCTTCTCCAAATGGAAGGCTCTGCTCCCCAAAAGTAAGTCATCCATGCACATTGGAGACAATTGTTCTGGCTCTGACAAAGCCCCTGCTCCACCTTTCCCCAGGTCATGGCACCTCAATTACATTGTAAGTCACAGGTGGCACGCATTAGGCATTTCTTCAATAATGTCATTGGTACACTTGTTTGGAGGAAGTAACAACAGAGATACTGACTTAAAAACTGAGTTTAACAATAAATAAAAATACACCTAAGAGACAGTTCCTTTCTTTCTTTTTTTTAAATCTTTATTGTTCAGTTTATTAATTACATTGTTCCCCCCCCTTTTTTTTCACCCTATAGTTCCCCTCCACCTGGTACTCATCCCACCCTCCGCCCTCACCCCCCTCCACTGTCCTCTCCCATAGTTGCATGATTTTTGTCCAGTCTCTTGCTGCACTTCCCACACCCCCTTTCTCCCCAAGAGTTGTCAGTCCATTCCCTCTCTATGTCCGGGATTCTGTTACATTCACCAGTTTATCCTGTTCATCAGCTTATTAATTCACTTGATTTTTAGATTCATTTGTTGATAGATGTGTATTTGTTGTTCCTAATTTACACTTTTATCTTTTTCTTCTTCCTCTTCTTAAAGAATATCTTTCAGCATTTCATATAATATTGGTTTGGTGGTGATGAACTCCTTTAGCTTTTTCTTATCTGCGAAGCACTTCATCTGACCTTCAATTCTGCATGATAGCTTTGCTGGATAGAGTAATCTTGGTTGTAGATTCTTGCTGTTCATCACTTTGAATATTTCTTGCCACTCCCGTCTGGCCTGAATTGTTTCTGTTGAGAAATCCACTGACAATCGTATGGGTGCTCCCTTATAGGTAACCATCTGTTTTTCTCTTGCTGCTTTTATTATTCTTTGTCTTTTGCTCTTGGCATTTTAATTATGATGTGCCTTGGTGTGGTCCTCTTAGGGTTCCTATATATTAGGGTTCAGTGCGCTTCTTGGACTCCTAAGTCAATTTCTTTCACCAGGTGTGGGAAGTTTTCGGTCACTATTTCTTCGAATAGGTTTTCATTGTCTTGCTCTCTCTCTTTTTCTGGCACCCCTATAATTTGGATGTTGGTATGCTTGAGGTTGTCCCAGAGGCCCCTTACACTATCTTCAATTTTTTGGATTCTTTTGGTTTCTTGCTTTTTCAGCTGAGTGGATTTTACCTCTTTGTATTTCAAATCTTTAACTTGGTTCTTGAGGTGCTCCAGAGCACTTTTAGGTCTTTGTATAATATTTTTTGTTTCAGTCAGTGTATGCTTAATTTCTGGTTGGTCCTTTTTCATATCCTTGAGAGTCTCCTTTATATCCTTGAGGGTCTCCTTCATTTCCTTGTAGGACTCATTCATTTCCTTTGCGGTCTTGCTTAATTCCTTAGAGGCCTTGACCTTTTGTTGGAGCCCAATGTCTCACCCAGGGTCGTAAAACAAAGCAGTCTGACGGTTTCCCGAACGAGAGGGCAAGTTGCAGAGCGCTCTCTGAGCGGTCAAAGCTGCCTTCTCCACAAGCTGGGAGACCCCTGCAGCACCCGAGCTTCGGCGTGCCCTCCCACTGTCCAGTTTTCACCCCGTATGATAGTGGGTTCCCTGGACTTCGCCCAAAGCTGGAGAATCAGTCCAGTGGGACGTCTTTGTCTCCCCGTTCGAGAAAACTGGCCGGTTTTCAGCCGCCGCCCTCTCCACTGGCGCGCGCTCCAAACCTCTCTCCACGCGAATCTTTCAACGCTGTCCACCACCACTCCTCTGAGTCAGTGTCTTATTTTCACTTTTATTTGTGGAATTTTCACTCGGCCAGCTTTCTGGGGTTTGTTCTTTCGTTAAGTTGTAGTATTAAAATTGCTGAGCATGATGGCAAGATAGGTGTTTTACCTATGCCACCATCTTGGTTCCCTCTAAGAGACAGTTTCAAGTGACATGACTTGGAGGAGTCAAACTAAAAAATAATCTAGTTGTAGCGACCCATAGCAGTATTGAGTGATACTGACACACCCCTTTTGAGGGACAGAGCATTTTGCTAAATTCTGTTTCTCTTCTGAATTTCTTCTTCCGCTTCAGAAGCCAAACCTGGACTCTGACTCTTTAGGTTTTGAGATAAAAGGTTACCATATTTTTCAAACCAACTTCCTTTACTTTTAAAGTTATATAAACCTGGGTTACCCCGAGACCTCAACAATGTGATAATGCTAACTAACAAATGGTGGGAAAGTCTCCAATATCTGGTCATGTTTGGGGGTATGGTTTTTACTTAAGTTAGTTGTTGTGATGAACATAGAAAATAGTATCTTCCTTTTTCCATAAATAGTTTAATATATATTTTCTCATTGGGAATAAAAAATATTGACAAAGATTTTTTTTGTATCATGAGTAATTTCATTCTAATACATAAAGAAAACTTCAGGAGAACCATTTCATACCACGTAAGAAAACTCATTTATGGGGATGTATGGTGGTCCCTACTAACCATATATCCTAGTAATGTCTTTACAACATGAGAAAATTTGCCAAAATTGATATCTATTTACATTCTGAGTCATAGGATGAAGGTTTCATAAATGGCTCTTCCCTTTTAAATTAAAAAAAATATTTTAATTTATTTCAGAGAGGAAAGGAGAGGAAGATAGAGATAGAAACATCAATGGTGAGAGAGAATCATTGATCGGCTATCTCTTGCACCACACTGGGGATTGAGCCTGCAGCCCCGTTATATGCCCTGACCAGGAATCGAACCGTGACCTCCTGGTTCATAGGTTGATGCTCATCCACTGAGCTATGCTAGCTGGGCGGGCCTCTTTTAAGTTTTTATAGAATGCATTTGGGATGTAATAGAAACTTAGAGCAGGGTTCTGGTAGACAGATAGTAAATAGTTTAAGGTTTGGGGGTCATACGGTCTCTGTCACTACTGCTCACACCTGCTGTTGTAGTATGACAGTTGCCATTAAAAATAGTTAAACAGCCAAAACTGGTTTGGCTTAGTGGATAGAGCGTCAACCTGTGGACTGAAGGGTCCCGGGTTCGATTCTGGTCAAGGGCATGTACCTTGGCTGCAGGCACATCCCCGTCGGGGGGTGTGCAGGAGGCAGCTGATCGATGTTTCTCACTCATCGATGTTTCTGACTTTCTATCCCTCTCCCTTCCTCTCTGTGAAAAATCAATAAAATAAAATAAAAAAATAGTTAAACAAGTATAATTGGGTTCCACTAAAATTTTATTTATAGGCTTTGAAATTTGAATTTCACATAATTTATACATGTCATGAAATACTGGTTTTGCAAAGAAAAAGTTCAAACCATTTGAAATGTAAAATGCATTAAAGTCTTGGGGCATTACAAAAACAGGTGGCAGAGAGAAAGGCAAGCATACAATCGTCCTTCTTTCACCATCATCTGGTAGAAACACAGGTGGCCACTTACAGGAGGTACACTGCCAGCTTCCCAAGTTACCTGGGGAGTTCTGAGGTGAGGAGCAGGGTGAACAGCGGGGAGAGAAGCTGTACCCAGGGTGGAAGGCAGCTTGCAGGGGAATGTAGGACATAATCTCTTCTTCAAAGAGACTGCAAAGTAAAAAAAAAAGTGTTTATTCTCTATCAATGAGACAGTGCTCATGAATTAGCGTAAAAGCAGTTACAGTCCTCACAAAGCAACAAATACACTCACATTCACATACTACATAACATTTAAAGACAGGCACATCCCAGCAAATTCTCAGTGTAATTTTTTTCTGTCATTTTAAACCCTAATTAATACTACATCAAAGTCTCCGTCAAGTACTATATTCAGCTCTTGCTACCTGAACAGTAAATGTAAAGAAGGCAATGGATGGTATGTATAGATGGGGGCCGTTTTCGGTCACAGTCACTAGAAACCTCTAGAGCAAATGGTGTGTTTCAGCTGGGCTGTAGTGAAGAACTGTCCAGAGCAGCTTTCCCAGATGCTTTTCCAGAATTGCCCCAGGCTTAGCCTCTTACCTCAGTAAAATAACTAGATCTGCATCACAGGACAACTTTTCAAGTCCATTATTACCCTCAGTCCGAATGTAATGGATTTTCTCCCTAAAATAATATAGAAAAGAAAAGAGTTACACACCAACTCAGAAGCCAAGGAATGAATCCTTTTATGATCCCTTTCTCTCTCTCTTCCAATGTGGCTGAACAGTGATGTCCTAATTAGTGTCAAGTATACTAGTATTCTTGGTATTTAAAGTTCGTATTGCAGGCTCCCAGGATACTCTACAAGGAATCACCTCTCCTCAGACTCACAGGGACAGAAGAAGCCAAGGAGCACAGCAAAGGTAGGTCCTTGAAGAGCCATGACCATCAGGAGTGGAGCGGGCCAAGGAGAGCATCGGGCCAAGGAGAGCAGCTGAAGGACTGTTGTGGGCTCAGGACATCTTGGAAGTCATGGAAAGAGAGTGAGGGGATGTTTCTTGAGAAAGCTTATGCTGGATGGAAAATGTATAAGGCATGCTGGGCACAAAGGGAGTCTGACCTCCAGAACATGTGAGAGTCTCCCAGGTTGGTCTGAGCACAGGCCTAAATTTCTCTCTGTTTGATTGCAGTTTATACATTCTGACCCTTTTTTACAATCTCCAACTCTAACCTGGCAAATTATTCCAATAAGTTTATAGATAAATAGCGTTTATTTTGATCAAGTGTACTTTGTAAGTGGCTTTTCTGACATTCAAATACTCAAATACTATAAATACCATAGCCAAGATTAATTCAATTGCATGTATGCTTCAAAGGATTTTTAAAAAGTGTCTTGAAGCAAGGCAGCATAAATCTGGGAAGATTTAGAGAGCAATTTAAAAACAATATTTAACTTTTAAATTTCTTTTGCATGTTGGAATCCCAAAGTCCAATTCGATGGTGTTAGGAGGTGGGGCCTTCAGGATCTGATTAGGTCACAGAGGCAGAACCCTCCTGTATGAGATTAGTGCCCTTGTCTCTTCTTACGTGTGAGGATATGACAAGTTTGTAACCTGAAAGAAGGCCCTCACTCTGATTACGGTAGCACCAAGTTCTTGGACTTTGAGTCACCACACTGGGAGCAGTAATTTTCTGCTGTATATAAGCCACCCAGTCTGTGGTACTTGGTTATAGCAAGCCCCAAAGGACAAAGACAGACACTATCACCCACTGATCTTCAGAAGCATCACACCTGGCTATCATTCTTCTCGGCTCCTCACCTCCACATTCAAGCTGTCACCGGCCTCTGTTGTTCTTGCATGCACACTATCACCACCAGCTCTTCCCTCCCCTTCACCCACGCTATACCATCCTCCATACAAGGACGTTAATATCATCATCTCCTACTAACCCCATCTTCTATATCTTATGTCCCACCTCTAGTCTAGTCATTATTTTCTACAGAGCACTCCCAGTAGTCATTAAAAACATGAAGTCATCTACGTTTCTTGCTGAAAACTCTTTAATCACTTTGTAAATAAAATTTCCTTCAGATAAAATCCCAGCTCCTTTCTATTGCTGACAAGCCTCCCTTCCCAATTTCACCACAGTCCCAATCTACCCTAAGCCATCCTGGCGTTTTTTCACTATTCACCTACAGTACATCAAGCATTTTCTTGCTTGGGGCCATTGCGTACTCTCTCCCTGATCCCCATCTTAGGGACAATTTTTTCTCAGCTTTCAGGTTTCAGTTTAGTGTCACCTACCCAGAAAAGCCTTCCCTGCATTCTGCGTAGGACGTTAAGTTCTCCTCCTCTGCACCAGCATATTACCTACTATTGCTGAGTTCTGATTGCATGACCCTTAACAAATTCTATGGCTATATATTTGGCTTTAAAAAACAAACAAAACAAGCTAAACTTGTCTGTCATCTGTCTCCCTTAATAGACTGCAAGTGCCATCAGGGTAAGATCTATGTCTGTTTTGCTTGCTACTACCTACGTAGACCTAGCACAATCCTGATTCAGAATAGTTGCACAATAAAAGCTCTAGTTGAAGAAAGACTGAATGAATAAGGACTGCTACCATTACCCTTAAAATGAACAGATATCATTAGCCTCTGGGTTTTCTGGCTCCATCTTTCCCTTCAATGTGTGGCTTCCTTATGATTCACTGCTGAAAACAGTTTCTTTCTTTTTTTCTTTTAACATTTTTTAAATCTTTATTGTTCAGTTTATTAATTACATTGTTCCCTTTTTTCCCCACCCTATAGTTCCCCTCCACCTGGTACCCATCCCACCCTCCGCCCTCAACCCCCTCCACTGTCCTCTCCCATAGTTGCATGATTTTTGTCCAGTCTCTTGCTGCACTTCCCACACCCCCTTTCTCCCCAAGAGTTGTCAGTCCATTCCCTCTCTATGTCCGGGATTCTGTTACATTCACCAGTTTATCCTGTTCATCAGCTTATTAATTCACTTGATTTTTAGATTCATTTGTTGAGAGATATGTATTTGTTGTTCCTAGTTCGCACTTTTATCTTTTTCTTCTTCCTCTTCTTAAAGAATATCTTTCAGCATTTCATATAATATTGGTTTGGTGGTGATGAACTCCTTTAGCTTTTTCTTATCTGCGAAGCACTTCATCTGACCTTCAATTCTGCATGATAGCTTTGCTGGATAGAGTAATCTTGGTTGTAGATTCTTGCTGTTCATCACTTTGAATATTCTTGCCACTCCCGTCTGGCCTGCATCGTTTCTGTTGAGAAATCCGCTGACAATCGTATGGGTGCTCCCTTATAGGTAACCATCTGTTTTTCTCTTGCTGCTTTTAATATTCTCTCTTTGTCTTTTGCTCTTGGCATTTTACTTATGATGTGCCTTGGTGTGGTCCTCTTAGGGTTCCTATATATTGGGGTTCGGTGTGCTTCTTGGACTCCTAGGTCAATTTCTTTCACCAGGTGTGGGAAGTTTTCGGTCACTATTTCTTCAAATAAGTTTTCATTGTCTTGGTCTCTCTCTTTTTCTGGCACTCCTATAATTCGGATGTTGGTATGCTTGAGGTTGTCCCAGAGGCCCCTTACACTATCTTCAATTTTTTGGATTCTTTTGGTTTCTTGCTTTTTCAGCTGAGTGGATTTTACCTCTTTGTATTTCAAATCTTTAACTTGGTTCTTGGGGTGCTCCAGAGCACTTATAGGTCTTTGTATAATATTTTTTGTTTCAGTCAGTGTATGCTTAATTTCTGGTTGGTCCTTTTTCATATCCTTGAGAGTCTCCTTTATATCCTTGAGGGCCTCCTTCATTTCCTTGTAGGACTCATTCATTTTCACGTTGGTCTTGATCATTTCCTTGCAGGTCTTGTTCATATCCTTGAGGGTCTTGTTCATTTCCTTGTAGGACTCATTCATTTCCACGTTGGTCTCGATCATTTCCTTTGCGGTCTTGCTTATTTCCTTATAGGCCTCGACCTTTTCTAGGAGCCTCTTGAAAAGCCCTATAACCGTGGTTTTGAATTCCATGTCCAGTTGTTTTTTTCCCTCCATTTCTTTCACATCTGATTTCTTTCCATGTCTCTGCATGGTGGCTGCTTCCCTGAGTTGGTCAATTAGCTTTGTGTGGTAGACGTCCTACAAGGGACAGTGTCTCAGCCTCCCCAGTTACCTGAGGTGGATATGGGTTGCACAGTCTTGCTGAAGTTAAGCTCAGGTAAATCGCTGTTAGCACTTGGAGGGGTTGACCTCCAGGCCAACTGTCTGTGAAGCTCAGCTGTGCTCAGGTTGGATGGGCAGAGTCTCCGGGCCAAGCAGACAGCATTAGCTCGGCCCTATGCGGCCCCAGGGACTCTGTTCCGGGGGACAATGGCCGCCAGCACCTCTGAGAGAGAGCCGCTGCCGAGCTCCACCGGCAGCCGGGAATTCAGACTCTCCCCAAATGAGTCTGCATGCCCAATGTCTCACCCAGGGTCGTAAAACAAAGCAGTCTGACGGTTTTCCGAATGAGAGAGCCAGTCGCAGAGCGCTTTCTGTGCGGTCACGCAGCTGAGCTGTTCGTGCAAGCTGCCTTCTCCACAAGCCGGCAGACCCAGCAGCACCTGAGCTTTGGCATGCCCTCCCACTGTCCAGTTTTCACCCCGTATGATAGTGGGTTGGTTCCCTGGACTTCGCCCAGAGCTGGAGAATCAGTCCAGTGGGACGTCTTTGTCTCCCGTTCGAGAAAACTGGCCGGTTTTCAGCCGCCTGCCCTCTCCGCTGGCGCGCGCTCCAAACCTCTCTCCGCAGGAATCTTTCAACGCTGTCCACCACCACTCCTCCGAGTCACAGTATCTTATTTTCACTTTTACTTGTGGAATTTTCACTCGGCCAGCTTTCTGGTGATTCTGGAAGGTGTTTGTTCTTTCGTTAAGTTGTAGTATTAAAATTGCTGAGTATGACGGCAAGATAGGTGTTTTACCTATGCCGCCATCTTGGTTCTCCTGAAAACAGTTTCTTGAAACTCATTCTCTACCCTCTAACCCAGCAACTGACTTTGTGGACCCAAGACAGTGGATGCATGGCTCCCTGGAAATAGCTATGGCTGCATAAGGGTCACTGTCCTCACCTTGGTACTACAGAGGACGAATTAAGCTCTTTCTCTGGACAAGGTTATAGGAAGATCTCCTTTTATTTGCAACTCTTGGACCTTTAAAATGGAGCTGACTCACATTCACATCATATCCAGGAGCAGGCAAAGGTTCAATTACAGCAAGCAGTGCCCAGCTTCCTAGTTCCCTTAATAGTGACCTCCTAAAGAGCAAGTTCTTATTCTTGTCATTCTACCTTTTTAATTCCATGCCCTCTTAGTTTCTGATGTCACTGTTGGTCAACTGTTTTTGACGAAATATTGGATTCTCAACCTGGGGTCCACAAGTCCTTCATTTGAAATTATATGCAAAGGCTTATGTTTATATCTGAGGGCAAGTCTATAATATTTCTCAACATATCTTTAAAGGGAGGGGGACAGGAAGAGATTAACCAAAGAATTTATATGCAAATATGCATAACCTATGGATACAGACAATAATGTGGTGAAGGCCTGCTGGGGGTGAGGTGGAGGGGATCAATGGGGGTAAAGGGGATGTCTGAAATACTTTCAACAATAAAGATAAATTTTAAGAAAAGGTTATTAGTTTCTATACTAAACAATTTTGTGGTTTTTCCATTTCCCTCACTCCAAGTCCCCCTTGTGTGGAAAATCATAATTGTAAATTCCATACTGCAACAAAACTTTTAAGATTAAAAAATGTGATATTATACAATAAGGCTAAAAAGTTTATTTCTCTTTGAAAATATACTCTTTTACTTGTAGTAGCAAGCAAAACTGACATAGGTCCTACTCTTATGGAGGTTATATTGTTTCTACTTTCAAATTATTTAAATTATTTAAATGGGACTCTAGTGCCTTTAGTGAATTCAAATTTCTCTAAAAAGTAAACAGTGAACTAATTACTTAGTGGTGGAACCAGTACATTAAAAATTGTTCATGAGCAATGAATGTGTCAAAAACTTTTAAGTTAGTATAACGCCTCTGAAAATTCTTTGAGAATCCCTTAGATTATTATGTACTGTGAGAAAATAACGTAGCCCATGAATAAATAACCTACATGACTGAGCATGGCACTGCCTTTAGCAGTACAGTAATGAAATTTGGGCAGAGTTGAACATAAGTGGAAGTGACAATACTCATGCTTACTCTCAATTGTTCATGCTAAAGGCCTTTTCCTTCACTCCAAAAGTAATGTTTTCTATCTTTAAATTAAAGGACCAGGTTCTGAGGGTCCGAATGGGTACACAGACAAGGTCCTGGACTAAAGAGCTTATAGTGTTGTAGGGAGACATAAGTACATGATAGAATAACAGAGATAAGGGAAAATACCTTAGAGGTACAAAAATAATGTTTAAAGTAAGGCAAAAGAAATCAATGGAGTCTGCTTGAATCACCAAATCTTTGCATTTGATTTGAGCCTTTAATATAGGATGAGCTATCCACAGGAGGAAAGCCATTCCAGAAAAGTAAAGGTAGGAGAGAGGGCACAGCTTATTTGGTGAAAATAGAAGATACTAGGAGAAAAATACCAGCACAGGATGAAGAGTTAGGCTAGGGCCAGGCTTTGGAGACCATGGAAATTGTGCTTAGAAATCTTTATTTCATATGCAATGAGAGCCATAAAAGCTTTTTTTGAGGGACAGGAGTGACTTAATTTGATCTGTTCCACAAGAAGATAATTCTGGTTATAGTAGGATGATAGGGGATATCTTCTAAGAGACCTCTGCCAAGTTCAGAAGAGAAATGATGAAAATCCAAATATGGTCATGGTAGAGAAGAGAATAAAAGGGCCATAAGAGAAAAAGTGAGGAGATAAATGTTTAGATGTGGAGATGAACACAGAGGAAGGAATAAGAGATAATAGCCAATTTGGAGGATGGTGATTCTAATTTACAAAGATAAAAACACAGGGAAAAGAGGTGTCAGTGAGGGGGTCCTAGAGGGGCAAGAATATAATTGATATGTCTTGGCAAGATAACAAGAATTTGAATAACAAAGAGGTTATTTTCCAATGTTGGTGATTTATTGAGGAAGTCACACAAAATAAGAGTTTTACAGTTGTCAGACAGATTCAAAAGACCACCAAAAGGGAGGTAAGGGATTAGTGGCAGTAACTGACTTCTCACCCACTTTGTCTGATCTTTTACACACACCCCAGTTAAGCATTTCAATAGTGCCTACATTGTGACTCTATTTCAGTGATGAGAAGACTAAGAGTAGAGGATTAAATAACATGACTTGATTGTTAGCCTGTATGTGAGCTAGAATTAAGACTACAAGGGAACACTCTTAATATCCATGCATCTCCAGCTTTTGAAATTCTGAACAGTAACCTGAAGGACTGAGGTGTTTAACTATCTTGGTGAGAAAGTGAGATTTAGCTTCAGGAGATATTTTCTCTTTTTATCACTTTGTGTGACTATTCCTTCCAAATGAAGTGATTCAGATTTCCAGAGACTTATTCAAACATGACCCTAATAAACAACAGAACATATATAATACTCTTAGAAAAACTGGAACATGTATGATACTTTTAGGAGAATTGGAGCATATATGATACTTTTTGTTTGCTTCTTTTGAATATGTTCATTTTATATATGATTTACTATTAAACAATTTTATTTAAAAATGTATATGGTGCTTTACATAAATACTTTTTACTTAAAAGTATTTTGCTCCCTTTCAGTGCTTCCTTCCAAATCAATGGAAATCATTTTAGCATCATTAGGAATCATATGTAACCTGACAATATGACTATTGTTGATTGCTACACTTTTGAGAACATTAGAACCCTCTGGCCCTTTCATTTTGAGTATTCAAATTATAATTTAAGTGCATGAATAAAAAACATCAAAGCCTTCTGCTCTGTCTCTCCACAGAGGTGTTGTCCCATCTTGAAAAGTAGCTGTGGAGATCTAGAGTTATACGGGTGATGGACAAGCTCCTACCTGAGTGTGTGATTTCTTGCCAAGCTTGGCTGACGCTCTTGCAGCATTTCAAAAATGTTTGGCTGGCGAAGAAATGCCACAATCTTGTCATTATATGCTGAAACAGACAAAAGGGCAGAGTTGTGCTTCAGTCTGCAGACCACAGATGATTTCTCTGATGATTGGAAGATGGCTGCTTGTTACGAGAATTGATTTAGGAGTTTGAGGGGCAGGTAGCAATGAATCAAAAAATGTAAGCTCTTGAGAGTTTCCAGGGATATAATAGCGTTATTGTTTTTAAACAATCACAACAAAAATGAACAAAATCTAAGTTAAACATCCTAATATTCCAGAAACTTAACTCTGTGTTAACTCATTACTGTGTGAACAGATAAGATATAAAGTAGTTCTCCCACGAGCGAAGTCTTACTCTCTTCTTAATAAATTATCTTGGTCATTTTGCCATAGTTATCTTAGCACAAGATTCGTTATGAGTTCAAATAAATCTTTTTTCTGAGCACTTGACACTTATGACCTGTGGCCATGAGTTAATTTCCAGAAGTGATAATGGAACTATCCAAATCCATTTAGACTCTCTCACCTTCCTCCTCCACTGGCATATGGTTTGAAAAGAGGCAGATGAGTTTAGAAATTAAGTCTTGTGTCGACTTAACCCCATACACACAAGGGAAGAGAGGTTTAAATTAAAAACTGCATCTAACAGCAACAAATTCATGACCTCATTAAATTATGCTCCCCTGGATTTAGCTAACAAATCACTGAATACAGTAGAGAAGGGAAATGTGGGTCTGGAAGATATTAGAGAAGAAGGAGGTGAGGGATGAGAGAGGACAAAGCGAGGAGGAAGGAGAAAAGGAAAAGAGGCAAAGGGGAGGGGAAGACGGGCGCAAACAATAAGGGGGGAGACTATGCCACAAAAGAGAAGAAAGAAACAACTCAACAGAATCCTCAATACTGTATTAAAGCATTCACAATAAGAAAAGCAAGGTAATTATTAAATATTCAGGGGTTCTACAAGCATGATACATACCCAGTGGCAATGACTCATGTTGATGCTGGCTTCGAATAGCAGCTACTAGGCTGTGTCCTGGCCGGGCCAGTAAAGAGGTTCCTCTGTTTCTACAGACATCTGAGGCCTAATTCCAAAATAAAATTTATTAGTTTTTGCTCATTGGGTATGATGTTGGCTGTGGCTTTGTCATATATAGCCTTTATTAAGTTGAGATATATTTTATTGACAGTGAAATGTCTGCAACACTCAGTTCCTTTTTATTATATGAAGTTGCCTTATAATAATACTGAAATTGCCTTAAAATATTAAAGAGCTTGGACATTTTATTTATTTATTTTTATTTATTTATTTTTTTAAAAATATATTTTATTGATTTTTTTTACAGAGCGGAAGGGAGAGGGATAGAAAGTCAGAAACATCGATGAGAGAGAGACATCGATCAGCTGCCTCCTGCACGCCCCCTACTGGGGATGTGCCCGCAGCCAAGGTACATGCCCTTGACCGGAATCGAACCCGGGACCCTTCAGTCCGCAGTCCGACGCTCTATCCACTGAGCCAAACCAGTCTCGGCAGAGCTTGGACATTTTAAATAAATTAAAATGACATACATTGAGTGGCCAGATTATTATTATCTCTGAACTCATAATAATCTGGTCACTCAGTGTATATCTATATAATAAAAGGCTAATATGCAAATTGTCCCCTTGACCAGGAGTTTGACCAGCAGGCAGGCCAGCCAACTACCCATGTCCCCTCTCCCTGGCCAGGCTGGCCAGACCCCACCTATGCACAAGTTCATGCACCAGGCCTCTAATATAGCTATGTCTATCTATATCTATATCTATATCTATATCTATCTTTGTTATTATGCATTCAGAGATCATAATAACCTGGCCACTCAGTGTATTTCGAGTTGATGCAGAATTTTGAATTTTGAAATTGTACACTATCATCTCATGTTTAGTACTTTCTGAAGTACTGTAAAATTGCTACTGGCAGGCTATATGTTGAGCTGGGAAGTTGGGACACTGCTCTCTACAATATGTGAACTTGTTTCCTGCTGAGTGTCTGGTATTTGGAGGGTCTTGACACCCACATAACACTTGCAGATGTGTAATACTTCCTCTCTGTATGGTCACACACACCTTTTAGGTATATGTTTTCAGTAGTATGCTGAAACAATGATACCTAAGATAACCCCATGAAAGAAAAATTCATTTAATCACTGTGGCATTGAAACATGAGTACCCGTGATTGGAAATAGCTGCAGGTATTTCCAATAGATGACTCCTCTGAAATGTAATTTTTTTTTTTTTTGCACACGAGGTTTTCATTAAAACAAGTGATGACACACCAACAACGGCTCTTTGTTGAGACTTATGTTTGCTGTCTGGAAGCTTTTGGGTAGATAGTTATTTTTCCAGTTTCTTCTGAGATGTATGTACACTGTGGTTCTCCCTGGAATGACTGTCTAAGGGGGGGCCAAATAGATATTTGCTTTTTTATGACAGTTTTTTCATTTTTTTTGCCTCACTCTAAAATTCAACTTTAAAAGCTGTTTGATGGGAAATTGTTCTCAGTGACCTCATCTTTTGATATTATAAAAAGATGGTAGGACATAAAAATGGATTTTCTCACAATATTCTCAGAAACTGAAAGTAGAAAAGGACTGTATTTTGAGTTTTGGTTTGAGAAAAGAGGACAGGAAAGATTATGGGATATAGAGACAGTATTTCAGACAGACAGTGAATGTGAGTTTAGGAAAGGTACAACCTTTCATGGCTCAGCAGCAGGTAAGCACAGGTAATAAAAGAGATAAAAACTAGAACAGCACGTGCTGGAATGAGAACAGGACACTCCTTGTGTCTGGTTAATTTCTCATAGATCTCGGCCACTTACAAACAGTTCTGGCTCCACAGACAGTGGCAGAGTCTGTGGACCTGTGAACTGAGAGTGGGGCAAGGTGTTACCTCTCCAGCACTGTAACTGCGGAGCCTCTGGAGGTGCTGGCGATGCATCAGATGATTAGGAAGACGGCCGTTCTGAAGAGGGATTCGGGGATCAATGAAAGTGGTCGCTCGACTGTTGTGGTCCACAAAAAATGACTGCAGACAGACCAGTGAAAAGAGCACACCGTGAGAATGAGCCAGAGTGAAGCAAACCATGTAAGGGAATGCTTCGGGGCCAAGGCATCATGTTTATTTCTGTCTCTCTTCTTTATCTACTCAAAATTAGATGGAAAACTGGGCACTGTGCATCTGTTTGCTCAGTAGTTGAATGAAGCAATAACAGTCATTAACACTTTACACTGTGAAGTTATTCAGTAGTAATAACAACACTATTTCATATGCAAAATAAGATAGAGCCTTTGATGGATAAATAATACTAGTGATTAATAACTTTTATAGGTTTTTACTTTTTTAAAATGCTTTTTAATATAGATTTAGTAGAGTCTCACTGATAAAAAATATTGAAAGGATAAAATAGTAAAAAGAAAGTCACTTAAATAATCCCAAATAACACAACCTAGAGGCAGTCACCAAAATATTTTGGTAATTTAAAAAATATATTTTTATTGATTTCAGAGAGGAAGGGAGAGGGAGAGATAGAAACATCAATGATGAGAGAGAATCAATAATGAGAGAGAATCATTCATCAGCTGCTGCCTGTACATCCCCCACTGGGACTGAGCACACAGGCATGTGCCCTGACGGGGGGGGGATGGAACCATGAGCTTCTGGTTCATGGGTTGATGCTCAGACACTGAGCCACACTGGCTGAGCTATTTTGGTAATTTTTAAAAAATTTTTTCTTTTCCTGTGCAAATATACACATATGTACATATTTTCCCACATTAATAATAATTTTGTTGTCAATCTTTTTGCCTATTATTTTATAAGCATTTCCCTAAGTTATCAAATTTTCTTTTAACATAGAATTTTAATAAGCATATAGTATTCAGATTGATGGATGCATAATGATTACTTTCAGTACTTTGAAAAATACTAATGGCATATTTCACAGAACTAAAACAAATAACCCCAAAATTTACATATATATAAAAAAAAGACCACAAATAGCCACAGCAATCTTGAGAAAGAAGAACAAATTTGGAGGCGAGCTGATATTAAGCTATATTTCAAGATTATAGAAATTAAAAAAGTATGGTACTATCATAAAAAAGACATATAGATCAATGGAACAGAATAAAGAGCCCAGAAATAAACCCACACTTATGCAATCAATTAATATGTGATAAAAGAGGCAAGAATTTACACTGGAATAAAGACAGTCTCTAGGTGCATGTCTCAGCTGTTGTGCTTTCTGCTCTAGCAATGAGTAGGAGGCAGTGTGTGTGCCATGGAGGACCAGGGCTGACTGCATCTGGGGCCTCTCTGCATTCCACTGGGCCCCTGCTGTTTGTTTCCTGATATGAGAGCTTCATTCTTGAAAATCCAAGGATAAGCAAATGGCTTGTGTTAGTGTGTAATCTTGCATAATAAGCACTGCCATTCTGTTCACGGACTCGTAGTGGTGTCTCTTGGCATCTTGGTTAAACAATAAATGCAATCATGGCCGCCACCGCAGACCAGAAATAAACCCATGGTTTATTTGGTACTATCAAATAAGGTATGCAGGTGCACCCCGGCACTGATCCTTTACTTTCTGTTCTGGCTCAAGCTTTATTTCCCACTCCACCACATCCCAGCAAGTCCTCGTAGTATAAACATCAGTCATTCTCGCAGTGGAGGCCACATCCAGTAAATGAGGAAATCTTGGGGAGCAGATTGTGGTTATGGTGGCTTTTCTGCTGCACAAGAAATCTCCCCACCCCATTTAATCCCTGACTACAGAGAAGCTGGTCATAGAGCTTCCTTGGATTCATGGACTTGCAGTCTTTCCTCACACAATCTAGAGAACTGAGGTGCTGAGGCATGCTAAGCGGTTTGTGGGAAAGGGTTTCTAGGTCCCAGTGGTACTGTTTTTATGATAGCACCACTCTGGGAACATCAACACTGGCTCACAATCACAAAGGGGAAAAATGGAGCAATTCAGTTTCCTATTGAGAGACATGTCTGCTGGTGAAGCTTCTGATTCCTTTGACCCTAAAAGAAGGAGGGACTCTCTCCACCAAAGTTCACAAAAGACTACACAGGATTCTTTAGTAAATGTTGGCCTGTCTTGCAAATAAATTGAGATGAATGATGATGATTAAGAAAAAAAACATCTCTTCAGCAAACTCAGTCAGGTTCCAAAGCTGGGAAGGACCAGTTTTGGTTAAGGTCACACAAAGGCAAAATGCAAGCCAGTTAACATGGCACCAATTCAATGTGCCCCATCACTGTTTGCCAGGCTGTTTTAAGGAGAACTGACACCTTACTAGGAAAATCACAGTGAGTAATCTAATAATGTCACTGCCATTAAGCTAATAATTTCATTCTCTGAGAGTTAGCTGTCTAAGGAGGCAAAACAGTATTCTGGTTTCAAGATCCAAACCTAAATTTAAAGAAATGTAGATAGTAGTTCTCAAAAGGGGGTGATTTTTCCCCCTACGCGGCACATAGTAAGGTCAAAACTTGGTGGGGATGCTCCGTGGACAGAAGCCAGGGATGCTGCTAAACATCCTCCAATGCACAGGACAGAAATCCTGTTTGGATAGCTCCTCCTTCCTGCCTCCTGGTAGCCAATGGTGCACCCCAGGTATGTAGGCTCTCCTCTCCTGTCAGCCTCTCTCCTCACTTTCAAGGTAAGAGGCCCTTTGATGAAAGGGCCACAGTCACACTCACCTTTCCCTGCTGGTCCGTTTTGATCTCCCAGCCCCGAGGCAATTCCAGACGGGTGTCTGCAAACATGTTGATGAAATTCACCAAGTCCCGATTATGCTGGTAGCGTTCAAAATTGCGTGCATCCCGCCGGACTTTCAGAATCATGTGCTTCAAGCAGGTGCTACTGGTGAAGACGCGGTAAGCATTCTGAGATGGGGACAGAGTCAGTTGGGGTAGGGAGTGGAGGATTAGAAAAAACACAGATCAAACACAGTTGGAGAATCTTAATGTGATATAATGTGATTTCTAAACAGCTATTTATTGTGAGCCTCGAGGAGGAAGCCTCAGAAGCAGAAATCTTGCTAAGAAATTAAATGAGCAATTGTAAATACACATGGACCTGTTTGTGATCCCTACTCTACCTGCTGCTCCACAGCCTTGGACACAGTCGACCTCCCTATGTGTCTCAAAGGCTCCCCTTTCTCCTCCTTCCTTCCTCTCTCAGCAACTTGGCTTTAAAAATATATATATATATATATATTATTGATTTTTTACAGTGAAGAAGGGAGAGGGAGAGAGAGTCAGAAACATCGATGGGAGAGAAACATCGATCAGCTGCCTCCTGCATACCTCCTACTGGGGATGTGCCCACAACCAAGGTACATGCCCTTGACCAGAATTGAACCTGGGACCTTTCAGTCCACAGGCTGATGCTCTATCCACTGAGTCAAACCAGTTAAGGCAGCAACTTGGTTTTTTGAATCTCTCCTGACCTCTTTGAGTCTCTTTCCTCTCTCTTCTCCATGAATCTCCTCTGACTGCACAGGTCTGCCTGTGCTCGTTTAGCTGTCTATAACAAAGAGTATTAATTTAAGGTTCCTGGCACTTAAGGCAGGGCTTCAGGGTCCATAACTCCTTTGATTCCTCTGTAGAAATGTTTGCACATGAAGGGTAGGGGATGAGAAAAACAAAAAAAAAAGTTTCAGGAATTTCTAACTGTGCAAATGACAATTTTATGGCTCACGGGGATGATATGTGCATGAGATAAAAGGAAAGCTGGGGCAAGCAGGCACAGTATAGCTCCCGCTGGCCCAAGTCCCCTGGTGCCCAGGATCTGGCATCCTTATCCCCCTTCAGCATTCATGCCTGCACCACAGTGCAGATGAATGTCCCAGTGGCTTCTCAAATATAACCTGCTAAAATCTGATCTCCTCCTTCCATGACACAAACTTTGTCATATCATTACACTACTGGACCCACCTAATGGAGTCACCACCTCCCCCAGGTGCTCAAAGCAAAAAGGACTCAGACTTTCCTGAGTCCTCATCTCCCATCCCCCCACAATCACAGTGGTCCAAAGCACTGTTATTGATTCCACGCAGAAACGACTCCTAAATAGCGTCATTCCTGTCCATGAGGCCAGCCCTGACTTAGCAGGCCTTCGTCATCTCTCACTAGGATGGTTGAATCAGTCTCCAGTCTTAGTCCCAGTCTTTCTCCCACACTCCTACCAAAGCACTTTCACTGACACCAACACACTGACACTGACAAAAACCTGAAGTGTAAACAGCATGTCCCAGTCCAGCTCTTTCCCGTTTTTGAAAATGCACAGAATGAAAAGAGTGGACTGAGCTGTTTCCTTTTTTCTCGCCTGGGTTAAAATTCTACCCTCTTTCAGGTATCAAACAGCTTGGCAAAGTTACGCTTTTGGTGTAGATGGAAGCCAGGCCAGGCTCACTCTGCATTTCTGGAGCACTCACATAATTGGCATGCAGTACAGTGAAGAATTCAGGATTGGTGATAAACTTGACTGCAGGTGACTGCAGCAGCAAAGTGATTTTTTGTGAGTTCACCGGAGAAAGTGACCCTTCTCTCCTCAGATCTGGAAAAGGTGAAGCAAAAGCACAGAGCGCATTGAAAGAAAGTCATTTCAAACACAGCACTTTCCTCTGCATACCAGCAGCACACACACCTAAGCACAGCTGGAGTGGACTATTGTTTTTAATAGTAATCTGACTAGGAGTCAGTGATCTGATCGGGAGTCATATCACCTTGTGTATGTCAGTTAAGAACCATTATTTCTAGGAGTGTTTCTGTATAACTTCAGTTAGGCTCAGGTCCTTGAATATCTTGTCCCTTTTATGCCAATCACTTTTTAACATTTTCTCTACAAACTGCTAATCATAGGTATGATAGATTGTTTGCAGAGCGGACTGCAATTTTTCCCTCCCTGCATCCACACCCATCTGTATGAGATGTTGCAGCTTCTTCCTGTGTTGCATCGAGCTGGCCATGTGTCTGGCTTTAAGGAACACAATTTAGCAGAGGCTTGGAGCCAAGGCTTCAAGAAGACTTTGTGTCCCCACTCCCACTCTGAACTCTGCCACCATCGTGAGAACAAACATGGGCTAGCCTGGCGCAAGAGGAGAAGCCATGGGGAACAGGAACAAGACGCCCCAGCTGAGGCCCTCTCAGGGCAGACAGATCATGGCTGATTGGACAGCGGACCGAGGACAGATGGGGGAGCCCAGTAGCATCTGAGGCTGAATTCTGCTCAAATTGCCTATCTGCAGGACCATGACTGTGAATTTAAGCTACCAAGCTTTGGGATGGTTTGTTACATAGCAAATGCCAACATATGTGATACCAAACCCAGAAATAAATTTCTTTGCTCCTTTTTTCATGTTTCTAATTGCTCAACCACTTTACCACATCTCTCTCAGAAGGCGGAACCAAGAAATTAGTACTAGAAAATCTTAACTAGTCAGTTAAGTTAGTATATCTGGTAAAATGAAGGCAATTAAAATTGTTGGAAGAACTGTGTACAAGCATTCAAAAGACTGCATGGAAGTGTCCACTATTTTGCATTTTTGTACAGAGCTAAGACCTGGGAGGACTGGAAACACATGCTTGTTTGCTCAGACTATTTTCTGAGCCTTGTTTTTTATAATTTTTTTCTTTATTGATTAAGGTATTGCATATGTGTCCTTATCTCCCCATTGCCCCTCCACCCTTCACCTCCCCACTTATGCCCTCACTCCCCTGGTGAAGGTATCCATTGGTTAGGCTTATATGCATGCATATAAGTCCTTTGGTTGATCTCCTGAGCCTTGTTTTTGCAAATAAAATTTCTATCACAACTCAACTTTAAAAAGTGGATTATTTGGATATCTCTGTGATCCTCTTACGTCATCACAGGAATAAAAAGTGAAAACCAGTTTCTTATGCTTTTTGAATATTCTCATTTGAGTTCCAAGAAATGACAACCAGACCCCTGATGACACCTACCTTACAATATTTGGTTAAAAAGGCTCTTGGGTGGTGTGCATAACCACGTCTAGAAAAATGTCTTTATTCCCAGGTTTCTCTCTCAAGGGGAACTATGTTTTATTCCTAAAGCAAACAACTAATTATTCCTATTTATAGTGTGGTTGTGTGGCTCTTTTGAAGTAGACCATGAATTTTGATTGCGTGTTTTATTTCTAAGTAGAAAATTCACAGACTACAAGAAATAAATTAACCTAACTAGAAATGATTAAGACACTGAAAAAATTGCCTTGATGTGCAAGTACATAGCAAACCCAGCTCTGAGTCCCCAGACTTCATCTGCCTATGTTCCCAAGCCATAGTGCTGGCATTCTCTCTACAGGCTGATGCTCTGTCCACTGAGCCAAACCAGCTAGGGCTGGCGTTCTCTCTATGTGAACCCATTTCTTCCTTAGTTCCCTGTGGGAAACTTCTATTTGCTTTACTTTGTTGCGCCTTGCCTCTTTCTCCTCTGCCCTCCCCTCCATCCATCCCAGTGCACAGCGCCATGCTACAAGAGGCTCACACGCTCTGTCACACAGCCACTGGATGCCATCCCAGAAGTCTAGGGACCCGTCCTCCCATACCTAAATTCAACTGAGAAGATTCAGTGTCTGAGTCACTCTCACCACCTCCTCCGCCGCCTCCTGCTGGGATTTGCTCACAACTTTGGCTATTAGAATCTTCTTCTGGCCTCTCTGTGGCAATGGTTCGCTGAATATTTTGATACCTTTGCATCAGAAAATGGAAAGACAAGAGTTAGCTTTTGTTTGTTAGCTTGTTTGGGGCAGGTGCTTTGAATCAATTACTGGGGAAATCTGTAAAATGTTGTCTTGGATGTCTGGAAAAAAATGCTTATAATTCTCACAAGTGAGCCAAAGCAATTAGTAAGACGTGTCTCTGGATGGTTTGACTCCTGTTTGTGAGATATAATAAGTTTCAAACTATGGTGGCTTCTAAAAAAATGAACATAAATAATAACGAATTATAAAAAAATAGTCTATACCCTGGCTAAGTCTAAAATAAGGCCATGGGAAGTAACTTAAAATGTTACAATTAAAATATCAAATTACCTCTACATTATTGTAATAACAAACTAGAAGAGTAGTTCTACTCACTTACTTTTACTTGACAATAAACTGATATGACCAGCAGGTATATGAAAATAAAATCATGATGGCAAAAATTGAATATTTTGGCAGATAAATGTTTTCTGCTTATTTGAAGGACCACTTTATTTTTCTTCCCAAATTGGGGATTTAGTCAATTGGCCAGCCAATTAGCCACTTTGCCATGTATCTATTAAATATTTACTAACTTTTCCAATATGCCCAGGCTCTTTCCTGGACCTTCAGATCAAATAGAAAACTAGAATATGATATCACACTCTAAATCCACACAGTTTAAACGGAACTCTATATAAACCATGATTCTAGCGATGTGAAAAAGCTGTCCTAGATGTGTAAGAGGTATGTGAACACAGATGAGGAAACACGTAAAGTATATTTTGAAATCAGATTACGAACTTGTTGGGGAGCTTGCAGGGAAAAACCATAGAGAAAATAACATGCCCTAAATAGTTCACCCTTGGAGAATTCTGAAAAGCTTGGTGGTGATGGACCTCAGGCAAGGCTAGGAGACCAGCTGAGGGGAGGCAGAGAGCATTTAGTTGGTTGCTACTGGCAGCAGTTTGAATGGAATTAGTTCTCCAACTTGAGCTGCAGAAAATGTGCCTGCAAGTATAATTTTGCATACAATTTCTAGAGAGTTCATGGAAAACCGACACCCTCAGTGAATAACTAAGATGGGGGGGTGGGTGGGACTCCATAGCCTCTTGATTAAGCACACCTGTTTTCAAACTTGGGCCATCAAGAAGTTCAGAGGATTCCCCACCTTTAAATGACCCGGAGGCTTAGCCCATCTCTTGTCACCTGAATTCTAAATCTGGCTTTCTAAGTATATACTATGCAATAGTTTCTTAAGATGTAAAATTAATCTCTAGCCTCCTCATGCAATCTGAGCAGAAAAGTGTCACTGGTTTTTCTTTAGCTGCCCTTCTCCTTTCGGTCTGGTTTATAGGGGCTCTTTGCATGCTGATCACCAACCGCTTGTTGAGTTGCTCCATCTGCTGGATGGACCCTGATCTCCGCATCCCATCTGGAGTAGCTGCTGCTGTGGGACGCTGCCAGGTGGTTGTGCGGTTCACGTGGTCCACATAGAAGACCCGCCCGTGGCTGTCAATGCGAGCTTCCCAGTCTAGCATGTAATAGAAATGCAAAATGAAAAATCAAGGACAAACTATTGATCCATGTGAAACAGATGCCACCTCCAGGTCTTTTACGGTTAGAACTCACCGTTGGTTACTAGCTGAAGCCAACCCTATGCACAGAACCTACCACAACGTCTGAGGCATTGGAACGGCATTGACATTCCAGAAAAGAGCTTATTGAATTCATATTCTCTGCTGGGCCATTTTAAACAGTAACTATAGTACCTCAAATATGATCTATGTTAAATTTTAATAATTTCTAAAGAGAATGTCTAATGCTTATTTCTTTCTTTAACTCTTTCCATCCTGTCAGTCTTGTTGGCTACTCAAATGACAGCTGGAAGACTGTAGTTAAAACCAGTTTTAACTATAGATCTAAAATACTGTACGTGAAACTTTAGATGATCATCTAATACTTGGCAACTTTAGTTGATTATTATTTCTCTCGAGAGCGATTTGATATTTAGGATTTCAAACCATCCTTTTGATAAGTTGTAAACTGACAGTGTATATTCAACCTACTGTGGCTGCCAAATAGTTCTTGACCAAAATAAAACAAAACTGATAACAACTATTAATAAACACCAATCTTTTAAATTCCTCTTTGTTGATAAACAAGCATCCCAAACAGTAGAGGGAGCCCAAGGTAAATACAAGTTCCTTTGCTTCTCAAATTTAAACAATAGCCAAATTAAAGGTGGAATCATAGTTACACACTATGTAAAAGATGTAGGGGCTGAGTGGGGAGGGGGTAGATGAAAAAGTCCTCAAAGTTGAAAGAGCTGGCAGTGATATATACATATCTGAGCTGAACATGGAAAAGCAATATCTGCTATACCAAACTGGGCAAAGCTTTTAGAGTTCACATGTAAAAATGTGGAAACACTAGCTTCATGATAAAATTATGCTGAAAAATTAGACCGAAGAAAAAGCAAAAACAATTGCAAATGGAGGGAAACCATTCAGCCTTTTAAGTGAGAAAAGCCATAGCTTCTGGGAGTGTATCAGATACTAACAACTCTATTGAAAAATTATCATTCAGATAATGACATAGCAACTTTTAAACTCAATATATTTAGTATATTTATGATTTTATAGGTGCATGGCATATTTGTTTGAGAATATTATCGCTTATGTCTGACATTTAACTGAGGAATTGCTAAAATGCCTGAAAAAAAATACTAGAAAACACCAAATTTAACTTGGAAAACAAAATGAAGGAAAAATGTAGTCAGATTGTATAAATAAAGTCTAGGAGGTTTTGATTAAAATTAACTTTTAGATAATCCAGCTATCAACTGTTAGTAGTAAATGTTAGTGAGCTGGTTGATAAACTTGTGTGTATATGTAACTACTAGATAATTAATTAATCTTGAACCAAAATTTTTGAAATTTCTGTGAATCCTTAACTAGTAGCAATCAGACACTTTCTTTTTCTTGAATCCAACATGACTATTATCCAACAAAAAATGCCTCCTCCATGCTTATCTGACCACCCTATTTAAAATGGCAATCCAGCCACAACCACCAACTCCAGATGTCCGAATCCTGCTCTGCTTTTGTTTTTCAGTAGCACGTGTTATCTTCAAACATGTTATATTATTTCCTCTTTTAAAAAAATTGTTTTATTATCTGTCTCTGTCAGACTAGACTGTAAACTCCATGAGGGCAGTGACCTTTGTCTGTTTGATATCTCACAGAGTAAGGATTCCATGAATATTTGTTCAATGAGTGAAATCATCCAAGTGCTATTTGAGATTATTTAAGTAAATTTAGTTATTAGGCTTTACTATAAACTTTTAAAATATTTTTAAGTATCACATGAATAGAAATAAAAATCTATCTGGAAATTTTGTTTCCATTATTTAAACCTGTTGATGCAATTATTTACATTAGACTTATATATTCAAGTTTTATAATATCTACTATGAATAGTAATTATTCTTCCATGGATTGGAAGTCAATTCATGTGCACATGCACTAATAGGTTATTTGTTGGGGGGAAAGTTTTCTTTCCCTGAAGAAAACATGCTATAAATATTTATCAGCTAAGTGTCAAGTAGGAAGTACCTACAGTGGCACTGAAATGTTACTATTCATTTATGGAATACCCATAAGTCAATGTATAAATAAATAAAGAAATCAGATGTCAATAGTTAAAGAATATAATGTTTTGGTTGGTCCACCCCTCAAAAATGGCTTTCTTTTAAATGTCTACATATTAAAGGTATTCACTGTTTTCTAACTAATAAATTACAATTGACTCAGAGAAAAATGGTGTAAATGAAAAATGTATCACATTAGCAAGAATAGATGAATTAAAGGATATGCATTTTTCCTTTTCAAAACTGTTACCACTTAATGTAAGCACAAGCAACAGAATGTAAGAAAACATTGATTCTTAGAATCCTGGAAAGATCTATAGAATTTATCAAATCTTAAAGGTTATTTTTGCTTGAAAAGCAAGCCTAAACCAAAACAGAGATAATACAGAACTCATGAACATATGTGATATTAAGTGGGCTGTCAGTTCTTTTTTTATAAATTTATTATAATAGATTATCATAAGGTTAAGGATAGAATGATATCTAGAGACTACCTAGTCCAAATCTAGTATTTAGTGTGGAAATTAAAGCTTTACTTTACAAATAAGAAAACTGAGTCTCTGAGAGAGTAAATGATTTTCCCAAGTTCAAATGACTAGTTGGGTAATTATTACCTTTACCGTTTCCAGGAGAAAATGATATTGAATGCTATCCCTAAAAAAGAAGATGTTTTTCTGAACAATCCTAAGAACTACAGAAGAAATTAGAGGTTGTCACCTATGGATGCAAGCTATATATAGCAAAGAAAATGCAAGTTCATTGGTCCTAATGGGTTGGAATGTTTTATTATATGGAGATGCTTGCTACATTACAGGTCCAATAGTGAACAGTAAGACTATTCAATCTTGAACTGTAAATTTTAAAACATGAAATAGTAAAAATTTGGACTTAAGGATTATGTACAGTTTGCAAGTACTTATTAAGAAATGCTCTCCGTTTCAGAAATTGAGGAGCACTAGGTTATCTTTTCCAGATCACATCCTGAAACCATTAGTTAAAAACCCCAAACAATTTTTATAGTAGGTGCCATATTGGAGTTGAAGAGTTTAGTTGTTTACATACAAGTTCATACTGACCTGTTTAGATTTGGCAGGAAGAGTTAAGGCACAGAGTTTAAAAACTAAAGCTTACTTGGTGGAAGAGGCTCATCGATTGTTGGGTAGTGATGATGTTCAGGCCTCAAGGAAGGAAGCTGGTTTACTGGCTGGGAATTATGGAGTATAGGACATTCACCTATGGACAAGATAGTCAAGACATTCAGGTTCACTCATTGCTATGGCAACGTGTTCAAAAAAGCAGGACCGTAAAACAAAGTGCTGTAGAAAAAATCCCAAAGAATGGGCAATCTATTTTTGTGTCAGTTTACTACAATCACAGTCATTCATGAAAGAAGGAACAGAGGTAATTATTTTTTAACCTCCAAAGAACATAGCCAAAAACTTCATGACTATGATCTGTACCACATAGACCAATAAGTAGGATCAAGGTTTGATTCTGTAACCGCCTGAATTGTCTTGAAGGAAAGGCAGCTTCAAAAAGAAAATTAGCAGAGCCCGACTTGAGCCCAGCGAAAGAAATAGGCCTATTTGAGGGAAGTGTGGCATTTCTGAGGTCCCATGAAAGTTCAGTGGGTCAGTGCAAAATTATTGCTCTTGTTTGAATAGGTTTCATCAGTGGACTGCCAAGAGGCGGTTTTTCAGATTTTGTTTTTGGAATGAAACTCTTAGATGGTGTCTGTCCAAGATGGGGTTAATGAACCGGTGGGTCAAGAAGGTAAATTCCTTTAGTATAGAAACTAATGGTTGGGTTAGGGGTGAAGGGGAAAGGAGCCATGAGATTTTGTGATTGTTGCAGGTTATTTTGAGGAAGAATCAGAAAAGCCAGAGTGTTCTGGAAAGAGAAAAGGACAAGAGACAAAGGAAGTAGATACAAGGTAGGAAGACTGAGACAAGAAAACTTGAAACACAGAAGTGAAATAGGAGGAAGAAGAGAGACGAACATGGACAAATTTTAGAGATAAACATACCCATAGAATGCATGCCCCAATTATTGCAGACATATCTAATAATTTCGTCAGTCAGGCTTATAATGAACTGAATAATGATCTAAAATGGTGCTCCTATTTCATGATGTTCTCAGGTTCTGGTAACACTGTGTGTACAGTGGCGATGTGGATGGGAGGCCTACAGCATCGTCAATCGCAAAAGTAATTGCTCTTGGTCTTTGGAGAGCTACAGGCCCACAGTCCAAGAGACAGCTTCCATTCAGACTGGTATCTCCTCTCCTTCCTACCTCACATGACCCTGGCTTTATTGCAATAGCCCATATTGGCCCCAGAATAAAGGTCAGACCTTTTTCTTCTTCTGTCCTTCATGGCTGATGCAAGTATTAAGTGTTCCCTTACCCCTTAGGTAAAAAAGAGGAGACACTGTAAAAAAAACAGCAGTTAAGACCTTTGTGACATTTCAAGTTTCAAATATTTTCCAGAATTCCCATACATGGACAGGATGATATTTCTTCTAGCTCTAGATCTATAGAACTGATAAAAATAAAATAATTAGGAAAAAAGTTAGATGGTTTTAATTTAGCAGTGTAATTCCTACAGCTAACAGAAAAACAAAAACAGAGAGATGTTTAGGAACAAAGGGTCTTTCTAAGTTTAAATATATTTCATAATTTCTTGTGCAAACTCCGCTACTCAAATCCTTGGTCTCTGAGACTTTAAGGAAAGTCAAGGAAGGTGTGTGCCCCTTGTGTCAGTGCACAGCTCCTTGTGAACTGATCGCTGTTTCAAAGATGTGCTCTGTTTTTTAGTGGTCCCACATTCATGTCCGTTTTTATATATGCTTCATGTCAGAAACCAAAAACAATGCTATAGTTGTTATGGCAACAGGTTCTGTCCTTTTAATTTAGTTTCTTGAAAAAAAAAAAAAAGAACAAATTTACCTCCTGTAATTAATTCAACCAATCAGATTAATTACTCCTCCAAGCTAGTGGAATATTGTTGCTCGCAGGGGTTAATGGAGCTGACCCCACCTGCTTGTGAACCCCATGCAAATGCAGTCACATGACTGACATCACTCAGCCAACTGAAAGGATGGAGCACACAGAAGAAGCAAAGGATTTTGTTCGGCAAGAGGCTGAAGCGCCACACAGTCACCCTTGCCTCAAACACAAAGCAAGAGTTCAGAACTTCTAGAACTTCCAAGAGGGAAATATATTCCACTTGAAAAGTTAGTTTCACTGCTTATCTGCCTTGAAGAAGCCTCACGGGAGGGGAGGCTGAGGGCTTTACACGTATCTTCATTCAGTCCTTCCAATAACCCTTTGAGGTAGATTCTACACTTCCACCCATTTTACAAATAAGCATGGAGTAGTTTTGTAACTTGGCTATGGAATCATGGCTACTGGATATAATAAACTCAATCTCCAGGGCTTGAGATCATAATCCCATTACAATGCTCTTATAATTTGATCTTAAGAAAGTTTTTAAAAACTATTTTATGTTGAGGTTTAAAAAGAAGGATTTTATAGAGGGAAAAGAAACAGAAAGTAGAAAAAAACTACATCCTCCTTAAGCTGCTGTAGACTCATCTACCTGAGCATGTGTGCAGTCAGTTTATTGTGGCCTAGGCAGGGAAAGAATTTGCAACCTGAGAAGTCACGGCAAGGGGCAATAGTGATTCTACTGGGAGAACAGGGCCCACATGCATATATTAGGTAGGTTGTGTCAAAGCCCTGCTTTCTTGGAGCAAATGCCAGTGAGGGACAGACCCACAACACTAACACCCTTAACTCAGAACTCACTACTGATGGAGGGAAGACTGGCTGCAAAGAAGTCACAGGTGCAGCTTTCATGAGATCAACAGTCCCTCTCAGAAATCTTCCTATTGCCCCTGGTGAACATAATGGGGAAGTGTCCAGGTGCTTTTTAACCTTTTCTGAGTTTACAGCCTACAGAATTCAGGAATTTAGACATTTTTTTAGAATTTCACGGCAAAGATTTCTGCTGTGGCCCTGAAGCACCTTTCTGGGCAGCTTTCCCCTGATGGATAAGGGCCTGGGTAGTGTATACCAGACTAATTTTCAATTAACTGTGTGTGGACTGTCTTCCAATAAGGCAGTCAAAATATACCCCATACGCTACAATGGTTGACAAATAATAAATCCAACTTCATTTTTGTATGTTTCTGAGGTAAGAATTATTACACTTTAAAATGCAAAAGTGTTAGAACAATAGCCTTTGGGTGTGAATAGTTGCTAGATTTTGCCTCTTGAGTCACAAAGCCTAAGCCCTAAAATATTTACTATCTGGCCCTTTATGAAAAAAGTTTGCCAACCTCGAGTCCAAAAAATTCCTGCCAGCTCCTAGTTATACTCTTTTACGTGTGTGTCCCCAAATCTCTTTATATTGTAATTATTTTTAATTGTGTTTAATTATTGAGTATTTTCATATACTATCTGACGTTGGTCTATTTTCCTGCACCCAGCATATAGCATTGGGCCCAGAACAAAGAAGATATTCACACCATCTTTGCTAAAGAAAGAAACTGACCCATCCCATTTTCACTGTCATGCGTTCCCTCCATATTGTATCTCCCTTCCTCCCTGGGTTTCTCTTCCTTTTCCATTTTTTTTTTTTGCACTTTTTCTTATCACACGCTCCACTTATCCTCACTCCTTTCTCTGAAATGCAGAATTGGGCATTGTTGACTTAAAATTGTTTTTGTGTGCTCCTATAAAAGTTTGTAGGTGCCAAGCATTTCTTTAAGTGCTGAGAATACAAACACAAAGAAGATACAATTCTGGTCTTTCATGAGTTTACAATTTAGAGACCACACCATCACATTTTATCTGGAGCCTAATTTAAACAGCATTACACCCAAATAGCAGGGTCTGTATGTTTCTCTTTTAAAACAACCAAACTATTTCATCTTGTTATATGACCTTTGAATTATTTCCTCCTATGTCGCTGTCACTTGCCTGGAAGATGGTTCCCAACTCTGGATAAGGAAATGCAAATTAATTTCATGTATGATTCTAAAGCATGACTAAGAAGGATCTTTTGTGGTTAAAATACAGAACACATTTTAAAACTAGAGGTGGCATCTTTTAAATCAGAGTCTTATTCGAAACAAAACAATTTACACATTCATATTATCCTTCCCTTCCAATCAGCCTAAATAGCCTAAGTAAATAAAAGAAGAAAAAACAAAACACAGAAACACTAAAAAAAGAGAAAAGCAACAACAATAAACAGAATTGAGCATTAGAAACAATGTCAAATTATGAAAGATATTCTTATCTACTTGTACACAGACTAGTTAAGTTCTAAAATAGAGGTAAAATCAATGTCCCTCCACTTATATTTATTGCTAAGCTTTGATAAATTTTGGGAAGTTAGCAGATATTTCCACATAGTCCACCATTTCTGCTTATGTCATTTGATACTAGCCTTGATGCTCTGGGTTCTGTCAGGTCAGGAAGGGTAACATATACATTAGCCACAGTGAGAAATTAAACAGAGAATCACATATACACATGCACACTCACATGTGTGCACTGGTAACTCTTGGTGTATATCTGAGAGGTGGTGGGGTGTAAGCTATTTGTAGTCACAAATACACACACTTACAGGACAGGCATACACATTGGCAGCAACCCCATTGGGGACTGATCCTCTCACTCTTCTTTTTAAACCGTGTCGGTTAGACCTGGGTCCCCCTGGTGGGTCCTACTCTCACTCTGATCAGGTTTGAGGTCTAACCTTCTCTCCGATTGCTTGGCCCTGCCACAGGGGATTCCACACCATCCGCGGTTCTTGCCACACTCTCGTTCACGCTCCCCGTGGGGGCGGTGGGCTGGTCGGGCCACGGCCCAGCAGCGTTCACGGCCTCCGGGTCCAGCTCTGGGCTCTGCACCGAGTCCGGCACCGACTCGAACGCGCTGTTCTCCTCCTCCTCCTCCTCTTGCGAGGAGAAGACGGTGCTCTCGGAGATCTTGGCACTGTCCATGGAGGAGAAGCGGGTGTGGCTGGTGAACCTGTTGCCGTTGTAGCAGGAGCTGCTGTAGCAGGAGCTGCTGTAGCAGGAGGAGCTGTAGCACGAGGGGCTGCAACAGGACGCGTCGCAGCCCTCGAAGCTGTGGTCCCCGCCTTGCCTGGGGCTGTAGTCACTCTCGCTGCCGGTGCTGGGGTGCGTGTCGCCATCCAGGGCCGAGCTGTGGGCCAAGCCCGAGAAGCCCAGGGCCGCCGTACCGAGAGTAGCCCCCTCGGGATCCTCGAAATCCTCTCCCAGAGCAGGCGGCTCGGCAGCCACCGTGTCCCCGTCGCTGAGCCCGTCCTTCTCCACCGGGTCCTTGAGAGTGGGCTCCTCCTCCGCGCCGTCGTCCTCCCCGGGGCTGCCGGCCTGCACCAGGGGCATGCTGTGCAGCAGTGTGTGGATGCGGATGTAGTGTGTGCGCGGGGTCTCCGGGTCGCTGCAGGCCGACGCGATCACGTTCTCCAGCTCGGACACAGGCAGGGAGCAAGGCCTGTTCTTCCTCTTCACCGACGCGCCGCGCAGCTGCAGCCTGTCCTCCGGGGGTGCCAGGGCAGGCACGTCCCCATCCCTCTCTTCCGCCTCCTCCTCCACCTGTCCCTTTTCCTCCTGCCCCCCAGCCCTGCTCTCCTGGGCCGCCTCCTCTGCCACAGGGTCCCCAGTGCTGATTTGGGCTTCGCTGTCCTCCGGCGGCTCCGGTGGGGGTGCCTCCCCTCCCAGGGCCAGCCCCTCTGCCACCTCTTCCGCACTCAGGGTAGGCTCGGTGTCCTCTCGCCCCAGGCCCAGAAGCTCCCCAGCCCCATCAGGTCCCACAGAGACTGTGTCGAGGTCGTCTCCTGCCTCAGTGGTACCTGCCGCTTCCTCTGCGGGCTTGGCAAGCCCCAGGCTCGTGTTCCCTTCAGTGACCAGGGTGCCGCCCTCCCTTGGCTTCTCTGGCTCGGAGCTACCCGAGGGCTCTGGTGCATCCTGCAGAGGGTCCCCAGAGTGGCTCGCCACCAGGCTGTTCATAGGGCTGTCCTGAATGCCTGCTGTCTCAGCTTCCGTACTCAGGGACATCTCTTCATCATCTGCGGGCGAGAGAAAAACGTCATTTCTTCCACTCTTAGAGCATTTTGGTGTGGGTGTAGTCTGTCAGACATGGACATGTAAGCCATCCTAAGGGATTTTTATTTTAGGACTAGAGGCCTGGTGCACAAAATTCGTGCATGGGTGGTAGGTGTCCCTCAGCCCAGCCTGCACTCTCTCCAATCTGGGACGCCTCAAGGGATGTCAGGCCTAAATGGGCAGTTGGACATACCTCTTACAATCCAGGACTGCTGGCTCCCAACTGCTCGCCTGCCTGCCTTCTTGATTGTCCCTAATCTCCTCTGCCTGCCAGCTGATCATCCCCTAACCACTATCCTGCCAGCATGATTGATGCCTAACTGCTCCCTTGCCAGCCTGATTGCCCCTAACTACCATCCCCTGCTGGCCCGGTCAATCCTAATTGTTCTCTCATGAAGGCTTGGTCACCCTTAACTGCCCTTACCTGCAGGCCTGGTTGCCCCCAACTTCTCTTCTTTGCTGGCCTGATCACCCCTAACTTCCCTCCCCTGCAGGCTTGATTGCCAACAACTGCCCTCCCTTGCAGGCCTGGTTCCCTACAGCTGCTCTCCCCTCCTGGCCTAATCACCCACAACTGCCCTCCCTTGAAGGCCTGGTCCCTCCCAACTCCCCTCCCCTACTGGCCATATTGTGGTGGCCATCTTATGTCCACATGGGGGCAGGATCTTTTATCACATGGAGGCAGCCATCTTGTATGTTGGAGTGATGGTCAATTTGTATATTACTCTTTTATTAGATAGGATATTGAATGTGGGGGTTGATGAGGGCTTCTTATTGGCCAATGCTCAGCTGAAACATTCTACAAGAATGTGTTTTCCTTCAGGAAAAACTAATCCGAAAATTTACATGGAACCACAAAAGACTCCCAAATAGCCAAAGTAATCTTGAAAAAGAACAAAGTAAGATGTAACACACTCTCTGATTTCAAATGATACTACAATACTATAAAAATAAAAACAGTATGAGAATAGCACAGAAACAGACACATAGATCAATGGAATAGAATAGAGAACCCAGAGATAAACTCACTTAGATGTAGTGTTAATCGATGACAATGGAGGCAAGAATGTACAATGCAGTAAAGACAGTTTCTACAATAAGTGGTGCTGGGAAAACAGGCACATGCACAAAAATTAAACTGGGTCACTTTCTTATACCATATTGCAAATAAACTCAAAATGGATTAAAATGAGAAACCTGAAAACATAAAACTCCTGGAAGAAAATATAGGCAGTAAAGTCTTTGGCATTGCTCTTAGCAATACCTTTTGGGATAGTTCTCCTTGGGCGAGGCAAAAATAAACACGTCAAATTAAAATGTTTTTGCACAGCAAAGGAAATCATCAACAAAAGGAAAAGACAACCTTCTAAATAGGAGAAGATATTTGCAAATGCTTTTTACTGATAAGGTGTTATTATAAAAATATATAAGGAGTTCATACACCTTAATATAAAAAATAAACAATGAAATTAAAAAATGGGCAGAGGACCTGAACAGACATTTCTCCAAAGAGCATATACAGATGGACCACAGACACATGAAAACAAGCTCATCAGTAATCATCCAAGTAATAGAAAATAAAACCTCAATAAGTTATCACTTCACACTTCTCAAAATGACTAACACCAAAACATTAAGGCATTAAGTTCCAACAAGGATGTGGAGAAAAAGGAAGCCTCATTCATTGCTGGTGTTGGTAAGATTATAAATTGGTACAGTCACTATGAAAAATGGTATAGATATTTCTAAAATAATTGGAAATAAAACTACCATATAATCCAGCAATATCACTTGTGGGTATTTATCTGAGGAAAACAAAAATACTAATTTAAAAAGAACCTATGTTCAATGGGGGAAAAAAAGGAAATATATGTACTACTATTTGTAATGAATAAAAAAACCAATTAAAAAAATAAAAAGAATCTATGTTCATTGCAGGATTATTTATAATAGCCAAGGTATGGGAAAAATCCAGGTGTTCATTGATAGATGAGTGGATAAAGATGCATTATATTTACACAATGGAATATTACTCAGCAATAAAAATAATTAAATCTTGTCAATTATGACAATATGGATGGGCCTGCGGATATTATGAACTACATGAAATAAGTCAGATGGAGGAAGACAAATACTGTATGACTTTATTTATATGGAATCTAACAATAAAAAACAAATTAAGAAACAAAATAAAACCCATAGATATGCAGAACACGCTGGTGGTTGCCAAAACATGGAACAGAGAGGGACAAGTAAAATAAATAAATAAATAAATAAAGCCTATCTACTCTCCCTCCTACATCTTTGATCCTATTTCCTTTATTATGATCATATAATTTATTGTCCAAGAAGAGACACTATTGAGAGTGATGGGCAATATTAATAAAGAAGCCAGGACTATAGGCAAATGCCAGGATTGTGCTTTAAAAACTTGGAAAAAAGAAGTTCTTGTATTAATGAAAATTTACATATTTACAGTCATAACATATTTCTGAATTCTGTTTAAGGGAATTCATTTTTTGGTTAAAATAACCAAAATCTTAGCGCTACTACAGTTGTCAACAATGTTTGTTATGTGAAAGACTTGAGAGGTAGGGGAGGGGTGTTTACATTTCCTTGCTGGTCCAGGCAAGGCTAATTATACTTGGTCAGAGTATGTCCTATGGCTGTGTCCCCCAGGGTGGCCGAATGGTAAGCTGGGTTCTTGGCAATTAGAGTAGAAAAGGGCTAGATGATGGCAGCAACCAGTTACCCAGTTATTCGGACTAAAAGGCTTCCAAGATTGGAGATTATCATAGTGGAAGAATAAACCAGGTCTCCACAGGAAGTAACTATTCAAGGAGTAGCAATCCTGGTGTGCCTCTGCCTTCTCCCACTTGCTTGCTTTATTTGATTCCTGCAAGATGTGAACTTCCCATTTCAGACACGCCAATGCAATTCACACGTTGAAGAAAAACCACCTCTCTGGTGAGCCATAGTTTGTTTTACTGCTACACTAAAGGGTCAATTTTATTCTTAGCATACAGAAAAGGCTAAATTTGAAAGGAAAAAACCCCACTCAGATATATTCTTACATTCTGTATTATATATGGGCATAGAAACTGGAGTTCAATGAGTGGGCAGTGATAAACTCCAGACTCTGAGTTCTCAAAAGTGTCATTAGCTTTAACAGCAACTCATAAATGTGACCTAGAAAAAAACCAAACAATTCTTAGCGTGAAGAGAAAAAGTGGAATAATGAGGCATCTTATCATTCTTATTTGGAAATGTGCTTTGCCTTGAAAAACTGAACACTGGATGATTTTGAAATTTTCTGTTTAATTTACAGTTTTTATTTTTTCCTGTGATAGTGTAAAATCCATGTACAGTCACAGTTCTTCAACAAGACATGTATCACATTAATTCATGTTCAAATTCTTTCATTTCGTCACTCCCGTATGCAATGATTGAACATCTATCGTGCATCTCCCATGTGGGTGCTGGATGTAAAATGATAAATTAGACATGGCTCCGTACCTTATGTTGATATTATTGTTAATCTCCACTCCACTGTCTAACCACATGACATTAGGCTAGGACAAGACATGAAGTTCATGCTGAAAATACCTGGGTGGATGGAGGAAGTGATCTCAAATCGGAATTGCAGCTGTCCACTCACATGATCTGTTGGGAGCCTGCGGCCGAGTGTGTAGCTGACTACCCTATCCCTGTAAGGAAATAAGCATCATCACCCATCTGACCAATACCTCTTTTTCCAAAAACCATACCAGCAGATGAGACAGGCATGCCAGGATGGCCCTGCTATCAGGAGGTGATAATCTCCTCCAGGACTTAGAAGATGGTCCTAAGGTACATCTGATCAACAACAATGAAAAACCTCAAGAAAATCCTTATCGAATATTCTAAAGCAGAAGTTCCCTTTCTGAAGCACTCCACAGAGTCTTCAGTATCCACAATTGTATCCGCTCTGAGATGCTGTATATTATTGCAAGACATGCACCTGTTGCGGGCACTGTCCATTATTAAGGGTATCCTTGGAAAATGTCAACATGCACAGACATACCAAGCAAAGGAAATTCATATTTTTTCTCTTTAGAACACAAGTTGGCAAATTTTCTGTAAAGTGCTTGTTAGTAAATATTTTCGCCTTTGTAGGTAATGAGGTCTCAGTCCCAACTACTCAACCCTATCATTGTAACATGATAGCAGCCCTAGACAATAAGTGAACTAATAAGCTGTGTTTAAATAAAACTTTCATTGATAGAAACAGAAATGAATTTCACATTATTTATTACTCCTCTTTCGCTTTTCCCCAACCATTAAAAAATGTAAAAAGTTCATGGCTACACAAAAACAGGTGTTGGGCCAGATTTGGCCATGGGCTGTAGTTTGCTGACTTATACTTCAGAATATCTGATAAGGATTTCAATCACAGGTTTACCCTATGGCGTGTCTTTCCAGGAGTCTCTGAACCGGCATTGAAAGCTTTCCCAGGAAGCGCTTGATGATGGGGCGGCTCTTGGCAAACTTGTCCTTCACCTCAATTTCCAGCACGTCAGTGGGCAATGACACAAAGTTAAATTGCTGCAATGAAATAATATGTCGTATCAGTTAACTGAGAGTTGTAAGTTTGGCCAATTTTCAGTCTATCTGCCTTGGATAATAAAGTCATAGTAAAGCATCCCAGTGGCAGTATATATATAGGGTGCTCTCCAAAAATGTATACACAGTTGATAGCTCAATTTTGAAATGAAATGTATTTTATTAAATACTAGAGGCCTGGTGCACAAAATTCGTGCAGGGGGTGTGTGTGGAGGGGTGTCCCTCAGCCCAGCCTGCACCCTCTCCAATCTGGGACCCCTTTAGGGATGTTTCACTGCCCATTTAGGCCCAATCCCATGGCCTAACATCCCTCTCACAATCCAGGATTGCTGGCTCCAAACTGCTCACCTGTCTGCCTCCCTGATTGCCCCTAACCCCTCCTGCCTGCCAGCCTGATCACCCCCTAACCACTACCCTGCCAGCCTGATTGATGTCTAACTGCTCCCCTGCCAGCCTGTTTCCCCCAAACTTCCATCCTCTGCCAGGCTGGTGACCCCTAATTGCCCTTCCCTGCAGGCCTGGTCCTTCCCAACTGCCCTCCCCTGCTAGCCATCTTATGGTGGCCATCTTGTGTCCACATGGGGGCAGCCATCTTTGACCACATGGGGGCAGCCCTCTTGTGTGTTGGAGTGATGGTCAATCTGCAGGCCTGGTCACCCCAACTGCCCTCCCCTGTAGGCTTTGTAGCCCACAACTGCTCTCCCCTGCAGGCCTGGGTCCCCCAAAACTGCCCTTCTCTGCAGGCCCAGTTACCCCCAACTTCCCTCCTCTGCTGGCCTGGTCCCTCCCAACTGCTCTCCCCTGCTGGCCATCTTGTGTCCACATGGGGGCAGGATCTTTGACCACATGGGGGCAGCCATCTTGTGTGTTGGAGTGATGGTCAGTCTGTATGTTGCTCTTTTATTAGATAGGATTGCCTTTATAATTGTTCAAAGTGTGTGTATACATTTTTTGGGGGTCTATCTATCTATCTATCTATCTATCTATCTATCTATGTCTTAGAATGCTTCAAGCCCTGTTTACTCAGTAAATGAGTAACGGCGATGATAAGGTGCTTCTTCAGTGCTTAAAAATAAAGTTATTCTCTGAGATTCAAATAGTAAAACCAAGTCACCTTAAAAGAAATAATGCTGTCAGGCATCACCATACTTAACTAACCATATTAAAATTCTTAAAGTAAGAAAAACACACAAAATCACCTACAATAAAGGAAATGCACTTTTAATAAATAATTCATATCTTTTTTTTCCTGATTAAAATGGCAGAGACGTTTTAAAGGATTGATCATACCTCATGCTCTTGAGAGTGGGAAAAGATAAGAACTCCCACACTGTATTGATGGGAATGTAAATTGATTCGACCTTTAGGAAGGGAATTGGCAATATTTACTAGCATTTAAACTGCAAATTCCATTCAAAGCAGAATTCTACTTCTGGGAATTTTCCTTCTGTATTAACTTGCACAAGCATGCAAAATAGATCTTTTCATTGCGGGGGTGGAATTCAATGGAGGGAGCATTATTAACAATAGCAAAAGACTGGAAAGACTAAACATATCTATCAATAGGGAACCAGATAAATAGAGTATGATAAATCTTTGAAACAGAAAACTCTGCTGTCATTAAAAATAAACAGGCAAATATGCACTGATATGAAAAGATACTTGACAGACTTAGTGCAAAAGCAAGACATTGAAGAATATGAAGAATGAGATTCCATTATGCTTTGCAGATAAAATGCCTGGAGCGGTACACTCCAGACTGAACTCTAGAAAGTGGGATGATAGAGGAAGAGAGAAAGCAGATCTTTCTCACTGAGCAATTTTTTAAAACAGCATACTATCTAAAGTTTTAAATAAAGGCAACAACATATTAATCTTCAGATGATTATCTACATCAAAATTACAAATTCGCTATAAATAATACACCTGGACAACCATTTGAAGACTAGCTGAACAGTAGTCCTATAAGTAAGGATATACAGAGGAAACCACATAGAGACTGTTAGGAGGGGCTGAGACAAAAAATGGTCTGGCGCACACTTGTGTGCAAAAGTTGAGAATCTGGAGCAATATCTCAGTTGCAGAGGTTTTCCTTAATGAAGGAGTGGTCTCAACCCAATGCCAAGTTCCCCAGCCTAGGCATCAGTGCTGGGAATAGGATCCCACATAGCATCTGTTTGTGAAAATCATCAGGGATTCTCTCTGCTCTGGTAAGATGGAAGGCTGCTAGAAACCCAGGCATCCTCTTAAAGCTAAATCACACAAAATCTTGCTTGCAGGCGTTCACCCTTGGCTCCAATGGAGAGATGGTAGGTCATAGGATGCCAGAATCATACACAGAGAGAATGAGTTGTGTGGCTTCAGGGAACGTCTAAAAGGACAGCCACTAATGTCTCTGTATCAAGTCCCTCTCCCACACTGCCCCAGATACCATTTTTCCTGGGCCAAGCATTCAATCCACATGGTATTAGCCAGGGGAGCTACACTAGCCCAACCCTGACATAATGACTCCCAGGTGAAGTGCCCTACCCAAAGCACACATAGCTGTAAGCTTTGCCAGCAGTAACCAGTATAGGCACAGATTGCAATCTTTCTTTAAAAAATCTCAAGGAATTATGGCAAGCTCAAGGGATGCCAGAGACACACAGGGAGAAAGTGAGTTGTGTGGCTTTAGAGGGAAAGCCACGCTAACTTTAACCACAGCCAGCTGGAGAATGGAGGAGATCACGGAATCATTCTGATGGTGCAGGATTTTACAATTATTTTCTGAGAGAAAATAACTTGATGACTAAATACCTTAGAACAAGTTGCTCTAAAGTTTTTCATCAGTGAGAATCCATTTTTCCTTTTTTATTGGATTTATTGGTATAACACTGGTTAACAAAATTATAGAAGTTTTAGGTGCACAATTCTACAATACATCATCTGTACACTCTATTGTCTATTTACCACCAAAAGTTGAGTTTCCATTCATCACCACTTATTCCCTCTCTACATTACACCATCTCTGCCCCTCGCCCCCCACACTCCCTTCCCCCTGGCAATTACTACACTGTTATCCTTTTTCATGATTTCCCTCCTTATTTTTTCTTTATCACTCAATCCCTCCACTCCTCACAATTAGTCACGCCCCTCAAAAAGAACCTTCTTGATTTTATGTACTATAAATTCCTATGGCATCTTGCATTATATCTGGGAATTCAGTGAGGATCCAGAAATAATTGGTGAGAATAGCCAGAGCTGAAAGGACAAATAGCCTAAGATTAATTATTTCATGCTAATGGTACTATTCATGCTTTAGAATCTATTGATAACTAAAGCAGTTTAAAGTATAACTCCATTTCCCTTATGTACACTTAAAAGCTCTAATGCTGCTCTTCTGGGTCAGGTTAATTAAGCCTAGGAAATAGGGTATAATTTAAGAGACAATGAAAAAGTATTTGCCTCCAAATATCTAATTAAAGATGCTTGAGGGCTCTACATCAGAGATGGTCTATTTTGAAGAATTAAGAGAGGAATCTTGTCCAAAGCAAATGTCTTCAGTAGGAGTAGTACATTTCCATCAGTAAGAACCCAATGAAGATAACCTGAGGCTCAGACTGAGGATAATTGATTTCTCCATTATACAACCAGTATAACTCACTTGGCCAATCTCAGATCTGAACCAAGATTTGTATTCTGCAAAGCTGCACTTTTATATTAAACTGTGGTCACACTCATGTCCTAAACTTCCCTGCCTCCCAACCCACACAGTTTGCAGGCTTACCCTCATGCTGAAGTTAGTGAACTAGGCAACTTTCTGCTAGCTCTCAAGGATAGAATTTAGTCACTGTGAGGCTGAGCCTGACACGTGGATTCGTTGAGAAACATTCTAGCTCCCAAATGGTGGAGGAGACAAATTTAGGAGTGAAGGGCCTTCATTAGACAAAATAAACTATTCAATGTGCCAGCAAGTTTCCTACCACTGCGTAATCCAAGAAGATGGAATGAACAATTAAGGTTCTTTTCTATTTAAATTAAGCAATATGTATTTTAGGCCTTATTCTAGGCTATTGATTTACCTGTCCCAAGAACCTGACAGTTTTAGAATCCCTGGCACTAGTCCAAAGGGACACATTTAAAATTTGGCATACTTGCTTAAGGACCATATGTATGAAAAGAGTGTGAGAATTCTCGGATGAAAATGATTCTCTTCCTTCTCCCACACAAAGGCAGAGGAAAAGGCTGTCTTGCTTTCAGGTACAGGTTTAGAACTAAATTAAGTGACTACTATATGGCTACTATGGGTAGATACTACCTTGAGGTACTCTATCAAGAACCCTGAAAGTCGCAACCCATAGAGAACATGACTCCCTTTTAATACAAAGAGAGCCACGAACTTAGCAGCAAAGTTTGGGGCTCCAAGAAAGGAAGTAATAGCACATGTGCTACTTCATGCTCAGTCATTTCACTTGGTCACTTAGGCTTCTTCTCAGGGCCCACGGCACTCACCTCAGTCTGCCAGATGGGGTTCACAGTGTTGCCTATGATTTTAGATCTCCTCTCCTGCCCATGGTGAGGGAGGGCAGGGAAGATGCTGTGCTTCCCAGGCTGAATGGAAATCTTCAAGTAAGGATCTGGATTGAAAAACATCCCTTTCTTCAACCCCATGGCCTGGAAATCTATAAAATAAACGATATTGTGTTTCAGTGAGGTTGAAGAACATATCAAGGTCTATCTAAAACTTTAAAAATTATTTCACTCTTTACACTATTTCCACCTCATTTTAAATGTGGACTGATATGTCTAAAGAAGCCACTATGTGAAACAGTTAATGGCATATATTAAATTATGTTGGTGAGAAATCCTTGTAATAAATAAACATAACTAGCAATATAGTCATTATGCTTTTTAACAGGACAATTGGCCCTTACTGGACTGGACTTAAGTCTTTTCCAGGCAGGCTAAGATAATGGGGTTGGGTGAGCACCTGAGGGTCACCTCAGAAAACTTGGGTTGACCCTGAAGGAGGAAATCCAGGCAAAAATTCTGCAGAGTGGAGACATAAATACAGCAAGTGTTGTAGTCAAATAATAAATATGTTCTTCAATATCATCTTCAATAATAAAAGGGAATTGGAATAAATAAAGAGAAATAGGAGGGTTAAAGGAGCAAAGAAGATGGACAGTGGAAGAATGAAAAAAGAAAACATAGCCTGTGTGGAGTTAAGTATATACCAGTGAGTAGAGTTTGAATAATTATGCTGTCAGGAAAGGCAAGGCTTTGAATACTAAGTTGTTCCTTGGCAATGAGTCCGCAATGAGCTTACCTGGCAAAGAACATTTCATATGCCATGATTTTGTTGCTGGGGGAAATAGGAACATTCTATGTGACTCCACTAGGAGGGACTCACAGAAGCTCACCACTGATTGCCTCCAGACATCACCCCAGGCACTGCTGAATAGCCATGAGTATGATTATATGCTGAGTTCTAGTGGATCATCAAATATGAGGTAGTGACAGATGTAGATTTATTTATCATAAAATAATATGACTATCATCACCTCTACCAGATCCTATTTATTAGCTATTACTAAATTCTGAAAACTATGTATACTATGACTTTAAAATTCATTATCTGATTTAATTCTAACCATAAACTCTGTAAGGTATATATGATATTACTAATTTGAGGAAGAGAAAATGGAGGCTTATAAATTAAGTGACTTGATGAAGTTGTCAGAGCTGGTCAATATCATAAATCAAAACCGAACCTGTCTCTTTGATTCCTAAGTCTGTGCATTTAACCTATATATTATATTACCTTTCAATAATAATACCAATATTGGCATAGGTTAATTTCTCAAGTATAAATAGGTGTTGTTGTTTTTTGTGTGAACTCTGAGTTTATGACCTTTATTATTTTCCTTCTCCTTGAATAACCTTTAAAAACATTTCTGTTTCTTGTCTTTTTAAAAATTAAATTTATTGGGGGTGACATTATATAATAAAGTTTTACAGATTTCAAGTGTGTAATTCTATAATACATCATTTGTATATGGCATTGTATAGCCACCTCCCAAAGTCAAATCACCTTCTAACCTTCACTAACCCATCAGCCTTGTTTGTTCATTTGTTGCTTTAAGTTTTATACCACACATATGAGTGAAATCATATAATTTTAACTTTTTGTGTCTGACATTTTGCTTAGCATGATATTCTCAAGATCCATCCATTTTGTCATAATTGGTAGTATTTCAGTTTTTCTTTTAGTATTCCATTGTATATATGTACCACATCTTTATCTGATTATCTATTGAGGGAAAATATAGTTTCCATGTCTTTGCCACTGTGAATAATGCTGCAATAAACATATGGGTGCATATATTTTTATGAATAAATGTTTTAAAATTTTCAGGTATATATCCAGAAGGAGGTTTGCTGGGTTATATGGTAATCCTATTTTTAATTTTTTGAGGAATCTCCATACTGTTTTTCGTACTGAGATTTTTTAAAAATCTTTATTGTTCAGTTTATTAATTACATTGTTTCCCCTTTTTATCCCCCTATAGCTTCCCTCCACCCTGTACCTATCCCACCCTCCACCCTCACCTCCCCCTCCCCACTGTCCTCTCCCATTGTTGCTAGATTTTTGTCCAGTCTCTTGCTGCACTTCCCACAACCCTTTTCTCCCCAAGAATTGTCAGTCCATTCCCTCTCTATGTCCATGTCTCTGTTATATTCACCAGTCTATCCTGTTCAACAGCCTATCAATTCACTTGATTTTTATGTTCATTTGTTGATAGATGTGTATTTGTTGTTCATAATTTTCATCTTTACCTTTTTCTTCTTCCTCTTCTTAAAGAATATCTTTCAGCATTTCATAAAATATTGGTTTGGTGGTGATGAACTCCTTTAGCTTTTTCTTATCTGCGAAGCACTTCATCTGACCTTCAATTCTGAATGACAGCTTTGCTGGATAGAGTAATCTTGGTTGTAGATTCTTGCTGTTCATCACTTTGAATATTTCTTGCCACTCCCGTCTGGCCTGCATTGTTTCTGTTGAGAAATCTGCTGACAGTCGTATGGGTGCTCCCTTATAGGTAACCAACTGTTTCTCTCTTGCTGCTTTTAATATTCTCTCTTTGTCTTTTGCTGTTGACATTTTAATTATGATGTGCCTCGGTGTGGTCCTCTTAGGGCTCCTATATATTGGGGTTCGGTGCACTTCTTGGACTCCTAAGTCAATTTCTTTCACCAGGTGTGGGAAGTTTTCAGTCACTATTTCTTCAAATAGGTTTTCATTGTCTTGGCCTCTCGCTTTTTCTGGCACCCCTATAATTCGGATGTTGGTATGCTTGAGGTTGTCCCAGAGGCCCCTTACACTATCTTCAATTTTTTGGATTCTTTTGGTTTCTTGCTTTTTCAGCTGAGTGAATTTTACCTCTTTGTATTTCAAATCTTTAACTTGGTTCTTGGGGTGCTCCAGGGCACTTTCAGGTCTTTGTATAATATTTTTTGTTTCAGTCAGTGTATGCTTAATTTCTGGTTGGTCCTTTTTCATATTCTTGAGAGTCTGTTTTATATCCTTGAGGGTTTCTTTCATTTCCACGTTGGTCTTGATCATTTCTTTGCAGCTCTCGTTTATATCCTGGAGGGTGTTGTTCATTTTCTTGTAGGACTCATTCATTTCCTTTGTGGTCTTGCTTATTTCCTTATAGGCCTCGATCTTTTGTTGGAGCCTCTTAAAAAACCCTATAACCGTGGTTCTGAATTCCATGTCCAGTCGTTTTTTTTCCCTCCATTTCTTTCACATCTGATTTCTTTCCATGTTGCTGCATGGTGGCTGCTTCCCTGAGTTGGTCAATTAGCTTTGTGTGGTAGACTTCCTACTAGGGATAGTGGTTCAGCCTCCCCGGTTACCTGAGGTGGATATGGGCTGCACAGTCTTGCTGAAGTTAAGCTCAGTTAATCGTTGTTAGCACTTGGAGGGTTGACCTCCAGGCCAATTGTCTGTGAAGCTCAGCTGTGCTCAGGTTGGGTGGGCGGAATCTCCGGGCCAAGCCGACAGCGTTAGCTCCGCCCTATGCTGCCCCAGGGACTCTGTGCTGGGGGCAATGGCCGCCAGCACCTCTGAGAGAGAGCCGCTGCAGAGCTCCACTGGTTGCCGGTTGCCGGGGAATTCAGACTTTCCCAAAATGAGTCTGCATGCGCAATGTCTCACCCAGGGTCGTAAAACAAAGCAGTCTGACGGTTTTCCGAATGAGAGGCAAGTCGCAGTGCGCTCTCTGTGCCGTCACGCAGCCGAGCTGTTCGCGCAGAAGCTGCCTTCTCCACAAGCTGGGAGACCCGGCAGCACCCGAGCTTCGGCGTGCCCTCCCACTGTCCAGTTTTCACCCCGTGTGATAGTGGGTTCTCTGGACTTCACCCAGAGCTGGAGAATCAGTCCAGTGGGACGCCTTTGTCTCCCTGTTCGAGAAAACTGGCCGGTTTTCAGCCACCCGCCCTCTCCGCGGCGCGCACTCCAAACCTCTCTCTGCGCGCGAATCTTTCAACGCTGTCCACCGCTCCTCCGAGTCACAGTGTCTTATCTTCACTTTTATTTGTGGAATTTTCACTCGGCGAGCTTTCTGGTGATTCTGGAAGGTGTTTGTTCTTTCGTTAAGTTGTAGTATTAAAATTGCTGATTATGACGGCAAGATAGGTGTTTTGCCTTTGCTGCCATCTTAGTTCCCCCATACTGAGATTTTGATGGGGATTGCATTAAAGCTGTATATTGCTTTGGATAATATGGTCAATTTAACTATGTTGATTATTCTAATTCATGAACACAAAATATCTTTTCATTTATTTGTGTCTTCCTCTATCTCTCTTAATAATGTCCTGCCAACCAACTGCCTCTCTGAGAAGGAGGTAGCTGGGTGTCCAGGTAAGAAGCCTTGACTGTAGTGGAGGGCTGGGGAGGAGAACACTAACAGTCCAGGGGCCCTAACTGCAGATGCATCACTCTTGGCCCCACTATTCCATTAGGCCCCATGCCTAGGGCTAATGTAAATGGTATTGTGTTTTTCATTTCAAATTCCACTTGTTTATTGCTGATGTATAGAAAAGTGAATGACTTTTTTTATATTAACCTTGTATCCTGTAACTTTTCTATAACCGCCTATCAATAAATCATTAGACACACACTTCTATTACTGGTGCTCACTTAAACATGAATACCAGTTGACTGTCCATCTCTTAAGGACAGTGCATGAGTATGATCTCAGATCTCTGACATTTATGGCCGGTAACAGTTTGACAACAAGCTAAGGCAATAGTTTCTCAAACTGTACTCACCAGCATCCTAGAGTTTCATGCCATTGCATATCCCCAAAGACCACTGAAGGTGAAATTGAGTGTGTGTAGCTCTGAACTTTGTAGAGAATTTTAGCCATTTTAGCCAGAGCAACTTAGTTTTTCTTTATACTTTTCATGTTGATATTATTTTAGATTTACAGAAAGTTGCAAAAATAGTACAATGTCCTTTACCCATTGTTAACATATTACAGTGCTATGGTACATTATCGAAATGAAAAAATTAACTAAATTACTCTTAACTAAATACTATTAACTAAATTAAAGACTTTACACGGCTTATGCTGGCTTTTCCATGAATGTACTTTTTCGAGCAGCTCAATTGAACTTAATTAAGATTTTATTTAGACAAAGGGTCTGCCAGCTGCTTCTCTCCCCAGGATTTCCCTTACTTCCACTTTAGAAAAACTCTCAATTACTGCTACTTGGCAACAGAGGAAAAGTAGAATTAGCAGTTTCTCATCTCATCATCTCAAAGTGCTTATGCATCTATTATTTATTGAATCCTCCATATCCTTATGAGGCCAGGGGAAATGAAGCTGATATTTTTAATTTTTGTTTTACAGATGGAGAAACTGAGGGACAGAGAGGTTGAGTAACTTTTAAGTAAAAGTCAAATTAAAGTGGATCTCCTGATGTTTGATATTTTTGTTCTTTCCATAAAGGCCTGCAGCAAGCAAATCATACCTGAGAGAGAAAAGCTGATCAGCCTCCGACTTCCTTGTTCCTGGACAGTTTCATAAGAGCCAATGGTTTTAAAAATCTGTAAGCAGACAAACGGGAAGAAGCATTGTCATAGATATACTCCAAAACAAACATGTCGTATTAAGTTATTTCTCTACACTCCATGAAGGCAGCAGCACTGTGACTTTATTAGGCGATTATTGATTAAAACAAGATTCTAGCAGCCTAATGTCTTTTCCCAGTAATAGAGTGGGAAATGCCAGTGGGGATGGGGTGTGCTTTTCAGAGAAATGGAAATTCAAACAACATTATTGTAATATTAGAGCCACGTTGCTTATGTAAACTACTTATGTAAACAACGTATTTTTACATTCAAATTTGCAAAAAAGTGTTTATTAAAGCAGATCTTAAGGGACTAGAATGATAGTCAACAAATGTCTACTGTTGTAATTATAATGTATTCTGATTTAGCAAAGTATAGTGTTAAACTGCTATATCTCCATTTCTTCTGATCTTTCTTATTATTTAGAAATTTCCAGGAAACTGTTTATTAGGAAGAAACATGTGCATGGCATTAAGAAGCAACTCTAAAGTCTATTTTATTTAATTTCCTTTCTGAGAAATTTCAGAACACAATTTTTTACATGGGTAATCTAAAGCAATTTGCAAAGCAAGTTGTGAAATGCTTTCTTTTCTATTACGGCTCTATATATACCTCTTAATGGGTCAATAAAAACAGCTAGAATCTTGGCTTTCATTCTCTTTTAGGTACATTTTACTCAGAAATGATTCTGAGTATTTATTCAAAGGCAGAGTTGTCTTTGCATACATTGCATATTTGCAAAAAAAATAATTTAAAAAAATCTGAGTTTTAGGAGACAATTTGCACTTAAGAAAATTGGGAAACAGGATAACTTGTGGCTCAAAAGTCTCTTTGTTTATAGCAGGGGTGGGTAGCATCCAGCCCGTGCCTTATATAAATAAGGCCCACGAAATCATTTTGTCTGACCCTGCCAAGGCATGAAGGGTGAGTCAATTAAATGTTTGACTAAATATAACAAGCTAATTTTTAAGTTGATAATTTTGTATGGCTTATGAATGATGTTATACATATCCAAATAGCCCTTGGCAGAAAAAAGGTTTCCCACCCTGGTTTATAGGTTGTGTGGCCTTGTTCTATCTCTTTATCCTGCCTCTAATTACCCTTGATGCTGCAAGAGTTGTGATTGGATGTTATCATCAAGCTGCCTTACATAAGATGGGGAGTAATGATAGCATCACTAGAGCTCATTACTTCAACCCAAAAAGAGTATAAAGAGATTGTTAGAACACCTCCTGTTGAGCAGGTGCCTCTGATAGGCCTATGCACTTGCTGCAGCTTGTATGAAAACCTACTCAATATGTCTCTACTCTTAAGCCTCAGTGCAAGATGCATCCCAGGGATGCTGGGCTGCTTAGCAGAGGAAACTAATTCTTTTATAGGTTGTGTCTCTAAGAGTCTCATTTGATAAGGAATCAGAGGAAGACAGGGCCAGGATCAATTAGTGGAAAGGCTGGCTGGTCTCAGGCCTTAGCCCTCTTCACACTGGAAAGCTCTCTCCTTCCTAATCTGTTCTTCATCCACCTGGCTGACACAGAGCAACAGACATCAACAAACAGGTCAGGACTGCATCCTCAGGATGGACCACTCTTCTAACTCTCCAAGTGTCCAGTATGCACAAGCACAATAAGGACTCAAACTTCTTTAATGCTGTGGACTTTTCTTCTTTTTAAAACTTATACCTGGCAGGCTGACAACAGTTCTATATTTACCTGAGTAGAACAGTTGCAATGGATTGTTTCTAACTCTAGTTTAAAAAGATAAACATCTAGCTTGCTCCTTCTCAGAATTTAACTTCCTTGAGGACACAACAAATACTATATTTTTAATAGAGCCTTGTAGCATTACAAGTCTAAAGTATGTGCATTCCAAGCTATATTTTTTAAAAGTGTGAAATTAAACTGCACATTCAAAAGTATATTTTTTATTGATTTCAGAGAGGAAAGGAGAGAGAGATAGAAACGTTGATGAGAGAGAATCATTGATTGGCTTGCCTTTTGCATACCCCACACTGGGGATTAAGCTCGCAACCCCAGCCTGTGCCCTGACCGGGAATCGAACCATGACCCCCTGGTTCATTGGTCAATGCTCAACCATTGAGCCATGCTAGCTGGACTAAACTGCACATTTAATGCTAGGCTAAAATAAGCATAAACATGCAATGATAATAATAGATAGTACATTTGTTCTTTTATACTTAAAGTGTACATATTTTGGTTCTTCCTATTTAAATATTCTTCTGCTGGCTATTCAAAGTATTTACAAAAAGGTTCTTCATCTTTACTGCAACAAAACAGGTCTGGTACCAAAAGATAATGTATATCTCAGAAGCTGTTAAACTCAGGTGGGACACGTTTAAAGTTTCATAAAATTCTACAAACTCATGGCTTTTTGCTAACATTATTTATAAAGTCATCTCAGCACCAGCCTGAAGGTATGTGAGTGGAGGCAACTGTAGCTTTGATAAACATTTTCCAAAAAGTAAAGATGTTCGCCTGGTCTGGAAGGTATTGCTTCCTGACTTCTTGTTTAAGATGAGTTCTAACGGTATGTTTGAGGTGAAGTATGCTCCATTCCCAGTTAAATGCTCTACCATTTATTGACTGTGAAAATGTTTTTATGCAATGCCTTATGGGCATGTGTCATTTAGTTATAAGCCTAAGAAGAAATTAAAACATATGAAAATGTAAATATTTAAAACCAAGGAATTTTTAAATGTGTTCCAAAGAAAATTTTATTATTCTCTGCTGGCTCTCTACTGAAGATTCACATTTCTCTTACAAAAAGTGGTGTCTATTTAACTATTAATTCTCTCTCTCTCTCTCTCTCTCTCTCTCTCTCTCTCTCTCTCTCTCTCTCACACACACACACACACACACACACACACACACCAGCAAATAGAAAAGTGAAGAAGCACAAAGTTAGGTCTGACCAGAGAGGGAGGAATGAAACTTACAGGAGCTGCTGAATTTTTGACTGTGACACTTGGGGTGGTAGCTCTCAGGGCTCCACTCACTCCATGGTAGTATTTGAAGCAAATCTTAGTTTCACCTGAAAGACAAAAATAAAATGGGATTGAGAAGTAAGATATAACCTAGGAAGAAATAGCCAGGGCCAGAAAGGAGACCATCAGGAACTGCAATCTGGTTTCTCCATAGGACCCTGAGGAAGCAGGTACCTAGTGAGAAGAGCTCCTGGTGGCTTATGGGCCTCACGGTTAGAATACAGAGGCTAGCAGCGAATTTTTTACAGGGCCTCACACACACTGCAGATCAGGGAGAAGCCTACACTAAACTGCCTGCCTCTTGTACTGAACAGCCTTCCTGAACTGTATTCCTGCCTTCCAAATAAGCCCCTATAAAGCAGTTCCTGGAATACTATTTCCACCAATAGGACCGAGGCTTTTCCCAGCCAGTCAGAGCTGCACAACTATATCCCCATCAGCTTATTCACTGACCAATCAGAGCAGTGCCTTTTGGAGCCATCGAACTGTGAGAATTCAGAGTCTTTACTTGCATAAGGGGGAAACAATCAGGGACCAAGGAGGAAGACTTCTGTTTACATGTCAGCTCCCTCTTGCTCTGAGAGGACACTTTCCCTTCCCACCAAAGACTAAAGACTGTGCTTCCTCCCTGAAACACCAAAGATGTCTCCCTGGAGCACAGTGGAGCAGACCATGCAGGGCAGAGCAGACGGGCAGGAAGTGGAGCACAGGAAATCAACGAGGAGCAGAGCACTGCTGTCCTGTTGGAGAGAAGCCTGGCTTCGGGACACTCTCACCTCAGGGCTTCCGAACAGCAGTGCAGTTTTCACAGCCTTGCTATATCGTAACTGAGCTACCAGCCATGCTGTGCTCACAGCTGTGCTGTGGCGTGATTGAGTTGTTTGCATTGAATAAATTTTCCTTCTTCAATGCACATAAAATTGTATATTTCTGTTGGTGGTGAACATATGCCAGTGACTTTGGTGGACACTCCCATAAGCCAGGCAGGTTCCAAATGACAATGATAGTCAACTCACAGACAGATCTGACTTCTTTCTAAAAAATGTGCCATATAAAATTGATTTGGCCTTAGCATTTTTTTTTTTTACCCAGGTAAAATCTGTTATTTAGATTCCTCTATTAGAGGTTATTCCAAGAGGTTATTTCTTTTAAACCCTTAGTTCTAAGGTTTTAGGTAGTTTGCTTCCTGCCACCAGTCTGTTTCTTATGTAATTTTCTGTAATATAATTCATTGTGATTAAAAGCTTAGAAATTTGGAGGAAGACTTTGAGAAGTTATATAAACACATAGATGGGAGGCATATTTTCTAAACAATGGCACACATCAATGATTGTAACACAATTTTTTTCTCTTTCAAAGTTCTAGAATATAAGTAGCAATGATATGGCCTTGGGGAATCATGCTGCCTGGGTTTGAACTTCAGCTCCATTATTGAAAATCTGTGAGACAATGAGCTAGTCAACCTCCCTGTACACCCTATTCTTTATGTGTAAATGGACCAACCATAATGAGCACCTCATAAGATTTTGAATAATAAAAGTGCTTAGAGGTCAGTTAAGTGCTCAGTAAATGTTAGTGATGAAATGATGATGATGATGATGATGAAGATGACTACATGATTATGTTATGACTCCATTACTTTCTGACATTTTTTTCTGTAGAGGAAAATATCTGTGGCCAAGCTGAGTTTAGTTCATTTGAAGGAGACCTGCTTTCCCCAATTAATTGTTGTGGGATTTTTCTCTTTAAATTTGAAAATTTTGCCAGGCTATGTCTTAATCCCTTACATAAATTTTTTATTGAATTTATTGGGTCACCTTGGTTAATAAAATTATATAGGTTTCAAATATACAATTCTATAATACATCCTCTCTATATTGTATTGTGTGTTCATGACCTGAAGTGTTCTTCCATCATCATTTATCCCTCCTTTACCTTCTTCTATCTACCCCATCTCTCTTTCCCTCTGGTAATCAGCATGCTCTTATATATTTTTATGAGTTTCTATTTTTGCTTAATCACTTCAGCTATTTCACTCAGTCTCTCCAAACTTCTCCCCACTAACATGTCGGTCTGTTTTTTGTTGTTCAGTTTATTAATTACATTGCTCCCCTTTTTTCCCCCTATAGCTCCCCTCCACCCAGTACCCATCCAATCCTCTGCCCTTACCTCCCCCCACCACTGTCCTCTTCCATAGGTGTATGATTTTTGTCCAGTCTCTTGCTGCACCTCTCACACCCCCTTTCTTCCCAAGAATTGTCAGTCCATTCCCTCTCTATGCCCATGATTCTGTTATATTCACCAGTTTATCCTGTTCATCAGATTTTTAACTCACTTGATTTTTAGATTTGTTGATAGATGTGTATTTGTTGTTCATAATTTTTATTTTTACCTTTTTTCTTCTTCCTCTTCTTAAAGAATATCTTTCAGCATTTCATATAATATTGGTTTGGTGGTAATGAACTCCTTTAGCTTTTTCTTATCTGCAAAGCACTTTATCTGACCTTCAATTCTGAATGATAGCTTTGCTGGATAGAGTAATCTTGGTTGTAGATTATTGCTATTCATCACTTTGAGTATTTCTTGCCACTCCCGTCTAGCCTGCATCGTTTCTGTTGAGAAATCCGCTGACAATCGTATGGGTGCTCCCTTATAGATAACTCTTTTTGTCTTGCTGCTTTTAATATTCTTTGTCATTTGCTCGACATTTTAATTATGATGTGTCTTGGTGTGGTCCTCTTTGTATTCCTATAGTTTGGGGTTCTGTGCACTTCTTGGACTTTTAAGTCAATTTCTTTCACCAGGTGGGGAAAGTTTTTGGTCACTATTTCTTCAGATAGGTTTTCATTATCTTGCTCTCTCTCTTTCTGGAACCCCTATAATTCGGATGTTGGTATGCTTGAGGTTGTCCCAGAGGCTCCTTACACTATCTTCAATTTTTTGAATTCTTGTAGCTTCTTGCTTTCCTGGCTGAGTGGATTTTGCTTCTTTGTATTTCAAATCTTTGACTTAATTCTTGCGGTCCTGTAGACTGCTTTTAGGTCTTTGTATAATATTTTTTATTTCAGTCAGTGTATGCTTAATTTCTAGTTGGTCCTTTTTCATAACCTTGTTCATTTCCTCGAAGGTCTCATTAAGTTCATCCGCCTTTTCTAGGAGCCTCTTGAAAAACCTTATAACCGTGGTTTTGAACTCTATGGCCAATCGTTTTTTTTCTTCCATTTCTTTCACATCTGATTTATTTCCATGTCTCTGCATTTTGGCTGTTTCCCTGAGTTGGTCAATTAGCTTTGTGTGGTAGATGTCTTCTAAGGGACAGTGGCTTAGCCTCCCCAGTTACCTGAGGTAGATACTCTTGCCCTTAATGGGTTGCACAGTATTATTGAAGTTAAGCCTAGATTATTGTTGGTAGCACTAGGAGAGTTTGACCTCCAGGCCAATTGGCTGTGAGGATCAGCTGTGCTCAGGTTGGATGGGCAGAGTCTCCGGGCTGAGCAGGCAGCCTTGATTTCCAGTCAGCTCCACCCTACGCGGCACCTGGGTCTCTGTGCCTGGTGGTAATGGCTGCATGCACCTCTGAGAGAAAGCTGCCACTGAGCTCTACCCGCTGCCGGACAATTCAGCCTCTCCCCAAATGAGTCTTCACAGCTAAAGTTTCACCCAAAGTTGTAAAACAATGCAGTCCGGTGGTTTCCCGGATGAGAGAGCAAGTCACGAGTCCTCTATGCACGCTTACACACTTTTGCAGTTCCCAAGTTTACGTGCTCACTCTACAAGCTCACAGACCTCTGCAGCGCCTGAGTTTCAGCGTGCTTTCTTCTTACTGTCCAATTTCACCCCGTCTGAGTGTGGGTTCCCTGGACCTCTCCCGGAACTGGGGAATCAGTATAGTGGGACGCCTTTTTCTCCCTCTCTGTTCAAGAAAACCAGCCAGGTATCCAGTCACCCGCCCTGTCCACTCTCGCACGCACAGCTTTGAACCTCTGACTCTGCACATATCCTCAACTCTGACTTCTGCCATTCCTCTGAGACACAGTGTCCTATCTTTACTTTTATTTGTGCAATTTCCATTCAGCCAGCTTTCCGGTGATTCTGGATGATGTTTGTTCTGTCGTTATGTTGTAGTTTTGAAATTGTTGTGTGGGGCAGCAAGATAGGTGTTTACCTATGCTGCCATCTTGGTTCCTGCCCCCACTTGTTCTAATCAGTCTATTCAAATTTTCTGATTCTTCATGATTCGGTTTTGAAAATTAGGTATGTTTCTAGGTATTTATTAATTTTATCCAGGTTGTCCAATTTTTTGGCATATAGCAGTTTGTAATATTTTCATAGAATCCTTTGTATTTCTGTGGTGTCAGTTGTAACTTCACTTCTTTTACTTCTGATTTTATTATTTGGGCCCTATCCTTTTTTTTTGTTTGGCTAAAGGCTTGTCAATCTTGTTTACATTTCCAAAGAATAAGCTCTTGGCTTCATTAATCTTTTGTATTTTTTTGTTAGTCTCTATGTGATTTATTTTCACTCTAATCTTTATTATTTCCATCCTTTTACTTACTTTAGGCTTTATTTGTTTTATTTTTCTAGTTATCTTAAGTGTAAAGTTAGATTGTTTGAGATTTTCTTGCTTCTTGTGCAGAAAGAACCAAATTATATATTCAGTAACATTATTTAGCAAGACCAATGAATTGAAATCTGCTAATATTTCATTTACAAAACAGATGTGAGACAAACATAAACCACATCCTCAAAAACAATATTAACTTAAGGAAAAGCAATTTTAACTCAAGAAGCCATAACAACTGTAAGTCAGTCTCAATAGTTATCTAGAAGGTATAATAAAAAGTAAAATATCTTCAAAAATTAAGAAGAAATGTAATACTATGATATAATTTAAATTTTGAGTCTGAAGATTATTTAGCTGTAGTAAAAGGAAATAGCAAGTGCAATACTTTCAAAGCAACAACCAACATTAATGGTACAAAACCTTAGGTCTTCCCAGTCTATCCTACATGGCAATTTATTCATTTGTATTTTTTGTTTTAAAACATGAATTAAAATGAATTGTTATAAATAAGCAGCTTAGAGAAATGCTGTGTTCATTGGCAAGGCATCAACATTGAAGATTATGCTGTATATATAAAGATTTAACACTAGAAAAGTTATTGAATTTTAAAACTGATGTTATCCATTGAATTTCATTAAGTAAAAGTTTTAAAGCTCCTCATGTATAAAACCCTGGTTTTGGACCAACACCAAAATGAAGATGTCACCTTTTATACACACTTATTCTGATGCTTTTAATTTAAGCAGTTTGCATCCAATAACTCATTCAAAACAAGAGAAAATTATATAAATTTAAAAGCCACATCAAGTTGCATGCAAAAACAACACTCTGCTTTAGTAGAAACAGTCCATAAAAACATGGTGTTTTTACTTGATACTAAATGATATTTTTGTAGTAAAAGTCTCATTAAAGTAATACATGACTTATGAATCATAATGTAAATATCTGTGTTTTCCAATGGTCCTGGCCTTTACAGCAGAGAACCACTAGCAGGGTCACCTAAGACCATCAGAAAACACAGATATTTAACATTGCAATTCATAACAGTAGCAAAATTACAGTTATGAAAAGTAGCAACGAAAATAATTTTATGGTAGGAGGTCACCACAACATGAGGAACTGTATTAAAGGGTCGCGGCATTAGAAAGGTTGAGAACCACTGCTTTATAGAATGTTTCTGATTTCTAGGATCATTGCACATGGAGTATTTGCTAAAAGGAAATTAAAGTTTTCCTCTTCCTGCTAGAATAGAGTAATTGTAGCAGATTAATGCTTCTGCTTCTCACTAGATAAGATGATTTTAAAATAAAATGTTTAAGGCACTGCAGAGCCTTGGAAGCAACAGAGATTACAAATTCTAGTCACAGAAGACTGGTAGGATAAGTCCCCTTAACTTTGTGGCAGAGAGACCAACAGGTCTACTGGTGGCCATATGGGGCCAGCGTGCGGGACTGGTTCCCCCTCAGACATTTGAATCCTGAAAACTTCAGGGAAAAGACTAAAAATGTAAGCATGAAAACATCTGAAAGGCAGAGCCTACATTTTCTGTCTCTTGATACTGAGGAGGCCTGGTATGGAGGGGAGACGGGGAGGGCCCTGGTGAAAATCCTCAGCTTTCTATGAAAGCCTTGGAGAGAGGTCCCTAGGAAGAGGTATCATGATATTGGAGCTTGAGATGTAATGTGCTATCAAGATAAACCAGGGCAAGCTCAGACTCATGGCTACTCAGAAGTATGGATAAGTGGTTATGACCTTGATCATGTACCTTAGGGATAGCAGTTTGGGCAGGGAATCATTCCTGATATATGGTCAACAGATATTCCTGTGACTTTATTTAATGGGGCTGATGTGTTACAGGCCCGGGAGCACCACTTACAGAGAAGTAGCTGTGGTTGATTAGGAAGAGAGTCTGCAGACACTGTAGAACCTGGGAACCACTAACACACGGTGACAGTGCATGCTTTTGGTCAGCAGGCAGGGTCTCCCTTCCCACAACATGTTGAGCATGCCAGTTGGAGGAACTGGAAACTTCACTTTGGGGTTTCACACACATCTTTTTCCTGGTAGACTCAGAGATGAATCTATCCCAGATGACCAAGGATGACCTGGAGGAAAGTGTGCAGAGCAGCAGAAGGAACTGAAGACCCTCCTGCACACCAAATTCTGTCTCTGGTTTATGTGAGAGGTGGTCACGGTGGGTTCTTTATTTCAAGCAAAAAGAGCATACTTGATGAGTAAACAGCCCTAATAGGGAATGCTAGCTATTCCCTTTCTCTACACTTCCTTTAGGTGGCAGGGTCACTGCCTTAGGAAATTCTTCATGCATTCGGTTAGCTCCATGCCCACTGCCAGCCTGGAGCCTCCTATAAGCTTCGTATTCTCCTCCTACATTTAGTAAAAAGGGTCTCAGGACACCTTTCCTGATTCCCAGCTTCCTTCCCATCCTTTGTGGGTGGCAGCAACTTGCTAATTACTTCTTTTTTTTCCTCTATTTTTTTTTTAAATTCTTATTCTGTGCTCAGTGGCAGGACCCGCCTACAGAAAGCGCTGCAGGGCTGCACAGCAAAACTGCACCAAAAGTCCAGCCTGAAGCTGGGCTAGAGGGTGAGGGGAGGGAAGAGGAGGGGGCGGAGGAAAGGCTACCCAGAATCCAGTCCAGGAAGGGGATGGATCTTTGAAGAATCCAACTCTTGTGTGCTTTGTGTGCCTGTAAGGTCAGTGGCTCACTCTGTGTCAAGCACTAAGAGCTTCCATTCAACTGGTTCTGATGTGTGAATGTTCTTTTTTTTTCAATTGTTTGCCTAAAATGTATTTTTCTTCAATTTGGGAACTGCCTGTAATTAAACTAGCGGTGAGGTCTAATTGTAAATTACTTTGTTTTTTCATGCCCCTCCCTTTTTTTAAGGATTGACATAACATACTCTTTGCTCTCCAACAAATATTTCATGTTCTTTATATTGTTATAATAGTTATCTTTTCCTTCACTAAAAAGTCAGCCAGGCCTTAACAGTTTAGTTTTCACTAGAAACTCATGTTCTGTTATAGAAAACTCATGCTGTAAAAGAAGCCACTTTTTTTCCAGGGATAACTATTACTGGAAAGAGAAAGAGATTAAGAGGTTTTAAATATAAGAACAGAAGTCCCAATAAAAAGGCTTTGAGTGTACAGGTTCAAATTTCTGGAATTTGTATAAAAAATAGGAATGTTTTGTATGGGAGGCTATGAGAGGCATTATGGCATTGTTCCTCCCTTAAAAAAAAAAGATTTTTCTGGCTTGTGTTCTAAGCTCATAGGCCTTTGGACAACCTGGGAGAGATGGGTGCTCATTCTGGAGAAGCTGAAACAAAGACAATTTTCTCCTTTTTGTTTTTGGTGTTGTTTTCTTTTTGCCTTCTCCCTTAAGTAACAACTGGTTAGCAATGGGGGTCTATATACAGACCGGGTTCTGCAAACTATGGCTTTGCTTGGAAAGAAGAAAAACAGGTTTAGATTAGAAGCTGCTGCAATGGACAAGGTGTTTTCTAGATTTCATGGGTGTTGGGAGGTAGGATACAACTTCAGACTATCGAAAAACTGAAATACACGAGATACTGATATCTCGATTAATGAGACTTTTCGAGGAGTTTTATATTATTTGGACTCTGCACTCATTCTTTATTGTCCAAAGTTGGTGAGTATGACTGAGATGACTGGAGACTTGCTGCTCTGTCAGAAACTTCTGGAGGTACATCTCATCTGTCCCCATGGGTGCATAGGAGGAGTGACAGGTGCCTGGGAAAGCACACATGGTGTGTAGGCAGACTTCCCTGACTTCTGTGGGTCTTTGTCCCTACCATGAAAATTGCAGCTGTGCATGACCACAGATTTGGCTGAAGGCTCCATGGGACAAAAGAGAAAAGTGCAAATTGAGAAAAAATACCCTACCTTCCCACTGCTCTTCTAGTGTCTACTTCCCAGCACCAAAGGAAGAGGAATTATTAACCAGCTTGGTTAGAATCCCAGTGTGGATTGGGCCATGTTTGCTAGACAGCAGAGTCCTCTGCTTTACAAGGTGGTACCTCTTTGCCACCTCCTTATTCCAAGAAGTTAGGTCAGTCAACTCCATTCTCTCTCTATGACCAGGGACCACCTGGCTCCCTCCCTCCACCCGTATTGCTCTGTCTTCCTCCAGATGGCTCAGGTGTCACCTGGGGCTGTTGCCCTTGAGCATAAGACTCAAGCTTCTTGCATAGGAGGTATGAGCATTAGCTTATTTAATTCATTTATTAATTTAATAAGTATTTATAAAACCCGTCCAAGGGAAGATTCTAGCAATAAAAATATTTTAAAATGTTATACAGTGTTGACATTATGGATCATTTTTACTTTGATTTTTCTCAAATTTTCTGTAGGAGGTAAGTAATACTTTTATTTTTTATCTTTATTGTTCAGTTTATTAATTACATTGTTCCCCTTTTTTATTCCCCTATAACTCCCCTCCACCCTATACCTATCCCACCCTCTGCCCTAACCTCCCCCCCCCCCCACTGTCCTCTCCCAAGGTTGCAAGATTTTCGTCCAGTCTCTTGCTGCACTTCCCACACCCCTTTTCTCCCCAATAATTGTCAGTCCATTCCCTCTCTATGTCCATGATTCTGTTATATTCACTAGTTTATCCTGTTCACCAGATTATTAATTCACTTGATTTTTAGGTTCGTTTGTTGATAGATGTGTATTTGTTGTTCATAATTTATATTTTTACCTTTTTCTTCTTCCTCTTCTTAAAGAACATCTTTCAGCATTTCATATAATATCGGTTTGGTGGTGATGAACTCCTTTAGCTTTTTCTTATCTGCGAAGCACTTCATCTGACCTTCAATTCTGAATGATAGCTTTGCTGGATAGAGTAATCTTGGTTGTAGATTCTTGCTATTCATCACTTTGAATATTTCTTGCCACTCCCGTCTGGCCTGCATCGTTTCTGTTGAGAAATCCACTGACAATTGTATGGGTGCTCCCTTATAGGTAACTAACTGTTTTTCTCTTGCTGCTTTTAATATTCTCTCTTTATCTTTTGCTCTTGGCATTTTAATTATGATGTGCCTTGGTGTGGTCCTCTTTAGATTTCTATATTTTGGGGTTCTGTGTACTTCTTGGACTTTTAAGTCAGTTTCTTTCACCAGGTGTGGGAAGTTTTCAGTCACTATTTCTTCAAGTAGGTTTTCATTACCTTGCTCTCTCTCTTTTTCTGGCACCCCCATAATTTGGATGTTGGCATGCTTGAGGTTGTCCCAGAGACCCCTTACACTATCTTTAATTATCTGGATTCTTTTTGCTTCTTGCTTTTCCAGCCGAGTGGATTTTTGTTGTTTGTATTTCAAATCTTTGACTTGGTTATTGCAGCCCTCTGGACTGCTTTTAGGACTTTGTGTAATATTTTTTTATTTCAGTCAGTGAATGCTTGATTTCTAATTGGTCCTTTTTCATATCCTTGAGGGTCTTGTTCATATCCTTGTAGGTCTTGTTCATTTCCTTGTAGGTCTCATTCATTTCCTTGTAAGTCTCATTCATTTCCTTGTAGGTCTCATTCATTTCCTCATAGGTCTTGTTCATTTCCTCATTGGTCTTGTTCATTTCCTCGTAAGTCTTGTTCATTTCCTCATAGTTCTCTTTAAGTTCATCGGCCTTTTCTAGGAGCCTCTTGAAAAGCCTTATAACTTATAACTTTGAACTCTATGTCCAGTTGTCTTTTTTCCTCCATTTCTTTCACACCTGATTTCTTTCCATGTCTCTGCATGGTGGCTGCTTTCCTGAGTTGGTCAATTAGCTTTATGTGGTAGATGTCCTCTAAGGGACAGTGGCTCAGCCTCCCCAGTTACCTGAGGTGGATACTCTTACTGCAATCCTTTATGGGTTGAACAGTATTTTTTAATTTAAGCCCAGCTTCTTGTTGTTAGCCCTAGGAGGATTTGACCTCCAGGCCAATTGGCTGTGCAGGGAAGCTGAGTTCAGGTTGGATGGGTGGAGTCTCTGAGCTGAGCAGGCAGCATCAGCATCAACTATGCCCTATATGCCACGCGGGTCTCTGTGTTGGGTGGTAATGACTGCAGGCACCTCCAAGAGAAAGCCACTGATGGTCTCCACCCATTGCCAGACAACTCTGCCTCTCCCCAAATGAGTCTGTACCCCCAAAGACTCTCCCAGGGTTGTAAAACAAAGCAGTCCGGTGGTCTCCCGAACCAGGGAGCAAGTTGCCAGGGAGCAAGTCATGTGTCTGTGCTGTCGAGCACTTTATGCACAAAACTGCTGTTCCAAGCTACATGCACTCTCCTCAGACTCGGAGATCTCTGCTGCGCCTGGCTTTTAGGGTGTGCACTCTCCTCAAACTCAGAGACCTCTGCCTTGCCCGGCTTTGAGGGTGCGTACCCCAGACCTCGGACCTCGCCTGGCACTGGAGAATCTGTGCAGTGGGATGTCTCCGTCCTCCCCATTGGAGAAATCCAGCCGGGGTTGCTGCTGCCAGCCCTGCAGCCCGTGTGTGTCCATGGCTCTGAGGCTCCGAACCTCTGACTCCGCGCGTATCTTCAAGGCTGCGCTCCACCGCTCTTCTGAGTCTCAGTGTCCCACCTTTACTTTTATTTGTGGAATTTTCACTTAGCCAGCTTTCCGGTGATTCTGGATGATGTTTGTTTTGTTGTTATGTTGTAGTTTTGGAATTGTTGTGCGGGGCAGCACAATAGATATTTACCTATGCCACCATCTTGGTTCTCCGAGGTAAGTAATACTTTTAGATTTGTGTACACAAATGGGATTCATGCACACATAACAAATACATAAAACTGAGGAGATTCTGGACGCACTAGTATGTGTTTGAAATCTTGGATAACCTCTGTGTTCTAATTTGACTTTCTCTACAGTTTTTATGGTGCAGCCTGAGCTCCCCACTCAGAATAATCTAGATGAGAGGAAGGCTGTATGTGAATCATCTTAACTTCCCTTCCTCTGGTCAAGGATTTATTAGCCCCATGATGTCTGAGAAAATATTTGGTGTCCAAATATTTTTTTTTGGCAATCACTGTGGAGGTGACCCCCATCACTGATTCTAACTTCAAAGTTTTATCCAGGATATTACTTGATACCGCACCTTCCAATGGGCCAGAAGTCTATACTGAAGGTCTACCTTGCACTTGTACTTCTAGTGGTGGAAGCCTTTCTGGCCTACTTTGTTCTTATCAGGACATCATAGTAGCTAAAATGTCAGACTGCCTAGGCTCAAATCCTGGTTCTATCATTTGTTAATCCCTGTAAATATTGGATCTGCTATATTATCTTTCTGTCCCTCAGACTTCTCATCAACAAAAGGGAAAATAATGTCTTCCACTTATGGTTTTTATGTAGATTAAATGGACAATATATGCGAGGTACTCCATGTGGTGCCTGGCAAATCAGATATGCTTAGCTGCAGCTATCAGTATTATCATCTCTCTACTCAGGATGAAGACTTACCCAAATGACAACCCAAGGGTCAGGTCTTGTAATCCATGCACAGATCCCCAGAGACAAGCACAGACTATCCTCCTGAGATGACCCCAGCCACCTTCATGCCCATCTGCTGTGTTTGTTGTATAATTGGATATTGTGGTAATTAGCTTGCTATGCCCTTCAGACATGGCCTCACCCACTTGGCTGTAAGTCTAGACACAGCTTCATCTTAGGTAGGTCAGTTTCTCTCATCTGACCCACATATTCTTCTGCCAAATTTGGCCTCTCTCTGCCCTCATCTGTTCAAAAAGATATTATTCAGACTGATGTCAGATGGTTTACTTCTTATGTTTTCTTCTAGGAGTTTTTATGGGTTCAGCATCTGTAAAACAATTAATATGATCCATCACATTAAACATAACCAAGTATTAAAAAATCAATAGATGTAGAAAAAGGACTCGACAAAACTCAGCATCCATTTATGATAAGAAGACTATCAACAAAGTGGGTATAAAAGGATCATATCACAACTTGATAAAGGCTATATATGACAAGTTAACATCATACTTAATAATAAAAAGCTGAAAGCTTTTCCTCAAAGATCAGGAACAAGACAAGGATGCCTACTTTCACCACTGTTATTCAACATAGCACTGGAAGTCTTAGTCACAGCAATCAGATAAGAAAAAGAAATACAGGCATCCAAATAGGAAAGGAAGAAGAAAACTGTCACTATTCACAGATAACATGACACATGACACTATATATGAAAAACTGTAAAGGATCCAACAAAAGTTAATAGAATTAATTCACGAATTCAGTAAAATAGCAGAATATAAAATTAATACACAGAAACTTGTCATGCACTAATAATGAAAAATCAGGAGAAATGAAAAAAAATCCCATTCATAAATGCATAAAAAAGGAAATAACTAGGTGTAAACTTAACCAAAACTCTACCTGCAACCTATAAGAGACTGAAGAAATAAACTGAAAAGGACACAAACGGTAAGATATACTGTGCTCACATATATTATTCAAATGACATACTATTTAAAGCAATGAACAGGTTCAGTGAAATTTCTATCAAAATACCAATATCAAACTTCTCAGAACTAGAACAAATAATACTAAAATTTGTATGAAACCACAAAAAATCCAAAGCAATCTTGAAAAAGAAGAACAAAGTTGGAGGTATCATGATCCCTGATTCCAAACTATACTACAAAGCTATAAAATCAAAACAGTATAGTACCAGGAAAAAAATAGCAACAGCAACAACAACAACAAAATCCAGACACACAGATCAATGAAACAGAACAGAAAGCCCAGAAATAAGCCCTTATTTATATGATAAACTAATCTATGACAAAGGAGGTAAGAATAGACTCTGGAGTAATAACAATGTCTAACAAGTGGTGTTGGGAAAATTGAACAGACACATGCAAAGAAAATGAATCACTGTCTTACACCATATATAACAATAAACTAAAATGGATTAAAAACCTAAATGTAATGCCTGAAAGTATTGTTTCATTCTTGTGAAGAAAAGGGGTCTTGCAGAGAGGTCAGCACACATTTCTTCCTTCCATCTCTCCATCCCTATTCTGCTCCACTCACACTTCCAATCATCCAGGCTATAAGCATCCTTATGGGCCTCAAATTATCAAATGTCCCTCTATGTCCCACCACTTCAACATACCCATAGCTCTTCCCTCAGGTTGATGAGCATAAGCAAACAAGCATGGGAAAATAAATCCAGCTCCATTACCTACTACCTAAGCTGTCACGTTTTTCAGAGACTAAGCTTTTTCCTCAGCTACGATGGCGATGTCACCCGTCTCATGGTGCTCCTATCAGCATAAAATAAAAGGATGTAAGAGTGTTGCCAAGAAGTTGAACCCAAGTAAGTGCTAAATAAATGAGAACTCCAATTTGATGGCAGTCTGTCCACATGTTCAAGCCCATCTTGATTCATTTTCTCAAGCTGCCACCTCAGAGGCACTCTGCCTGGAGGAGTGCTTTGTACATTTTGCCTCTTCTCTGTCAATGCAGATTTACTAAAACCAGGCTCGGAGCCAAAACCAGGATAATTCTGAGCAAGCTGGAGGGAACTGTTCACCTTGCAGTCTTTCATATCAGCTTGTTGACTCATATTTTTACAAACATCACCATAATCCCCCCTGTGACGACTCTCTGAGGATACATTCTAGACTGTCTTCCATGATACCTCTGGTGGCACGCAGCAGGTCATGCAGACGATGTCCCCTTTTATAGTTTCTCCTCCCTGACAGCCATAATCCTGCTCTTTTGGTTTCCCTAATGTTATGTAACTATTGCTGCATAACAACCAGACCAAAAATGGAACAGCTTACACTAGAACTGTATTGTTATCTCTCACATTTATTTGAAGTGACTGGGTTCAACTTGGCATCTCCCCCTTACAGTCTCCCATGCTGTTGTGATGGATAGCATCTGGGCTGGACCTCTGCTCTCCCCTGGATGGGAATGGCTGTGGGCAGCTGCGCTGGCTGCATGCTCTTCCCATGCAGTCTCTCATGTGGCTATTTTGGGCTTCTCACAGCACAGGGCTCTAAGAGTGTGTGTCCAAAGAGGTATGAAATAGAATCTACCAGTCTGTTAAGGCCCCTTCTTAGAAGCTGGAACAGCATCACTTCAGCATGAAATCAGCACAGGATCACAGAGCCTACCCAGGCCCAAGGAGGGGACATGGACTCCACCTCTCAATGAAAAGAATGTCAAGGAATTTGTTGCCATCCTTAATCCTTCACACCAGGTAATCTCTCTTCCCCCTTACGCCCCTCAGATTCCATCCTCAACTCTTTGCACCTGCTTTAGTCTACCTTTCTCTTCCTGCCCTCCTGCCTTTACAGGTCTTATTCTTCACTCAGAATGACTCTCTACCACCTTGCCCCCAATACCAGTCCTTGTTTCTTACTGGCTAAGCCTGCCTATAGCTCCTCTTATTTGTGAATGGTGATCAATTCTGTGGCCCAAAGGTGGGTTGAATGTGCCTCTTCATTGACAGAGAACACAATAAGAAATACATGCTTGTCTCCCCTATTGGAATGTGAGAGCCTTGACAGGCAGACCATATATATTCTTTTAATGCATTCAGACACCTAAAGCTGTGATTCATTATTGCATTTTAAATTGCTTGATTTATTTGTGTGTCCTGAGTTAATATTTTAATTATTTGAAAATTCAGTTATGCTTTTTGTTGGTACATTTATTGACAAAATTATATTTGTACAGAATAATACATTCTTAGTATATTGATCACTCATTTGATGTATTTGCAAATATAAATATCTACTTTTTCAATTTCATTGTCACTCTTTTTTCTAAAACACTGAGCTATTGCTAGTCTAACAGGTATAAATATATATATTGTGGCATGGGGTCTTCTCAAGGTTGCCACAGAACATTTTTAAAATGTCATTTTTCTAAAGTGCTGTGCTAAACTTTTAGTTATGTTGAATATAAACTGGCAAGCCATTTGTTTATTATAGGACATTGCTATAACAAGTTTGTATATATTTGCTCAATTATGACAATATTTTATATATTTTACAGAACTTACTGTAATTACATTTTTCCAATGATGTTTAAGGTGTATCTTCATACTGCTGGTGAAGACAATTATTTTAAATGATTTGTTATTTGAGATGAATATATAGGAAATGCTCTGTATGTCACAGAAGCCTTGTAAATAGCACTATTGGTATATTAACTTACATACAAATAGCATCATTTAATGATAAAAAGTATATTAATTTACATACAAATTCACCTTTTACACATTGACACATGCAGGATGAAGAAACAGTCATGAGAGCTAACATTATTCTTTATCTTTATTTCCTTGCTTTAGAAAGATAAAAACTTGAAAGTTTTGCTCATACTTGCACCATTTGCACTGATACTGTATTTTAACCCTAAATTTGTCTATTTCTCAATTAGTTAAAACTCCTTGCCAAAGAAAAATAGGTGTGTAACAAGGAAGGACTTTTCCAATAAACTTTGAAAGTAGACTGGAGCATATAGTCAACTAGTCTAATTTTCATGGTTAATGAAGTTTTTATCCTTTTTGCTATTACTGGTATTTGGGAATCCCTATTGAGTACCATTAGTTGAGGGCTATCTTATCCCTAAGTCAAACTCACCCACCTTCTTTGGAATCAATGATGCTATCTGTGGAATAGGGAAAGATGGTAGTATTATTAAAACATATAGAAGTAGGGTTGAGAGAGAAGGGTGCATTTTCTTAGGGCTTGGCAGCTAGGCAGAGAAGTTTCAGTTGATGCAATAAAAAGGCACAGTCATGAGGCTTTTGGACAGATGGTAGTAGAATTGGGTTAAAGGCATTTATCTGGTACCAGTGTGCAAGATGAATTAGAGGAGAAAAACTAGAGTCAGGGAGGTATTAATAAAAGAAAATATCTTACTAGGAATTTTATTATGTCTAACAGCAACCACATCTTAAAAATCATGTCCTCTCTACATCTGATAGTATCAAATCTCTTGACAGTCTACCTCTTTCTGAATGTGCAAATGCAAAAAAGCGGGGAAGGATTGTACCCTTTTAAGAAGCAGAGACACCATAAGTTTCTAGAGGGCAGACACAGGCCTTTTATCATTAAATCTCTAGTCTTTAGAATATAATCATTCTCACAAAATGTTCATTGAGTGAATGAATGAAAACAAGAGTAAATATAAATGGAAGCAAAGCATGCTAGAGGATGTAGTATATCTTGAACCACAATCAAATGATAACAGGTAACTTCAGATTCCTGGCCATGTACCATTTCCTCTGAGCACTAGGCAGTTAGAAGAATAAACTATTCATTTCCTTCAGAAGTGTTATAGGGAATGAATACCAGCTATGAACAAGATATTGAATTAATAGATTTGTATACTTAGCACTCTCATTATCCAAATAGGGGGAAAGAGTTGTAGATTAAAAGTAATCTGTGTCTTACTTCACCTGGCAAACACAAGACCCATATAGGTAGTCTCTCATGCAATGGGAAATACACCAGTATGGGATCCTATGAAAAACATCCTTCCATAACTATGAAAATGATTTATCTTAAAAGAAATCAGGAAATTTTAGAAAATAAGCTACATAATGACAAGTTTGCACATTCAGAAATGTCAGGAGATCAGAAATCAAAGAAACAGTTTGGCATCAAGGAGCACTAAAGGGTTAGATCAAGCAAAGCCAAAACTGGATGAGAGGATACAGAAGGGGCAACTATCACAAAGCTGAAGCGCAGCTAGAAGAATCATGGAGCAAAAATTAAGCGAGTGAGCCATAAGGTCCTGAGTCCAGAGGCTGATGAATGAATGTGAACAAAATTTTCAAATTTTCCTTGAAATTAAAGGAGTAGCCCTCTGGGTTATTTTGTATGGGTGTTACCCAACTGTTATACATTACTCCCTATTTTTAAGCGTCTCATCAAATCTATGTCTCCCTTTCACATGGCATCTTTCTAAGTGCAGGCAATACAACAGTACAAAGAACAAAGCAGTTGAATGCTGCTTCATCCTGGACAGGAATGGGAAAAGTACTCACGTTCCACAAAGTAAGAGCTGGCATCAATCTTCCAGATGATCTGGCCCCGATGGGAGCCATTGACTCCACGGTTCTTATAGTCCAGAAAGTTTTCCGACAATACCTCATCTATATTCCCAAGAAAGAAAGAGAGTAGAGAAACATATCAGCTAATAGCATATATATAGGAATAAAAGAGCAAAGGTATTAATGCCTATGGAGAAAAAAGCATCTGGAATCATAGAATCAGAGAACTCACAGAATCAGTATCCAGAGGTAACCTCTGGACAAACCCCTTTTTAATGTAGAAATCTCTTCTCATTTCACAATACTCTTGGTAAATTATCATCTAGCTGGTTCTTAAACAACTACAAAAACAAAACTATAATTGCTTTTATGGTACTTTATTTTACTTTTGAAAACTCTTACATGCATGAAATAGTGTGGAAATCTTCTCCTAGGTGGGGAAAATAGGCAGTAGAGTAGGTGGAAGTTTCAATCATCTCCTCCCAGGTTCAAACTGGAAATACAACTAAATTATAGAACAATTAACCTGAATAACTAACTGAAGATTAGCTGTACATAAGTCTTCTAACCAAGGATTTACAGAAGCCACCTCAAAACAGGCAGAAAGGGTGTGGAGAGGTTAAAAGGCCTGGCCCCGCACCCACTTGTGATGGCTGAGAACTTGGAAAGATAATTCAGCTGCAAAGGTCCCTCCTTATGGAACATGGTGTTTCAACCCTATGCCTGGCTCCCTAGCCTGGAGCACCATGGCAATAAATAAGTACCTAACAATAATAGCCTTAAATGTCAATGGATTGAATGTGCCAATCAAAAGAATAGGATAGCTGAATGGATAAGAAAACATGACCCAATATATGTTGTCTACAATAGAGCCATCCCCGAACAGAAGACTCACAGCTAATAAAAGTAAAGGGATTTTCCATGCAAATGGAAATGGAAAAAATGCAAGGGTAGCGATATTTATATCTGAAAAAATATACTTCAATGCGAAGGCCATAACAAGAGACAAAGAAGGCCACTACATAATACTAAAGGAATTGATATAACAAGAGTATATAATGCTTAAAAATTATATGCACCCAATATAGGAGCACCTAAATATATAAAAAAGCTCTTGGAGTACTTTATGGGAGAGATTGATGGCAATACAGTCATAATTGGGGACATTAATACTCAATAGACATCATTGGATACATCTTCCAGATGAAAAACCAACAAGAAAACATTGACTCTAAATGACACAGTACATCAGATGGATTGAATTGATATTTACAGATCACTTCTTCCAAAAGATGCATAATATACATTTTTTCAAGTGCACATGGAATATTCTCAAAAAATAGACCACATGTTAGTAACAAAATAAGTCTCTATAAGTTCAAGAAGATTGAAATCATATCAGACATCTTTTTAGCTCACAATGGCATGAAACTAGAAATCAACTACACTAAAAACACTCAAAATCTTTCAAACACATGGAGGCTAGATAGCACATTATTAAACAATGCATGCATTACCAATGAGATCAAGGAAGAAATGAAAACCTTCTGGGAACAAACAAAAATGAACACAAAACAACCCCAAATCTATGGATTACAGCAAAAGCAGTCCTAGGAGGGAAATTCATAGCATTACAGACCTACCTCAAGAAACAAGAAAAATCTCTAATAAACTATCTAACCCTATAACTAAAAGAATTACAAGAGCAAGAGAAAAAGCCCAGAGTAGGTAAAAGGAAGGTTATAATAAATATCAGAGCAGAAATAAATGTCACAGAGATTTAAAAAACAACAACAACATAATACAAAAGATCAATGAAACCAAGAGCTGGTTCTTTGAAAAGATAAACAAGAATGATGAACCTCTAGGCAGATTTATCAATAGACAAAGAAAGAGGACACAAATAAATAACATCAGAAACAAAAGAGGTGAAGTAACAACTGATACCACAAAAATACAAAGGATTGTAAAAAAATATTACAAACAACAAATTGGACAACCAGGGAAAAATGGACAAATTCCTAGGAACATACACTCTTCCAAAACCCAATCAGGAAGAATCAGAAAACCCGAATAGCTCTTACTGGTTTGGCTAAGTGGATAGATTGTTGGCCTGCAGACTCAAGGGTCCCTGTTTGATTCCATTCAGGAGCATGTACCTTGGTTGTGAGCACATACCCAGTGGTGAGTGTGCAGGAGGCAGCTGATGATGTTTCTCTCTCATCACTGTTTCTAACTCTCTATCCCTCTCTGTAAAAAAAAAAAAAAAAACAACAACAAAAAGAGAGAACCAAGGTGGCGGCATAGGTAAAACACCTATCTTGCCGGCATACACAGCAAGTTTAAAACTACAACATAAAGAAATAACAAACACCATCCAGAATCACTGGAAAGCTGGCTGAGTGAAAATTCCACAAATAAAAGTGAAGATAAGACACTGTGACTTGGAGGAGTGGCTGAGGACAATGTTGAAGATATGCATGGAGAGAGGTTTGGAGAGCGCGCGCCAGCGGTTAGGGTAGGCAGCTGAAAACCGGCCAGTTTTCTCAAACAGGGGAGACAAAGATGTCCCACTGGACTGATTCTCCAGCTCTGGGCGAAGTCCAGGGAACCCGCTATCATACGGGGTAAAAACTGGACAGTGGGAGGGGCACGCTGAAGCTCAGGTGGCTGCAGGGGTCTGCCGGCTTGTGGAGAAGGCGAGCTTGTGAGGCGTGTGAACTTGGGAACAGCGCAGCTGTGTGACCCGTGCAGAGAGCGCTCGCGACTTGCTCTCTCATTCGAGAAACCAGTCAGAGTGCATTGTTTTGTGACCCTTGGTGAGACGTTGGATGTGCAGACTCATTTGGGGAGAGTCTGAATTCTCCAGCAGCCGGTGGAGCTCGGCAGTGGCTCTCTCTCAGAGGTGCTGGCGGCCATTGCCCCCGGCACAGAGTCCCTGGGGCCACATACGGTGGAGCTGACACTGTCTGCTTGGCCCGGAGACTCCGCCCATCCAACCTTGGCACAGCTGAGCATCACAGACACTTGGCCTGGAGGTCAACCCCTCCAAGTGCTAACAACGATTAACCTGAGCTTAACTTCAGCAAGACTGTGCAACCCATATCCACCTCAGGTAACTGGGCAGGCTGAGCCACTGTCCCTTGTAGGATGTCTACCACACAAAGCTAATTGACCAACTCAGGGAAGCAGCCACCATGCAGAGACATGGAAAGAAATCAGATGTGAAAGAAATGGAGGGAAAAAAACGACTGGACATGGAATTCAAAACCATGGCTATAAGGCTTTTCAAGAGGCTCCTAGAAAAGGTCGAGACCTATAAGGAAATAAGCAAGACCGATAAGGAAATGAATGAGTCCTACAAGGAAATGAACAAGACCCTCAAGGATATGAACGAGACCTGCAAGGAAATGATCAAGACCAACGTGGAAGTGATCAAGACCAACGTGGAAATGAATGAGTCCTACAAGGAAATGAACAAGACCCTCAAGCATATGAAGGAGACTCTCAAGGATATGAAAAAGGACCAACCAGAAATTAAGCATACAATGACTAAAATAAAAAATATTATACAAAGACCTAAAAGTGTTCTGGAGCACCCCAAGAACCAAGTTAAAGATTTGAAATATAAAAAGGTAAAATCCACTCAGCTGAAAAAGCAAGAAACCAAAATAATCCAAAAAATTGAAGATAGTGTAAGGGGCCTCTGGGACAACCTCAAGCATACCAACATCCGAATTATTGGGGTGCCAGAAAAAGGGAGAGAGCAAGACAATGAAAACCTATTTGAAGAAATAGTGACCGAAAACTTCCCACACCTGGTGAAAGAAATTGACTTAGGAGTCAAGAAGCACACCGAACCCCAATATATAGGAACCCTAAGAGGACCACACCAAGGCACATCATAATTAAAATGCCAAGAGCAAAAGACAAAGAGAGAATCTTAAAAGCAGCAAGAGAAAAACAGTTAGTTACCTATAAGGGAGCACCCATACGATTGTCAGCAGATTTCTCAACAGAAATGATGCAGGCCAGATGTGAGTGGCAAGAAATATTCAAAGTGATGAATAGCAAGAATCTACAACCAAGATTACTCTATCCAGCAAAGCTATCATTCAGAATTGAAGGTCAGATAAAGTGCTTCGCTGATAAGAAAAAGCTAAAGGAGTTCATCACCACCAAACCAATAATGAAATGCTGAAAGATATTCTTTAAGAAGAGGAAGAAGGAAAAGATAGAAGTGTAAATTATGAACAACATATATACATCTATCAACAAATGAATCTAAAAATCAAGTGAATTAATAAGCTGATGAACAGGATAAACTGGTGAATGTAACAGAATCACGGACATAGAGAGGAATGGACTGACAATTCTTGGGGAGAAAGGGGCTGTGGGAAGTTCAGCAAGAGACTGGACAAAAATCATGCAACTATGGAGGAGGACTGGGGGGGGGGGTGGAGGGTGGAGGTTGGGATGGGTACCAGGTAGAGGGGAGCTATTGGGGGGAAAAGGGGGAAGAATGTAATTAATAAACTGAACAATAAAGATTAAAACAAAAGAAAAAAAAACAAAAAAACAAAACAAAAACAAAAAAACCCCCAACAATAAAATACATTTAAAAAAGAAAACCCAAATAGACCAACAACAACTAATAAAATTGAGCAGTAATCTAAAAACTTCTGGCAGACATAAGTTGTGGACTGGTTGGCTTCACAGGGAAGTTTTACCAAATACTCAAAGAAGAACCAACACTAATCCTCCACAAGCTATTCAAAAAAACTCAAGAGGAGGAAAGACTTCCAAGTTCTTTTTATGAGGCCAGCATTATCCTAATTCAAAACCAGATAAAGACACTACAGAGAAAGAAAATTACATGCCAATATCCCTTGAATATACATGGCAAGATCCTCAACAAAATATAAACAAACAGGATCCAGCAATATATTAGAAATTTTATTCACCAAGACCAGTTGGATTTATCCCAGGGATGCAAATGTGGTTTAATATTTGCAAGTCAATTAATGTGATATATCACATAAACAAAATGAAAGATAAAAATCATATGATCATATCAATAGATGCAGGAAAAGCATTCAAGAAAATCCAGTAGCCATTTTTGATTAAAAAAATGTCAACAAAGCAGGAATAGAGAAATCATAACTCAATGTGATAAAGACCATAAATAAAAAACCACAGCCAACATTATATTCAGTCTCCCCCCCTACACTCCAGGCCTTCCTCAAGCTGGTTTTTATTATCTCTTCCTTCTACTCACTTTGGCCTTTGTTTTTTCTCTTTTTCCAGTTCCTTTAGTGTACAGTTAGATTGTTTACTTGAGTTTTTTTAAAATTTGATCTTGAGGTAGGACCATAATACTATATATTTTCCTCTTAGGATTGCTTTTGCTGTGACTCAGTTTTAGGGTTGTTGGTTCTCATTTTCATTTGTTTCAAGATACACTTTTTATTTATTTATTGATCTCAGAGTTAACCCATTCATTGTTTAGTAACATGTTGTGTATCCTCCATGTTTTGTGCAGTTTTTTAGTTTTTTTTTCTTGTGATTGATTTCTAGTTTCTTACCCTTACGGTCAGAGAAGATGCTTGATATGATTTCAATCTTCTTCAATTTATTCTTTCTTTTTAGTCCTAACATGTGATTCATCATAGAAAATGTTCCATGTGCACTTGAAAAGCATGTATGCTATGCTGCTTTGGGGTGAAATGCTCTGAAAATATAAATTAAATCCATTTTATTTAGGGTACAATTTAAGGTTGCTCTTGTTAATTTTCTGTCTGAAAGATCTATCCATGGAAGTCAACAGGTGTTAAAATCACCTAATATGACTGTACTACTGTCAGTCTCTCTCTTTATGTCCATCAAGATTTGCTTTGTATATTTAGGTGCTCCTATGTTGGGTGTATACATGTTTATTAGAGTTATATCCTCTTGTTGGATTTCTCCCTTTATCATTATGCAGTATCCTTCTTCTTCTCTAATTACATAGTCTTTGTTTTAAAGTCTATTTGTCTGATATAATCATTGGTATTCCAGTTTTTAATCCTTTCCTTTTGCATAAAATATATTTTTCCATCCTTTTACTTTTTTTGTGTGCATGTGAATCTTTTGTTCTGAGGTTGATTTCTTGTAAAAAGCATATATATATATATATATATATATATATATATATATATATATATCTTGTTTTCTTATCCATTAAGCTACTCCATATATTTTGATTGGCACATATAAGCCATTTACATTAAAATTATTATTGTTAAGTATTTCTTTATTGCCATTTTCTTCTTTATAACTATTTTCTTCTCCTTCTTCTTCTTCTTCTTCTTCTTCTTCTTCTTCTTCTTCTTCTTCTTCTTCTTCTTCTTCTTCTCCTCCTCCTCCTCCTCCTCCTCCTGCTCCTCCTCCTCCTTCTCCTCCCCCTTTCCTCCTCTTCTTTCTCCTCCTCCTCCTCCTCCTCCTCCTTGTCCTCCTCCTTCTTGATCAATGAAATCCTTTAACATTTTGTCTTACTCCCACATCACAGATGCCATATTTTTTTGAGTAGAGCACTCCACTCCATATAGGCATCAGCTTGGGGGAAATTAATAGCCCTACCTTCTGGATTTCCTCTTGCCCCATTCTGTGGAGCTCCAAACTACTGTAATACTGGTTTTATGGTAATAATCTCCTTTAGCTTTTTCTTGTCTGGGAAGCTTCTTGTTTCTTTTTAAATTTTAAGTGATAACCTTGCTGGGGAAAGTAGTTTTAGTTATAGGCCCTTGCTTTTCAACACTTCAAATATTTCATGCCAAGCCTCTTGTCTAAATGTTTCTGTTGAGAAATGGGCTGATAGTGTTATGGGAACTCCTATATAGGTAACTAATTGCTTTTGTATAGCTGCTTTTAAGATTCTGTCTTTAAACTTTGGCATTTTAATTATGATATGTCTTGGTGTAAGCCTCTTTCCATTCATCCTGTTTAGGACTCTCTGTGATTCCTGGGATAATGTGCAATTTTCCTTCACTAAGTTAGAAAAATTTTCAGTCATTATTCTTCATTTCAGATATTGTATTCCTCATTTCTGCCTGGTTCTTTGTTATGGCTTTTATGTCCTTTTCATGTTGTTGTAGTTATCACTAAGTTCCTTGAGTGATCTTATACCCATTAAACAAACAAACAAACAACCTATATCTGATAAATTGCTTGCCTTCATTTCACTTAGCTCTTTTTCTCTGTTCTTTCACTTAAAGCATGTTTTGTTTTGTTGTTTTTTTTGTCTCTAAATTTTGGCTGCCTTTTTGTGTTTTTTTTTTCTATGTATTAGGTAGATCTGCTCTGATTCTCAGTCTTGATAGTGTTTCATATGCAGTATGTGTCCTGTGGGACCTCATGGTACAGACTCCTTGATTACCCGAGCTGGGTGCTCCAGGGCTGCCCCTTATGTGGATTATGTAAGCCCTCCTATTGTAATTAAGTCCTAATTACTATTGGCCTGATTGTGTATGGAGTTCACACTCAGACTGGCTGACTGTGAGAATCATCTTGCACCAAAGTGTATGAGCTACTGTGAAGGTATTAACCACACAAAGCAAAATTTGCCTCAGCAGAGTGTGGTGCCTGCTGAGATATCCCTTTGGATATACCATTTGTGAAATTTATTGGATCCTGCTCTGATGTTGTCTGAAGCTGGCTACTGGGTGCATTGGTTTTGCAGCCTCTTGGGAGAGACTCTGGTGCAGGCCAATGGCACGTACACCCTGTGACTGGCCCTGAGTAACCTGCTTGGAGCTGCAAAGCAATCCACAGTTTGTGGCTGCCACTGCTGGCCTGGGTATGCATGGGAAGTGCATCAGGCTGGCTTTTACCAGCACCAGGCCTAGAGACAGGACACCAAAAGTCTCAAGGTACCCAGAAATCCTTCTGCAACTGCCTTTACCTGTCAGTTGCCTGTGAGACTCAGTCACTGGAAGAGCTTCTGGTGATACTTGAGTTGCATGAGATGATGACTCAGTGAGTCATCAGAGGAGGGTGAGTGTGTTCATCAGATTGATACAAGTTCAAACTCAATGCCAGTGCTGGGTTTAAGGCCACTCAGCAAATGTTTCTGAATCTAGCTACCACCTTCTGAGTGCTCACACACCTTTGTGGTGGGGCAGTATCTCAGGGAGTTGTTAGGGTGAGACCAGCAGGGTTTATCAGACCCAAACAAACCAAGAATAACCTGTGTGAAGGGAGGGCTGTGCACCACTCAGGCATATAAGGGGAAAATGGGCCCTGTCCTAGATCCACACACCTGAGTTTGTCCCAGATTCTCCCAGGAGCCTAATCTCAGCAGGGCAGGACCACCATGAGTTTGGAGAATGGGGTTAGTGTATTTCCCATGAAGGGGAGGTGCCAGTCAATCTTGAGGGACGGTGGGAGAGGTACACCCATCTCAGAGCCACACAACTCAGTCTGTCTCAGAATCTGCCCAGAGTTTAGAAGGGAGGAGCCACCAAGAGTCTGGAGTGTGGATCTAGTGGATCTGTCTTGACAGGGAGGTGCCAGTTATGTTCACAGAAAAGTGGGGAATGGCTTCCACCCTAAAGCCACTCAACTCAGTCACCAACACCTACTGAGTCTTCTCAAACTTCTGCATCCTGGCTCAGATAGCTGACTCCTCAGCAGTGTGTGAGCTCCACAGAATGGGGCAAAAGGGAGACCAGAAGGTAGGGCTATTAATTTCTTCCAGGCTGATGTCTATATGGAGGGGAGTGCTCCATCCCAAAAAACATGGCATCTATGATGTGGGAGCGAGACTCACTATAGCTATCATAGCAGTTGTCACATCAACTCTCTCCGCAGAGCCACAAATCCATCTATCTTCACTGACTCTAGTCCACTCTGCCCTCCATCTGCTGAAGCCCAGAGTGAGTGGCTGGGAATAAAATGTTGTGCATTGACTGAGTGTGCTTGTGTCTCTAGCAGACTCCTGTCTGGCAGACACAATTCCTGCTGATTTTCATAGCCAAGTGTTAAATGGGTATCTCCTTCAAGCTCTGTGCTCTAGGCTTGGGAGTTGGCTTGGGTTTGAGACCCCATACTTCTAAGGGGGACCATTCCCACCACAACTGAGATATCCTTCTGGAATCTTAGCCACTTCCTGTGCCCAAGGGGGAGAGAATGGGGGTGATTGGATAAAGAAGGTAAAAGAAATAGCTAAAGAACATATATACATAACCCATGAACACAGACAACAATGTGAAGTTATTTAATGCAAAATGACAACACTTTTGGTGGCATAACAATTCAAAAATAATTTTGAATTGGCCCCCTTAGCCATTTTTGCATTCTGCCTTTCCTACCTATCTTGATGTGGCTTCTTCTGTAAATCCTTGATTATAATATTTCTCTTGGCCTGGGAGAAGATGAGTGTAATGTACCTCTATTCCCCTGTCATTTTATTTTTTTTTAGCTTTAAGAAAAATATTTATTGTTTTTAATTTTTTTTATTGTTTAAAGTATTACAAATAGCAATACATATGTTTCCTTCCCCTGTCATTTTAGATCCTTCCCCTTGTTAAGTCATTTTTTAAAATCCTCAGCCAAGGATGTTCATTGATTTTTTTTTTTAGAGAAAAGAAGGGAGGGAAGGAGGGAAGGAGAAAGAGAGAGAGAGAGAAAGCAAGAGAGAAGAGAGAGAGAGAGAGAGAGAGAGAGAGAGAGAGAGAGAGAAAGAGATCCATTGGTTGCCTTTCATGCAAACCCCAACTGGGGACCGAATCTGCCACCTAGGTATGTGCCCTGGCCAGGAACCTGCAACCTTTAGGTTGTCGATCTATGCTCCAACCAACTGAGCTACATTGGTCAGGGTGTTCAGTCATTTTAATAAGGACTTAACAGAGTCAAGGAGATTACTGCTTTTAAAAATTGATGATCCTAAGAGGTTTTTTAATTTGTTAAGTATTAGTTTAATATTGGAATGTAAAATCTGGCATATGAGTTACTAAGGACCTTCAAATTATGAATTTTTATGACTCACAGATAATTTTGGGTTGGAAAATTATTTTTGAATTGTTATGCCACCAAAAGTGTTGTCATTTTGCATTAAATAACTTCACATTGTTGTCTGTGTTCATAGGTTATGTATATATGTTCTTTAGCTATTTCTTTACCTTCTTTATCCAATCACCCCCATTCTCTCCCCCTTGGGCACAGACCAGTCTGTTCTATATATTCATGCTTCTGGATCCAGAGGTGGGCAAAGGGGTGGGGGAGGGGACTGCAATGTCAACATTAAAAATTTTTAAATAAAAAAATAAGTTCACAGTTATCTATTTACAGCTACTAGGAAAGAGAACAAACTGTCAAATTAAGATGATGAGCTGTGTTTACATTTGTTTCAGTAAAAATGTCATGTTAATGCCATTTTCATTCACGGAATTTCATGACAGGTTAATAGTGCTGACAACCTTCCTTCTGAAGTCTCTCTTCTATGATGTAGGCTCCTAATTTTTGTCCGACCTCTCCAACTCCTCCATCCCCTTTTTGAGTTACTCCTTTGTGTCTCTCTTTGACAATGACTTTCTCGTGCTCTCTTTCTAGACAAAATACGTAAGTATCTACTCTCAGGGTGCCGATTACCCCAAGTCTCCACTTCTTGCCCAGATCTAGGGCTGACCTCTAAATCCATCAATCCATCCATCCTCACCATGGTTGAATGTTCCTCAAATGCCCCTCTCACCCTGCTTGCTTCTCTTCTACTTCCTGCCTGGAAAATGAATGGTGTTGACATCCACCACTGCAGGAAGGTACAGCTATAACGAGTTGATTTAAAACTAGATTCAGACTAAAAATTGTCTAAGGTTCTAAACAAGTAAAATTCATAATTCAAGTAGGGATGGGTAGAAGGGGGACTATGGCAAAATAGATGGATGCAGGACAGTCTCAATGGGGAAGCTAATGCTTAACTCCAGCTGACAAAAGCCTCGTGGAGCTACAGGCTCAGGTTGCCTAATTGAGGGCTTTTGTGAAGGAAGGTTAGAACTTGAATTTTAATGGAAAATCTCTGCATTTGTTAAGTGTTAATAATTAATCAAATTTAAAACAAAATGGACAAAACAAAATATGCTTTATGGGCTATTATTTTACTAATATTTGCTCTAGATCAATGTTATCCAAACACTTTTAATCAGGAACTGTTTTTAAAGCAAATTTAAATGTTACCTGTTTGGAAGTTCAGATTAATTCGTAACCACTATTTATATAAAAATCTAAAAAATTATGTTCCTGAATCATTATAATATTGTGTGTATTGTAACTACACTAACCAAACTGGTTACAAAACCTTTAAGAGAACAAAAGAATATTTCTCTGATACCTGGACAGATAAGAATCCTTATATCTTATCATAAAAACAGCCTAAGTTATAAAATACTCATAACAATCATCAGTTTCTCTGATATTTGATGATGTTAAATCTGTGTGTCTGAATGTGTAAATGCTTCATTGCAGAGACTGAATGCAAAAGGCCTGGCTTCTGTTGAACTTGCTGACTCTAGCGGCCCCTTTCACTTTGCGATGTGAATGGTCAACTTTCACCACACCTGATTCTATCATGTAAAACAGATGAAACATATTTTTCATGAAACTTTATTTCCATAATTTACAATTTGTGGGGTTTATGTTCTCTAGCACTACAAATCTGTGCAGCCATTTACCTTTGGTCATCATTCTGTTCTTTAGTTCCTGGTGTTTGTGTTCACTAAGTGAAAGCAGTATTACAAAGCAGAAAGAATATTGAAGGAGCAGGTAAAAAGAGGCCTATGATTCTTGTTGAAAACAAAAGTGAAATTAGCTCCAGGTAGATAGATGTATAAGTGGTAACAATGTTTGTGTTCAACCACTTTTTACCTTGCTATCTCATGATCTTCTATGGAATAGAGACGGCAAAAGAAGCTAGTGTGTGGTCTTCAGTATGTTAGAATTTCGTGCATAACACATTTGATTGCTAATTGTTTTCATTAACTTATAGAGTTTATTGAAATATTAAAGCCCGCAGAGGAGTGAAATATGAACAATATGCTTGTTGAATGCCCAAACCACATTCCTAAGATGTTATATCTGTTGCACACTGTTAGTCAGTCTGGCTAATTGCTATTCTACTCACCGATGAGATACATGCCTATCCAGTCTCCAGCGTCCACTTCCTCCTTTATGTCCCAGTGGATCACTAGGTCCTGGGAGTGCCCTATGGAGTAGTAGGAGCTGCTGACCATAAGCGTGGAGCGGCTGTCAGAGGTAACCAGGTCAGTGTCGCTGGTGGAGCGGGGGATGGTGACGGCGCCATGAGGGCCGGTCCTGATGGCCATGCTGTGGAACTGGCTGGGGTTGTAGCTGTGGCGAAGTGGCTCCTTGCTGCGGCGCCTGTTCTGGTTGTTTCTAGATGGAGATGCCATGGCGGCCAGGCCTAAAAACCTGTTCTGGTACAGATTCTGTGGGGATAAGCACACAATCAGCAGGGGCAGAAGATCTCAGCCACAAGGTCACTGTCTTCACAGGAAATGGAGGATATTCTGGGAGAAAGAAGCTGCGTGTGAGCAGCCCCCTAGGAAGGTTTGAAACACAAGAGCATTTTTCTCCAAACAAATGCTGTGGCTCTGGGTTCACATAGAGAAGGCAAGAAGGAAAATGTGAGCTCATCAAGGGGCTGTGTATTTCCAACTGGCTGGAGCCTACTTCTCCCAGCTCCCTCCAACCTGCTTGGTATTAGAAGGCCTGCATATGTGCAGAATGGTCCTGAAGGATGTCTGCCCCCAACCAAAGTACCGCCTCTTGAGTTTTCCAGCATCAATTCAATTGGATCTAATTTTATCCTTCGTTAGAGTAAATGATAGTTAATATCACTAAATATTTTAGTGATTCTCCAGCACTCAAGACCCTGCACTCAGCCTAGAACCAGAGGTGGCCCCCTGCTGGGTGAGAGGGTCATTTACTCTCTTTCAGTCTACATAATATCTCCAGGCCATCTGGAATTTTTACAAAATTTCTATCAGTATCTTCAGGCACATTTTTAATAAAATCCAATCTTAATCCCTCAGGGGCAATGTTATTGTCAAAAACATTGCCTCTGGCCTGGCCAGTGTGGCTCAATGGTTGAGTGTCGACTCATGAACAGAGAAATTACTGGTTGGATGCCTGAACAGGGCGTAAATCCAGCTTGCAGGCTCAATCCCCAGTATGGGGTGTGTAGGAGGCAGCCAATCTGTGTTTCTCTCTATCTTTATCCCCCCATCACCCTTCCTTTCTCTCTAAAATCCATAAAAAATATTAAAAAAAAAAAACACTGCCTCTGTTGAGAATAAAAAAACACATGTTTTTATTGTTTACAATATTGAAGTACTTAAAATAAACTGAGCTGTTCAGAGCAGTATCTTGATTGTATTGGATACAGATAGCTTTTACAACGTGGGAAAAGAGCATCATATAACATTTCTACAATGGATTCATTTTTGAAACAAGCAGAGGAATTTTAACTTCACCAAAGTATACTAACATTGGCATTTAGATACCCTTTTTTGGAGTTTCTGACAATTAAAGTACACATTATTCTACAACTAATAACACTTTTGTTTTTAAGAAAAAAAGATTAATTTCTAAAAATGGGTGTGGGTTGAATCATGCATTTTAGATCCCAGGGACTGTAAGTTACACACCAATCACATGCAAGTGACTGACTTTTTGTTTTGCTAGCGATGAGGATCAGACCCCAGCAGCAGTCTATTCTTTACATTATATAAGTCTATTCAGCAGAATTTTAGGCTTGTATTGTTTTCCATCTTCCAAGACCAGGGCACTTGGAAAAAGTCAGTTAACCTGATAAAGCCCAGTGTCTTCATTCTGAGTCCTTACTGGCCCCATAGCCTGCTTTTTTTTTAGTTTCTTGTTAGGAATTCCTCCGGTCTCACTGGTGGTAACCATGGGAGTATTATAGACAGAAATGGCAGACTTCAGAAAACATCTCATCACATTATTGGTGTCATACATTTTATTTTTAAAAATATATTTTATTTTAAAATAAAATATAAAGGAAGGGAGAGGGAGAGAGATAGAAGTATCAATGATAGAGAAAATCATTAATTGGCTGTCTCCAGCATGCCCCCTACTGGGATCAAACCCACAATCTGGGCATGTGCCCAAACCAGCTGGGAATTGTACTGTGACCTCCTGGTTCATAGGTTGATGTTCAACCACTGAGCCTCGCCAGCCAAGGCATACATTTTATTTTTTATAAAAAATGTTTGTCACTGTGCCATTCTGAAAACATATATACTATGGCATTGCCTGGAAAGCAGTCATCCTCTCAGGAACACAGGCAAAGCCTCTACCCCAGAAAGTATGAATAGCTCATCCCGCTTACAGTCACTCTGGTTCTCTGAGAATTTTGGGGAGAATCTCAGTAATATGACCACAATCCTGGATGCTTTGTCCACAATCCTTTGTAAAATCTCCAAAAAAGAAAGGCTGCTGCTGGAGCCCACTTCCTCAGTTTGCACATAGTTTACGAGGACTGACAACATCTTACAATATTATTATGGAGATTTAAATCTACTTAGAATTGACATAGTCATGCATATAATTATGAATTAGACCAGAAATTTTCAACTGGTGTGCCACAAGAATTTTTAAAGCATATAATTCCTGACTATTTGGTCAGGGGCACTCACCTCTGTTCGCTTAGATTATCAAATAAAAAAATGACAACATCCAACATAACTATATGGTGTGAATGAATCAAAATTATACCTATTTTTTGTCATATCAATAGAAATGTAATATATTCTTTGGTGTGCTGCAAAATTTTAGTACGTTATTACTAATTAGTTTATTGTTATTTAATAATTAGTGTGCCATGAGATATAAAAGATTGAAAATCACTGAATTAGACCAAACCATAATCAAGTTGGTGCAGCACCAATGAGCTTCCAAACTGTGACTTCTTAGACCATTTACTCAGTCTTTCTAGACCTTGGTTTCCTAATATGTAAACAGTTATTGTCAGAATTTAATGAGATAAGGCAGGTCAAGCTCTTAGCATTGAGAGTGCGCAATTAATAAAAACCTAAAATACTACTAGTGCTGCTTTAGTAAGGCAGACTCACTGGAATGTAGGTCCCAGATAGTTGGCTAGGGCAGACTTAGTGACCAAGAGTATCTTCACATTGTCAACAAAGCCCTTACACTTAAGCTCATTCTGAAGTGAACTTGCGGATTGTTCTTTATCATGGCCCTCCATGTTTGCTTACAGAATATAAACTGCAAAGGTTAAATGATGTAGTGTATTTGTAATGGTGACCTATAACCCATTATTTTTTGCAAGGGGCTCCCTTTACTTGTAAGGTTTGTACTTGAGTAGGACATTGTTGCACTGATGTTGAGAATGATAGATTTTTATCCTTGAAGTGCCAGTCAGAGTCTCAAAAAAGAGTATAGAGTGTTTTCCTTTTGTTGAAGATACTTATGCTGTGTTACTTTTTTTTTAACCAAAATTATCTGGAAACTATTCAATCTCCTGAAACTGTCAAATTACACCAGTGATCACTGGCCATGTGGTGAGAACAAAGGCATAGAAGGGAATATTAGTCAAGACAGACATTTGTCAGTAATTTACTAGACGGGCATAATGACATTTTCCTGAAATAAGAAAGACAACCTCCAAGGTGTTCCTTGAAGACCACGTTTCCTCAGCTCCCTGCCCCATTTTTTGCCCATATCCTCTCCAATCAGATTTGCTGGCAGGATTTGTATTTCAAGAATGTGTGCTACCACCAGCTCTGTTGTGAGCTCTCTTTGCATTCCTTCCCATTCTTTCTTAAGAGAGTGGGCCTTTCTGCTCTGTGATTACCAGAGTTCTGGTCTCACCAAAGGATTTTTATTTTGTTATGGCTAGTTGACCTGTTCATGCTCATCACTGTGAAGACCTTGAGTTCAGTGTTCCCCGCTCTTTATATTTCCCTGGACCTGGCATGACTCCTAGAATTATAAAGACCCTCAAAACTTTTGTACAGAATTTATTTTATTCAACTATGTCCCTTCTTTTTCCATAACAGTTTAAAATGGCTACTAAAATAGATAAAATATATGAAGACATGATAAGGTAGCAGTAGATGATGCAAAGAAAAAAGAACATACAAAGTCATGTAAGAAAAAGGTTAATATTAAACTATATTTATCATGTCCTAAATTGATTTAATTGTTAAAAAAATCACAATAGATATCTTGAATGCAGCAAGTGGATAGATGATTCCCCACATGCAATTCTTTTGTGACCATGTCTCCCCTGGGCATGCACAAGTGTTTTAGTTTACACTATAGATTGATCTACTGGAGGAAGCAATTTAATCACTATCTCTTCACATCTAAACCATGGCAGATAGATAACTGTCCTGTTTTTATTTATCTGTTTTTAAATTTTTATTTATTTATTTATTTGATCTATTGGTGTGACATGGTTCAATAAAATTATATAGGTTTCAGGTGTACCATTCTAAAATACATCATCTCTATATTGTATTGTGTGTTCACTACTCCATGGATGTGTCCTGTTTTTAACTGGCACTGGATAAAGGACCACTTTCTTCTTAGACAGTGAATCTAATGTTTTACAACTTCTCAATTCTTCCTAATTTCTAAGAAAAATCTTATCTCACAGAGGTCATACCATACTCTTTCCTCTCCCCAAAGAGGAGTGGCTCCCCCATTCTCTGGTCAGTAGCAAGTTAACTGGTATCACTGAATTGCTCTCAGCATTTTCCCCATCCCACCAAGTAATTCAAGTGCCTTTTATCTACTCTTACATTGGTGATAGCCAATATGACACTGATTTAAAAAAAATAACACACACATAAGAAAACAAACTCTCTGAGAATATTAGTAGTTTCAGTAATGTAATTTTCTAATAATTGGTTTCAATTAAGGGTCCTAGAGTTAGATTAAGCACAGATTTTAATTGACCTATTAAAAAGTGGATCCAGTGCATCAGCCACTGAAAACATCTGATCATATTGTGTCTTACCTCCAAGGGAGTAAGAATCCATTTGTGTGTGACTTAAAGAACACACTAGATCAGATGGATTTAATTGACATTTATAAAACATTTCACCCCAAAGCTGCAGCATATACATTCAGCTCAAATGCACATGGGATGTTGTCAAAGATAGACCACATGTTAGGACACAATATAAATCTACCAATTCAGGAGGATTAAAATCATATCAAGCATTTTCTTTGAGCACAATGGCATGAAACTAAAAATTAACTACACTAAAAACACTCAAAACTTTTGAACATCACATAAATAGCAAAATATTAGGAATTTAGCAGGAGGCTAAATAACATGTTGTAAAACAATGAATGGGCTACTAATGATATCAAGGAAGAAATAAAAAATTTTCTGAAAACTAATGAAAATGAAGACACAACAAACCAAAATCTAAGAGGCAGAGCAAAAGCATTTCTGAGAGGGAAGTTCATAGCATTACAGGCTTACCTCAAGAAACAAGAAAAATCTCAAATAAATGATCAAACCCTGCAACTAAAATGATTAGGAGAACAATAGAAAACCCTGCATAAGTAGAAGGACAGAAACAGTAGAGATCAGAGTGGAAATAAATAACATAGAGACAAAACAACAACAATACAAAAGATCAATGAACCCAGCTGGTGTGGCTCGGTGGTTGAGTGTTAACCTATGAACCAGGCGGTCAGATTCCCAATCAGGGTACATGCCTGGATTGCATACACTGTCTCCACTGGGGGTTATGCTGGAGGCAGCCAATCTATGATTCTCTCTTATTATTGATATTTCTTTCTCTACCTCTCCCTTTTTCTCTCTGAAATCAATAAAAAGGCATATTAAAAGTAAAATAAATAAATGTTTTAAATCCCTAGCAAGTTTGCTTGGCCTATATGATTGTGCTTTGTCTTGGTTTTCCACGCCCTGCAATAAGAAGTTTGTCACTATCACTCTATTAGAGTTTAGAACTCTGACCTTAGCCCTTTCCTCTTGCTTAGGGCCATAACCTGCCCTGCTAGTATTAATATCCTCCCTCCCGAAAGCAGAATTCTTCTCAATTGCTTAGATGAACAATTCCCACAGCACACACAAGAAATAATGAATTAATAGATGATACACTAAAAAAAGCTGTATAAGTGCTGCATTTCTAAATCCCCTTGTCACATATTAAACACTTTGAGAGATCCTGCAGCAGAGCTATCAGATTCAATTTATTTAACCTAGTGTTTCCCAAGCTTACTTGACCATAGAAACCTTTTGTGAACAACTACTAACATCTCACTTTGGAATATTAATGCATTTACTCTATTTCTGTAAACATCTGTTTGTGTTTTTTTCATTTAGGAGAACCACCATTCTTAATACAGTAATCAGTTAAAGCTAACAGAATGAATAAATAATAAAAGCAGTCAGCAAGAGGGACCTGGAGAGTATTATGCTAAGCGAAAAAAAGTATCATGCTTACTCATATGTGGATCTTAATGAACAAAATAAACTGATTAATAAAATAGATTCAGAGACATAGAAGCATGAAACAGGCTGCGGAATCTCAGAGGGAAGGCAGATGGGTGGGTGGGTGAGAAGAAATCAACCAAAGAACTTGTATGCATATATGCATAACCCACAGACAATAGGGTAGTAAAAGCCTGGGCAGGAAAGTGGGGGAGCTGAAAGGGTCAATGGCTGGGGGTGGAGGCAGGGAGGAGAGGAAGGGACATATGCAATACTTTCAACAATAAAAATTTAATTAAAAAATAAATAAAAACAGTCAGCAAATACCTTTCTATTAATAATCATTATAACACAAGTTGTTAATTTTTTTGTTAATACTCACCCAAGGATATGTTCCCATTGATTTTTAGACAGAGTAGAAGGGAGAAAGAGTGATAGAGAGAAACATCGATGTGAGAGGGACACATCGATTGGTTGCCTCCCTGCACCCAACCAGGGCTGGAGAACCTGCAACCAAGGTCTGTGTCCTTGACTGGAATTGAACCGAGCACCCTTCAGTCCACAGGCTGATGCTCTATCCACCGAGCCACGCTGGCTGGGACTTAATTTTTGTTTCCTGATTCATATATCCATTATATTAAAATGCTTAGATCTCAGGTTGAAATTAAGCATTAAGTAGCAGAAATGGGACCAAACAAATTATTTGCAATATATTATCTATATATGTTTTTTTTCCTTTTTCTGGGGGTAGGGGGAAAGCCATATGCAAAGAAGGAAGATAAAAAAGGGAAGCCTCTATTGTAGAGGTTATTGCTTTTAGAGCAGTAGCTTTTATTTAATCACTCCCTTGGTACACATTAGCCTAATGTATCACTTGTTAATTATTCCAGTATTTCACTGTGATATTATTAATCAGGAGAAAGAATATTGGTGCTCATATTTTACTCTACTGCATTCTAACTTGGTTCAAACTTATTCTTCCTTTTTACAGTGCTCAGTAGACCTCTTATGCCATACACATAGCTTTATGACCAACATACTAACTCTTCATATTTACTATTTTGGGTAGTATGATAAAGCAAATAGCCAGTCATTATCCGTTTCCTTAAATACTCTCAAAATATTTATGGTGGCCTACCATGGATCTAGAAGGTACAATAACTTGAAAAGAAATTTCTCATCTAATAATAGGAAATGAGTTGCAAGATAATGAGAAGTACACTTTAAAAATTAAAAAGTGCACTAGAAAAGCCATGTGTTAACTTGTTTTATTTTTATACCTATTCATGTGAAATAATAAGGTCAGATTCTTGAAAGCAGATGGCATCAATTTTTATAATAAGGAAGATAAATCTTCCTCTCTTAATTAACTATAATTCAAATTTAAGTAAGGATCCCTTCCTCAATGACCCTCTTTACATGTGCTCAGAAACTGCATTCTTTTCCTTCAGAATACTCATATCGGCTACGACTTGAGTGACTTTTCTTCTTCACTAGATTGAAAGCCTGGAAATTGAGGTCTCATCATTTTCCCCCTGGACCCAGCATAGCATCTGACCTAGTGTAGCCATTTCATGAATATATCATTGAGTAACATATGTTAAATAGTATATATTTTTTGAATATCTGTATGCAATGAAGGCTAGAGCTCTTATAATAAGGTAATGTGGCACCTGAAATAGTATTTGACTTCTCAATTGTTTTTACTTAAAACTCTTTTGCTTAAAAGTAAATTAATAAGCACCTTGGATCACATTAGGCACACCTACTGAGATTTTAGATGCTCTGATTCTTAAATAATACAGAGTTAGGGTTCTCAATTTTAATTTATTATATTGATTAACTAGATCTATGTGCTTCCCCCTCTGGAATTATAATATACTTTTTATACATAAATATAATAAAAAAGGAATGGATTACTTGTGTAAGTGTACAGAGATTCTATTGGGTAGCCCAGTGAGGAATGACAAAGTGATTTGAGAGAAAGTGATTAAATACCCTTTCCTCTAGTGACACCAAAGAATCTTAGAGCCATAAGTGATCATGTTGGAGGCAAGTTTAGATAACAATTACAGCTCATTCTGTGGTTTTCAAGTACAGAGGGGCCATTTTGCTAGGAGGTAGGACCAGTGCTGAAAGAAAAGAGAGGAGAGATAATAATTCAACAGAGGAGGACTTAAGAAGTCCTGCTGCTCACACATTTTAATATATGATGATCCAAGGGAGCTGGAGAGCTGACCATCTGTAGAAATAAACCAAGGTGGAGGAGGGAAGGCAGTTTTTGTTGAGGTTTCTGTGACTATGGTATCAGTGGATTGGATATTGACTTAATGCTTTCTTGTACCTTCTGCAAAATTCCTGAACATAACTTTCCAGTAAGAGTGTTTGTCTAGAATGCCAGATATTTTCAAGAGGGCTGGGCAAGCAAAATATTGTTTCCTGGCAATCCTATATAATAAAAGCCTAATATGCTAAGTGTCTGGTCATCGTTCAACTAATCAAAGCATGACATGCTAATGATATGCTAAGACCTCTCAACCACTCACTATGATGTGCACTTATAGGGGGGATCAGACCAAGCCAACAGGTAGACATCCCCCAAAGGGTTCCAAACTGTGAGAGGGTGCAGGCCGGGCTGAGGGACCCCCCCCACCACTCTGCCCCAGTGCATGAATTTGGTGCATCGGGCCTCTAGTACATACATAAGTAAAGCTCATACTTCTACAACAAGAATATAATTTATGCATATCTAATTGGTGTGCAAATAGATACTGCATCATTATCAATACTACCATTATCATCATCTTCATTATCATCATCATCATCATCATCATCATCATCATCATATCTACTGATGTTGAGCAACTACTATGTGTCAGGCATGTGGCAAGAACTTTCTCTCCATGCTACCCACCATCAAATTCTCTAAAAAACCCAAGTGCCTGCTCTGTTATTATCCTTATTTTGGAAAGGGGAATTCATGGCTCCATGCAGTTGCCAGTTGTTTCCAAACTGTCCATCAAAATGATCTGATAAAATGCAGATGCCTGGGCCTCACCAGAAAGCTACTGAACCAGGGTCTCTAATGGTGGCTAAGTGATTAGAGCATTGGCCCACACACTGAAGCGTCACAGGTTCAATACCCAGTCAAGGGCACATATCTGGGCTGCAGGTTCTATCCCTGGCCCCTGTGGGAGGCAACCAATTAATGTGTCTCTCACTTTGATCTCTCTCTCTCTCTCTCTCTCTCTCTCTCTCTCTCTCTCTCTCTCTCTCTCTCTTTCATCCCCTTTTCCCCTTTTTCTAAAAATCAACGGAAAAAAATATCCTCAGGTGAGAATTAACAAAAAAAAAAAAAAGAAGAAAGAAAGACGGTGTAGCTAAGCAAGCAGACCCAGGATCCAAATATGCTGACACAGTCTGTACTGAGACCACAACAGGACATTAGTGATGCCGTATTCTCTAAGAAGTCTGCACAATGCAAATGGGCATGGGGCAGAGAGCAAAGAATGCTAGGGGACCCTAGTTCTTGTTGAAAAAGGAAATTATGGTCTCTAAATATGGTACTACCAAGGAAAAGAGGCATCTCATCTCTGGCGGCATGTTAAACTGGCACTCCTTTGACTGAAAAAGAAAATCACTTACTATACACTGCTCAAGTAAGCAAAACTCAAAATAGCTACGCACATACACAGTTTTATCACCTGCTGTCTGAAGATAATATCTATGCAATGTGTATGCTCTATTTTAAACTAATCTTTGTATTGAACACAAAGCATCCTTCCTGTACCTGCATTCTTTTCTCGAGTTGAGTCTGCAAAGGGACTAGAAATACATTTCCCTTTAAGTGAGGAAAAAAAATATGTTTAAAAGACAGTCCAGACCTTTTATAAAAGCACTGGCTTAGAAAGAACAGGACAGATTATGTATCCAAACAAGACACCTTCTAAAGAATGTAGCAGAAAGATGTTCAAAGCAAAGGTGCTTGTAGCGCTGGTCCTGCTGGGCATGGTTAATAGAAAGAGTAGACCTTCAGTCACTGGTCCTCTGGGCTGCTGCGCCAGGATGATGCTCACAACAATTGTTATGTTATCACTTTTAGTTTGGAAGACTTAAGCAAGAACACAAGTTACAAAACCATAGATTTCCTTTATTACATAGGGTCTGGGGTCAGGGAGAAGGAACTGATCAGGAACATTCCGGATCAGGAGGGAGGTGTGCAGTCATGAGCAGACAGGAGCTGAGTGGATCCCCTTGAGGCCTGCTGTTTCTCTCTGGCTGATCTTGAATGTCACACAGCCTCTCAGGCCTCACTTTCCACATGAGAAGTTTTAAAGATCCTGCAACTCTTAATGCCCTCTTCTTTCAAGCCCTGCCATGTAACACATGCTCTGATTGAGAGAAACCTAATGAGCCATGTTTTTGTCCCAATTTCTTCCCTTCCCTTCCCTCTAGCCACAAAAGGTAGTCAATTCTGTCAAAAGACCACATCTTACTTCTGCCTCCCTACCCCAGGAGCTTTTGGTCAAATTCTGAAAAACCCAGAAGAACTGACTTGCTAAATTTTTTGGAGAATGCCAGTGGTTGGCAAACTGCGGCTCACGAGCCATATGCGGCTCTTTGGCCCCTTTAGTGTGGCTCTTCCACAAAATACCATGGCCTGGGCGAGTATTTGGAAGAAGTGGCATTAGAAGAAGTTTAACTTAAAAAAATTTGGCTCTTAAAAGAAATTTCAATCGTTGTACTGTTGATATTTGGCTCTGTTGACTAATGAGTTTGCCGACCACTGACAGCTAGACATACAGATGACCTACTCAGATGCTCTTTAAGGTGTGATCATGGTTAGGGTGCCTTGAGTTAGGTGGGCCTGTCTGCTCCTACCTAGCACAGCTGTCTCTGAACAGGCAACTTTGCTCCTGGGGGCCAATTGTACTGGAAGAAACTCTGTTAGGCTGCAATTCCTGGCAGAATTCTACTCCCCCCCTTTTTTTAATCACAGGTGTCACTTCCCTCTAGTACAACCAAAATCTAAGTCTGACAGACACAAAAATGCTAATCATTGTTAGCACAGAAGTCCTAATGTTTGTTTATTTTTCCAAAACACCATCTTTGGCAGGCTTCAGGAAACCCATCTTTGAGCAACAAGATACTTCTTTTTGTAGCAGAAAGACCTAGAGGGTAGATTTCTTTTCAATTCTTAGTCACAGATACTGTGGACAAAAAGGGACCACATACTAAATCTGACAAGCTCAGGGGAGATCTGCATGGCAGCCTTACAAACTCAAAGACCTAAAGTGACCACACAGAATGATCTGAAATGAAAACTTTCTAATTAAAAGCAGTTCAGGTGGGTATTGCTTATTCCAGTGCTACCCAAGAACCTCACTCACACTCTCCGGTAACACAAGAAATTGTGGCAATGCTCCTATTTTACAAACCATTCTTCAGGAGCATCAGTTGTGCTCTCAGTCCTCTCTCCCATTAATCGGGCATCGATCACTCAGATAAATTTTCAGTATAGTTGGCAGTTAGACAGATAAGATCAGAGCAAGGACTATTGGCCAGGAACAGAAGGTCACCAGGGTGCCTGCCTAGCATTGGGTAAAATGGGGGGGGGGGAGAGAGACATCTCCCCAAGGGTAATCTTTCCTCCCTACCATATCGATGGTCTTGTGCTTTAGACCCCCTGATCTTTCTTCCCCAGAAATAACATCTAGGCCTCCTTTGTGTGTCAGCTCCAGGCTCTGAAAAGCAGCAAAATCAAACAAACACGGCTGACCTCAAGACCAGCTTCATTGAAGAATGACCTGTCCTGGTGCAGACCAATCAATGGAAACCATGACCCTGAAAGGACACATTGGAAAGCTGATGAATATTCTATTGAGATCCTCCCCTAGGACCGCTCCTAAAAGTTCTATCATTATAAGCCCTTAAAGGACCCAGTGCTCTCCCTCCCAGGGGTCTGTATGAGGGTAGGACACCCACAGTTTTCCCTTATCCTTCTTCTTCCCACCAGGCAGGTTAAGTTTATCTTTTCTCCTAAGCTTCAAAGACCCTTCCCTTGGTTCTATAACTTGTTTCTTCACCTCATTTCTCCTATCTCTGTGCCTTTCTAAATAAATATCCCCTTATAGTTTGAGTCTTGGCTCTGAATTCTTTCCTATCTAGATCTCAGGCCCCAAAGTTGCTGAATTGAGGTCCAATCTGACCCAATGGGTCTAACACCCGGTGCCATTCTTGCTGCCAACAGAGGGAGAATATCCAGCCATTACATTTCCTGGATTACTGAATAAATTGTTTCAAGTGATCTGTAAACACATTAGCTTTGGGGTTATATTCAAGGAGTCTTATTAGAGGCAAGGCTTGTATCTGAAGACCCACATGAACTGAGATTCTCTAGGACAGGGAACTTTCTAAGGATACCAGTCCTAGAAAGAGGAGAGGAGGAGCATTCTCCGGGAATGTCCAATGCACCTACAAAAGGAAATACTTAGTTGTTCTAAAGACTTCTTACTATATTGTTAAAGTCAAAGAGAAAATTCAGGAGTCCCAGGAGAATGTATACAGATGAGGGTGCTGTGTGTTGGGGGAGATGTTTTCTTAGCAAAAATCAAGCTTTCACCAAATGGAGAAGACAACAGGGAGGAATCAAGACTCTGCTGCCAGCAAAACAAACTAAGAAAAGGGGCATTAAAAATTACCGAACTGTGACTGTCCCCGGACATTTGGCAGCAAATGACAAAGTACTAATTTAATGCTTCTTGAATAAAAGACATAAAGTGCTCATTCTCTAAGTTACTTTAAACTTATTTATCAATTAAGAAAGCTCTCTTCTGGGTGAGTTGGAAGCAGTGGCCTGTGGTGCAAGAGAAGACCTGACCTTGACCCTTCTGTGAGCTGATGGATGCCACGACCCTCACTGAGCATCTCCTGGCTCCCTTGTCCTCACTGCAGAATTATTTCAGGGATTAACTGGATACACATGTGGATGTGCTCAGTAAATCTGCAAAGTGCTATGCAGGTGTAAACTTTTATTTATTTTTTAAACAAAAGCCTCATTTAAGGATTGGCTCAATGCATACTCCCAGGGCAATACCAGGGCCCTATGGACGGGGATTCCAGCTCAGACAGACAGCCTCATTCGAATCCCTGCTCCTTTCATACCAGACACTTTGGAGCAATGACTTAGCCCTCCATGGCTCAGTTCCCTCTTAGGTAAGGTAGGAACAATGGTCATACCCATGACTTCAACTTGTAGTGAGTTAGAAAGGAACTCACCCATGAAAAGCATCCAAGACAAATCAAGATTTGTGGGGCAATCCCTAGAAGTTGTAGAACTTGTGAAATATAGAAAGGAGGGGACTTGGAGGGATGTCTGACAGAAGCTGGGAAAGCCCTTCCTGGGAGAGCCACCAAGTGCAAGAGGCCCTTCTAATGAACCGGCAACCTTCCCTGGGGCCTGCCTGGAAAGATTGCTGCTCTTATCTCCAGGTGTATTTCTGTGTGTCCATATTTACTGTAAGGTAATTAACCACAGGCCAGCAAAGCTTCTGGTTGGCATTTGGGAAGGACCATTATAAAGTGGTGTTTTTTTTCAGGTATAAATACACTTTTCACAACTGTACATTCACATCACACAAGAGCAGTTGTCATGCAAAGAAATTTATTTTAAAATGGAGCACAGTTGAGTTTGGGGTTGATGAAGGTGATGGATCTCAAATGTCAGGACTGCGCTTGAAAGAATCTCTGGGCTGGGTAACCACACTAAGCTGTGGACTGAGGCACATTCCATTATGAGTGGAGTGGGTTTATAATGGAATGACATGGATGGGTTCTTATAATCAGAAAAACACACTGACCTTCACACTACACAGGTGCAGCAGCATAATGACCCACCACGTGTATGCGCATCAATTCCTGGGGAAAATCCAATGAGGTTAACTCAGTGTGTATCCCAAGCAAACAGAATCAGTGACATTACCCACATAAAGAACTTGGTGCCCCCACACCCCACCAAGATGCCTGTTCTGGGCAACCAACATGTAGGAAGAAAAATTACATGAGGATGATACCTACTTTAATAAATGGACAAAATTTATAGCAAGCAACATATTTTGTGTCATTCATGAATAATTTTTTTAATCCTCACCTGAGGACATGCTTAGAGTGAAGAAGAGAGAAAGAGAGAGAGAGGAAAGATCAATTAATTGCCTTCCATACGTGCCCCAACCAGGGATTGAACCCACAAACCAGGTATGTGCCTTGACCAGGAACCAAACTGACAATCCTTTGGTGTACCAACTGAGCCACTCCAGCTGGACATGAATAAAATGATTTGGCTTGTAAAATTAAACTTTAAGGAGTAAGAATCATGAGCCTACATTTTTTTTCTTTTCAGGAAACCAAGATTTGGTATGGTGTCTTTGGAGAGGGTAAGTTCTGTGTTTGAGAAAACTAAAAAAATCCTCAGATATGCTCCACTCATAAGACCTTCAACCACAATGAAACTGAATCTATAGTTAAACTGCCGAAAATATCACTGACCCATCTTGGTGCCTTGCTCAGTTAGAAATGTACTCAGATATGTAAGACTGAAGACGGGGCACCATCCCCATACATGTAGAGTCTAGCAGAGCATGACACCAAATGGCAATCATTGGTCACAGCATTTTAGGACACAGAAACCTTGTCAAAATGCAGACCTTGAACATAAAGATGCCAGGCACATGAAAATTGCTGAAGGTATTTTACCAGGGTCCTCTTAAACCAAATATCACTTTAGTTTATGAATCTTTATTCTGATTTTATTACCTCATCTTCCTCTGAAGTTAAAGTTGCTATAAAAGTAATCTATATGGTCTTTTTCCAGAATAAAATATTATATGAAGTAAGGCTTTCAAACCCCTGGTGAAACCTGAAGTTTTGCTGACAAATGAGCTCATATGTGAAATGAATCAATCACAAGCTTGCACTCTGAGTGCATAGATTAGGGTCCCATCCCTGGTGTGAGCAAATTTGAATGGGCAGGGGAAAGGGGAGAGGAGAGGAGAGAGAAAGAGAAGAGAAGAGAGAGAGAGAGAGAGAGAGAGAGAGAGAGAGAGAGAGAATTTGACCTCCATATATTCAGATTCTGTTTTGTGCCATCTCCACTCTAAGTGCTGCTTGGCTTCTCAGTGGTGAGGAAACTGCCTGGCGGTTCCTCCTTAAGGCCTCTTTCCCTGTCATGACCATTGGCCTCCCAGGAGCACCCCAGGAGTCCTAGCTCTGCTCCATTTGCTGGAGGTCCTCAGATCTTCATATGTTCACGCTAGGGGCCTGTATTCCTGCCCATGACCTCAATTACTATCCAAATATTGATAACTCCCAATTTCTGTGACAGCTTCAAGCTCTCATCTGATGTCCAAAACTTAGCACCAAGAATACTGGTATAAATTGTTTTCTTACAGTTTTTTAACTGTTTAACTGAAAAACATGATGCTGGCAATGAAGAATAAGAGCAGAAGCAGTAGTGGAGACTTAAAAAATGACTAGTGTCAAACAGGATCCAGCTCTAGGGGATCCAAGATGACGGTGCAGTCGGTGGAAGCTACACTCACCTCCTCCAAACTGAAATTACAACTAAATTATGAAAAAATCATCCTAAATAATCACCTGAAGACTAGTTGAAGGGAAGCCTTATAACCAAGCATTTACAGAAGATGCTACATCGAGACTGGTAGAAAAGGCAGAGATGCAAAAAATGCTGGCCCTGTTCCCATGGGCAATGGCTGCCGTCCTGAGGGATATCTCACTTGCAGGGTTTTTCCCCTGAGAAATGCAAGGTCTAAACATCAAGCCAGGTTCCCCATCCCAGAGCACCAGAGCTAGGAAGAGGAGGTCACATAATAACTGACTGTGAAAAGCAGTGGAGTTTCTGTCCGCCAGGGAGAGATGGAGTCCACTAGAAATACAGGCAACTACTTGAAGGGCAAAAACACAACATTTAGTCTGCAGCCACTCACTCTGGGCTCTAGCGGAGTGAAGATAGAGTGGAATAGAGTTGTGTGAAGAGAGTCTGGGGTTTCTGGCTCAGAGGAAGGAGCTGAAGGGCAAGGGCCAGGATCCCTGTGCTAAGTCGTTCTCCCATACCATAGACACACTCTTCTTAGCTAGAGCAATCCCCTCCCTGTGGCATCAGACTGAGAGAAAGTAATAGCCCCAACTTCTGGACTCCTTCTCAGCCCACCCAGTGGAACTTACACCTTGCTGAGGGGTACAGCCAAAGGCTCTTCCAATCACCGAGCCTAACAGGCAGCCAGCAGGCATAACTAGACTGGGTGGACTTCAAGGTGCTTTGGGACTTTTGTTGACCTACTACTGGGTTCAGGGATGGTAAAAGCCAGCCTTGGTGCACAGCTTGATCATTCATGCACAACCCAGGTGCAGCAGAGGCAACCACAAGCAGCGGATCGCTTGTAGCTCCAAACAGGTTGCTGAAGTGGGGTCACAGGAAGCATCTTATATTGGCCTGCACCAGAGTCCACCCCGAAGTCCAGAACCAACACACCCAGTGGCCTACTTCAAACAACAGCAGAGCAGGATCCAATAAGCTTAGCAAGCAGCATATTTTATATATACATATACATATACATATACATATACATATACATATACATATACATATACATCAGCAGGCATCAAACCTGCTGCATTCAGCACCTGCACAGCAGCTCACACAACGTGGTCAGGGTTGAGCTTTATAGTCAGCCATCCTGAGGGTCAATCCCACACACAAACAGGCCAATGGCAAACAAAACTCAATTACAACAGAAGGGCCAAAGCAACCCACATAAGGGACACTACCAGAGCACCTAGCTCAGGTGAACAAGGACACTGCACCACTGGACCCCACAAGACACCTACTGTATTAGGCCACCCAACAAAGACTGGGGGTAATAGGTGAGCTATCGAATGCATGGAAACAAACACAAAGAAGCAGCCAAAAAGAAGAGTGTGTTCTATTCAAGTTGTTTTGGGGGCAGAGCAAATATTAACCATTTAAAATCAATCTTTGCTTACTGTCCACAGACAGCACAGAAAAGACATTTTGATAGCACTTTCTATGTGTCAATGAGGTAGTTGAAACAAAAACTTTGTGCATCCTGGAATATGGAAACAAAATTCTCTACATTTGTTTTTATTATTGTGAACTGACCATCTTGTTCCATAAGCCAAAAAAAGAAAAAAAAAAGAAAAAGAAAAAGAAAAAGAAAAGAAAAGGCTCTAGAGACTGACAGCAAATGGGAGAAATTGACTTGGGGAGGGTGTGAAGTGGTGGCTGGGGACTTGAGTTCTGCTCATCCTAGTACCGAAGGGATGCATTTTGAAGAACTGGGGTAAATCTGACCCCCAAAATTTCAAAAGAAAGAAATTAATCTTTTTCTGAAAAACAACCTGGCCACAATATAAACTGGAGCAGTGGTCGGCAAACTGCAGCTTGCGAGCCACATGCGACTCTTTGGTATCTGGAGTGTGGCTCTTCCACAAAATACTACGTGCAGGCGTGCACCTACAGTGCAGTTGAAACTTCGTGGCCCATGCACAGAAGTCGATTTTCATCTCTCAAAAGACATTTCAATCGTTGTACTGTTGATATTTGGCTCTGTTGACTAATGAGTTTGCCAACCACTGAACTAGAGGATCAGGGAAAATAGCCTGAAAACAGCAGTCTAAATTACAAATTTTACAACTTGATTTATTATGTTGCTGACAGGGCAAGTGGATAGAAGTGTCCTATGTCCAAGCCTTCATGGCTCTACAAAATGACCCTAGCCTGTGTGAGCATTGCCACATAGACCCCGCCATGCTTGCTGTAATGACCCATGTCCCAAATCCCCCTTAAAGGATGAGATAGCTCCACCAGGAGCTCCTAAGGCAACAGCCCCTGAACCAACACCACCTTTCTCTTCAGGGAGCAAAGCCCCTCCATAACTAGGAATCTCACCCAAGGGTGTTTTCCCAGTATAAGAGGCAACAGGATCTTAGTAATTAGAGTAATTAGAGTACAAGTCCCCTTTACTCTGCAAGATTTAATGACAAGGAGAAGGTAGAAAGCTTCGCAGATGACCCTGACATATTTATAAATGGAGAAAAATCACCCCAACTTTTAGTTTAACCTCTAGAGGCAGTAATTTCCTTCTACACGAGGCATTAACTGGCTTAGAGAGGTATATGGTCTGCAGAATTGGAAAGGAATATGTTACTGGTTTAAATGTTGAAAATCAAGACTATCCCTTGCAAAATTAGGTTATCCCTTGGGATGATCCAAACTGGGACTGAGTTCTGGTAAAGAAATATGGTTTCAGGACCATATGTTACATTGTGCAGTTCAGGGATTGAAGGGACCAAGGAAGAAACCAGTCAATTATAATAAATCGGCCATGATTGACCAGGGACCTCAGAAAAATCCTATAGCCTGTTTATAAAGTCTGAGAAAGGCAATTGTTAAATTCAGAGACTTAGATCACAGTGACCCCCTGGCAGGATCCATAGTGCTAAAGAACAAATTTATAACCCCATCTGCTCCAGACTTAAGAAGGAAGTTATGGAAGTTGGACATGGGTCCTTCCACTTCACTTACCAATAGTTTAAATTACAGCCAACATGTTTTTTTGTTTTGTTTTGTGTGTGTGTGTGTGTGTGTGTGTGTGTGTGTGTTTTAACAATAGAGACCAAGAGGAGGAGGAGAGGGCCTGGACAAAGGAGGAATGCAAGGGAAAAATTCAGGGACAATTATTAGTTGCATTACAGGGACATCAGCCACAGCAGGGAACACCCCACGAAGGCTCAGGCCAGAGACAAACAGGCCCTCCTGCTATTTGTCACTGATGCAGGAAGCCTGGGCATTAGAGCTCAGAATGCCCACAGAAGGACTCTGGCATACGTAGCAAGCCCTGCTCCCTGTGTAACAAGATAGGTTATTGGAAAGTGACTACCCTGAGAGCCAGAAGGCCTCCAAGTCAAATGCCCACTCCTTAATGGCCTAGGATTGATAGGGCCTCCAGGCTCCATTGGTTCCTGCTAAAACCACTGACATTTCTGGGAGGAAGCCAAGGGTGACTAGGTGTGGCAGGTAGAGCCTATTAATTTCCTTCTTAATATGGGAGCTACCTACTCTGGGCTAACTTCCTACTCCAGTTTCCTCATAAACTAGGCAATGAGAGTGGAGGGAAACTGTCCTCAAATGTATAGCACCTCCATTGGATTGCCTTTGGAGATGTACCACATTCTTACATTCACATTTAATAATACCTGAATGCCCCACCCCCTTGTCAAGGTGAGAAACGTTAACCAAAATGAGAACTAGTATAATATTCTCTGTTCCTGGAGAAATAGTAAATCTCCTAATATTAGAACCAATAAATAAGAAAAGCCATAAGGAAGGCCTAGACTTAGACATAGACTCATAGGTCTTGGCAGCAGGAATACAAACAAGGTTGGGCTAAATATGCCAAACCTGCATAATTACATTAAAATATACTACCAAATACCCTGTTAATTCTAAGGCAAGAGAGATCTACAAAAATTATATCCTTGAACTTGGCCTTTTAATCACCTGCAATGCTCCCAATAACACTCTTATTCCACTTATACAGCAGAAAGATGAGAAATACCAGCTTGTTCAGGACCTAAGTATAATTAATGAGGCATAACTCCTATCCACTCTGTGATTCCAAATCCCAATACTATTCTCAGCAGAGTACCATCAGGAACACAATTGTTTTCAGTACTAAATTTAAAAGATGCCTTTATCTGTATCCCGTTAGATCCAGCTTGTCAATTTTTATTTGCCTTTGAATGGACAGACATACAGGGGTTTCAGCAGCAACTTACTTGGACCGTCCAATTTCAAGGCTTCAGAGATAGCCCCCATCTCTTTGGCCACGCCTTAGCAGAGGATTTAAAGAACCTATCACTAGAGGGTGTTGAATAGATCTTACAGTATGTTGGTGATCTAATTTGTTCTCTCACCAAATAATTAGGGGGAAAGTATTTAAAACAAAATTTAAACTTCTCGGCAGAAGGGGATATAACATTTCCAAAGAAAAGGCATGACTTGTGGAACAAAAAGTAAACCACTTAGGTCTAACCTGGACATTGGGAGAAAGAATTATATCCCAAGAAAGAATACAAGCTATCCAAAGTGCACCCAGACCCATCATGCAAGATAAATGAGGGCCCCTTTAGGAATAACAGGATACTGTACACTTTGGATCTTGGGGTATGAAGAAAAAGCCCATCCCTTATATAATGTCCTATGGGGAGATAGCATAATCTGGAAAAAAGAACAGAAAATTGCCTTTATAGAGCCAAAGGAAACCTTACTACAGGCACCTGCCCTGGACATACCTAACACTGAAAAGCCTTTCCATCTCTATATCACAAAAAGGGAGGAGTTAGTAATAGGAGTCCTTACCAAGCTTTAGGTCCAACTAAGACCTGTAGGATATCTATCTAAGCAGTTGGGACTCAGTGGAAAGAGGATGGCTGCATTGTTTAAGGGTTATTATAGTGGCAGCTTATTAATAGAAGCCCTAAAAATAATTCTAGGCCAGGGAAATTATTCTATATACCTCATACCAGATAAACTCTATCCTAAATCTCAAGGTACCTCATTGGCTAATAACTACCTATTGAAATATCAGCTAATACTATTATAAAACCTACAAATAAAAGTTAGACCCTATTCCACATTAGATCTAGCAACCTTAATGCCAACCCCAGATCTGGAAATGTCCCCTGGTTGCTGTGAAATTATAGAACATATGCCACCTGAGAAGATCTTAAGGATGAATCTCATTTAAATCCTGATAACATATGGTTCTCGGATGGCAGCTATATGAGGGATGGAACCTGCTACAGGGGATATGAAATTGTTTCTCTTCACCAAACTGTAGAAGCTAAGTCCACCACCTGGAACCTCAGCCCAATTGGAGAAATGATTGCATTAACCAGGACTCTGGAATTGGACAGGAATAAGAAATTAAATGTATATAATGATCTCAAATTAGCCTTTTTGCTCTGTTAAGAAAGAAAGTTCTTAAGAACTAAAAATAGCCCCATAAAATATGGAACACAAATTTTAAAACTATTTGAGGCTATACATCTCTCTAAAGAAACAGCAGTGGTCCATGGCAAAGCACACCAGAAAGGAAACACCAATAGGACAACAGATTAGCAGACCAGATTGCAAAGAATATAGTCTCAAACAAGGAAAATAAGCCCTCAACAGGGGCCTTAATGCCAACTATTATCAACTATTAACCCAGATATACTAAAGATGAAATAAACTGAGCCTAGCAGAAAGGTTATAACAAAGTTAAAGGAAATATCAATTAGGAAACCTTACACACTTTCTCAAAATTATTCAATGGAAAGCCCTTATGAGATTACATGATTCATGCCACTTTGGAAGGGATAAATTAATTCAGACATGCTCACAAATGTTCACAGGAAAAGGACTCAATAAAACCAGCTGTTCTGTCAGGGATGTCACCTTTGCAACATAAACAACACACAAAGGGCCTGTCTGAACAGTTCCCACCTCTTCTGGAACCTGCCCAAAGTCAGGACACATATCCAGGAGAGGATTGGCAATTAGATTTTACCCAAATGTCCATCCTTCCGCCTAGGGAATGAATATTTACTGACAATAATAGACACCTTTATTGGGTGGGTCGAGACTTTTCCTACTGCAACACAGAGGCCTCAGGAGGTTGTTAAAGTGCTACTTATGGAAATAAATCACGGTTTGGATGACATATTCCTTACAAAGTTACAGTGGTCCATTATTGGCCTCCTGCATAACCCTGGAGGTCAGCAAAGCTCTAGACATAAAATGGCATCTATATTCAGCCCTGAGGCTGCAGGCTTCTAGAAAAATAGAAAGGGCCTGTTAGAATCTGAAAAGAACAATAGCAAAGCTCTCAGGAAACGCCATCAAGACTAGCGTGACTACTATACATTGCCCTATTAAGAATTCTGAGTCTGACCCCATTATTAAAATTAAGTCTTTTTGAAACTTGATATGGAAGACCTTTCCTCTATTCATGTATCACTCTAGATGAGGAATCTCACAAAATAGAACACTTTGTAACGTCCATGGTCAGCTTTCAAAAGGCCATACAAGAGCTTAGATGGAAGGAACCTCCTTCCATCACCAAGCCCTTATGAACCAGGAACATCAGTCCTAATTAAAACTTAGAGGAATGGGTCTACAGCATTCCAATTAGGCCCCATTTGGAAAGAACCATATACTGTTGTACTTTCTACTCCAACAGCCATCAAGGTACTAGTCTTTACCACTTGGATATGTCCAACCCAGGTAAAGCCATACTCCAGCTCAGACAATGGACAAACTATACAACTGTCCTTTAAAATCTGGACAACAGAGCTACTTGAAGATTTAAAACTACTTTTTAAGAAGAGGGTTACCTTCCAAGAAAAATCCTCAAAGGACAAGTAATAATTATAAAATTACATATGAAAAGCAACACCCAGGTAAGTTCATGTCTCAAAATTTACTATTATTTGTACATTTCTTTATGCTCTTTTGGATTGACCTCTTATTCATTTTCTGTCTGTCTCAAAATGCCCTGTTCCCCATTCAAAGTGTGTCTAGAATTGCTTTTCCTTGTAGTACTATTCTCCTATATAACCTTTCTCCTCAGCATGCCAGGCATCCCATTTTAGGTTTGTTTGAGACACATTTCCTGTGACCACACATAAAATGAAACTTTACAATTTCTTTCTTACCCTCACTTTCCTTTTCTATTATGTCCCAATAAATAATACCCAAACACAAAACTCCTATACTGCCAATATTACTGCTCAGGCTATATGCACACCTGACTGTTGGATATGGTTAAACGCCAAACAAAAGGCTTCCGTCATCCTGGCTACACTCTATGAATAGCCACCACTCCAGCATTGCTACATACACATACCCATAATTCGTTTCAAATTCAAGCCCATTGGACTTTCACAGCTGCAATAAATAATTAATTTTATGACACCTATACCAGAATCATCTTTCTAACTACCAACTGCAAACAAATATAGGCCTCTGATCCATGGGCCTATTTTTACAGACCACTCTGCTAAACCCTCAAATTCCTTTTATGCATTCAATGCTTCATCAGAAACTACTCAGCCCCATGATTAGGAAATAACACGAACATGGGGGGCACTCTCAAGAAGAACAACCATAGATCTCTCACAACCCTGCTCGAGCTTACTTCAGCACACAGGCTGACTTCACTGCCACTGTCAACGGCTCTGGTGCTGGTCGGGCAAAAACTACTTCTGTTTCCTTCCAATAGCTGACTTGTCCTTCCCCAAGACAACTGTGTCTCAAACATCTGAGTTCTGCTTAAATCACCCTCAAGGCCCCCCGCCCCCCCGCCCCACCCAGGCATTCAACCTCACTAAAATCCCATGTGAGGCTCTCATACACAGTTCCTCTCACTTTAATATTTAGAGAAGATCCAACACTCTCCTGATTAAAAATGCCAGGGGAAGCATCCCAGGGATTAAATCTGCCAGTAAATCCAGTCTCTTCAGGTAATATAGGAGCCCAATTCTTCAGCTGGGGCTATCTCAGAGCTCCTGAACTAAGCCGTCAAAAGTGACAAACAAACCCAAAGGCCACTTTCCTCTAGGCAGAGTACTGTGCTATACTTCCATGGGACTCGGGGCTACATTATATATGTGGCAAAAGAAGCTTACATCCCCTTGCCACCTCAATGACAGGATGACGTCCCTTGGGATATGGCTGGCCATATATCTTCATTGCAAATGGATCTACCCCCATGCAGCTCCCTCATACTGTTAATAAGACAACCCACAGAAAGGCAGCCCTATTAATTCCCCTGCATGTATTCTTAAGCCTGGGCTCTCTGGAGCCTCAATAGGTAGCACAGCATCTGAATCTCTAGGTAAATCAGCTAAAGAAATCTCCCAAATGTTTAAAGACATTACCAACACCATAACTAAACCACTGCAACGAATTTATTCCCTCACAGCTGCGGTCCTCCAGAACAGAAGGGCCGGGGATTTATTTTTTTTCACAACAGTCCTAGGGGGACACCTACCTATTCCTCCAGGAGGAATGTTGCTATCATATTAACCAATCCCTTCAGGAATAAAAGAATATTAGTAGCCTCAGTGCACAGGCCATAGACCTACAAGACAAATACAAGCCCTCTTTTTGGTGGAGTCCCCTCACTTCCACCATTTTCCAATGAATAACTCCCTTTATCCAATCCTATTAGGACTCTTAATAACTGTAATTTTTGGACCCCCAAATTCTAAATGCCCATGTCTCCTTTGTTTCAGATTGAGTACAAAACTTCAAAGGATACTGGCTCAAGGATTTCACCCAATCCCAGATATGCCTCCATCACCCTTGAATAAGCCCATACAACAAAACCCACTAGATTGGGCTGCACAATGCTTCCACTCCACCCTAACCTGTCCACTCCCAGATAGAGAGCAAGGGTCAACTAACTCTATAGCTAAACTCAGCAGGAAGTAGATCCAGAAGTCAGAGCAACATCCTTCAACTTCCCAAAAGTTTTTGGCCGATATCACTTGAGGGGAGAATGTTAGAGTAGGCAGGGGTTTGGAGGGGATACATGTAAGACATGACAAACCAAAGCCAGACAATGGAGGCAACAGACCCCTATGTGAGGAGAGAAGATTTAGAGTCCCTCCATGATGGTCAAACAGGTGGCATAACACCTGGGTGAAGGAGCCTTATAGCTTGAAGATATTTTTTGAGAAATAGGGGAGGGAGTGACTTACTTAGGGGCACCCCAGTCTTAGGGTATAAATACCCCAAACCCACCTTGGTTTGGTTTCCACTGGCTGAGTTGTCCACTCTGCAAATAAACGCTCACTTGCTCTTGCGACTATTTCTTGTCTCTTGTTTGACTTTGCTCCTACAAGAAAACAAGAACTGAGGACACAGAGTACTATCTCTGGCCAGAGGCCACCCTGACCACTGCTGACAACATCAGGACAAAGATACAGTTTGGAGTGAGGAATAAAACATTTGCAGAAGCTAAAGAAGAAAGAGCAATTTGGAAAGCTGGCTGGAAGAGGGGATTGCTCCAAGACCACCTACTCATGACCTGGGTAACCAGGATTGATAAGGATCCAGCTTCCATAGAAGAGATTTCCATGGAGCCTCTTAATGGCAAGATGATGTCACAGAAGCTGGGGATTTGTCAGGCACTGGAGTATAAACCTCTTCTCTAGGGAGCAGAGATGATTTACGCTGTCATCCAAATCTTACCTGAAATTCTACTTATCAGGATTCATTTACAATAACATGTATCTGCTGGTGGTAGGTATACTGTGAATCACCCATACCCTAGGTAACTTTATTTCATCACATTGTCTTCCTAACACATGGGAAGGAGTGCACATCCTCTGGAGGGCAAAGCATGGTCACTGGGTGTTAAGGGAGAAGAAACATCCATACTGAAATTTCACATTTGACTGTCTTCAAGTAAATCAATCTTCCCTTTTCAGAAATGAGATAGCAAAATCGTTATGCCCTGCATAGCCATGCCAGTGGCCCTTTAGTGATACACTGGCTCTCTTTTAATCTTTTCCTTGATTCAGAGATAAGAGATTATATTTATGTAATCTGATAACCTAACTTCCTCCTGCTTCTGTCCACACCACCCTGTTCCCTGAGAACAAAAAGTTATTGTCCTCTTCTTGAGACTCAAGATTTACTACTATTTCTCTAGATAAGGTACCTCTCTCTCTACTCCCTGCCTCACTTACCACAGACCCTGGTAGCCAAGTATGGCAGGAACATTCTTATGATGGCCGTTTACATATGGAACCTGGAGTTTGCTGTATTTGTTTATTCCCCCCCACCCCCCCCAGAGAATCCTAGTGTCAGGTTAAATTTTATATAAAACTGGAATATTTTAAAATAGAGAATCAGGGCACCTTTAGTTGTAGGTGTGGGAGGTCTTTAGAGCTTATCCTTCTCCAGAACCTGAGATTAGGAGCCCAAAACAATAGGTGCTTAAAGGCACAGTTAGAAATTTGACAAGAGCATATGAAACAACCCAGGTAGAAGTGAAATAGTCTAATTGTTTGTGTCCAACTGCTCATCCAATTCATCCTGAGTTTAAGAAGCATCCATTTCACTGTACACATTGCTTTCTACAGAGCCTCTTCATGCAGCATCCAAAGACTGCTTATAATAAATTTGAGGAAATAAGAGTATGTCCCAACACCATGTATTCCTTTGAGACTCTTATAATGAGGGCAGACGTCTAATTGTCACATTGGTTCCCTATAGGGATCTGTGCCAATTAAGAGGATTCTGGGTTTTGGGGCAGTGGAAGAGGATAGGAAGGGCTGAGCCCTAAGCCTCTCATGTCTTATTTGATTACTTATTTAAATCAAACCTAAGGTATGTTTATAAAAGCGCATTGAAAATTAAATAATACATTATGTTAAAGTGCATATAACAATAGTTTAATTAGTACATAAGTATAATTTGATTCTGTCGGTATGTATCTGTTTGATGTCAGATACAGACATATGTGAAAGAATATATGGGAAAAAAACACCCTAGAAGTCTCTAAAGCTAAGTGGTAAAAATACTAAGAATTATATTTTGTCTGTTTTTAATATAAAGGACATATTTTTGTGTCTGTAAAAATCTTGAATCTGCTTAAATATTCACTTATCAGAACTTAAAGCTCATAAACACAAGTAACATTAATTGCAAAAACTCTCAAATGAAATACCCAAAAAGCATTTTACTTTTATTATCTACAAGTGGCATCATACTAAAAAGGATTTCCTGCTATACAGGAGACAGCACGCTGAAAGGACAAGAATGCCCAACCCTCGAGAGGATTCTATATTAAATAATTTCAAGCCTGATCCTTTATCATTTACAGAAAATTCTTCAAAATTTCATGGTTATAACTTTTTCTAGACTATGAGCTGTAACTTCTTTCTCCTCCCATTGTTTCTCATGTATCTGTTATAAACCATTGCATTGAATTATTTTTTATGAGACTGTAATTTCCCACTAGGTTGTCTGCATGGAGTTTATAAGCATCCTACCCATGGAGCATGGCCAGCACTCAGGGAGTTTATTAAAAACATGATGTCTAAACTTTCAAATGTTCACTCAAACTTTGAGCAAGACCTAAAGAAAGACCAGACTTATGTGATTTAAAAAATACGTCTTGAAAAATGAACTTTTATAAAAATAACAGATCAGAATTTAATGTGTGTGTGTTTAATTAGTGATTTTGAGCAGCTAACACTTAGTGAAAATACATTTTCCATCACCCAGACTAGTTTTGGAACTCCCTATTGTACAGACATAATCTTCATTCCATATCAAGAAAGCCAGACATTATTTTTTAATAAATTCACACACTTATTTTAAAATTAAAATTTGAGGGGGAAAAGAATGAAATACAAAATACATGGGTTTTTCATTCTTACACTTGTCCATCTAGTTCACCAAAGTGTGTCAACTGTCAGCTTTTTGTGAGCAACTGATATCAAGACATAATGGGCTCACTTTCTCTAAGTTAAAGGATGCTGGTTTCATTAATGTCCCCACTAGCTGCCTAACCTTTCCAATATTCTTCTTCACCGTGTTCCAAAAACAAACAAGCAAAAACATTTTTACTGTACATGAGCTGCTCCAACCCTATTATCAGCTGAACACATTACCTGATTTTCTTGGGACTTGTATATTTGCTCTATTCTCACTGGCACCAGAATCAGCTGGATGACTTTCATCTCTCACTGGCTACTAGCATTTACTTAACAGATTCTTCCTAACTTGCTCTTGCTCATCAACTCAGCTTCCAGGCCTGAATGGTCTGTAACTTAATATCTTCTCCTCCTCTTTGAGTAAATAATGTACATTCCCTTTAAAATGCAGCCTCTTCTACCAGTCTAACTTTGCTTTCCAGTACTGATCTCTACATATGCGTTCTCCCCTCAGGACCTTTTCCCAAGAAATTTCCAAGGAATCCATAAAAATTAATAAACACAAACCTCATTTAAAATGGAATTTGGAAGCTAGAAAAGAGAACTCTCATTAATGTACCACTCAACACACACTGATAATTCCAAGAGACAAGTATTGCAGGATAAAAATTATATGATCTTATCAATAGATGCAGAAAAAATTTTTGATAAAACAGCCATTTATTATTATAATATTCAGTAAAATAAGTATAGAAGGAAAGTACCTCAATGTAAGAAAGGCCATATGTAACAAACCCTCAGCTGATATCATACTTAATTGTGAAAGATTTTCCTCTAAAATCAGGAATAAGACAAGGATGCCCACTCTCATCATTCCTATTCAACATAGTTCTAGAAATCCTAGCTAGAGCAATCAGGCAAGAGAAATAAATAAAAGGCATCCAAACTGGGAACGAAAAAGTAAAAGTGTCACTCTTTGCAAATGACATGATTCTGTATACAAAAAACCCTAATGTCTCCACCAAAAGACTTTTAGAAACAATAAACAAATATAGTAAAGTTGCAGGTTACTAAATCAATGTACAAAATCCACTGCTCTCCTATATATTAACAATGAAACTTCAGAAATAGAAATAATTATTTTTGCAATAGCGATAAAAAAAAATACCTATCTGAAATCAATTGTTAATAGTATCAAGCAGAGTTAGGAGCAGATGTGGCCCAGCTGTTGGGAGTGCAATTGGCATATGTCGTCATCTCCTTCAGGTCAGCCGCAGTGGCAGAGAGCTGCCTCATCCAAAGTCATGACTTCCAATGACATATACCCAGAAACAGAGATATAGAGAGGCCCAGCCATTTTGGTTGCATAGAGAACAACCCTAACAACCATTTCAGCTCCAGAGGCATTTCCTACAAAATATCTCAAACAGCCAACTCCATCTCAGAGTTCATTTCCAGGAGAACTCAAACTGCCACATGATATAAAATAGGTCCTCAAGAACTGGGAACATTTGTTATGAATATGATGGATGTGCCTTTTGGAGATAACCTTTACATATTGCCCATATCACTAAATGCAAATTGATCTTAAGATGTATTAAGTACTTAGCATGTATCTAGTACAGTGCTAGTTATAAAGATACAGAGTTTAGCAAAACAATGCTTGCTGTCATGCGGTAAGACTGAAAACTAAACATGATTGTAAAATTAACCAAAACACCATTTTGGCAAGACTACTGTGGTTCCTTCTCAATCCACACTCTCCTGATATTCACATACTGATAACAGCATCATCAAGGGCTATTAGTGGGGAAAGAGCCCTGGAATCTGGAGGTGGAAAGTCACCATTCATTTTCTAACAACAATAACAAAAAACCCACAACCTGATTTTAAACTAAAGAAACTCATTGTCTCCTGAAAAACTCTTTGCTTACCCTTCATACAAAAAGGTTGACGGGTAGGTGTCCACAAATTCTGGACTTCCAAATCATAAAGAATGTGAAACTGAACTTTAGATCTCCGCTTTTTTATTTTTTATTGACTTTACTAGAGGCGTGTTGCACAAAATTCATGCATGGGGCGGGGGTGGGGGGGGTGTGTCCCTCAGCCCAGCCTGCTCCATCTCCAATCTGGGACCTGTCGAAGGATGGATTTCACAATCCAGGACTGCTAGCTCCCAACTGCTTGCCTTCCTGCCTGATTGCCCCTAACTGCTTCTGCCAGCCTGATCATGCCCTAATCATTCCCCTGCCAGCCTGATCAACATCTAACTGCTCCCCTGCCAGCTTGATTGTCCCTAACTTCCCTCCCCTGCAGACCTGGTCACCCTAACTGCCCTCCCCTGCTGGCCATCTTCTGGCAGCCACCTTGTATGTTGGAGTGATGGCTAATTTGCATATTGCCTTTTTATTATATAGGATTGGGTTGACATTGGTTAATAAAACTATATAGGTTTTAGACATCATCTGCATATTTTTTAAGAATTAATACCAATGCTTTAAAATGTTTTTATTAAATTTATTGAGATGACATTGGTTTAATAGAATCATATAGGTTTTAGGTGTGGATTTCTATGTTATGAGACCTGTATATTGCACTCTGTGCCCACCCCACAAAGTTAGATAATCTTCTGTCATTATATATTAGACCACCTTCACCTTTTACCTCTCACCCTTTCTCTCTGGCAATCACCACACTACTATTTGTGTCCACAAGTTTCAGAACTTCTACAGTTTAATTTCAGCTCAATCACAATACCACCCCCCCCCAAAAAAAACCACACAAAACACTATATTGTGCTTCTATTGCAATGGCATGTGAGCCAAATGAAATCATGTTTCTTTAAGCAAAGAGCAAACTGCACTCTATGTGGCTATTTCAACAAGCAGAAATAGCATAAAGCTCCATAATTTACTCTTATGAAAGATCTTAGCCTGAAGTGTTGTTAAAAAGACACCAAACACCAACATAACACATTCTTGCATGATTGAATCTGTATTACCATTATAAAAATCAAAACAGGCACATTAAAATGTTTGTCTGGCTGCTACCTATTATCCTTTAGCTCTGTCTTGAAAGCTTAATAAAGGTTTCCTTAGATGATAGGTCATTTGAATGGTCTTTCACAAAAAATATTTTTAAAGTACAAAATTTCCATTACCCTCTGCTGGCCAGAGGCAAGTTCCTGAAGAGGTACATAATTGTGCTAGTGCATAAGGCAGCCTTAAAATAGTCTTTAGGAGCAATAAGGCCCTCAAACTGCCCAATAACCCAGTTCTTATGTCCCAATTTGATGATCTCTATGAGTCACCCATGTTCTCTGTTTTTATTGTTCCATGTCCACATGTTTCCAGTTACATAAGCTATTCTACCAGGCAGCAGAAGCAGTCCAAGAGCACTGCCTGGATTCATACTTCGCCGGTGCCCGCTACCAATGACTGCTGATATGTCCCACTTGCCTTCTTCATCTGTAAACAGGTGGACCGGGTGTGCCCAAAGAAGGCTGGTCCATTGTACACCTTCTATTTCTCTGCTTCAAAAGCTTCTCTCTTTAGAAACATGGTACCTTCCATGGTTAAAATCCCACTCTAGAACCACCAGATGAATACATTTACAGAACTCTTGCAAAGATGCTTGGGCAACTTATTAAGGCTATCACTTCTAGATTCATATATAAATGTTTGACTCCCCATTTTTCACTTACTAAGTTTTATTCACTTAATTATTTATTATTAATTTAAAATTTTATACATTGCCTTATAGCCAAAGATATTTTAGTGATGACCTAAATATACATAATGTAGTGGCTCTCAACCAAGGGGTGATTTTGCTCTCCAGAGGCCATTTGGAGATCTCTGGAGAAATTTTTGCTTGTTACAACAGGGGGTGGGCTTCTATTAGTGGGCAAACACATAGGGCCAATTCCCTGTAAGAAAGGATTATGGATTATCTGGCCCAGAATGTTAATAGTGCTCAGGTATAGAAACTCTAAATCCAATACCATTAAAAAATTGTATAAAAAAAGGAAATAAGGACAAAGCAAAAATATTGGAAGCAGAATGGTAAAATTCAGTCAGAGGCAAATGTTTTTATGTAAACGGACTGTAAATGTGGCTCTGAGATTTCTACCAACCAAACCAAAGAGGAAAATACCATATGATAAAAGAGATAATGACCATAAAATAAAAACTAACCACCAATCGTCCCAGGGAAGTTTCCGCTGGCCCACGAGTCTGTAAGAATTCTTCATAAGGCCAGAGTGAAGAGATACAAGGTGATGGAGAGCACCAGAGTTTCCATCATAAAAGTCCCAAACGATCAATTTAAGTGTCTTCAGTGTTGCTAGTTCTCACAGAAACCCACAGAGGAAGGGCAGAACAAAATCCTGTGACAAGAACAGGTCTACAAGGAGCAAAAATGGTAGACCTGAGTTCACTTCTGCTTGTTTCCTTTTGCTCTGTTCTGCACTGGGGGTATAATGCAGAATATACAGATCGTTAGATAGACCACAGATCTTTCAGCAAATGTTTCATGTACTCTGTTTCTTACAACCACACCCCATGATATTTGAGCAACAAGAGTTTGAATGTATTGCCTGCAGCAGTAAACTAGAAAAGATAGACTTTTCAATTAAAGGAATTTTACAGGAGTCAACTGAAAGAGCTCCCAATGGCTGAAGCAAGAAGCTGACTTCCACAGCAAGAAGACACACAACCATTGCATGTAGAAGCTATTCATTAAGATTTATATCTTAAGAGAAGAGAACAAAACAATTCTGATTTTACCAGTGACACACTCTCTCAACTGTATTTTAGGGGACTTACAGACTAACCCATAACCCAATCAATCCATAGCTTGACATTTAAAGGCCAAGGAAAAATTACTTAAAAAGCATAAAATAAATCCTAGTATAAGAGCTAGTTACTTATTTTGGAAAAATGTAAAATATCTATTTTATACCATGTACCAAAAATATGGCTCATATATTTAAAGATTCAAATGTTAAAAATAAAGCAAAAAATTCATGCAGGTTATTTTTGTCAAAATTCATGTCACTCACCATTTATTCTTAGAAAAGAAAAGGCATTTTAATATTATCCTTTTTGCAAAATAAAAAAATGTTAAGTAAAATATTGATGATTTTAATACATAAAATCTAGTTGCCTAACATAAAAAAATGCCATAAAAACTAAAAGCCAGATTTTAGTTTGTAATTCTATTCTCCAATAAAAGAAACCAGATCTCCTTGGAGAAATGACTGATTCTAGCATGAGACCAGGAAATATATAAGATGAGCCTGGGTGCCTTTTGTAGTGCCAGGAAGTAAGGAAGTGCTCAATAAAACAACAACAAAAAACCCACACAGTGATGGGCTATGTCAGAAGAACATAGGAGTCAACTGAAAGAGCTCCCAATGGCCAGAGCTGGAACAATTTGAGAAACAAAATAATGTATTTTTGGATTATAACTTGAAGTATAAACTAAATGCTTATGAGGCCATAGTAAAATAATTAAATGGGAAAGAACAAATTAATAAGTAAAGAAGAGACTAACCTCCTGTGGAAATTCTAAAGAATTTAGGGAGGCAGAACTTAGTCTCCATTCCTTACATGTAAGCTGTACATAGTAACTTGCTCCTGAAGAGCACTGTGTGGAAAGGGGAAAAACATAACTTTTTACAGTGGAGAGACCTCACAATCACCATCTCAGCCAGATAATCATCCACATTAGCTCTGCTGTTGTGGTTCAGAGAACCAGGAGGTCACAGTTTGATTCCAGGTCAGGGCATAAGCCCAGGTTGCAGGCTCAGTCTCCAGTAGGGGTTGTTCAAGAGGCAGTCGATCAATGCTTCTCTCCCATTGATGCTTCTATCTCTCCCTCCCTCTCCTTTCCTCTCTCTGAAATCAATAAAAACATATTTTAAAAAGAGAGAAGATCAACAATAGTGACAAGTCACAATGATAGCTTGAACCCTTGTTTTGAGGTAATGAAAATGGTGCTTTACCTCTGTGGTTTCCCTCCTGAAAACACGTAATTCTAGACAAATCATGAGAAAAGGTAATCAAAACCAAGGAAAATCTGAAAAACTGTCACAGCCAAGAGAAATCAGAGAAGACATATATAAGTACATTTAATTTGGCATCTTGGATGAAATCCTTGTGGAAAAAGATATTGGATAAAAATTAAATCTGGAAGTATGGACCTTACTTAATAATATTGTATAAATATTAGATCATTAATTTTAACAAGTTTACTAATTAATTTTAGATGTTAAAAGGAGAGGAAAGTGAGTGTAATACCATCTCAATATTTTTGTAAATCTCAAACTACTGTAAAATTAAAAATCTATTTTTAAAAATGCTACAATCCTTCAAAAACTTAAACATAGAATTACAATAGGATCCAGCAATTCCACTCCTAGATTTATATTCCCAAAGAAGTGAAAACAAACATATATGTGCTCATAAAAGCATTATTTACAATAGCCAAAAAGTGTAGAAACAGACTAAATATTTATTGACTGATAAATGGATAAATACATTTGGATAAGCATAGACAATTAAGTATCATTCAGCCATAAAAAAATGAAGTACTGATACATGCTATGACATGGATAAAACTCAAAAGGCCAGACACAAAAAGTCACATATTTAACAACAGATGGCACAAAGATTTATCTAGATTACTTTATCATTAATAGAGCAGTGAAAATTGGTAAGAATATAAATGCCCAACAAAGAGTTTGGTTAAATAAATTGGAAGGTATCTAGATCTAAGAACCAACAAAATTGTGTCAAAATAATCAATAATTATTTGAAGATGTTATCACAATAAATATAAAAAATGGATTACAAAGGTTAAAATATATGCATGTTTATTCATAGAGTGATAGAAATAACACTATTGTTTTTTTCTAATTGTCTATAATAAATATAGATATCTATGGTATATACAGAGAAAATATTTAAAAAGTTTAAACAATGTTATATTATTTTGATAGATTTTTTCACTCAGTGATGAAAAGTGTACCTAAGGCCTTCCTGCTTCTAAACTGGGCAGGGAACTGGATTAAAGTTGATTAAGGACTATAGGGGAGAACCCTTTGGGTTTCAATGGGTGGTAAACCAACAGCTTGATGAATGGGAGAGCAGGGTTTGCTATTAAGAAATAGTACAGGTCACACTGCACTATTAGCGATGGGACCATGCCTCCTCAGGTAATCAAGGATAAATAAACCAACCTTTAGAGTGTCCTCGAACACTTCTAATGACTGAAGCTCTTCATATGCTCCTCTATCTACATTGTGGGTTAGCGGGGCTAGATAAGGCAAAGTTACTAATACAGACAGTCCTATTTATGATGGTGCAATTTACAATTTTTCAAATTTACAATGGTGTGAAAGTGATACACATTCAGTAGAAACCATACTTCAAATTTTGATCTTCTCCTGGGCTAGTGATATGTGGTTGACACCAGACAGCAAGCCACAGCCCCAAGTCAGCCACCAGATCTTGAGGGTAACCAAACTGTACCTACAATCCTATAGTGTTCATGGTATCTGTATTTTTTTTTGATATTTTGTTTTGTATTCCCGCATCCCATCATGTCTACAAAACATCCATGTATCCTGCTTCTGGTGAGAAGAAGATGAGTAGGGCAATTAATACTGAGATAAAATTGCCCAGCATGAAGCCAGCAAATTATGACTATAAAAATTATATGATATTCAACACTTCATTATAAAATATGCTTTGTTTAGATGATTTTCCCAACTGTAAACTAAGTGTTCTAAGCACATTTAAGGTAGGTTAGGCTAAGCTAAGATGTTTGGTAGGTTATATGTATTAAATACTTTTCAAGTTAAGATATTTTCAATTTATAATGGGTATATCAAGATGAAACTCTGTCATAGGTTGAGAAGCATGTGTACCTAATCACAAAGGGTTGTGAGGTCTACAATATTTAAATGAATAAGTTGTCCTTTGATTAGAAAGTTGGTGAAATTTGTTTAAAATTAGAAGCCTCTTTCTTGAGTTATAAAGTGACAAAACATTAAACTCAAACAGATCTAAGCTTGCCCAGGAGCAACCACTTCTAATAGCCAAACACTGAATCTCCCAAACTTGTTTATTGTGTGTGTGTGTGTGTGTGTGTGTGTGTGTGTGTGTGTATGCTTTTTAGTGATAGTTTTTTTAAAATTTTCTTTATTGATTAAGGTATTACATATAGTTTTTAGGGAGGAGAGGGAATAACTCCTGAGGTGACCACACATCTCGCTAGCAGCTCTCCCTGTACTTCCCAGCTGAGTGAACTCAAGGAGCTTAAGTGGAGTGGCCATCCCATTCTTCTTCTTCTTTTTTTCCAGAAAGGAAGTGAAAGGGAGAGAGATAGAATCCTCAACGATGAGAGAAAAATCATTGATCGGCTGCCTCCTGAACACCCCACACTGGAGATGAAGCCCACAAGAGCATATGCCCCAACTGGGAATCAAACCATGACCTCCTTTCCTGGTTCATAAGTCAATGCTCAACCACTAAGCCATGCCAGCTGGGCCCAACCCACTCTTCACAAGCCCTATTACTAGCAAAAAAGGGGGGCGGATTCACTTGTGAGTGCAGGGAGAAGCACTCCTATAGGATGGCTTTTCCTTCCAGTGCAGCAGCCATAGAGCCAGCTGAAGGCAGAATGGTTTTGAATAGAAGAGCAGATGGTCCGCAAGCACCGTGAAGACCGTTACCAGACTGAAGGAGTCCATTTGCCTGTGTGCATCAAAGCCCGATGAGACAGAACTAGAGTTTGCAGCCAAAAAAAGTAAGAATTTATTAAGGAGTTGACAACAGGCCTGGAGTCACAAGTCATTCATGCTCAAAGACCTGATTCTTGGATATTCTCCATGACATAAGAAAATAGGACAATTATGGAAGAAGACAAAAAGTGGAAGAAAGAATCAAGCTGATGCGTTTTTATTGAAAAAAGAGTGAGAGCCCAGCCAGGGTGGGTCAGTGGTTGAGCATCAACATATGAACCAGAAGGTCATGGTTCGATTCCCCATCACGGCATTTGCTTGGGTTTTGGGTTCAATTCTCATCAGTGGGCATGCAGAAAGCAGCTGATTCTCATCATTGATATTTGTCTCTCTCTCCCTTTCCCTTTCCTTCTCTCTAAAAATCAATAAAAACATTTTTTTAAAAGAGTGAAATCAAACTATATGTATATACCTTGTTTCTCACTGAATTTTTGTCCTGAAAGCTTTAGCCCATTTCCCATGGAATAGTGAAGCAGTGTGAGGCTCTCGGGACCACTGAACAGCTAAGTTGGAGAGCAAACTTGGAGCTTATTACCCAAGAGTCATAGAAAATGTCAGTACCCCAGGCCTCATTCAGCACCCCAACAAAGGGCCTAGTGACCCCTGTGCAGTGGCACACTGGCACACCAATGCTTCACTCTTCTGGAATCATGCCAAGTAACAGAAAACATTTAATATTGTGTCAAAACCCTCTGCCCACTAGTTCTCATTCTAGACTTGGAGCAAGTCCCTCTGTCACCTTTCATATTTTAGTTATTTGAAGCCATGATCATGGTGGTCCTTTGTTTTCAGCCTAGAAATACTCAAATCATAGTTTTTCTAGATCAGAAGTTGTAAATTGGAAGCTACAGTTGTGCCTGGTTTGGCCCCCAAACTATTGTGAAATCATTAAATGGAATGAGTAAAAAAAAACCTTAAAATCATAAAATTGCTCTTAAACATTCAGTATTTTAATCTTCTTAGAAAAAAAAAGTTAGAAGAGCTAGCTAGCAACATTGGGTTATGTTCCCACATGTCAACAATTGACTAAGTACCAGCAGGAGCCCCTGGTCAAAAGTTCCCACCTCCCCATCCCCAACCCTGAAACCCACATCTGCCTGGACTGAGAACACATCCAAGTTTCCTGTACTGCCATAACATGAGTTAGCAAATGGTGGTGCAAAGCCAAGTCAGTAGTTGAGAGACAGCTTCCCACTTTAGGTTTAACAAGTGTAAGGCCAAGATCCTGGGAGATGGTTGTCCTATCATGTGGTAATGAGGGGGTTAAGTGAGACGGAGCTTATGTCCCTTCTCCAGCCAGCATTCTATAAATCTACAAATGACAGCTAATTTTCAAATCTCACAGAGTTCATTGCCTGGAAAATGCCTGAAGTCATAATGGTAACTTGAAAAAAATAGATTTGAAAAATAAAATATCTGTATCCCTCAAAAGCTATTTGCAAATGCATACCAAAATGTGCTAAATATAAACACAAAGTCATTCACGCTCATTTCTAAAGTGAAGTTTCAAAGGCCAGAGTTCTAAAAATTAAGAAAAAAATTATACCACAAAGTTTAATGTTTTCACAAAAGTAGTACTTCAGTTACATTGTTCAGTGGAAACAAGTGAACACTTGAAAAATGGAGTGGACCTTGGAATGACATTTTCCTATCTTAGATTTGACGCTTCTTTCACCCAATTTCTACCCTCCTTCATTACTCCCACACCTATATATACAACTTGAGTTTCCTTTTTTTTTTTTTTTTTGGCCATAACTCCTCAAATTTCTCTCTATAGCTGAAATGATTCATTCAATGTTTTCTCCAAGAAACTAAGAATATCCCAAGTTAGCATCATAAATGCCTTTTAATCCAGAGTACGATGCAGATCCTTAGAGGGAAGGGTCTGGTCTTCTGTCTTTATACCTCCTCTCCCCAGCCACAGCCCACCCTATTTGAAGGCCTATTCCACAGGAGAGCATCCTGGGGCCCAGCATCCAGTGTGGTCTCCATCCCAGCCCTGATCCACCCACTAACCATGTGCATCAAGGCAGGCCATTCACTTTACCTGGTCCTAGGAGCTTGTATGTCCTGAGCAGATGGCAAGCCTGACTACAGAATGTCCCTTGATACAACTGTTCACAGAAATCCATGTAGAATATTTAGATTAAGAAAGTGCTCCTTGACCAGCCAGCGTGTCTTATTAGTTGAGCATTGTTTTATGAACCAGGAGGTCACTGGCTCATTTCCTGATCAAGACACATGCCAGGTTGTGGGTATATCCCCAGTAGGGGGCATGCAGGAGGCAGCTGATCAATGACTCTCATCATTGATGCTTCTATCTTCCTCATCCATCCTCTCTGAAGTCAATTAAAAATATTTAAAAAAAGAAAAGTAAAGGAAATGTGTGGCAAACCTTCAAGTCATAAGGAAGCCATGAACTCTCAAGATATCTAAGATCTACTATGATGAGAGCATTAGATTTTAATAAAATAAAATTTTTAAATATTTGTTGATTTTTAAAAAAGAGGAAGAGAGATAGAGAGTTAGAAACATCAATAAGAGAGGAACATCGATCAGTTGCCTCCTGCACACCCCCCACTGGATATGTGCCCACAACCAAGACACATGCCCTTGAACAGAATTGAACCTGGGACCCTTCAGTCTGCAGGCCGATGCTCTATCCACTGAGCCAAACCAGTTAGGGCTAATAAAATAAATTTAATAGAAAAATATCATGATGGTTTTTAAGTCCCTCACAAGTATCATATTCTGTTTAATGACTAAATTATGAGTAGCTTCCCAGAAAGCAATATTATAAATTTGAGGACCTTACTCTAAGACAGGGAATGTGGCTATATTTCCATTTACCATGATAATCCAGTTTTCAACCCAGTGTCTGGTATATAATAGATGCTCCATTAATAATATGAAAAAGGAAATGATCACTCTCACAGGGCTTTTTTCAATTTGTCTTCTCAAATTAGATGTTTCTCCACAGCAGGTATTTAATTCTGATGTAACTTTAGCACATTTTCATATTAAACTATAAGTAGATTTTGTCTAGATGGAAACTCTCACATGCAAACAAACATAAATACTTGTCACAAATTAGAAGCTCAGGAAATGTCTTCTGAATGAATAAGCAATTGAACAATTATTTGAAATCTAGAGGCCCGGTGCATAAAATTCGTGCATGAAGGAGGGGTGTCCCTCAGCCCAGCCTGCACCCTCTCCAATCTGGGACCCCTTGAGAGATATCTGACTGCCAGCAGAGAAGGGCAGGTGGGAGGGACCAGGCTTGCAAGGAGGGGTAGTTGGGGGTGATCCAGAAGGATCGGGCCTAGAAGGGCAGTCGGACATCCTTTTCACAATCCAGGACTGCTGGCTCCCAACTGCTTGCCTGCCTGACTTCCTGATTGCCCCTAACCACTTCTGCCTGCTAGCCTGATCCCGCCTAATCACTACCCTGCCAGCCTGATTAATGCCTAACTGCTCTGCTGCCAGCCTGTTTGCCCCCAACTGCCCTCCCCTGCAGGCCTGGTCACCCCTAACTGCCCTCCCCTGTAGCCTGGGTCCCCCCTACTGCTCTCCCCTGCAAGCCAGGGTCTCCACCAACTGCCCTTCCCTGCAGGCCCAGTCGCCCCCAACTGCCCTCCCCTGCAGGCTTGATCACCCCAAACTGCCCTCCCCTGCAGGCTTGATCACCCCCAACTACCCTTCCTTGCAAGTCTGGTCCCTCTCACCTGCCCTTTCCTGCTGGCCATCTTGTGGCAGCCATCTTGTATCCACATGGGGCAGCAATCTTTGACCACATGGGGGCAGCCATCTTGTGTGTTGGAGTGATGGTCAATTTGCATATTACTCTTTTATTAGATAGGATAGTAAACCAGAATTTTAAACATATGTATATATACACATGTATTTATATATCGTACATTTATAAATATAAATATATACCTATAATAATAAGAAGGGAGTATGCTAATTATACCAACCATCCTTCCAGGCAGCATTCTGGACTTCCTTCTGGGCAAAGCTGGGGCTGGAGTGAAGCAGCCCAGGTCCTGGGTGCTGGAGAAAAGCTGGTGCTGGCAGTCAGGGGAAGGAAGGCCTACTCTTGCACAAATTTTCATGCACTGGGCCTCTAGTTTCTATATATTTGCATTATTCATGGAAGGGCAGGAAAGCAGGGTGAAGACAGGCTCCATGTATAACTGTGTGTTTTCAGGAAAGAATGCCTCTCCAGTCCTCTTAATGAGAAGTTTTCTCACTAAGAATATATAACAAGGATATTAGAAATTTAAGACATCATTCAACTATAAACTGCCTTCTGTCTTTAAATAGTTAATGAATTCTATTATTGAGCACTGTTCTTAGCACTCAGTAGAATCCTCTAACAAAGGACACGGAAATTCTGTTCTTGGTGGTGCTTGCCTCTCCCAACTTTCTACCCATCCTTATGACATGCATTTCATGGAGGCATACATTGTGCATAAAGCTAATATAGAAGAAATAAAATGCAGACCTTCTCAACTCTTGGATTTTTCCTTGGGTCACTTATTCATTTAAGATTCAGAGAAATACCTGCAGTGGCAGATAATGGGACAATGGTCTTCAGGATACTAATATAAATGTGACACAGCCCTTAACCTTGTGGAGCCAGCTCAGCATCTAAAGGGGGTTGAAAGACAGAACAGTTAGTAAGGACATGCAATGATACCTATTACAGGTAACTCAATGGGGGGAAGAATCATATCTTTTTTATTGGGAAACAGTAATGGCTTCTGCTTGGAGGTGAGATTTAAGCTAAATCTTTAAAATGAAGAAATTTACAGATGGGTAGGGAACTGAAGAGTAGGATCAGAATAAGGAAAAAATACACAATTGTAAGCAAGCACACAGAACATGTTTGGAAAGAAAAGATTTACTTGATTGTAGCAGAGGTCACTAGAGCATTCTGGGGACATGTCTGTCTACAGCTGCAGAGGCCTGCCAGGCCAGCCTGGGTAGTTGGTTCTTCATTGTGTGGACTGCGGTGGCTTCCAAGGGTTTTGAACTCAGGAATGACATGCTCACATTCAAGATGACAAAGTCAATGTGGCCCAGAAGAGGTAGTGACAGGAGGGCAGACAACAATTTTATCACCTTCTGGCAACAACCAGTAAGTGACTCAATTTAACAATAATTGAGTGACCGCGGGTTGGCTTTAGTTCAATCGGTTACTTCGTCATGGCAAACACTAATGATTGAGTGACCAAATGCTACTTGCTGGGTGCTGAAAAGGAAGCCAGAAAAACTCCAACGTTAAGTGTTAGAGAACGCAGCCAGGATAAATAACAGAATTGGTACTAACTAAATACTCAAGCAGAATAACAAAATCGGTACGAATTAAAAGACTCTCAACCCCCACCACAAGAAATAGAAAAAATAATTGATGGAAAAGAAAGAGTATTCTTAGAGGATCCAGAGACCTAAAAATACCATCCACACTCTAACCCAGCAGATTCTAAAGGAGTTTGATCTCATAAAGAGTGTGTCTATTATGTCCCAGGCACTGAGCAAATAAACAAGGTCCCTACTCTAGCATGTTTAATAAGTTAGAAGGGGAGACAGAAAACAGACACATAAGCAAGAATATATATATGTGTATATATGTATATATATATATATATGTATATATGTATATATATACATATATACATATATATATATATATATATATATATATATAAACAAATCAGATGGTGCTAAGTGGTGTGAAGACAAAAGAAATTAGGTAAATGGAAGAGAGCTCAGTGTAAATGGGGTATCAGGGAAAGCCTTTATGAAGGTGTGATATCTTATTCGCCAAGGGATCAGGCTTGCCTGTAGCTAGGAGCCATCCCCTAGATCAAGGGAACAGCATGCGAGATGAGAGTGCGCTTGGCATCTTCCAGGAAGAGGAAGGAGACTGAGGACTGGGAGCCAGTGAGCAGGGAAAGGAGAATGATGAGGCAGGAGCCAGAGGCCCGGTTATGCAGAATCTTATAACCAAATGAGGAGTTTGGATTTCATTCTTAGCAGAATGGAAACACTGAAGGATTGTGGGCAAAGACATAATAGGTATTGTGACTGTTGTACATGGTATTATGCTACATGCCAACACCTAAAATATACCTGACACATTAGCAGATACTTAGTATTTGTTGAAGGAATTAATGATTTTTTGGACTGTTGTATAGAGAATAGATTGCAGATGGGCAAGAAATACAAGACACTGGCTAAAAATCAAGTGCAAAATCATGGTGACTTATTTATCTGTGGTCGTGCTGGATGGAGGCGGCGAGAGGAAGGAAGAGCAATTTTCTGAAAGCTAGATTTGAGTGACAGAAAAATAGGGGGACACAAAAGCATTTGGCCTGAGCAACTGGTGTGGGGAGTAAAAATTGGGGAGAGAGGATTTCCACATATAAATTTAAGATTACGTGGCATTCAAGGGAAAGTGCTAGCAGTGGCATATTTAAGACTAGTGTTCTGGGAATGAGTCAAGATTGGTGAAATCAACCTGAGGGATCATCAGCATGAATGCAGTATTAGACCAAAGGCAGGGATATAGATAAGAGGAGAAGAGATTTGAAAGCCAAGCCCTGCAGAATTCCATCATGTAGAGATCAAAATTCAGTAGAGGTTAGCAGGGATAAAAATGCAGGTGCCATCAACAGAGCCTGAGGAAGAGGATCGAGGGAGGCGGCAGGAAGGCCAGGAGAATCTGGGGTCCTAGAATCCAGGAGCTTGAGAAAAAGGAAGGGGTGCACACTGTGAAGTGCTGCTGAGGATAGAGACTGACCTTGTATTTGACAAGGACGAGACCACTGGTGACCTTCCAGGGTACAGTGAAGGGACAGATGGGGACAGGAACCTAAGTAGGGTGCTTTCAGAGAGCCAGAAGGAGAGATGAGGCAGGAGCACAAAGAGACCTTAAAAATGAACTGATGCTTTTTTTTGGTCTCAGGCTGCACGGCAAGCATTCCCCGCCCTCCACCCCCCCCCCATAATTTACATTTACATTAAATGTATTGTTTGTCTAAATCAAACATTACCTATAAAATGTGTCTTTAGAGGCTGAGATGGAGAGTGGAGAAAGCCAGTGTAAACAACTTTTTGAGGTGTGTTTTATAAAAGGAAACAAAACATCAGTGCTGTGGGAGTGTAGGGTCAGGGGTCTATAAAGTGTAATATATTACAGTGCATTTGTGTGCCAACAGTTTCCCTCCTGTCATCCCCTTTACACACTGGTCCTGTGCCTGATCATGAACAGAGCAACACTGAGGAGATGGGGGAATAGCATGGACAACCCTCCAAACTATTTTCTTTCTCACTTCAAAAGGATTATTTTCACAAAAATAACTTGTGCTCAAAAAAGAGGAGGAAAACTGGTTAATTAGGTATTTTTAAGTTTTAATAGTAAAAGGAATTATGACTAATTGTAAAGAAAAAGACAAGTCCTTTGAATGATAAAAATCTATTGACGAATCCTATAGTTTTTTCACCTGGTCAGTGTACTTACTATAGGAAGAAAAATGATGACTAACTGATGGGTTCCATTAGCAAGGTCTACAGTGCATAATTCTAGTTTTCCCATATATATTTTTTTCTTCACCTTCTTAATCTGAATCCCTGAATTTCAATAATGTGCAGGACTGAGATTTCTCTTTCTCAAATGGCTGTAATTTATATCCTGAAAGCAAAAGCAAGGCACATTTGTGCAAGTTAAATGGGTGTCAATTTAAGGGCAACATGCTTAAATTACAATCCCTGGCCATGAATGTGAATTTTGGTGTGTTTTTTCCCTCTTTCATACACACAATATTTCTCAGACATCTGTGCAATACAAATAGATCTAGAAAGTGTGAAGAGAAAAATCTGTTCCACTAAAAATATAAAAGGGACCCCAAATGAAGTCTACATGACAGCAACTCCATCATGGGCACAGATGGCTTCTCTTCCCAGCTCTTCCCATCTCCCCCAACTCCAAAACCAGCTTTAAGTTCCATCCACTAAATTCTACCCAAAATACTGCAATGTAATAAATGCCTGATAGTATGAGAAGAACTGTTTATACACTATATCCTTATTTTTTATTCTCGGTGCGCATCAAGCTTTGAGACAATAAAGTGAGGGTTACTAATTAATAATGTGAACAGCACACATCACTTGTTGCTATGGAAATCCAGATATTTTTTCCAGTGGCCCGATAAACAGTAACATCCTGCACCCACCACTTATTTCCCTACAGTGACCATGCCACAGAAGATAACAGCTATTTACCAATATTATAGTATGATATATATATATATACATATATATATATACACACACACATGTATATATATATATCTCACCTATATGTTTCTTTGTTTCCTAAAGTATTGAAAGAGATTTTAAGATACAAATACCTTGTTTTTTACTTAAATGACTTAATATTGTCCATTCTAACAAAATTGATCTGATAACTGCTCTGATAATGTCATGTGTTCCATGAGAAATACATGTCTATGAACAGATGAATTAGTCTGCCTCATATTTAAATTTGAGAAGCAATACTCACAAAAGGTGTAGAAAAGGTTGAGACAAGTAGGAAGATTATGAGGTCCCACTCCTGCATTTGGAGGGACATGGTGAAGGTGGGGGAGGTGGGTTATGGTACTAGTGGCATGTATTTTGTGAAATGTGACAGGAGGTCCATGGAGCTAATGAGGGAGGAGAGAAAAGCAAAATGAGGAAGCAGCAATAAATGGAATGAGACATGGTTGGATGAATCTCAGGCAACACTTTTGGCTGCAAGTTATTCAGCCATGAAACACACACATGGTGAAAATAAAACTGCTTTACTACAGGTATTGGAGCCTTGACTATCAAACCCTAAAGTTCTAAACATTTTATATAGGAATTGAGGACTGTATACTTCTTGGAACAGGAAATGCCACAAACCTTTTCCTTCAATATAGTAAATCTAGTTTTACAAATAAGAAAAAAATTACTACATTTGTAGAGAATAGCATTAACAGAGGGCTCAAAGTGATTATTAGATAACCTAGGGGCCGACACAGAGAGCCTTAAGTAGTTCTATTATAGATACATATATATAGTCAAGTTAAATTATCACTGATATTTTTTGCCCCCTAATTAACTTAATGGAATAAACTAGTAGTCGGCAAACTGTGGCTCTTTGGCCCCTTGAATGTGGCTCTTCCACAAAATACCATGGCCTGTGCATGGCTGCAGGCAGCCCAGGACCAAACCAGAGAGGATGGATCTTGCATTGCCACGATGTGTCCACCATTTGGATACCATTGCTGACATGTACACATAAAGAACTATTTGACACTGAAACTGGGACTCAGAACAGTTGGACCTTGAAACTCAGACTGAAACATTTTTTGTTCTTATACATTTATTTCTAGTATGCAGAGGCAAGATATTTTTGAAGAAAAGAAACAGGGGAGAGTGATTGATATAGAGGCAGGGAGGCATTGAACAGGCTGTCAAGCTACAGGGGGAAGGTTTGGGTGGATGGGAGGCAGATGCAGGGGGAGATCAACTGAAGGATTTGTATGCATGCATATGAGCATAACCAATGAATGAAAGACACTGGGGTGGGGATGGGGGTGGGTGGGGACATGTACTGGGGGGTGGGGGAGGCTGGGAGGAGAATAATGGGGAGGGGGGAAAGGAAAACATGTGCTACTATTAAATATAAGTTATATTGCAAAAAAAATCAATAAAAATTAAATGTTAAAATGAAAAAGAAAGAAAGAAAGAAAGAGAGCACCTGTCTACAATCCTAGGGAATAATTCTAACTAGCCAGGTATGGGTCATGTGCCCTCCCAGATCAGTCACTGAGACCAGGAGAATGGGGCACTGTGATTTCCAGGCAAGAATCACAGAAACATGGAATATTGGGATTGGCACCTTGCTGGCAATGGTGTCAGGGAGAGGCAGGTTCTCAAAGAAAGGAGTGTATGGCAAATAAAAAACAAGCCTCCATGATAAAAAAAAAAATACCATGGCCTGAGCGAGTCTATTTTGAAGAAGTGGCATTAGAAGAAGTTCAAGTTTAAAAAATTTGGCTCTCAAAAGAAATTTCAATTGTTGTACTGTTGATATTTGGCTCTGTTGACTAATGGGTTTGCTGACCACTGGAATGAACCAACAAAAATAACCACAGAATCATGGTGGCAGAAGTGACCTTTAGGATCACCTGCTTCAACACCCTACTTTTAAAGAAGAAGAAATTAAAGCTGAGAGTGGAAAAGTGACTTGAAAAAAGCCATACTAAACCTTTCACACTGTTTTCTCTAAAAGGCCATAGACATCAAACATGCCCAGGGCTACGTTACAGAAAGGGCATATGAGCATTGTACTTCCTGGTTTCCTAATGGCCACCTGTTCTGTTTTGTAAGATAGAAAGGAAGAAGGTGATGGGATAGAAGCAGGGGTTGCTTTTTCAATAAGTAAAACCTGTTAGCACAGAAATTTGCCTGTTGGGCAACTCTGCTGGGGTGAGCTGGCCAGGAATGATGGCCGAATCAATGGAACTGCTGGGTCGGTTCAGAAGCACTTGGAGAGGAGGAGGGCAGGAGGGCTCTCATGCTTTCTGTTTAAGTTCCACTTCAGAGACAGAGGGCTTGGACAGAACAAGTTTCCTTCAAAGGTTACAGCAAGACAGAACAAAGCAGTATTGGATTGATTTTGTCAGAATGGACAATATAAGTCATCCAGGTTAAAAAAAAAAAAACCAAAAAACAAACAAACAAATAAAAAAAACCCAAACCTGAAGCATTTGAACTTGCTGTCTATCTCATTTTCTACCGAGGGTGTGGTGTAACCTCTCTTAAAATCAGTATAGTGGAAAGCCTGGATTTGAGTCCCAGCTTGTTGGTTCTCCTCAGCATCTTAAATAACCTCTTTGTGTTCTCATCTGATTCACAAAGGGAAGAATTTCCACCTATTTCCTGCTTAACCAAGTAGATGATATTTTTATGAGCTGAAATCCACTTAGTCAACAACCCTAAGAGCATACCACAGACTGGGCAAAGTTCAAGGTGCTGAAGAGATGAGAGATAAATTTAACACTGTCCTTGTCCTCAAGATACACTATTTGTAAGACAAGGACACTGTGGGCCATTTACAACTAATGTAATTGTAATATGGTAAGTGCTGCCTTAGTAGTATGGACAAAAGACTTATGGGAAAATTGGAGGGGGAGTGATTCATTATGCTGACAGGTAGTATTGATCCAGGAAGTTATTTCGATTGTAACTTTTAAAAAAAGTAGCACACTACTGTGGAAAATTGTGTGCATAAGCATAAAGCAATGATCAAATATCTCAACTATCCCTAAATTGTACAAATTAGTATAAACATATGAAAACATTCGATTGCCTATTTAGAATAATTGTTTTCTCACTCGATTTTATAATAAGCCAAACAGTGCTAACAAGTTTTATGAGCAATACCAAATTCTATCAGGGAAAGTAAGTTATGCTATTGCCAATTTGTTCAAAACAAAAATCATTGGAAATAAGCTACAGTCTCAATTATCCACAAATGACAGGGCTGGAATAAATAACTAATCCACAAATAAAAAGAAAACCTGTTATCCTATGAATTCAATATCCTTCTCTCTTCTTCAACTGCACAACATATTTTTTTGCAACAGTGGATTTTTAAAAAATGACCTGTTTTAGTTGTTGCCTAATTTTAGTTTATGAGAAAAATGCAGATACTGTGGTTTAAAACAAACAAACAACAAACAAACAAAACAAAAGCAAAAACATCCTGCAGGTATAAAAACAAGCCATAAATCCAGGAATCAATCCCTGCTTTGCTTACACAGTTTGGGCTATAATCATTTGCTTTGCTAAACTGGGTAACTTCTCTTACAGTGTTGGAACTGGGAGAACCACAGCTAGCCGGACTTCCTCACTTTACCCATATGGAAGGGGCTGAGGAGGCTTGTCTTTCCATGACCACATCTGGTCTGTTAGCACTTCCTAGATTAACAGTCAGATCACATGCAAACATCAGAGAAGGTAAAACCCCAAGTCATCTTTTAAACACCCACCTTTAAAAAGAATCAAATGTCTCTAGGCAAACAGATCACAGCAGCTGCAGTCCCTCTATGCTATTGCATTTACAGACTGGCTCAGAATGGGATCTCTCCAGCAAGCCAATAACATACACAATCCGAACAAACTTGAGTGATTTGCCTCTGTGAAATAACTACCCCAGACAAAAAATGAACTGTCATTTCACAAAGCTGCCAATTGCACTAGACTGGGACTCCAGAATTAGTCAGAACATGCTCTATTACTTTAGACACTCGGAAGTCCTGCAGGTCTAGGAATTAAAAGCGTGCTGCCATCTCTTCAGTGCCACATTCCAGAGGAGGGAGCAAAGAGAAAGAAGGGGCACAGGGAATTCTACCACACGCTATTTCTCTACCCATCAGACACACACACCATACCGGGGCAGGCATCTGGACTCTAATCCCTTCTTAGTGGACAGCACACATTTGCAAAATGAGTCCGTGATCTAGAACGAATTGCTGTAATAGCCAAAGCCCAGCGAGTCCACTGATGAGAAAGCGGATATGGCTACCTGCTTTGTGCGGTCTTGGACAATGAAATGACACTTCTTGGGTCTTTAAAGACCGGCCTTTTCCCGTAGGGCATGGGCCCTCCTACATCGCCCTTAAATCCTAGGAAAAGAGAAAAGATGCCTCCCTTAGTCTGTGAACTATGCTGATCTTCCTCTGTCCATTTCTGCAGAAGACAGCCTTGTTATCTTTTCAAAGAGAAAAAAAAAAAAAAAGAAAAAAAAAACAAAACAAAACAAGGAGAGAATTGCACCACTGCAGATCCCAGGAAAAGTAAGCACACAAAAAAATAACTACAGCAAACGTCAAATAACATCTTCCTCAACCAGGAAAACCGCCCAATGAGCTCCGGTGTCTGCCCAATGCAGACCAGGCAGGCTGTGCCTGGAGCCACAGGAAGCCGGACGACATCTCCGCAGCCTGAGTCCCTGCCAGCTCCCGCCTGGCGCTGGAATCCGGCAAGGAAGTTATGGTGTCCAGCCTGTGTGCCACACAGACAGGCCATGCACCCGCGCTCCGCAAACAGGCCCAGTGGCTCGCACATCCAAGGCGAGCGGAAGGCACTTGCTGAGGGTGGGGTGGAGGACCACATTATTTGAGCCCCCGACTCTTGCTGCATTGTCACAGCCCGGGGCGCAGGGGTAAAAAGAAGCGCACCTTCAACTACAAAGGGATGGGCCAGGCACATTGCCCCCAGCGGTTCCTCTCGGCCCGTGCGCAGGTTGCAACACTGCAGGTGACAGGACCGGCTGCTCCCGGGAAAACTCAGGTAGCGGGACCCGCGGAGCCACGCAGCCGGCCGGCGACGGGGAGGCGCAGGAGGACCAGCCACCCCGCGCATCTCCGCGCCTGCCACCACCCAAAGGAGCGAGGCCAGGTCTGTCTGGGCGAGCATCCTCGAGTCCGTCCGGGGGGCTCTGGGCGCTCGCTTAGCCATCCTGAGCATTGCGAGGGACACAATTACCTAACGGGAGCCCCAGGCGAAACCGAGATCCGGAGCTTCGGTGCGGGTGGGTGTGGGCTGAGGAGGGGATTACGTAGGTCTCTCCGCCCCTCACCGACACCTCTTTCTCCGGGGAGGGCCTGGGCGGGGGAGACGCAGCGAACCCAACCCGCTTGGGGGTTTCTTTGTTTCTCTCGGAGCCTCACCTCCCAGGAGGGCCGGGTGTGCCGGTGGCACCGGAGCTCGGGTCCACACCCGCGGATGCCTGCTGCCGGGGCCCGGCGGCGGCGCGCCCGGGGCTGACAATTGAACCTCCCGGAGAAGCGAGAAGGTGGGGAGGAGGGTGGATCCCGGGTTCGGGGGAAGGAGGGCGCTGCCAGGGCCTCGCCAGCAGCGGCCAAGCCGCCCAGGGAAGGGCAGAGGAAGGGGCTGCAAGCAGAGTCCCGGAGAAGCGCCTGCTTACCTTGGCAGCCCCGGCCCGGGCACAAATCATGCTCCCGTCAGCGCGCAGAGGAGAGCCAGGGGGGCACATGTGCCCTGCAGGGCTCGCCGGGCCTCGGGGACCTGCGGGACGGACCGGGCGCCCACCAGCTCACGCCGCGCTGCGACTGCCCCAGACCAGCGGCGGCCACCTCTCCGCCGAGGGCCCGGCTCTGCGAGTGAGTGCGGCGGGGAGGGCCAGCGAGTCAAAGACGCACCGTGTTCCGCTCCTACAGCGGCGCCTGATGCACTGTAACGCAGCACGCTTCACCGATTCATCCTCCCGCCCGCACCCCTCCCGCCTCGCCTGCTCCTCTGTGGGTACCGGATTCCAGCAGCAGCCACTAGCAGCGCTGGCTCTCTTTAGCGCTGCCCCGCCCTACGGCCTCAGCGCCAGCACCACCACCTTCTTCCCCTCCTCCTGCCTCCCCCACCCCACCCCGTTGAATATATATGTATACACACTTTACAGCTGATAGCTCAGTTTTTTTTTCAATAAAATGTGCTTTAATATACACTGCCTTTAGAATTATTCGAAGTATGTGTATATATTATTACCCAGGGCCCTATCCTTCCAACACCCAGAACAGACACTGGGCATATCCAGCACCAGCTCAGAGCCCATCTGCTCTTCTATGTGAGTACAACCAGTGTGTTGAGAAAGGATGTGGTACAGACACCTCAGTAGGTACCCTATGACAGGTGTTCCTGTACAAACGTTACCCACTTAAATAATACACAGTTAGCCACATTCACAGACACCTCTCCGAAATTGTCTAGTATTTGCACCACAGACACACGAAAAGAACATCATCATTACAAATGCAAAGGATGAAAATCTTCCCAGAAAATCTATAGTTGGGCAAGCCTGGATGTCAACCCGGGTTTGATGTTAAACTGCACATATTATCAGAATGCTAGAACTGGAAGCAGGGACCACACCCTCTTTGAACAGCCAATCGAGTTGCAAACAGAACTGAAACGTTGGTCACTGTTGGTTGCTAGCTACTTCATATATGTGAATCTAAGTGCACTTGGTCTATACTTGGCCTGTATGTGTTCATGGAAGAGGCAGTGGTTTCGAGCACATTCCGTAGACTGACTCTCTGATCTACTTGCATTCTTCACAATGCTTATTTATTTCTTGCCACTCACCTGCCCAGCACTCCCTACATAAGACATTATTCACACTCTGAGTGGTCATTTTTCCTAAACCGCAAATGCAGTACTCCTCTAGAATAAATAAGGTTGGCCCTGACTCCAGATTCCTTACTTGAGGCCAGAGCATAGACCTCCCAAACCACATCTCCTCTTGCCCCTCCCACCTCCAAACACTGTAAGATGGCTGTTTCTCAGTGGAACTTATTTCACTGAACAGCCTCTTGGCATCTATTTCTCTTTCACAACCAGAACCAGTGAAAAGCATGGAAGATGTGAGGGTAGCTCTGCCCTTACTGACTTATTTATTCCTCACACTCACTTAGTCCCTCTGCAGTCTGGGTAGCATCATTATGTTTTACAAAGAAGAAAACCCAGGCTACATATAGGGTTGTATAATTTCCTTAAAGTCTCATTGCAAGTAGAAGACCTCTAATCCAAAGGGAACAGACTTCAGCTGCCCTAACTTAAAATGAGGTGTATTTGGTGGAGAAACAAAAAGATTTGCCATGAATTTTATTATTTTTTATTATTTATTTATTTGTTTGTTTGTTTATTTGTTTATTTATTTTATCTTTATTGTTCAGTTTATTAATTACATTATTCCCTTTTTTCCCCCTATAGCTTCCCTCCACCTGGTACCCATCCCACCCTCCGCCCTCACCCCCCTCCACTGTCCTCTCCCATAGTTGCGTGGTTTTTGCCAGTCTCTTGCTGCACTTCCCACACCCCCTTTCTCCCCAAGAACTGTCAGTCCATTCCCTCTCTATGTCCATGATTCTGTTACATTCACCAGTTTATCCTGTTCATCAGCTTATTAATTCACTTGATTTTTAGATTCATTTGTTGATAGATGTGTATTTGTTGTTCATAATTTACAGTTTTATCTTTTTCTTCTTCCTTTCTTAAAGAATATCTTTCAATATTTCATAAAATATTGGTTTGGTGGTGATGAACTCCTTTAGCTTTTTCTTATCTGCGAAGCACTTTATCTGACCTTCAATTCTGAATGATAGCTTTGCTGGATAGAGTAATCTTGGTTGTAGATTCTTGCTATTCATCACTTTGAATATTTCTTGCCACTCCTGTCTGGCCTGCATCGTTTCTGTTGAGAAATCTGCTGACAATCGTATGGGTGCTCCCTTATAGGTAACTAACTGTTTTTCTCTTGCTGCTTTTAAGATTCTCTCTTTGTCTTTTGCTCTTGGCATTTTAATTATGATGTGCCTTGGTGTGGTCCTCTTAGGGTTCCTATATATTGGGGTTCGGTGCGCTTCTTGAACTCCTAAGTCAATTTCTTTCACCAGGTGTGGGAAGTTTTCGGTCACTATTTCTTCAAATAGGTTTTCATTGTCTTGCTCTCTCCCTTTTTCTGGCACCCCAATAATTCGGATGTTGGTATGCTTGAGGTTGTCCCAGAGGCCCCTTACACTATCTTCAATTTTTTGGATTATTTTGGTTTCTTGCTTTTTCAGCTGAGTGGATTTTACCTTTTTATATTTCAAATCTTTAACTTGGTTCTTGGGGTGCTCCAGAACACTTTTAGGTCTTTGTATAATATTTTTTATTTTAGTCATTGTATGCTTAATTTCTGGTTGGTCCTTTTTCATATCCTTGAGAGTCTCCTTCATATGCTTGAGGGTCTTGTTCATTTCCTTGTAGGACTCATTCATTTCCACGTTGGTCTTGATCATTTCCACGTTGGTCTTGATCATTTCCTTGCAGGTCTCGTTCATATCCTTGAGGGTCTTGTTCATTTCCTTGTAGGACTCATTCATTTCCTTATCGGTCTTGCTTATTTCCTTATAGGTCTCGACCTTTTGTAGGAGCCTCTTGAGAAGCCCTATAACCATGGTTTTGAATTTCATGTCCAATCGTTTCTTTTCCTCCATTTCTTTCACATCTGATTTCTTTCCATGTCTCTGCATGGTGACTGCTTCCCTGAGTTGGTCAATTAGCTTTGTGTGGTAGACATCCTACTAGGGACAGTGGCTCAGCCTGCCCAGTTACCTGAGGTGGATATGGGTTGCACAGTCTTGCTGAAGTTAAGCTCAGGTTAATCATTGTTAGCACTTGGAGGGGTTGACCTCCAGGCCAAGTGTCTGTGAAGCTCAGCTGTGCTCAGGTTGGATGGGTGGAGTCTCCGGGCCAAGCAGACAGCGTTGGCTCCACCCTATGCGGCCCCAGGGACTCTGTGCCAGGGGCAATGGCTGCTAGCACCTCTGAGAAAGAGCCGCTGTCAAGCTCCACCAGCTGCTGGGGAATTTAGACTCTCCCCAAATGAGTCTGCACATTCCAACGTCTCACCTAGGGTCATAAAACAAAGCACTCTGACAGTTTTCTCAATGAGAGAGCAAGTCGCGAGCGCTCTCTACGTGGTCACACAGCTGCGCTGTTCCCAAGTTCACGCGCAAGCTCGCCTTCTCCACAAGCCGGCAGACCCCTGCACCACCTGAGCTTCAGCGTGCCCTCCCACTGTCCAGTTTTTACCCCGTATGATAGCGGGTTCCCTGGACTTCGCCCAGAGCTGGAGAATCAGTCCAGTGGGACATCTTTGTCTCCCGGTTCGAGAAAACTGGCCGTTTTTCAGCCACCTGCCCTATCCACTGGCGCACGCGCTCTCTCTGCACGAATCTTCAACGCTGTCTGCCGCTGCTCCTCCGAGTCACAGTGTCTTATCTTCACTTTTATTTGTGGAATTTTCACTTGATCAGCTTTCTGGTGATTCAGACGGTGTTTGTTCTTTCCTTAAGTTGTAATTTTAAAATTGCTGTGTATGACGGCAAGATAGGTGTTTTACCTATGCCGCCATCTTGTTTCTCTCTGCCATGAATGTTAAAGCCACCCATGTATGAATCATATTTATCAAGCTCCCAATATACTCCAAACGTTTATAAATACAGTAATTACTATCCCAATGCTTCCAATAATACGAATCTGTATATATAAAAGCCTATGCGACCCAACGACCAAACAACTGGACACTATGGCATGCACTGACCACCAGGGGCAGACGCTCAATGCAGGAGCTGCCCTCTGGTGGTCAGTGTGCTCCCAAGTGGGAGCACTGCTCAGCTGACCAACAGGTGCCAGATGCAGGGCTCACAGCTGATCAGGTTGACTGGGTATAAGCCCATGGCAGGCATACCAGGGCCCGAATGAACAGGAGCAGCAGGCAGCATTGGACTGCTGACTTCAGCCCAATGGCCGCAGGCCAAGCCAAGGGATCCTGCCAATACACAAATCTATGCCCGAGGCCTCTAGTCTATAATAATCAAAGTGTAATATGCTAATTAGACCAGATGTCCTTCTGGATGACCTTCCAGAGGAAGCTGGGGCTGCAAAGGAAACCTGGGTCATGGGTGCCAGAGGGAAGCTGGTGTTGGCAGCCAGGGGAAGGAAGGCCTACTTTTGCATGAATTTTGAGCACTAGGCCTCTAGTCTTACATAATGGCATAAGATGATGAAGCCATTTTGAGAAGCATAAATAAATATTAGATATTATTATGATGCTGATGCACTTTTTGTTTCCACTTTTTAAATTCAGGATCTAGTGGATACAGGGAGAGACTGACATGCCTGCTCATTTCAAGTCACATGCAGACAAAGACAAACACAGCACCATTTGCAAGTGGCACCTACAATGCTGAGAAAGCTCTGACTCGAACTGACCAGGGTTTCATCTTTGGTGAGACCTTCATGGTAGTGTCAGAGTGAGTGTCTTATAGTTAAGGACCACGCTATTATAGCTGTGCTCATGGTATCAAGACTGACATAGTCTTTCTCAGCAGATCAATTGCAGCCAGTGACACAAAATTATCTTTTGAGGATATTAAGGTCCTAAGACTTAGGATAGTAACTCAGAGGCCAGTGTGTCTAACTTTGAGCAGCTAAGTAAGTTACCTAGAGAAATCAGGACTTCCTCTAATGAGGAGGAAATTATTTTAACTTTGAAGGGTGAGTATATCTAAAGCAGAGGCTGAGCCTACATGAAAGAACATAGGATTTTTCTCTACAGATTTATTCACTCATTTAACAATTTTTAATGTGCTAATTTCTGGGGATATAAGCTTAAAGAAGGCAGAATCTATTATTTCATGGAGATCAGAGTTAAGAATACTAAAACCTCTCATTAAACAACTTAGCACTATATATTTGATGGATGAGATGATTGATGAAAATGGAGGACCCATTATCATATTTTACAAAGGCCACTAATTCAGACCCAGTTTGGGGGAGTGAGGGTGGGAGTCCAAGTGCAGACATTTTGGAATTGATGTTGCCCAAGTTGAGTCTTAAAGGATCAGTAGAAGTTGGCAGATGAAGGAAATGAAGGGAGAGCATTCCAGATTAATGAGGCAAGCTCAGAAGATAGGCAGAGAAGTACGGTATATAGTATATTCAAGTGTATAGCAGTGTCTTATTATGGTTTTAATTTGCATTTTCCTAATGACTAGTTAGGGGAAGCATCTTTTCATGTGTTTATTTTTTATTCTTATACACTGGCCTTTAGTATATTTTAATGCACAAAGTATAAAATGTCTTACTTTGAATGTTTTGGAAGTTTACTTTTAACCTTGTATGTAATGTAGTTCATTTTTATTAGTGTTTCATGGCTGGTTAAATAAAACACACCTGTTTGATTTTTTAAATGTTTGATATATGTCAATTAATTAAACTTTTCCATCATATTATTCTAACCATATGTGCATTAAATTACTCTCTGCAATCTAATTGAAATATGCTTAAACCACTTTAAAAAGACATTAGACACAATTTCTTTGTACTTAACACATGTTAACATTTTGATTAAAGCTATTATATACATTTTGTCTTGTAAAACTTCTTTATAGATAATTAACATCAATATAAAATAACTCATAACTTTTTTTTGCTTTGTTGGTATTTTTAAGTCTCAATTTCTATCTGCTTATACAATTGCAAATGTTACCTTAATGCATTCACTTGCCTATTCTATTTTGACTACTTCTAATTTTTAATCTCTTTATTTCTTTATTGTATACGTAATCTTTATGTGAGATTTCAGGATGTTGATTTTATATCCTGCAACTTTTCCAAATTCATTTATTAGATCTAGTAGGTTTTTGGTGGAGTCTTTAAGTGTTTCCTATATACAATATAATGACATCTGCAAATAGTGACACTTTTAATTCCCCTTTTCCAACTTGCTTGCCTTTTATTTTTTCTTATGGTCTGATCATTATGGCCAGAATTTCCAATACTATGTTGAATAAGAGTGCTGAGTTTGGCTGGTGTGGCTCAGTGGTTGAACACAGACCTATGAACCAGGAGGTCACGGTTGGATTCCCCATCAGAGCATATAATTGGGTTGTGGACTGGATTCCCAGTAGGGGGCGTTCAGGAGGCAGCTGACCAATGATTCTCTGTCATCATTGATTTTCTTTATCGTTCTCTCCCTCTTCCTTCCTCTCTTTGAAATAAATGCAATCTTTTTCTTTAAAAAAAAAAAGATTGCTGAAAGCAGACATTGCTGTCTTATTCCTGATTTACGGGAAATGCATTTAGTTTTTGCTCATTGCATATGATGTTGGCTATTTTTCATATATGACTGTTATGTTGAGGTATGTTCCCTGTATTCCCACTTTGCTGAGAGTTTTGATCATAAATGGGTGCTGAATTTTATCAAATGCTTTTTCTGCATCTATTGATATGATCATGTGATTTTTCTCCTTCCTTTTGTTTATGTGATGTATCACATTTATTGATTTGTGGATAGTGTACCAACTTTATCCCAGAATAAATCCCACTTGATCATGGTGTATGATTTTTTAAATGTATTTCTGGATCTGAATTACTAATCTTTTATAGAAGATCTTAACAACTATACTAAGCAGGTGTATTGGCCTTTAATTTCCTGTCTTTGTTGTGTCTTTATCTGGTTTTGGTATTAGGATTATGTTATCCTTGTAAAAAGAGCTTGGAAGTCTTTTCCCCTCTTGAATTTTTTGGAATAGTCTGAGCGGGATAAGTGTTCGTCTTTGAATATTTGGTAAAGTTAACCTGTGAAATCATCTATTCCAGGATTTTAATTTGCTGGAAGTATTTTGATTCTTGCTTCAATTTAATTGGTTGTTATTGGTCTCCTCAGGTGTTTTGCTTTTTCCTGATTTCATTTTGGAAGATTATATGTTAGTAGGAATTTGTCTATTTCAACCAGTTTGCTTATTTTGTTGGCATATAATTGTTTGTAACTATCATTTGTATTTCTGTGATGTTTCTTCTTACATCTCTTTCAGTTCTGGTTATTTGGGTCTTCTCCCTCCTTTTTAAAATATGTTTTTATTGATTTCAGAGAGGAAGGGAGAGAGATATATATATAGAAATATCAATGATGAGAAAGAATCATTGATTGGCTGCTTCCTGCATGTCCCCTACTGGGGATCAAGCCAGCAATCTGGACATATGCTCTGATTGGGATTCGAACAGTGACCTGCTTCATAGGTCAATGCTCAACCACTGGGCCACTCCAGCTGGGCTCTCTGTTTCTCAATAAGTCTGGTTAGATGTTCCTCAATCTTGTTTATCATTTCAAAGAACCAGATTTTGGGTTCATTTATCTTTTGCATTATTTTTTTAGTTTCTATGTCATTTATTTCTGTTCTGATATTTAGTATATCCTTCCTTCTACTTACTCTAGGCTTTTCCTGCTGTTCTTTTTCTAATTCTTTTAGGTATAGAGTTAGATTGTTTATTAGAGATTTTTCTTGCTTCTTGCCAGGCCTGTAAAGCTATGAACTTCCCTCTCAGGACTGCTTTCACTGTGTCCCACAGATATTGGGCGGTGTGTGCTCATTTTCATTTGTTTCCAGGTAATTTTTTATTTTTCCTTTATCTCATTAGTAATCCATTCATTGTTTAGTAACATGCTATTTAGGGTCCATGTGTTTGAATATTTGTGTGTGTGTGTGTGTGCGTGTGTGTGTATGTGTGTGGTTGGTTGGTTTGTAGTTCCATGCCCTTGTGGTCAGAGAAGATGCTTGATATGATTTCAATCTTCTTAAATTTAGTGAGACATCTTTGGTGTCCTAACATGTAGTCTATCTTTCAGAATGTTCCGTGTGCACTTGAGAAGAATGTATAGTCCGCTCCTTTGGGCTGAAATGTTCTGTAGATATCAGTTAAATCCATTTGATCTAGTGTGTGATTAAGGTTACTATTTTTTCTTCTATTTGTAATTTCTTTAAATATTATGAATCTCTACATCATATTGGTGACAAAAAATTTGCCTAGTTCACCTTACTATTTACATTACATATTTATGCTCCACATATAAAATTTAGGCTGTAAGGTGAAATTTCAGGGACCAAGAAGACTATTTAAGACATTTTCCTCAGTTTTTATAAAATAATGCTTTTCATGGAAAAAAATAATCTTCACATTCATATTTCTGATTATAAGAGCACTATTTAAGACACATTGCTTGTTTTACCCATTTGACTGTGGAGTGTAAGTTACTCCTGAGAGCCAGATAAAAAGAGAAGTGTCACTCCCCAGTAAGGATCTGCCAGGACATTGGCAGTATATTCTTTCAATATTTCCTGGGAGAGAGAATGTGCTCTTTAGAATGCATAGAATCAACATTGTCACACACAGGCTTTCTATCCAAGAGAAAGCTCTGAAATATGGATGGCATTGAGGCATGTCCAAGAAAGATGTCTGTCTGAGCCTATATAGCTTTCTCCTTTCACACATTTTGTGTGTGTGTGTGTGTGTGTGTGTGTGTGTGTGTGTGTGTAGAAAACATAGGATCCAGCTTATTTTGCTAGACTGTAACTAGAGAAATATGAAATAAAATCTGATATAAAAATATGGGATAAGAGGGAGGACTCTGTAGGGAGTGCTATATCAATTCTTCAGTGGGGTTTTCAAAATAGCCCCTAACCAGAATGCAGCTGCCATTCAGTAATAGTAAGCTACTTTACTTATACTTTCTGGAAATTAGGAGACCCTTCAGTTCAGTATACGATAATCATAATAAAAGTAAAATTTTGAGAGAGAACCAAGATGGCGGCATAGGTAAACACCTATTGTTCTGCCCCACGCAACAATTCAAAAACTACAACATAACAACAAAACAAACATCACCCAGAATCACCAGAAAGCTGGCTGAGTGAAAACTCCACAAATAAAAGTAAAGGTGGGACACTGAGACTCAGAAGAGTGGCGGGAGCGCAGCCTTGAAGATTGTGCGGAAACAGGTTAGGAGCCGTCCTGGTCGTGCGCGCGGGCTGTGGCTGGAGCAGCAACCCTGGCTGGATTTCTCCAATGGGGAGGGCGGAGACGTCCCACTACACAGATTCCCCAGCGCCAGGCGAGGTCCAAGATTCAGGGTACATGGAGACGTCCCACTATACAGATTCCCCAGTGCCAGGCAAGGTCCGAGGTCCGGGGGACGCACCCTGGAAGCCGGGCATGGCAGAGGTCTCCTAGTCTACAGAGAAACCGAGTAGCTGGGAAAAGAAGTTTGCCTGCAAGTAAACTGTGCGACAGCACAGACACGCGATTTGCTCCCTAGAAAATTGTCTCCTGGTCCCGAAAACCACCTGTTTTACAACCCTGGGCGAGACTTTGGGGGTGCAGACTCATTTGGGGAGAGGCAGAGTTGTCTGGCAAGGGGAAGAGACTAGCAGCTTTCTCTTAGAGGTGCCTCCAGCCATCCCCATCCAACAGAGACCCGCTCACGAGCACCGCATAGGACGTAGCTGACACTAAGGCTGCCTGCGCAGCTCAGAGACTCCGCCCATTCAACCTGAACACAGTCTCCCTTCACAGCCAATTGGCCTGGAAGTCAAACCCTCCTAGGGCTAACAACAACAAGCTGGGTTTAAATTCAAAAATACTGTACAACCCATAAAGGATTGCAGTAAGAGTACCCACCTCAAGTAACTGGGGAGGCTGTGCCACGGACCCTTAGAGGACATCTACCACATAAAGCAGCCACCATGCAGAGACATGGAAAGAAATCAGGTGTGAAAGAAATGGAGGAAAAAAGATGACTAGACATAGAGTTCAAAACCACGGTTATAAGGCTTTTCAAGAGGCTCCTAGAAAAGGCCGATGAAATTAATGAGAACTACGAGGAAATAAATAAGACCAACCAGGAAATGAATGAGACTTACAAGGAAATGAATGAGACCCTCAAGGAAATGACAAGACCTCTGAGGATATGAACGAGACCCTCATGGGTATGAAAAAGGACCAACTAGAAATCAAGCATACACAGACTGAAATAAAAAAATATTACACAAAGTCCTAAAAGCAGTCCAGAGGGCCACAAGAACCAAGTCAAAGATTTGAATTACAAAGAAGCAAAATCCACTTGGCTGGAAAAGCAAGAAACAAAAAGAATTCAGATAATTGAAGATAGTGTAAGGGGCCTCTGGGACAACCTCAAGCATGCCAACATCTGAATTGTTGGGGTACCAGAAAAAGAGAGAGAGCAAGTTAATGAAAACCTACTTGAAGAAATAGTGACTGAAAACTTCCCACACCTGGTAAAAGAAACTGATTTAAAAGCCCAAGAAGTATACAGAACCCCAAAATATAGGAATCTAAAGAGGACCACACAAAGACATATCATAATTAAAATGCCAAGAGCAAAAGACAAAGAGAGGATATTAAAAGCAGCAAGAGAAAAACAGTTGGTTACCTACAGGGGAGCACCCATACAATTGTCAGTGGATTTCTCAACAGAAATGATGCAGGCCAGACGGGAGTGGCAAGAAATATTCAAAGTGATGAACAGCAAGAATCTACAACCAAGATTACTCTATCCAGCAAAGCTATCATTCAGAATTGAAGATCAGATAAAGTGCTTTGCAGATAAGAAAAAGCTAAAGGAGTGCATCACCACCAAACCAATATTATATGAAATGCTGAAAGATATTCTTTAAGAAGAGGAAGAAGAAAAAGGTAAAAATATAAATTATGAACAACAAATACACATCTATCAACAAATGAACATAAAAATCAAGTGAATTGATAGGCTGATGAACAGGATAAACTGGTGAATATAACAGAAACATGGACATAGAGAGGGAATGGACTGACAATTCTTGGGGAGAAAAGGATTGTGGGAAGTACAGCAAGAGACTGGACAAAAATCTTGCAACAATGGGAGAGGACAGTGGGGAGGGGGAGGTGAAGGTGGAGGGTGGGATAAGTACAGGGTGGAGGGGAGGTATAGGGGAATAAAAAAGGGGAAACAATGTAATTAATAAACTGAACAATAAAGATAAAAAAGTCAAAAAATAAATAAATAAAAGTAAAATTTTGAACACTTATTTCTGCTAGGTAGACACTGTTCTATGTGTATTATTTATTTAATCTTCATAATAAACTTATTAAAAGACATTATTGTTCCCATTTTCGAATGAGGGAAACTGAGATAAAAAGATTGAAAAATACATCTAAATATATGTGAGCCACCTTTTCTGGGAATAATGAGAAAAATTAAGAAACTGTGTGGCAAGACTACAGAAAGTGATAAAGTATGACAGAACTTGAGTAGAGTTTTTGCCTTGAGATAAATAAAACTTGGATTTAGAAGAGTATTCATGTGCATTTGTAAAAGGTGTTGCAGTATGCACTTAAGGGACTACATCTCTGGGACTCCCAGGAGATAACAATGTGTTATAGAATCAGAGAGGTAAAAGAGAAAAACCAATTTTATTGTTTATAACCTATATAGCTGATAACAAAGGAGACTTGAATAGAACAGCAGCCATTTCCTACTGGGCTGAAAGATTTGTGTAGGAAAATTTGGGAGTAGGAGTTAAGGGAAAGCTGAATTACTATCCATAAAAGTGAGGAGAAAAACTATTTTGGTTTTCAAGGCAATATGGGTGGGAGGTACAGAAGAAAGAGAAAAGTCAGTGTGATAATGGAAGTGATATAGGCTGGAAAACTGTTACTAAATCTTCCCACCAGCTCAATAATAGCCTGAAATACACCAAAACAGTCCACTGGATCATCCCCAGCCCAAAGGGTGGGGGAGATGTATGAAGATGAGATAATGGTGATGTCTGCTCCATCAAAGACCTTTACTGTGGATTTAGCAAATTATTCACAGATTATTCACATTCCCCTATCCTACAATTTTTCCAGATCTGCCAGTTTTGATTTTTCTGTCTTTAGTAATTTTAATTCCTCTATTTTAAACTATTGATTCCTTATTTCACATAAGGATCTAGATACTTGCAGTTTTATTGCTTTCTGCCTCTCCTTCAGCTTCTGTAACCAGGATGGAGTCATGCTGTCTCAGGGAGGACTCGCAGCCCTGGTTCCTGCTGCCCCAGAATGTCTTGTCAATTTTCCTGTTGGAGTTATCAGACTCAGACAGGCAGCAAGTAACAAGATGCTTACCAATGGAAAGTTTAAGAACAAAATTATTGAATGAAGACAATCTTAGACAAGATGAACTAACAAGTATTAACTTTTGCAATAATGACAAACAACCCAAAGACGTCTGATTGGCTTAAAACAACAAAAGTATGTTTTTGCTTAAGTTACAGAAGTGCTGTAGATCTGTTCCAGTTCTGCTGGCATTGATGCACTCTTCCAGACTTTGCTCTGTTCAGGCACCCAGAAGTTTCTATAGAAAACATGCTCTCAGAAGTTTCTATAGAAAACATGCTATTCTCATGGCAGAGGGCATGAATGCAAGAGGGCCTGGACCAACCCATGTAACATAAAGTTTCTGGTTAAATAAAGCTAATGTCATGCATATTTGCAATCCATTGGCCAAAGCATATCTGGACCCTGTCCAGGACACATATCCTCCTTTCCTCAGATGTAGGACAGATATCTCTTATTACAAGTAATGGTACATAATCCTATTTCAGGGAAAAAGCAAATATTTAGAAATAATATTATAGGGAATATAGGTTAGGGGAGGGGGGAGAAAGAAAGGGTCCCAGTTACCAGATAAAGTACAATCAAGACTTTGCCCACAAGGAATGGGCAATAACTCAATTACTAAATGAGAAAAGGATCTAATAAATTCACATAACTAAAAGTCCAGATAGAGTTGAGCAATGCTAACTTTATGCTCACAAATAATGTCCCAGAAATCACTTTTTTCACTGTTTCATGCAGGCTCTTCTATACAGTTTCAAAATGGCCTCCAGAAGCTCCAGATTTGCAGTTTAGCAACTTAACAACCTCAAAGGAAAGAAAAATGCTCATATACCAGTAGTTCTAGAACAATCCTGTGGTTGACACTCATTGGTTCTGACTGACTGTCTTGTTTCACATGCCAAAAACTAGTTGATATGGCAAGAGGTATGGGATAGTTATCTAGGCTTGGGTCACACACTCACACCTAAAAATGAAAACAAAATTAGCCATACTTGAAAACACTTGGGTAAAGCTTGTGGAGAAGGCTTCCCAAGGAAATTTTAGGGACTCTTACTGAATTCTGAAGGTCCTATCAGGCCACTAGGAAGAACTATTGGTTAACTTAAATTTATTCTTGCTAGGCATAGGAAATACAGTCTCACTAACCAAGATTTTTGTAGGGCTAGGAATTCAAATAGAGCTCTGGTAATGTGTGGGGAATGAGTAGGGGATGTGAAATGTGCTTTCAATAAGTTTTAAAACATGAAGTGGGTATTTTCCAGTAAATTGTTTTTGTTGTTGTTGTTTGTTTGTTTGTTTTTTCTCACAGAGAGGAAGGGAGAAGGATAGAGACCCAGAAACATCAATGAGAGAGAAATACCAATAAGCTGCCTCCTGCACACCATTTACTGGGGATGTGCCCACAGCCAAGGTACATGCCCTTGACCAGAATTGAACCTGGGACCTTTGAGTCCACAGGCTGATGCTCTATTCACTGAGCCAAACTGGTGAGGGCCCAGTAAATTGTTTAATGAAATATTTCAGTCCTCTGAGACTAATTTTCCCTAAGCAGTGTAACCACTAGCTTGGTTCTTGATTTCAGGTTGAAATCTGAGTAAATACCCATTTCTTAGTGGGAGATAAATGTTTGGCTGGTCAAAAGAGCAGATGTCTACTACATGGGTAATAGTGCTAGTGTAAGGCCAGCTATTAGGCTGACTTACTGTGGAGTCAATTAGATCATTAATGCAAGGCCCCATATATCCTTCTTGCCTGATAACAGGATTAGTTTTAGAGCTAAGTAAGTGTCAAGAATTTTGAGAAGCAGTTATTGGCCCTCCAGTGTTGGTTGAGAGGCATTGACTAAGCAGGTCACATGAGTGATACTCCTGAGTTGTTCCATTGGTCACTGAAATCTCCTCACATGCTTCTAATTTTCTTTTTATCCCTGAAAGTTAGAAATAGCATTTGCATTTCAGGGAGACCAAGAAGAAGGTTTTAGGATGTTAGAGAACAAGACAAACAGTAGGTGGTGATGGACAGTGTGTGAACAAGGAGGGAGTAAAATGTTTCCTTTTAAAATAACCTGGGGGTCACTATATAAAGAAGGCACTAAATTTATTTTTCTTTCTCTCATGTTAATGTCTATTTCCCCCCAAACAGACTCAAAATGAGTTTTAAGAAGCTTGAAAAGTTTTCATTAATTCCTATGAGTTCAGAAAAATTCTCAATTTCAATGTTTAGTGTTGCATCCCTTAATTTATTTCTGAGAAGAAAATATAACTTTTCTTACTTTGATTGTCAGAGAATTTTAACAAAGAATGTTAAAATGGGACTTAGGCCACCCCTGGAGGTAAAAAGCAGTCACCACTCTCAAAGGTACCCTTCCCTGTTTGGACTTCACTTTTAAATCCCTTTGTTCCTGAATTGTTCCTTTCTTTATCATGCTCTTGGAAATTAACACAATTTAAGGGACTACAGGCAGAAGCAATGAGACTCTTTTATCCAGTTTCCAATGTCTCTCCTGAGGGAGCCTCACCTGAGGCAGTCACATACCTTGATTATTGATAGTAATAATTTGATGAATTCAACCAAAAAGGCAGATCTAGAATTTAAAAACATGTTTCAAAAGATAAATGAAAATTTTAAAATCTGTTTTCCTGGTGTTTAATGGTAGTGTTATGTATTAGGTTCAAATTTACAAAAATTAAAAGAAAATACTGCTTCACAGTTCTCTGACTCTAGCACTATTACAATGGTCCTGTTTTTATACTGCTGTGCTCAGCACTACAAATTGAGCCAGCAGCTTGTGGTTAATTGTATTCTGCTAATGTGTGCATAGCTTGGCACCTGTTCACTTTCTAATAAGGGCACAATGAGAAGCTTAATTCCTCCCCTGTGCACTGTGTGCATCATATCCTTCACAGAGAGGGAGAACTGGGGGACACTTTTTCTTTACTCATCCACAACTGACGAAAAAAATCATATCCCTTTCCACTGTGGTTTTCCCACTTTTAGCTGTTTTTCAAAGCTAAAAGCTGAATGGACATCTGTTGAAGGAATTAACAAGATTTCTGATTTTGTTTTTTAACAAAAAATAGAGGTGTAAATGTTGGAAAGCGAAACACATACTGGTTTGGGGTACCTTTAGATAGGCTTTTTGTCTTGTGCCCTTTCAACAGGAATCTATTACACATCCAACCTCTGATTGTGCACGTCTCTTCTGTAATTTTGTGAGTGTTCATTGCTTAGCCTCTGCTGCGCAAGGGTAATATAAAAGTAAAACAGATAATTAATGAAAACAACAGATTTACTGTGCACTAGATACATTTGGTGTGTCACAATTACAACACAGTAAGTCCATGGTAAATATTAGAAACTACTTTGATTAGCTATGGACAGGGTTAAGGAAGGTTAGCAAGAAATGAAATTGGAAAATCTTGTCATTTACCAGATGTCTGGGCCCCAGATGGAAGCCATGCTGTGTCTCTCCTGCCATTTCAGGTAAAAATGCCTGAAAGATGGGTGGCTGTCTCAAAGAGCCACGAGAACACATGTCTCATTGCTCTCAGCCTAAACATTCTTTGCTTCAACCTAAGCCTCATTAGCAGGGTAGCCAACCAGCTTCCAGATAACTCATTGTCAGAATTTGAGCAAGAGTTTCCTTTTTAAGTCTGGGTTTCCTCTTCTGTAGAATAAATAAATTCTCCCAGTTGAGCTCAAATGCCCTTTCTAGTTACAAAATTTGATTATTCCTTTTATTAGTAATTTGTCCTCTAAAATAACTAATGAAATTATTTTAATACCCCATGAGAAATAAAGGCCACTTATTGTTAAACCTTCTTAAGGATGATTAAAGAAATAAGAATGAACTAATATTCTACTTTACACATCCTATATAATAAAAGCCTAATATGCCAAAGTGTCCAACCATTCATTTGACCAGTAGGTATGATGCACACTGACCATCAGGGGGCAGACACTTAGACTGGTAGGTTAGCTTCCTGGTGGAGTCTGGTCAATAGGGAGTGGGTAAAACAGGCTGGACACGCCCTGGAGTCCCTCCCCGTCCCCATCATGCACCAGTGGGTCCCTCAGCTTAGCCTGTGCCCTCGCAATCCAGGATCCCTCGGAGGATGTCAGAGAGCTGGTTTTGGCCTGATCCCCACAGGCCAGGCCAAGAGACACCTAGTAATAACCTAACATTAAGGAAATAACCAGGAATAGAATACAAATCCACAGATGACTTCAAGTCAGTTTAGAATCTGGTTTTAGCACAATGCATGGTATAAAAAGGCAAGAATAGACATTGGAGTCAGGCAAACAGGAATCTAAATTCCAGTTTCATCTTCAAGGGCCCAACAGTAGATGAGTGGATAAAAAAGCTGTGGTACATTTACACAATGGAATACCATATAGCTGTAAAAGGAAGAAGGATCATAATCCTTTGAGACAGCATGGAGGGACCTGGAGTATATTATACTAAAATAAACAAGCTAGGCAGAGAAAGACGAATATCACATGATCTCACTTATATGTGGAACCTAATGAACAAATAAACTGACAAACAAAATAGATCCAGAGACATGGAAGCATGGAATATACTGAGGAATCTCAGAGGGAAGAGGTGAGGGGGATAAGAAGAGATTAATCAAAGAAGTTATATGCATATAAGCATTGCCCATGGTTACAGCAATACTGGGGTGGGGAGGGAACTAGGTGGGGGGGGGAATGAGAGAGAAAAAAGGGGAGACAACTGTCATACTCTCAACAATAAAGATAAATTAAAAATAAATAAATAAATAGACACAAATATTTGAATGCTGAAAAAAATATAAAATTTGCTTGATAGTATCATAAAGATGAAAGACTCGCACACTGAAAATTATAAAACACTGCTGAAAGAAATTTCAAAAGACACAAGCAAATGGAAAAGCACCCATATTCATAGGCTGAAAGACTTAATATTGTTAAAATGTCAATATTTCTCAAAGTAATAAAAAATTCAATGCAATTTTTATAAAAATTTCAAGGACTTTTTCTTTGCAGAAATAGAAAATTTCATTCTAAAATTCAAATGAGATATCAAATGAGACCCTAAATTGCAAAGACGATCTTGAAAACACACAAAAGAAGTTGGAGGACTCATGCTTCCTGATTTCAAACTTTAATACAAAGGTTTACTAATCAAAACATAAAAACAGACATGTAGACCAATGGATCATGATAGAGCACAAAAATTCGCTCAATGGCTCTAAAACTATTCAATAATGAAGGGACAATCTTTTGAACAAGTAGTGATGGGAAACTGGATATCTACATGTGAAAAAATGGTCAGACCCTTACCTTAAACCAGACCCAAAATAGACAAAGCTTAAACTATAAAGCTCTTAGAAGAATACATAGTGGGAAAATTGTGTGATATTGGATTTGACAATGATTTATTAGATATGCCAACAAAAACACAGGCAATAAAAAAATAGATAAAGTAGACTTCATCAAAAAATTTTAAAACCTTTTATACATTAAAAAAACAGTAAAAAGGCAATCAACAGAATGGGAGAAAATATTTGCAAGTCACATATATAACAAGGGACTAATATCCAGAATATATAAAGAATTCTTAAAACTCAATAACAAAAAGACAAACAACCCAATCTAAAAAAGGTTAAAAACTTGAGTGGACATTTCTCCAAAGAAGACACACAAATGGCCAATAAGCACATGAAAAGGTATACAAAATCACTGATCATTAGAGAAATACAAATGAGAACCACAATGAGATACCATGTCACATCCATTAGATTGACCACTATTTAAAAACAAAAACAGAAAACAAGTGTTGGGAGAATGTGTAGAAACTGGAACTCTTGTGCATCATTGTAGAAATGTAAAGTGGTAGAGTTGCTGTGCAACACAATACGGAGTTTCTTAAAAAACTAACATAAAATTACTGTATGATCCACCAATTTTACTTCTGCTAATACACTGAAAAGAACAGAGCAGGGTCTTAAAAATATATTTACAGACTTGTGTTCAAAACAGCATTATTCATAATAGCCAAAAAGTATAAGTAACCCAAATGTCCATTGATGGATGAATGGATATGCAAAATGGGTATATACATACCATGGAATATTTTTGGCTTTAAAAAGGAATGGAATTCTGATATATTCTACAACATAGATAAACAATGAATACATTATGCCAAGTGAAGTAAGTCAGGCACAAAACAACAAATATTGTATGATTCCACTTATATATGGTACCAAAGATGGTAACTTTCATAGAAATAGAAAGTAGAATGGTGGTTACCAGAGAATAGAGGAAAAGGGGAATGGGAACTTACTAAAAGTCACAGAATTTCAGTTTGGGATGATGAAAAGTTTCTGGAAATGGAAAGTGGTGATGGTTGTACAACAATGTAAGTGCACTGTTACTGAACTAATTGCACACTTAAAAATGGTTAAAATAGTAAATTGTATGCTATGTACATTTTATCATGATAAAATAAACCTGCTTGAAGTTGTAAACCCTGAGGACTAAGAAGGGCTCCTAGTGGTTACCTGGGCCTCAAATAACTTTTACACTTTTTCAAATACAATTCTTGAACTCCTCCGCCACAACAACCACACCACCAAAAAAAAAAAAAAAAAAAAAAAAAAAAGAGTTAATACTACATCAAGGAGAACCACCAGAAACAACAAACATTGGAAAGAAATAAACAGAGCTCCAGACTTAGGAAACAAAAAAAAAAAGTTTAAAAATATGTATATATATATAATTATAGAAATAAAAAACATAATTCAGAAGAATGAACTCAAAATGGATAAAAGACTTAAATGTAAGCAGCAAAAGCATAAAAATCCTAGAAGAAAACATAGGCCGCAAAATCTTAGACATCTCTTGCAGCAATATTTTTGCTGGTATGTCTCTGGGGGCAAGGGAAACTCAGACAAAGATAAACAAATAGGACTACATCAAGCTAAAAAGTTTCTGCACAGCAAAAGAAACCATTAACAAAATGAAAAGAGAACCCACTGTATGGGAGAACATATTTGCCAATGATATATCTGATAAGGGGTTAATTTTCAAAATATATTTTTAAAATAACTTATACAACTCAACACCAGGAAGACCAACAATCCCATTAAAGAATGGGCAAAGGACCTAAATAGACCAGTAGACATATGAAAAAATGCTCAAGGTCACTAATCATCAGAGACATGCAAGTAAAAACTACAATGAGGTTTCACCTCACACCCATCAGAATGGCTACTATCAATCAATCTACACCAATCAGAAAGAATATATGCATCCTTATGTTTATAGCTGCATTACTTACAATAGCCAAGACCCGGAAACAGCCCAATGCCCTTCAGCAGTGGTACCTTTAAAAAAGCTATGATATATATTAACACAGTGGAATACTATGTAGCTGTAAAAAAAAAAAGGTACTTTTACCCTTTGCCACAGCATGGATAGAGAGTACTATGTTCAGTAAAATAAGCCAGTCAGAGAAAGACAAATACTATGATCTCACTAATAAGTGGAATCTAATGAACAAAATAAGCTGATGAACAAAATGGAACTAGAAGCATGGATACATGGGACAGACTGGTTGAAACCAGGGGAAAGAAGGAGCCAATGGTTAAAGAAGATAAAGTAGTTAGGGTAAAGAGCATATATATATATATATATATATATATATATATATATATATATATAGGCATACTCCATGACATAGACAATAGTTTTGTGAAGGCCAAGGGAGGGGGAGGCAAAGGTGGGTGGGAGTGGGCAAAAGGTGGGGAAAAGAGGAACATCTGCAATTACGTCAACATTAAAATAAAAAGATAAATAGTAAATAAATTTAACAAAAGAAGGGAAGAACTAAGATGGCGGCATAGGTAAAGTACCTATCTTGCCATCATACACGGCAATTTTAAAACTGCAACTTAACGAAAGAACAAACACCATCCAGAATCACCAGAAAGTTGGCTAAGTGAAAATTCCACAAATAAAAGTGAAGATAAGACACTGTGACTCAGAGGAGTGGCAGCGGACAGAGTTGAAGATTCAGGTGGAGAGAGGTTTGGAGCGTGCGCCAGCGGATAGGACGGGCGGCTGAAAACCGGCCAGTTTTCTCAAACGGGGGAGACAAAGACGTCCCACTGGACTGATTCTCCAGCTCTGGGTGAAGTCCAGGGAACCCACTATCATACGGGGTAAAAACTGGACAGTGGGAGGGCACACCGAAGTTCCGGTGGTGCAGGGGTCTGCTGGCTTATGGAGAAGGTGAGCTTGTGCGGAGTGCACATGAACTTGGGAACAGCGCAGCTGCCTGACCGCACAGAGAGCACTCATGACTTGCTCTTTCATTCGGGAAACTGTTAGACTGCTTTGTTTTATGACCCTGGGTGAGATGTTGGGTGAGCAGACCCATTTGGGGAGAGTCTGCATTCTCCAGCAGCCGGTGGAGCTCGGCAGCGGCTCTCTCTCAGAGGTGCTGGCGGCCATTGCCCCTGGCACAGAGTCCCTGGGGCCGCAGAGGGCGGAGCTGACGCTGTCTGCTGGGCCTGGAGACTCCGCCCATCCAACCTGGGCACAGCTGAACATCACAGACAATTGGCCTGGAGATCAACCCCTCCAAATGCTAACAATGATTAACCTGAGCTTAACTTCAGCAAGACTGTGCAACCCATATCCACCTCAGGTAACTGGGGAGGCTGAGCCACTGTCCCTTGTAGGACACCTACCACACAAAGCTAATTGACCAACTCAGGGAAGCAGCCACCATGCAGAGACATGGAAAGAAATCAGATGTGAAAGAAATGGAGGGAAAAAAAAAGACTGGACATGGAATTCAAAACCACGGTTATATGGCTTTTCAAGAGGCTCCTAGAAAAGGTCGAGACCTATAAGGAAATAAGCAAGACCTACAAGGAAATGAACAAGACCCTCAAGGATATGAATGAGACCTGCAAGGAAATGTACAAGACCAACGTGGAAATGAATGAGTCCTACAAGGAAATGAAGGAGACCCTCAAGGATATAAAGGAGACTCTCAAGGATATGAAAAAGGACCAACCAGAAATTAAGCATACACTGACTGAAATAAAAAATATACAAAGACCTAAAAGTACTCTAGAGCACCCCAAGAACCAAGTTAAAGATTTGAAATACAAAGAGGTAAAATCCACTCAGCTGAAAAAGCAAGAAACCAAAAGAATCCAAAAAATTGAAGATAGTGTAAGGGGCCTCTGGGACAACCTCAAGCATACCAACATCCGAATTATTGGGGTTCCAGAAAAAGAGAGAGAGCAAGACAATGAAAACCTATTTGAACAAATAGTGACCGAAAACTTCCCACACCTGGTGAAAGAAATTGACTTAGGAGTCCAAGAAGCGCACCAAACCCCAATATATAGGAACCCTAAGAGGACCACACCAAGGCACATCATAATTAAAATGTCAAGAGCAAAAGACAAAGAGAGAATCTTAAAAGCAGCAAGAGAAAAACAGTTAGTTACCTATAAGGGATCACCCATATGATTGTCAGCAGATTTCTCAACAGAAACAATGTAGGCCAGACGGGAGTGGCAAGAAATATTCAAAGTGATGAATAGCAAGAATCTACAACCAAGATTACTCTATCCAGCAAAGCTATCATTCAGAATTGAATGTCAGATAAAGTGCTTCGCAGATAAGAAAAGCTAAAGGAGTTCATCACCACCAAACCAATATTATATGAAATGCTGAAAGATATTCTTTAAGAAGAGGAAGAAGAAAAAGATAAAAGTATAAATTATGACAACAAATACACATCTATCAACAAATGAATCTAGAAATCAAGTGAATTAATAAGCTGATCAACAGGATAAACTGGTGAATGTAACAGAATCACAGACACAGAGAGGGAATGGACTGACAGTTCTTGGGGAGAAAAGGGGTGTGGGAAGTGCAGCAAGAGACTGGACAAAAATCATGCAACTATGGAAGAGGACAGTGGAGGGGGGTGAGGGCGGAGGGTGGGATGGGTACCAGGTGGAGGGGAGCTATAGGGGGAAAAAAGGGAACAATGTAATTAATAAACTGAACAATAAAGATGAAAAAAAATTTAACAAAAGAAAATCTATCATTAAAAAGAAATAAAAATACCTCATAACTAAAATTAAAAATGCAGTGTCAGGATTTACAGAAGATTAGAAAAACTTGAAGGCAAAAATGTGAAGTAGATAAAATAGACCAGAAGAAAAAGATCCAAAATAAACCATAAGATAAATGGATGGAAACACAGAAAATAATAAACATGGAATAAACAGTCACAAATCCTAACAAACATAATGACTTTCCAAGAGTAATAAAAAGCATCATAAGAATTCCAAAAAAAAAAAACCCAAGCCAGAAGAATAAAAATAATGTACACCTAAAAATATCAGATACAACTGTGGGCAGGGTGGGGTAGGACAGAAGAAGGGAGAATAAAAGGCAAAAGGAAAATCATAAAAACAGTAAGAAAGATAACTTTCATTAAAAATAACAAAGTTTAATGTTAATGTTTATTGTTCTGATTCCTAATTTATAGCAAAAATGTCCTTCAGCCCTGCTAGTGTGGCTTAGCATTTGAGCTTCCTCCTAAGAACCAGGAGGTTCCTTGTCGGGGCATATGCTCAGGTTATGGGCTTGATTCCCACTAGGGGGCGTTCCCGCGGCAGCCAATCAATGATTCTCTCTCATTGATGTTTCTCTCTCTCCTCCTTTCCTCTCTGAAATCAATAAAAAAATATTTTTAAAAATAGCCTTCAAAAATAAAGATAAATGAAATATATTTTAGAAAAACAAAAGCTGAAATAATTTTATCATTAGCAGACCTGACCTAGGGAAAGCTAAAGGATATTCTTCAGGCACAAGAAAACTTATCTCATATAGCAAATTTGAGATGCAAAAAGGAATGAAAGTGATAAATATGTAGATTAATCAAAACAAATATTAGTTGTTTACTATTATTTTCATAAAATTTATATTTTAGGTAGTTTCAAAATTGCATCTTCAAGAGGAGATGAAACTGAAAGAAAGTGTTCTAATGTCCTGCATTACTCAGGAAGAAGGTAAAATTGCAAAGTAATATTTAAGTCTGATAAGTCAGGATACAGGTTATGATCTCAGAAACAACTGCTAAAAGAATCATAAGAGTGCATATCTTCTTAACTGCCAAAAATGGAATAGTTTATTAATCGAAAATAGTTTTTAAAAAGATACACAAGAATAAGAAAACTAGAAATTATATAGGTTATGGAGTTACACTGAAATGTAAAAATATTATATTAAATATAAAAGAGTAGAAAATGTGTAAACACAAACCAAAATACAATTGAAACAGCAATATTAATATCAAAGTAGACTTTAAGGCAAAAAATATTACTAGAATAGGAGGGGAAGTAACTCAAAATGAGAAAATATTTTGTTCACTCAGAATATATAACAATTTTGAGCATGTATTTATTTATTAACATAGCATATAATTTATACAAAAAGTGGAAGAGATATTAAAATAGGCAGTGGTAAATGCTAAAGCAAACTGGAAAAATATAAATAAGGGTTTAAAACTCAAAAATATAATCAGCAAATTAGACATAAAGAATATATTCAGAATACTGCATCCAACAACTGCAGAGTAAGTATTATGCGCAAGGACAAATGAACCACTTATAAATATTGATCAGACATTGAGTCATAATGTAGAAAGTCGCTACAAATTATAAAAGATTAAAAGCATACAGTACCTTCTCTGATCACAAGACAATTAAGGTATAAATAAATTTAAAAATATAGTTAATAAAATATTGCATGTTTTGAAATTAAGAAAATGTTCATAAATAATATAAAAATGAAAAATACAGTAAAAATTAAAATTAAAGAGAGAAGAGTAATAAAAATCATAAAATATTTTAAGTTAATGTTAATGAACTATTCCATATCATAACTTGTGAAGAATAAAAGCTGTACATAAAAGGAAGTTTGTATCTCTAAATGCTAAAAATAAGGAATTACCTCTATAAGTCAGAAAAAAACTACAAAATACACAAAGTGGGAAAAATAACTACTAAAGGCAAAAGCAAAAACTAATAAAATATGCAAATAAAACCAACAAACCATAAGTTAGTTTTCAAGTTGATTTTTATTGAAGAATATTATAGACAAAGGAAAATTCACACACCATTAAGTATATAGATCAATAAATTTTCACAAAGTGAACATTTTAAGAAACACTTAGCATCTTTATGTTCCTTACCATTACTACACCCACAAGAGAAACTACTAGCTTGATCTCTAACTCCATAGACTACCTTACCCTGTTTGTTATTTATATTTATGAACAGCAATTCATTTCTTCCAGATAAATAACATTGATATGTGCCTGGGGGTCAGGAGAGTAGGTACTAAAATTAAAAAGATAACAAGTACTAAAATAGCCAATGTCAAGAATGAGAGAAGCAACACCAGTATAGATCCCGCAAAAATAAATGTAATAAGAGAATCCTATCTAATAAAGAGGGAATATGCTAATTGACACTCACACCATTGCAAAGATGGCAGTACCCACAGCCAATAAGGAGGGAATATGCTAATTGACTGCCCCACCCTCAAATATGGCAGTGTCCAGTCCCTTCAGCCCCACTGGGGCGGCAAGGGGCGTGGCAAGTCCAGGCCTACCCCATAGGCAGGCCTGGTTGCTCCATGCACCCGCCCCCGGAGTCCCCCCTCTCCTGCCTATCTCCTCAGCCCCCCAGCTGCCCAGGGCCAGCCCAAGGAGCAGGCAAGTCTCAGATAGTGGCTGCCAGTCGCCCAGGGCTGTCCGAGGCTTGCACTGCTGGCAGTGGCAACAGCAGAGGTGTGATGGGGCATCGCCTTCCTCTGATTACCAGGTTGCCTCCTGCCCTTGAGGGCTCCCGGACTATGAGAGGGGGTAGGCTGAGCTGAGGGACTTCCCCTCCAGTGCATGAAATTTCATGCATCAGGCCTCTAGTATTATTATAACCCCAAATATAATGTGAAAATATATATTTTAAATTCTATCTTAACCCTTATGCACTGCTGATGGGAAAGAAAATTGGTATAGCCACTATGAAAAACAGTATGGAGTTACCTCTCCCCCAAAATTAAGGATGGAGCTACTATATGACCCAGCATTCCTTCCTCTAGGTATCTACCTTTAAATTTTGAGAACATTTATTGGTAAAGATATAAGTATTCCTATTTATTGCAGCATTGTACACAGTAGCCAAGTGTACAACCTAAGTGTCCTTCAATGGATGATGGAATAAAGATGGTGTGGTACAAATATACAATGGAATAGTATAAGAAAGATTGAAATACTGCCAATTGCAACACCTTAGAAGGATCTCGAGAGTATTAAGCTAAATGAAATATGTCAGATGGAAAAGGACAGTAACCATATGATTTCACTCATATGTGGGATATGCAACAAATAAACAAACCAAAAACAAACTGATAGATACAGGCAATAGGAGAGTGATTACCAGAGGGAAAGAGGGGTGAAGGGAGAATGAAGAGGTAAATGGCGTCAAAGTTATGGTGATAGAGGGAGATTAGACTTGGGTGGTGAGCACATAATACAATATACAAATGATCCATTATAAAATTGTACATTTGAAACTTATAAATTAAAAATTTTAATAAACACATCTTACCTAACTAAAAAATCTAAATAATTCTATAACTATTAATAAAACTTAAAATTTTTTTATGAAAAATCACAAGGGCCATATGACTTCACAGGCAATAGGCAAGTGTGAGTGTTTGCTATCTATAAATCCCAAGGCAGCCTGTCATAGTGATAAAGCTCCCAGAACTTAATATTTATAATCAGTTTAAGCTTAAATTTTCACCCCTTTGCTGGTTTGACATTAGCAAAACTGCCTTAGCATCAGTTCTACCTCCCTGGTTTGCTTAATTTCTATTGTGTCTCCATTTCACCAGGTGACAGACACAACTATCAATTTTGTGCTAATGGATCCCACTGTGTCACCACACACATATCCAGCATACTGCCTTTTCCAAGGATGGCTTCAATTTTTTTCTTTTAGATTTTGGAGAGTTTACTAAGTGGCAAGTGAGAGAAGATGAGGCAGATACAAGCTCTGGTTATCCGTGTCAGAAACAGAAAATAGGAAGGCTTGAATAAGTAGTTGTTATTTAAAGCCATACCCTGTTAGAGATCACCAGGGATGGAGACTTGGGCACTAAAAAGTTTAGAGGTTGGAAGAAGAGAAGGAATTAGTAAGGGAATTGGAGGATATTCAGTGGGGAAAAGAGTGAAGCCAAGTGAAGACAGTGGGATGGGAGTGGTGCACCCTGCTGTGCTCAACAATCTCTGCTACATTTGGTGGTGATTCCAATAGCCTGAGGGGTATGACACAAGAAAGGGCTTAATCAGGAGCCCGGTTTTGACCGGGGGAGTGATAGGATCAGAAACGGTGGGATAGTGCCGCATTTAGAAGCACATACACCATAGGTGTACTAGGTGTGATGGAAAAAAAATGATTCTTAACTTTTAAAAAAAATATATATTTTATTGATTTTTTACAGAGAAGAAGGGAGAGGGATAGACAGTTAGAAACACCAATGAGAGAGAAGCATTGATCAGCTGCCTCCTGCACAAGCCCGAGCGGGGATGTGCCTGCAACCAAGGTACATGCGTTTGACTGGAACCGGTCCTGGGACCCTTCCGTCCACAGGCCAACACTCAATCCACTGAGCCAAACCGGCCAGGGCGATTCTTAACTTTTTGCTGACATACTTTTTATTGCTTCAGTAACTACAATTACTTTTGTAATATAAAATTACTTTCACAACATAAAAACAATTAAAATAATTAGAAATATGAAAATAACTAAAAAGTAAACAGCAACAGCTAAGGAAAGAAATAATTAGGGTTAGAATGAGGACACCAGCAGGGAAATGGAATAAAATCAGACACTAGATTTTCAGAACTTGGTCATCTGCTAGGAACTGGTTAAGTGAGATAGAAATCCCTCCATCCAAGTGCCTAGTGAATGTCTCAACATCTTGATGTTATAAGAGTTAAGAAAGTATGGAGTTCATTTCTAATGTTCAGAATGTGTAAAAACAGTCACATAAATTACTTAAACTATTTTTTCTGAAAGTAAAAACTGGAGGCATGAAATGATAAATGTGTAACTTTGAGGGAACAACCTCTTCAAAAAAGTGCTCTTCATGACATGATTTACTGACATGAACTGGATATCTGGCTTTGCTAATTTGGGGATGCATTTTATAATGTTTATCTGTCCATGAAAGCTAACAAAAAAGTGATCCTGCCCACATATTCTCATTAGGTCTACTGAAGATAAAGCCTTCTGCTAATCCTATCTAATAAAAGAGTAATATGCAAATTGACTATAACTCCAATAAAGTCATGTCAATCAGGAGCAAATTATGCAAATAAACCCAACCAAGATGGCTACAGCCACTGAGGGCAGGAGGGAGACTTGGGTTTCCCCGGCAATGGAGGAAGCCAACCTTTCTGCCTGCCCTTACTGGCCTAGGCCGCCACTCAATGCTACAAAGTTTCAATTATAGAAGATATATCCCAATTGAAATGGCAGCAGCCACGGAGCTGGAGAGAGCAGAGGCTAGGGTTGCCTATGTGATGGAGAAAGCCAAGCTTCTGCAGCCCTAGCACCTAGGCCTCCACTCTAGGCTACAAAGTTTCAATTAAAGAACTTAAACAATGACAGAAACAGAAATGGCTGTCACCACGGAGCGAGCAGAAGGCTTGGCTCCGCTTTAGGCTACAAAGTTTCAATTGTAGAACATGAATTAATCCCAGATCCCAGGGCCTCCGCTTGGGTCACTGGAGGGCGTGGCCAGCCTGAAAACCACCACAGGCCCCTCATCCAGCTGCCCCATGCCCCAAGGGAACCCTCACCCTGATCCAGGACACCCTTCAGGGCAAACCAGCTGGCCCCCACCCATGCACAAGGCCTCTATCCTATCTAACAAAAGAGTAATATACAGATTGACCATCACTCCAACACACAAGAGTGCTCCCCCCCATGTGGTCAAAGATCCCGCCCCCATGTGGACACAAGATGGTCACCACAAGATGGCCAGCAGGGGAGGACAGTTGGGAGGGATTAAGCATGCAAAGGAAGACAGTTGGGGGTGATCAAGCCTGCAGGGGAGGGCTGTTAGGGGTGACCAGGCTGGCAGAGGAGGGAAGTTGGGGAAAATAGGCTGGCAGGGAAGTATTTAAACATCAATTAGGCTGGCAGGATAGTAGTTAGGGGGTGACCAGGCTGGCAGGCAGAAGTTGTTAGGGGCAATCAGGGAGGCAGGCAGGTGAGCAGTTTGGATTGTGAGAAGGATGTCTGACTGCCCATTTAGGCCCGATCCCAGTAGGATCCCAGTAGGATCAGGCCTAAATGGGCAGACATCCCACGAGGGATCCCAGATTGGACAGGGTGCAGGCTGGGCTGAGGGACACTCCCCCCCCCCCCATGCATGAATTTCGTGCACTGGGCCTCTAGTCTATATATATAAAAGGCTAATATGCAGCCCTAACCAGTTTGGCTCAGTGGATAGTGTCAGCCTGTTGAGTAAAAGGTCCCAGGTTCGATTCTGGTCAAGGGCATGTACCTTGGCTGCGGCCACATCCCCAGTAGGAGGTGTGCAGGAGGCAGCTGATCAATGCTTTTCGCTCATCAATGTTTCGAACTCTCTATCCCTCGCCCTTCCTCTCCGTAAAAAATCAATAAAATATATTTAAAAAATAAAAAGGCTAATATGTGAAGTGGCTCCTTGGGAATTTGATTGCTTGCTATGATGTGTGCTGACCACTTCGGGGAGGTGTGGAACATAATGGGCGACCAGTGGTAATGGCGGCAGGGTGCTGAGGGAGCAATGGAAGCAGGAGGCAGGGAGATGGGGGGAACTGTGCTTTGGCAGCATGTGGATGCTGAGGGGAGGAAAGGAACCTTATGGGCCCTGATGGCTGGACCAGACCTAGGGACTCTACCCATGCACAAATTTCATGCACTGGGCCTCTAGTTTGCATATATAAGCCTATCTAAGAAAAGAGTAATATGCAAATTGACCACACCTATGCTATACCAACAAGCCACGCCCACTAGCCAATCAGGAGTGGGTATGCAAATTAACACCAACCAAGATGGCTGTGGCCATGGAGAGAGCAGGAGGGAGGCTTGGGTGTTCCTGGCGATGGAGGAAGCCAAGCTTTCCACACACCCTGGCTGGCCCAGGCCTCCACTCAATGCTACAAAGGTTCAATTATATAAGATAAATAAATTCCAACAAAATGGCGGCAGGCAAGTAGCTGGAGAAAGTAGGAGGCTTGGGTTGCCCCCTGTAATGGAGGAAGTTAAGCTTTCCACAGCCCTGGCCTGCCTTGGCCTCTGCTTAAGGCTACAAAGTTTCAATTATAAAAAATACATAAATCCCAAGAGAAATGGCTGCTGCCACGGAGCAAGCTGGAGGTTTGGCTCTACTCCAGGCTACAAAGTTTCATTTGTACAACATAAATAAATCCTAGATACCAGGCCCTCTGCTTGGGTCACCGGAGGAGCATGGCCTCTGCAAACCACCACAGGCCCCTCGCCCAGGTCACCCCATGGCCCAAGGGAACCCACACCCTGACCTGGGACACCCTTCAGGTCAAACCAGGTGGCCCCCACCCATGTACCAGGCCTCTACCCTACCTAATAAAATATGCAGATTAATCATTTCAACACACGATTGCTGCCCCCATGTGCCTGCCCCCATGTGGACACAAGATGGCCACCACAAGATGGCCACCAGAAGAGGGCAGTTGGGAGGATCCAGGCCTACAAGGGAGGACAGTTGTGGGCCATCAGGAGAGGGCAGTTGGGAGGGACCAGCCTGGCAGAGGAACAACCAGGCCTGCAGAGAAAGGCAGTTGAGGTGTCCCTCAGCCCAGCCTGCATCCTCTCCAATCTGGGATCCCTCTCATAATCCAGGACTGGTGGCTCCTAATTGCTCACCTTCCTGATTGCCCCTTACCACTTCTGCCTGCCAACCTGATAAACCCCCAACCATTCCCCTGCCAGCCTGATGCCTAATTGCTCCCCTGTCAGCCTGTTTGCCTCTAACTGCCCTCCCCTGCAAACCTGGTCACTCCTAACTGCCCTACCTGCAAGTCTCATCTCCCTCAACTGCTCTCCCTTGAAGACTAATAATGCTTGTAATTGTTGGTCTTTCAAGTTTTTTTGGTTTATCTTGATGTTCGTTGTCTTTCACATCAAGATCATCACTTTTAAAGCATTTAAACCAACATTCACAATTATCTTTTATTTATATATATTTATTTAATTTAGAATATATGTTTATATATAAGTTAAGTAACCAATTAATATTGTAGATAAGTAGAATGTCAATATTATAGACCCAAAGATCTGGCACAAATATCTTGAGATGGAGAATGTATATTCACCAATTTTTTCTTCAAAATAATGAATTAAACCTTCCCGCAAATGCTTTTTTTAGGCATGAAATTTGACATTTTTTTAAGCGTAAAAATATCTATGATGTTAATACCTTCAAAAATTTTGACATATAAAGTTTTGAAGCTTGCTGTCAATATAATAAAATAGCATAGATCTCAAATTGCATATATATCAACATATGTATAACTCCATCTATTGAAAAAAAATCTGCATTATTAACTGGTACTTCTAGTATACCTACCTTAAGTGTGATACTGCATTTTTAAGGTTAGATACTAAGAAATAATTATCTGCAGAGAAGTACCTTAATAAGAATATTCAGATAATTCCTCTAGAAACTCAATTTTATGCCCATACGAAGCCTAAGCCTTAAGAGTTATTTACTGGGATTCCAATATGTGATTAATTTTAAGGATCTGCTTTTACTGAACTGCATTTTGACATATTATTGGTCTTATTGTACCTCATGAAACTGGTCACTTTACTTCTAGGAATAACATGGATTACCCCTTCACAGAAGTCTCACTATAAAGTCGCCTGGAGAAATGTCCGTCAGGCTTTAGCACCAAGATAGTGGATCGTGTCTTAACTTGTAGAGACTTTTACCATGTAAACTCTTTCCAAGGAAAAGGAAGTTCAAGTGTTGAATTTGCTGCCTAATTCTAATAGTTTTTCAAACTACGGTTATATGCATTAAAATATATCCCTGGGTTTTATTATGTCTACTGATTTTCCTTTAACCAGAATCCCTTACTTACCTCTGTGTATTTTAATAAGTTATCTTACTTAGGAAAAAAATATACCAAATCTTGGGCTCAAGGTAGATACAAAGGAGAGAGAAATATTAAATGATTTGTTTTAAGTTAAAAAGGTCATTGCTCCAGAGATAAAAATTATAAAAATGTAAAATAAACTAAAAGGACATACTCAAAGGAAAATGTTAAGGCAACATCCTTAGCACACTTTCTGTGTAATATATAATTCACTCACATCTCCTTTTAAAAGTCTTTCTCTCAAAACAATAATTACAAATCTCATGAGCTGTTTAATAAATTTTAAATGCTATTTTGATTTCATGTAAAATGTCAATAACTATTTTTCCCAAGTAAATTAACATAATGCATCCCATATAAATGCCACCAAAGGCAATTTTAGTTTTCAAAAACAAAACAAAAAACCCCAAACAAAACAAACCTTTTTCTATTGCTAGAATTACCATCTTAAAAAACAATACTCAGAATTAAAATAATAACCTATTTCCAGGTGTTACTTAAACAAAAGTATTTGTGTAAATATACTTGTGTAAGAAAAAGCACTGGCAAACAAAGAAAATCAGAGCCAAAAACATAACTTTTGGTATGAATTGTAAATTATTTTATTGTTTTGTCCTGAAAATTTAATGTTCACTTAAAACCTTATAATAGAAACAGACCTATAAATCCAGAACCTCTGCACAAACAAAAATTTTCAGATTTTATTCCGGATATCATCTTCAAGTTACCCCCACAAAACTTCTTTTGAAGAATGTTTTAAGCTACATTGATGATTTTAAAAGACACAAAACACTAAAAAAAAAAAAAAAAACTTCTCTTTTCCTGGAGAAATGTTTTACATCAAGTTACCCCTTTTAAACACCTCTGGTGTCAATTCTGGGTGAACCAGGATGGTCGCTTCTTTTCTCGTTCAATGATCCTCTTGCCCTGATCTTGTTCAGATGGTGTCTCTCCCCTGTACAGCACCAGGGTCTCTACGGTAGGAGCCTTAAAGGGGCCTCCTTCTTGTTTCCCCATCTGTCTTCTGATTTCTATAGTCTCCTTGCGCACATTCTCATAGCAATAGCCACAAAGGACATGTTTCTGTTTCAGGTGACCACATTCAGGACAAACGACAATGTTGTTCTGTAAGAAAAAAATCAACAACAAAAATGTATTTTAATAAGAAGCAAAATAATGAACAAAAAATTACTGATGAGAGTGATGCTTATATTTAAGTTTTCTGCATGAGAGGTCACCTACCATCTAGTTCAATCTCATTTTAATAGAAAAACTGGGGATAAACATCATTGAGTTAGAGTCAGTAGAAAAACTGGGACTACAACTCCGGTCCACTGACTTTGTATCTACACAGCAGTCATGTTATTTAAAACAGTACTCTATTTCATTTCACATCCTCAAATGCTAAGCATATAATAAAAAAATTAACGTTTCCTTTTAATTTATCTTCAGGAAAACAAAACAATAACAGATTACAAGCTGGCTTCCCCTGATTTATCACAGTATAACTCAAATCCCTATGTGAAGTATAGTTGGTAGATGGTGTAATTTTCTTTTTAACACGGGAACACTGATTACTCCTTAATGTAAAACTTCTCTGTCTTGTTATAAATTGAGGGTATTTTAATGAGTTTTTCACATTTCTATCCAACTTTAATGAGAAAATGACAACCTTTAAAGAAGTCTTTTTGATGTGTTTAAAAGTAGTTTTGAAATATAAAAAAAATAGGAATGACATCACCAGGATGGTAGCACGAGGGCTCCCCCTGAAGTTACAAGTTTGACAGCTATAATGCAACAGAGGATTCTCTGCTCAACACATAAACACAGCTGAGAGACCCATGCACTGAAACATCAAAAGGGGAGGAGGAAGGCCAGACATGGGAATCAAAGCAGCGTGCAGAGCTTATTATAGTACCTCGGTAGTAGCAAAAGTGTTGGGTTACAGTGCATACTGTAGCCCTAAGGAACAGAGTTAGAATAACATTCCTCCTGAGTGACCAGTAAACACTGCAGCAAAACCCAGGGAAGGGCAGAGATGGCATACAAAAGTGTGGCAGCTGTGGTCTAGTAGTTGCTATTACCAGACAGAAGACAAAGCCACAGATGCATAGCGGCTTTCTCTCACCCTCCCAAAACTCACAGGGGCAGCTGCAGATAGGCAGCAGGGGAGGTATAGGGTTACAGTGCACTCTCTCCGCAGCCCTGAGGACTGGAGGGGCAGATATCCAACTCTAAGCAGCAGGAGCAAACTGCAGCTTAACCTAATGACAGGGCAGAGATATGGAAGGAGAGTGAGGCCACAAACTCAAGAACAGACCTTTTCCCACCCACTGCAGTGGAGCCCAGTGGAGGCACCTGGGACACCTCAGAAAGAACAACACTGCCAGCAGCATCTAACTGTAGGAGGCAGTGTTGGGATCTCACAGACCCAGAGACCCATCGCCTGCTACAATTCCCCACAGGGGTGGTGCCGAGACTAAGGGATGCCCACCTCCCCAGGGAACACAGGTCATCTTCCACAGCAAAGACACCACCACCCCACGGAGATCCCAGAAGGCTGTCACTCGATGAGCTGCAGTGTGTGCCTGACACTCAGGGAGAAATGCTTCTGCCCTTCTAGTCTTCAGTGTTGCAGAGACAGTGCACACATCCACTGCTGCTGCTGTAGCACCTGCTGGGGCTGCTGTAAGCTCTGAGAGGGCGAGGGGAGGCAGCTATGCAACTGTGAGTTAAGCTTCAGCAAGACCTACTGGAAAACAAAAGAAAGATCTCTACTTATCAACCTACTGAACAATGAAGTCTCAAATATAAAACAACAACAACAACAAAAAGATTTCAGTCCTGACGACTATGGCTCAGTTGGTTAGAGCAGTGGTTGGCAGACTCATTAGTCAACAAAGCCAAATCTCAACAGTACAACGACTGAAATTTCTTTTGAGAGCCAAATTTTTTAAACTTTTTCAAAACAGACTCACCCAGGCCATGGTATTTTGTGGAAGAGTCACACTCAAGGGGCCAAAGAGCCGCGGTTTGCCGACCACTGGGTTAGAGTATTGTCCTACACACCAAAAGGTGGCGAGTTTGATTCACGGTCAGGGCACATACCCAGACTGTGGGTTCGATCCCCAGTCAAGGTGCATGAGGGGCGTGACCTATGGAGGTTTCTCACCCAAAGGCCACAGGGTTGTTTCCTGGCTTTGGTGGAAAGCATATAAGAGACAACTGGTCCACATGTTTCTCTCACACCAATGTTTCTCTCTTTCCTCCCTCTTTACCTCCCTAACCCTTTTCCACTCTCTCTTAAAAAGAAAATCAATGGAAACAGTATTCTTGCATGAGGATTAACAACAACAAAAAGATACAGAGACAAATGAGAATGACAATACAACATATCAAAATTTGGGGGATACAGCAAAAGTGGTAATAAGAGGAAAGTTTATAGCACTATAGGATGACCTCAAGAAACAAGAAAAATCTCAGGTAAACAACCTAATATTTCACCTTAAAGAACTAGAGAAAGAATTAACAAAAGAAACCCAAAGTCAGTAAAGAAAGGAAATAAAGATTAATAAAACAGGCAAATGTCTGGCTTTACACAATAAGGAAAAAAGAGAAAAGACTCAAACAAAATCAGAAATGAAAGAAATGTTAAACTGGAAACCAGAAAAATACAAAACACCATACAGGATACTATGAAACACTATATACTACCAAATTTGATTACCTAGAAGAAATGGACAAGGCCTTAGAAATATATAACCTTCCTTGCCTGAATCATGATGAATTACAAAATATAAATAGAATGATCAACAGAAACGAAATTGAAACAGCCATAAAAAACCTCCCCAAAGTAAAAGTCCAGGACCAGGTGGCTTCATTAGTGAACCAAACTGTCATAGAAGATTTAATAACTATCTTCTTTAAACTCTTCCAGATATTGAAGAGACATTTTATGAGACCAACATGACCCTGATATCAAAACCAGGCAAGAAAAAAAATCAACCAACCAACTAACCTGGCAAGGACAACACAAAAGAGAAAATTATAAGCCAGTATCTTTAATAAATATAGATAGAAATATCCCAGGCAAAATACAAGTAAATAAAACACAATACATTAAAAAGATACTATATCACTAGCAAGTAGAGTGCAAATCGATCCATCTGGTAAATCACATTAACAAAATAAAGCATAACAATCATATGATCCTGTCAATAGGTGCAAAAAAAAGCATTTGACGTACTCAAAATAAAAGGAAAATATCTCAACATAAGGTGATATATAAGAAACTCTCAACTCAACAAATTAACAAATGACAAGCGCTGGCAAGTATGTGGAGAAAAGAAAACCCTAGCGCACTGCTGGTGGGAATGTAGACCAGAGCAGTCACTATAGAAAACAGTATGAAGTCTCCTAAAAAAATAAAAAATTGGAATTGCCATTTGAACTAGTGATATCAGTTCTTAGAATATATCCGAAGAATCCTGAAACACCAATCAGAAAGAACACATGCACCCAATATGTTCACAGCAGTGCTATTTACAATACAGTAGGTCCTTGGGTTACTCTGGAGATCTGTTCCTACAGTGTGATCTAGAAACAGCTCAAGTACCCATCAGAAAATGAGTGGATAAACAAACCATGGTACATTTACACAATGGAAAACTACGCAGATGTCTTACTCTGTGAGACAGCATGGAGGGACCTGGTTAGTATTATGCCAAGTGAAATAAGCCAGTAAGAGAAAGACAAGTATGGACAAAACAGATCCAGAGACATGAAAGCATGGAACAAACTGATGAATCTGAGGGAAGGGGGGGTGGATGGAAAGAGATTAACCAAAGAATTTATATGCATACGAGAAGCCCAGTGCACAGATTTGTGCACTGGTGGGCTCCCTCGGCCTGGCCTGTGGGGATCGGGCTAAAACTGGCTCTCCAACATCTCCTGAAGGGTCCTGGATTATGAGAGGGCACAGGCCAGGCTGATGGACTGCGAGAGGGCTCCAGGGAGTGTCTGGCCCATCTCGCCCAGTTCCGACTGGCAGGACCCCAGCAGCAAGCTAACCTACTGGTCAGAGTATCTGCTCTCTGGTGGTCAGTGTGCATCATAGTGACTGGTCAAGCGAACAGTTGGGCCACTTAGCATATTATGCTTTTATTATACAGGATATGCCTAACCCATAGACATAGACAATAGTGCTGTGAAGGCCTGGGATGGGTCAATGGGGCAAAAAAGGGGGGGGGGGGGGGAATCTGTAATCCTATATAGAAAAAGCGTAGTATGCAAATTGTCCCCTTGACCGGGAGGTTGCCCAGAAGTTCAACCAGGGGGCGGGGCTGGCCAGGGGAAGGGAGGACCCAGCTGACAGCAGCAGCAGGTGGCCACTGGAAGGGAGGGATACCCTGGGTGGCAGTCATAGGAGGAAGAGAGGGAGTACCTGGCTGGCAGCCAGCAGCCACGAGATACCTTACCAGTGCATGAATTTTGTGCACTGGGCCTCTAGTAACTTTCAATAATGAAGACAATATTTTCCTCTAAGATCAGAAACAAGACAGGAAGTTCACTCTCACCACCGATATTTACATACCCCTTGTACTTTCAATAATGAAAACAATATTTTCCTCTAAGATCAGAAACAAGACAAGGATGTTCACTCTCACCATTGATATTCACATAGTACTGTAAGTCCTAGCCAGAGCAATCAGACAAGAGAAAGAAATAAAAGGCATTCCAATTGGGAATGAAGAAGTAAAATTGTCACAAATAACACGATTATTTACATTAAAAAACATGATTATTTACATTAAAAAACCCTAAAGACTCCACCAAAAACTATTAGGAACAATAAACAAATACAGCAGAGTAGCATGATACAAAATCAATCTATAAAAACTCACTATTTTCCTCTATACTAAGAATGAAATCTCAGACAAAAATAAAATACCTAGCAATAAACTTAACAAAAAAAGTGAGGACCTGTACACTGAAAACTAGAGATACTACTGAAAGAAGACACAAAGGATTGAAAAGATATTATATATTCATGGTTTGGAAGAATCAATAGTTAAAACGGCCATAATACCTAAAGCAATATACAGATTTAATGAAACCCCTATCAAAATCCCAATGGCATTATAAAAAGAAATAAACCAAAAAAATCATCAAATTTGTAGGGCATAACGCAAGACCCCAAATAGCCAAAACTATCCTGAGAGAAAAAGAACAAAGCCAGAGGTATCACACTCCATGATTTCAAATTATACTCCAAAACTATATCAAAACAATGGGAAGAAAAACAGATACACAGAAAAATGGAATATAATTGAGAGCCCATAAATAAACCCACATATCTATGGAAAACTAATTTTTTACAAAGGAGTCAAAAACATACAATGGAGAAAAGAAGGCCTATTCAATATATGGTGCGGGAAAAATTGGAAACTCATGCAAAAGAATAGAGTGCTATTTGATACCATACACAAAAATGAACTCAAAATGGACCAAAGACCTAAATATAAGACCTGGAACAGTAAATACTTAGAAGAAAGCAGAGGTACTAAACTTATGGTTCTTGATCTGAGAAAGGATTTTATGAAGTTGCCCTTAAGCAAAAGACCCCTATATCAAACTAAAAGGTCTTTTAAGCAAAAGACCCCTATATCAAACTAAAAAGCTCCTGGGCAGCAAAAGAAAACCAACAAAACAAAAAGGCAACCAACTGAATGAGAACACATTTGCAAACAATACTTCTAATAATGGGCTAATATCCAAAATATAAAGTAACTCATACAACTGAACAAAAAATCAATTAGAAAATGGGCAGACCACCCAACAGACATTTTTCCTGATAGGACATACAAATGGCCAACAGATACATAAAAAGATGCTCAACTTTAGTGATCAGAGTAATGCAAATTAAAGCCACAAAGAGCCCTGGCTGGGTGGTTCAGTTGGTTAGAGCAAGGTGCCAATATGTCAAAATTGTGGGTTCAATCCCTGGTCCTGACACATACTAGAATGAACCAATGAATTTGTGGATGAGTAGAACAATAAGTTGATGCTTCTTTCTCTCTCTAGAACCAATTAATAAAAACAAGTGTTAGAGGGAAAAGAAAGCTTCATACACTGCTGGTGCGAATGTAAATTGGTATAAAGACTATGGAAAACAATATGGACGGTCCTCAAAAAATTAAAAAGTTGAGCTACCATATGACCCAGCAATCTCTCTTTTGGGTACTGACCTGAAAATTTTAAAAACATTTATTTGTAAGATGTATATTTAGCCATATGTTTATTACAGCATTAGTCACATGGAAACAACCAAAGTGTCCTTTGATAGGTGACTGGATAAAGAAGATGTGGTACCTATACACAATGGACTTCTACTCAACAATAAGAAAAGATGAAATACCGCCATTTGAATCTTCAGAATATCATAGTATATCAAATAAGTCAGCTGGAAAAAGACAAAAATCATATGATTTCACTTATATGCAGGATATAAAACAGAAAACAACAAACAAAACACTCATAGACACAGATAACAGTAAGGTGATTAGCAGAGAAGAGAGATAGAGAAAGTAGAGAAAGGTAAAGGAAGCCAAATTCATGGTGATGGAAGTAGAATTGATTCTGGCTGGTGGAAATACAATGCAATAAACAGGTAATGTATCATAGAATTGTGTGTTGAAACTTAATTAGCTAATGTCACTCCAATAAATTTAATACTTAAAAAAAGCACCTAGGACAGTGGTCAGCAAACCACGGCTCGTGAGCCACATGTGGCTCCTTGGCCCCTTGAGTGTGGCTCTTCCACAAAATACCACAGCCTGGGCGACTCTTTTGAAGAAGTGGCGTTAGAAGAAGTTTAAGTTTAAAAAATTTGGCTCTCAAAAGAAATTCCAATGTTGATATTTGGCTCTGTTGACTAATGAATTTGCCGACCACTGACCTAGGATAATACATGTACCAGAATACAATTCAATGAATGCACAGAATAAGAGCTATTCTTTTCTCTCAGAATAAACACTCAGGGAAATCATATAATAGATCCCTAAAATTTTAAATTCTCTCAACCAATTCTATGAATTATTGTTGTTTAATTAATGAAATATTTTTCAGTTCCAGATTTTAAGTCTAGTCTCAACTTTGACTCATTAACACTTCTTGGCTTAAGTTCTACGGGTTTAGTTGAATAATGAACTTAATAGTAAGTTCTCTGTTCTGGAGTTTCATCTGCACTGTGTGGCTGCTATGGAATGCCAATAATTCAATCATAGCTATTAAAGCCATAAATTAACAGATAAACACTGTATTTTTTTACTAGGTCAATGAAGACAGTATATCTATGTATCCAATGGAGGGTGGAGATCTGGAACTATCTGATGATAGGAACACACAAAAAAATTTCAAGAGAAAAATTTGAGCTCAAGAATTAGACTGCCAGGCTCAAAACCTGACCACAGGTAAATTCTTTTTACCTCAGTTTCTTCATCCTAAAAATGATCAAAGCACTATTTACTTTGGAGGGCTGTTAGACTGATAATTCACATCTTAATTACATCATAGGCACTTAAGAGATGTCAGCTATTTTTATTACCAATCTAAGAATCTTCCTTCACAGTATTTTTTTATTGGACACAATGAAGAATAGAATAAATATGTAAAATCCAGAAAAACCAAGGTCCAATTTAACTATTGCTTCTAACTTTAATTTCAGGTTCTGCTCCAGTTAAAATGTTTACCCACAAATAGTACAAAATTATACAGCTCAGGAGTGGCACAGCTCACAATTAAAAAGTCATTTAGGCTTTTCACAATCTAGTCCTCTGCCCGACTCCAAACTCCCTCCCTGACTGTGTTACTATTTAGGAGACAGGACAGTAGACACACATACTGAGAATATTGCATTTCATTTAAGGCAGAAGCAAGTGGACATACAAGAACTGTGAATAATTTACCCAAAAGTTATATGAATACACAAGGAAGATATGCAGTGATAGTCATGAGAAAAAGTACACCTACAAAAGTGAACATATTACCTTAACTCTAATAAGCTTGTTAGGGTTTCTTCTCCTACATCGGTTAACTTCAATGCTGCGTCTCTTTTTGGGTGCCGCCATCCAAAAGATACTATCCAAAAGGCTGGAAATCTCCTTACTTCCATTAGTATCATTTGCTGACTCTGTAAATATAGCCGGACCTTGGACCACTAATGCTGGTTCTACAAAATAAAATATGGAGATGCAGAATCAGTTTTTAGTTTCTAAATGACTATTTTCAAATATAATTCTCCTTAACAATCAAGAGTGATATGAAAACAGACATATTTATAGATAAAAATCTTAGCTATTAAATTATACCAAAACTCACACATAAAGCAATTTTAAAGAGCACAAGTATAATTTTTTTCTTAGAGACACCTGCTGAAATAAAATCAGTGACATTCTAGCAAGAGTTTGTTCATATCCTGTCCGTGGGCAGTACACCTACTTATTTTATAAATAAATCTAAGCTTGCGAGTCCCAAAGAGCACTTCTGACCTAGTGAGAAAACTGCCTACAGGCTTTTTAATTGTATTCAAACTGAGTTAGTTCCTTTGTCATACAAGCTGGCAAAGCCCTATTTAAGTCACTTAGTTCATATATTTTATCTAGATTCCTGTCTGTTCGCTAAAAGCACTAGCTAACCACTCTTTGTATATTAGTTTATGTAACCATCAACATTTCCCTTTTTTCTAAATTGTTTATAAAACCAAATAGATTCCTTTACCCGCTCCTTGCTATTCCTCAGACTTGCAACATTCCTTTTGATTTTAGGTACTCTTAAGAATATACAGGCTCTGGCTGGGTAGCCCAGTTAGTTAAGAGCATGGTGCCAATAGGCAAGGTTGAAGGTTTGATCCCCTCTCAGCCAACCTCTCTCTAACATCAATCAGGAAGTTTTTTTTTTAAATTTTTTTACATTAAAAAAATTAAAATAAAAATGTATCCAAAGCTGTGCAGCACTTAAAAATTGGTATTCCTTTTTACTTAAAAGTGTCTCTAAGCACAGGCCAGTGGATAACAGCACAGGCTCTGGAAGGCGTGTGTAACGTCAAGACCTTCCTCAGCCTTTTTCCTCAGCGGAAAGGTGACGTCGGACGGGACTGTTCCGGGAATAATCCCAGGGAGCACGGGCAGGCTTTGGCATCGTGTGAGTGGGCTCTCCCTTCAGGCTGCCTGTGTATTACCACGTTTGGTAGACCTCAGAGATGGAGCAGAATGTAAATATAAATTTTTAATATCGAAGACACTTCCAAGACAAATTATTTTCCGGGGGGGAAACACAGGGATCAAGATTTAACTGCACGGAACTCAAACACCACAAGGCCAAACTGCTTTAAGGTGTGGGAGGACAGGAACGGAAAGATCCAAGGATGCTAGTGGCGGCCCTTGAAGCTGAGCTAATGAGCTTCAGTAATATTTGTAAGAATGTGTCGGAGGGCTTTTTCTTTTGCGCAGAGGAAGCAGAAAAATACAACTGTCTCTTGTTCCTAAGTAAGTGTCCCTGAAAACGTCCCCTGTCGCGGATCGAAACGTGGGAGAAGGGCAGCGTATGAACTGTATCCACCACGCTGCCTGGGGTTCCCTCATCCACCTCTTCTCTCCCGCGACCTCCTTTACGTACCCCACGGAGGCCTTGGAAAGCCTGACCAGCTCTGCTGAAGTTTCCACTGCAGTCGCTGCCAACAGTTCCGGAGAAGTCCCCGGGCTGCAGTCCACGGCTGAACCACCAGCACCAGCATGGCCGCAGACACCGAAGCCTCCGACACCGCTACCGAGTCCCGCCCCTATTCGGAGCATGCGCACAGACGCAGAGTCGCACAACCCGGCTTCTGGAACTACAACGGCCAGCATGCCTCTGGAGCGGCTCTGACTATCCTCCAATCAGAGAAAGAGAAAGGAAGGCGCCTGGAGGGAAATGAAAGGAAGCCGGACGTAGTGCGCAGGTGCGAGAACGTGCTTTGCCTCTCCGGGGAAAGATGGCGGAGCGCGGTTACAGCTTTTCGTTGACTACTTTCAGGTATGGAGATATCTGTGTAGCTGAGGTTGCAGGATCTTTGCCCACCGGTTTTGTTTTTTTTTCCGACTTGGTCTTCGGCTCGATGCTTTCAGAGGGCCCAGCAAGGGAGGCGGGTGGCAGTACGACTTTGCAAAGTCATTTGTCGGGCCCGCCCAGGGCCTGGGGAGCAGCGGTCCCGGGAGGCCGCGGGAGCGCAGGTCAGGAGTCCTGGGCGACCCTGAGGTGGTGGGAAGATACAGGTCTCAGCCAGGGATTTGCTTTCGCTTTGGATACTTGAGAAGAAGGCAGCTTTGAGCTGTGTCTGAGTGTCCCATTCAGAACTCAGCATTTTCTTCCTGACCCAGGAAGGCCTGACTCCGGAGCTTCTGAAGCTCGGAATGTTGGTCACATCTCAGAAAGCCTCAATTTAACATTTGATCTGAGTTTTAGCCTCCTTTTCATACTAGTGTCTTTCAAAATCTCCCACTTTCGGTTTCTTAGATGCCCTTATTTGAAGCTTAGGAACTAAAAATGAAAGCGCTAAGCTTTCTATCATCGCCTAGGTATTCTTGTGTATTACATGCAGTTGGGAATATTAACAGTAAATGAGTTAACAAATTGGTGCCTATAATTGCATTCTGAAAAATGTTTTTCCCTTACTGGGAAGTTTTACAAAAAGAGGGTTAAGGAAGGAACATAACTTTATTATTTTTATTTATTTTATTTTAAAATTTATCTTTACGTTTAAAGTATTGCATATGTTTCCCCCTTTGGTCCCCTCCACCCCGCCTCTGTGCCTCCACCTCCATCTCCCAAGCCTACCACACTGTAGTCTATGTCCATGGGTTATGCATATATGCAAACAAATTCTTTGATCTCTTTCCGCTGCCCCCTTCCCTCTGAGATTCATGGGTCTAGAAGGAACATAATAAGATTGTATAATCAGTCAGGAAAGGCCAGTGCTTGAGGGTGATTTTTGAGATTGGAAGATGAGAGGGAGCCAACTGCTTTAAGATTTAGGGGTTAGAGAGCGTTGCAGACAGGGGACGACATGTATGAAAGTCCTGAAGTTGGGAAAGAGCTTGATCTCTTAAAGATACAGATATTAGGCAAATGTGCTAGTGAGGAAAGAGTTAGTGTGGGTCAAGTCCAATCTTGCAGGAGTATTTAAGTGAACCAAGAAGTTACTGTAGGAATTAAGTGGGGAGTGACTTGTTACAAAGGTAATCCTACCTGGGGGGATGGAAGTAAGGATGAAAAAGAAAAATAGACGGGCTATTTCACCTTTAACCCAGATAGAGTGCTGGTGCTTTGGAAAGGGGTAGAGGCATGATTGAATACAGAGATTGGTCAGTGAGTTCACAGATTAGTGAGTTTTCATACAGAAAGATGCAATCAATGATAAGTATGGTAAACGTATATTATATTATATAGGAAGTACTTTGGTGTGACTGATATCTGGGTCTTAAGTCTTAGGCCATTCTACTTTCTAAAATATATATAGCTCCACCCACATTGAGATATATGCTGCTGTTTGGTATTTAACAGACACATTCACATTCTTAATAACATTACTGTTTTGGTGTTTACTTATTATTAATTTTGTGCCGGGAACAAAAGGCATCACTTCACCTAGTTTGGCTTAGTGGATAGAGCGTCGGCCTTAGGACTACAGGGTCCCAGGTTCGATTCCGGTCAAGGGCATGTACTTGGTTGTGGGCACATCCCCAGAAGGGAGTGTGCAGGAGGCAGCTGATGGATGTTTCTGACTCTATCCCTCTCCATTCCTTTCTGTAAAAAATCAATAAAATATATTTTTTAAAAAAGGCATCACTTCATTTCATCTTCACAACCTTTGAAATAGGTAACTACTACAGTACTGTTTATCCATTTTCCAGCTTAGAAAACTGAGGTACACAAAGATTTAATGACTTGCCCCAAATCACAAGGTAAAGTGGTGAAAGGCCACAGTAATGATACTGATTTAAGTAGCAGAGAAGAAGGAAATAACCTAAGGAAACAGATTAGCACTTCACTATGAATATGTTCAAGTTGCCTAGCAAACTTCAGCTTCTGTACAACTTTATGATAAACTAGAGGCCCTGTGCATAAAATTTGTGCAAGGGGCTCGGCCTTGCCGCCCTGGCACTCACAGCCTCAGCTTCCACCCGAAGGTTGTTCTGCGGGTTCTAATTAGCACGTTAGCTCTTTATTATATAGGATTTCAAAGTCTAGCTATTTCTTGATTTTTGATTAATGGATTTGGAGATGTTTCTATAATATTTGAGAATGTGAATTTAATAAGTACCCTTGTTTCTTTTTAAGCCCATCTGGTAAACTTGTTCAGATTGAATATGCTTTGGCTGCTGTAGCTGGAGGAGCCCCTTCAGTGGGAATTAAAGGTAATTAAATACTTCATTCATTTCAGATGCCTGCTAATAGTTATGGAATTAATTAGTAATTAATTTATGAATAAAAAGCTGTGGCAGTATAATTTTTACAGTTCTAATGTATAGTATCTGAAGTTTCAAGAATATAGTAAGCCTAACAAAATGTTTAAATATTTTTTCCAAATAAATACAGCACCTTTATCTAATTAGTTGTGATAATCTATAGTCTTTCCCATTCAGATAACTGAGCATTATTTTATTTTTCCATTAATTATATATCACTATTCTCTGGCAGTTTTATCCTTCTTGTACTTTAGAAAATGTTATTATCTAAAAAAGGCTTTGTCATTGATTTTTATATTTCAGATTATAAGAAGAATAGGACAAGTAGGCAGAATTCCATTATTTTAAACATGTGGACTCTTAGATGTCCTGGAATACTTTTAAGAAAGTTGTGTAATACTGTTAGCTGTAGGGATTTTTTTCGTGTATGTAGATGACCACTGAGGGAAAAATTGATTTATTGTTCCTCCTTAGGTGATTTTAACACATTGAAGATGGATCACAAGAATTCTTGCTTAATATTGCATAGTGTTTTACAAAGTATCATACTTTAAAAAGATATTAGCTTATAAGAACATGTAATAAATAGCTTCAAAATGCAATGGGTATTTAATTTTAAAGTGTGCCTTTAACATTTATGTAAAACTTTTGTACTCGTTCAATAGAAATTTATCTGGCCACTGGGTAAAGCTAGCAATAAAACTACTGGCACGCAATGTGTTTTAATATAGAAATTCAGATGAAAAAGTTTTGTAAGTAAAAGAAAATTGCTAAAATGTAGCTATAATTTGAAAGCTCTTGAAGCAGTTTTTAAATGATTAAACATTTAGGTGGAATGTTTTTTTTTTGTGTGTGTGTGTGTGTTTTTTTAAGCTTCAAATGGTGTGGTGTTAGCAACAGAGAAGAAACAGAAATCCATTCTTTATGATGAGCGAAGTGTACACAAAGTGGAGCCAATTACCAAACATATAGGCTTGGTATATAGTGGCATGGGCCCAGATTACAGGTATGCTATACTATTTATTAATTTTCTCACCATCTCATGACTTGCTCATAATCTATATTCGAGGAGAAAAAAGAAATCAAGGAATGTTTATCCTTTAATCTCCCAACTTCTTTTTTTGTTTTGATTTGTATAGCAATAGCAGCATAAAGGATTACTTTAAGGAGGATACTCAATGCAAGCAAGTTAGTTATTGAAGAGGAGATAGATAGAGTACTTACTCCTCATACCTGTTTAGTAGTTTCTCCTTTCTGATCAGTCTCTTTTCTACCATCCAACGGCTGGACTTCAAGGGCTTTGCTGTTTTTGAATGCATTTAAAAAACAAAACAAAAACTACAAGTTATGATAGGTATAATAAACTATATTTTAAAAAGTCTTCAGGCAGCAGAAGAAAGTATCACCATCCAGAATTGACCTTTTTTATTTATTTGCTTTTAATAAAGGGACAGAATTCTCAAAAGCCACTGAAATTTTCTGACTGTGACAGCCATTCGGGATCTAGATAGTCATCTGTTCACGCCTTTGTATTTCAAAGGAGAGGAGAGATAATCCTGTTAAATCAGGGACCAACAAGTTGAAAGAGATTGACAACCCTCTATCATTTAACAATAAAAGGAATATGACTTCATTCTTGATTTTGTGTGGAACAAAATAGGTAGAGCCAGAATTTCCCTTTAATAAGTTTAAAAGCAACAGTGTCTCTGGAATGTGATCATACTTCATTATAGTGGATCCTGCTAGTGGTTTATAGAAGGGATGCCTCAGTGTGCTACTGACAGGATAAACTGAGTTCTTATTATACATGGTGATAATGTGCATGATTCATTCAGATCAGTAGCACATAAGCAGGTAAAGGTACATCCTATTTCTTTTGCTATATACTTGATTATTATACAGTATATTCTTAAGATAAATTTTACATTTTTAAAGTTACGAGTAGTTATTTGCTATCCTTTAATCTTTGAAAGAGACTTTTTGAAGTGTCTATGAGAAAGTTTCAGGCAGAAAGAAAAAAAATGCTTGAAATTTTGGCCATGTGTGCAGGTGTATATGTGTGTGCTGGATTGAGGTTTAAAGCAACAGGGTGACTGCCTTTGGGAGAGAGAGCACAATCTTGAAACCATGGAGGGAGATAAAGCTCTCATTGTACTAGTATACACTAAATCTGTTGTTATTAAGCTGACTGGTACTGCTAGCCTTGTCCTTATTTATTTCCTGTGGCTCATCTCTGTGATGCTGTGATTTTTTTAAATAAATTAACTGGAATCATATAGTAGCAAGACTGGCTTTGAGCAGATAGTTATTAAACTTGTGCTGTAGTTATATGCTGTTACAAAGAGAATGAGTCTTTAGAATGTCTTCATTTTAATTAAACTATTTCTTCCTTGTTTGCTAGAGTGCTTGTGCACAGAGCTCGGAAACTAGCTCAGCAATATTACCTTGTTTACCAAGAACCCATTCCCACAGCGCAGCTGGTACAGAGAGTAGCTTCTGTGATGCAAGAATATACTCAATCAGGGTAAGTTGACTTATTACTTGAAATGTGTCATATTAGAAAAAGAAATCATTTTAGAAGAGTAGATTCATTAAAAAAAAGAGGACTTACTATTCCTGTATGTATTTAATAAGTAGAGAAAATCACCATGATGGATAAGGAATCTCTCAACTAGAACTATAATATTTTCTTATGGAAAAAATCTGAATGTTTTCTTGTTGTTTGTTTCATAGGGGCAAGCAGCAGAAAGTAGCTTCTAAATAAATTTCTTTTGCCAGTTAATAAAACACTTTTTACTAGTATAGGCAAACAACCCTACTGCTTCCAAGTTTATCATCCCAATCAGAAATGATCATAAGCACACCATGAAAGCAATAACTCTTTGATATATCCATATTCATTTTAATTCTCTTGAGTTTGTGAACGAGGATGAGGTAGTATAAAGCTAGTTGCTGATGTGTGAAGCCAGTGAAAAACTGCATTGCTTAAGGTTGTGTCACTCCATTTATCGAAATGATTTAATTGCTATTCTTTGGTACCACAAAGAGAATTGTTTTGTTTTGATTTGAGTTGTTCAGAATGAGGTATTAAGTATTTTTAAAGGAACTTATGAGTCTAATTTGGTTTACCTGATAATTTACTTCATTTAAGAATAAATTCTTACTTAGGTTGACTTTAACAAGTAATTTTCATTTTCTTTTCTTCAGTGGTGTTCGTCCATTTGGAGTTTCTTTACTAATTTGTGGTTGGAATGAAGGGCGACCATATTTATTTCAGTCAGATCCATCAGTAAGTATCAGATGTATTTGAGGGATTTGTGAAAGTGCTCCTTTAAATAAAAATTTTGAAATTAACAATATTTTGTCTTTTTCATTTGGACTTGAGAAAGTATGAAATAGTTCATGTTTATTTGCACATTTGAAGTGTTGGTAATTCAGTCTTTCCATGAAGAAGCTACCTTAGTTCTGCCCTCTGTTCTTCTGTCTTGTTCATTTACGTCACATAATTGAATGATTTGTTGAAATATCAGATGATCAGATCTTTTTAAGTCTCTGGAATTCTGTTACTTTGAGAAATATTGTGAAATATAGGGGTCTAGAGGACAGTGTTGTACTCTGCCATCTGTTTAATCTGGGGACTGACTTGAGTGTGACTAATCCTATGGAAACATTGATGTAACTTTTGTTTTGCAAAATGGGTATCTTGTCTACTCTAAAGCAGAGGATTGGTCCCTGAGGTAAAAGTATTCATAAAAGGTGCTGCTACTCTGCATCTATCTCATTTGCTGTGAGAACTAGAAGAAAAAATCATTAGGAACTGATCTTTTATATTTAATGTACCATTAGACACAGGTTTGCTTAATTCAAATCTTACGATCTAACTTTGTAATCTAAACAGGCAAAAGTATTTTATTTAAATCAGAAAAATTAAGTATTTTGAGAACTTTATTATTACATATCTGAATTTTGAAGCTAGATAACAAGCCCTGTTACTTTCCTTTCCAGGGAGTAGCAGAAGCCACCATCACAAGAATCTAGATTTTATCTTTTGCCCTTTTCATCCTTGTATCTACAAGGCAGTTGTTTCTTTTAAAATATGTGTGGTATTTGTGTGTGTGTGTGTGTGTGTGCGCGTGCGTGCATGTATATTTTTTTTCAGCAGATGAAGGAGGTCATGCCATATTGCTGCTGCTTTAATTAATTTAATTTAGTCACCAATGATGATGAATTGAGCAACACTTTTCAGATACATATGACAGTTTTAAAGAGCCCTTCAATCCTAGTAAGCTAAAGTATCACTCTTAATTGTTTGTTTTATGTTACCCACAGTTTCCTTTAACTGGCTTTTTAAACATAAATTGTGGACAATAAATTGCACACTTTTAAAAGGTGTAACTTGATGATTTAAAAAATATATATTTTATTGATTTTTTCCAGAGAGAAAGGGAGAGGGATAGAAAGTCAGAAACATTGATGAGAGAGAAACATCAATCAGCTGCCTCTTGCACACTCCCTACCAGGATTGTGCCCGCAGCCAAGGTACATGCCTTTGACCGGAATCGAACCTGGGACCTTCCAGTCCACAGGCTGATGCTCTATCCACTGAGCCAAACCGGTTTCGGCTTGATGAGTTTTGATATAGGTAAATACTTGAGTAAACCATCATCACAGTCAAGATACTGAACTTCCCCATAACTTCCAATAGTCTTTTTCTTGCCTTTTTGTATCCCTGTTAACTTTTTTGAAAGAATAACCTACTTTATGACTTGAGAAGTTAGAGACAAATTATAGAGCTAAAAAAATAAATGGCAAGTCAATATAATTAGATTATTTTAAACAATGGATTTTCTTCTTCCTTATTAGGGAGCATACTTTGCCTGGAAAGCCACAGCGATGGGAAAGAACTATGTGAATGGGAAAACTTTTCTTGAGAAAAGGTAGGCTCACCATAACTGGATTTGTTAGCAATCTTACTTTATGGTTTTCAGCTCTCTTTAAATAATTATATCCTGAGTCCAAAATCTGTTATAGTATTCTGTATTCAAGCCTACTTACAGATAAAACAAAAAACTCTCCACTCTGGTTCCCTGTTCTTCAGTATATTAATTGGTAATATTTTTAATTTCTTAAGAACTTCCCTTCTATCAAAATATAAGGACAATTGGATCTGGAAAAAAATTTTTAAGTGATTAAGTGGTAACATTTTACATTATGACAATTACAGAAATAAATTGTGAAGCCAAATACCTAGTATTGATGGCAGAGTAAGTATATGATATACAAGCTTGATAAAAAGTGGAGCACTAGCCCTGGCTGGTCTGGCTCAGTAGATAGAGCGTCTGCCTGTGGACTGAAGGGTCCCAGATTTTATTCTGGTTAAGGGCATGTACCTTGGTTGCGGGTATGTCCCCAATAGGGGTTGTGCTAGAGGCAGCTGATCGATGTTTCTCTCTCATTGATGTTTCTAACTCTCTCTTTCCCTTCCTCTCTGTAAAAACTCAATAAAGTATATAAAAAAAAAAAAAAAAGTGGAGCACTATGTAAAAATCTGTTGTTGCTGCCCTAACAATAACAATGAATTGCTTTCACTTATTTCCAGCTGTATTCTAGACTCAGTATTGTTATAGTCCACCAAAAAATATCCTATATTTTTAATGTGAAAAATTTGTAATTGACTTTAACAGATGAATCTTGCTAAGATTAGACCTGGTATTAATTGGTAAATTTAAATAATTTAAGATCTTAAATCACTTCCCTTTTCTTTTACTCATTTTATTAATGAGTCTTCAAAACATTTCACATGGAGTTACAACTTAAGCAAGAAATTTTAGCAAAAGTCTGTATTTTCTGTTTTATTTTTAAGAATTATTATAATATTAAAAAAAAGAATTATTATAACATTGTGACCACATTCTGAATATATTGAACTACTTATACTTAAAGAAGTTTCCTAAAATAAACTCACATTGGGATTATATTCATGATATTGGGAATGCACCTTAAATTATTGTCAGTTTCTTATTTGTGAACAACTGTCTCAATGAGGTGACTAAAAGGATTAATTTGTAACTTAGCATTTTTAAGAGTATTCAAAAAATTTTAAAAGTCTTAAGCTGTTGCTATCATTGTGTTTAAATAATTATTCTAATATAAATAGTGCCATATTTTTTTTTCTTGAAAAACTCTAGATATAATGAAGATCTAGAACTTGAAGATGCCATTCATACAGCCATATTAACCCTAAAGGTTAGTTCAATATCTAACAGTTGGGTTTATAATGATTTTATAATTAACTGTTAGGAAAATTGACCTTTTTTCCTGCCTCATCAACAGGAAAGTTTTGAAGGGCAGATGACAGAAGATAACATAGAAGTTGGAATCTGCAATGAAGCTGGATTTAGGAGGCTTACTCCAACTGAAGTTAAAGATTACTTGGCTGCCATAGCATAATGAAGTGACTGAAAATCTGGAATTGCAGATACTCTCTATACTTACACATGTTTAAAGTATGTTTTGTTTTGCAAACTTTTTGCATACGTATTTCTACATGATTTAATGGATCAGTGTTTTTAAAATGATACTTATAACTCATAATAAACTGTTAAATCCAACTTTCAGATTTTTAGGAGTTAGTAAAATTTTAAAATAGTTATTTCCTGCTTTTTATCTCCGTTGATTTCTGGAAATTACATTGCAAAACAAAATGGTGAAGTCAATCTTTATTCTTCATGCAATTTTGGTTAAGTCAACTTTTATCCTCTTTACTACCAGATATTATCTATGCTTCAAGTAAAGCAAAATGCCGATTTTGGTAAACACTGTTTTTAGAGCTGAGAAAATCCGACGTTCATGTATTTCTGAGACAAGATAGGAAGTGTAGATATTTCTTAGGCACCACTAGTTGTGGGTCAATGGAACCCTAGGTGGTTCTGTGAAATAGCACTGGGGCTCAGAAGAGTGCTAAGCCAATAGTCTCCTGTGGGACACAAATTATGTAAGTGAAAAATTATGTGCTGGCTCTTGTTGGTTTCTCCATCACAAGTAGATAAGTGTTGTAAAAGACCTCCATAGAGATTAGAACAGACTTTTTAAATTTAAGGATGAACATGAGTGCTGGAAATAAAATACTAATACGTAAGCGTCAAAATTATGGTTTAAGACTCCCTCATTAGTCCCTCAAGTAATCTCAGAGTATTCAGAATCTTTACTGCAAATTAAGATCCATACAATCAAGCAGGTGATTCAGAGTATGAACTCTGTTTTCATTATATGTGAAGGCATAGTATAGTTTTCTTTGTCTTTTTTTTTTTTTTTTAATGTTATTGATTTTAGAGAGAGAGGGAGATAGAAACAGTGATAGGAATCATTGATCCCCTGACTCCTGCACAGCCCCTATGGGGATTGAGCCCACAACCAGGGCATGGAAGTGAATTGTACCTCATTCATGGGTTGATACTGAACCACTGAGCCACACCAGCTGAGCTGCTTGGTCTTTTAAAAAAATATTTTTTCACTTTTTTTTTTTTAAGAGGAAAAGAGAGGGACAGAGAGAAACATTGATATGAGAGTAACCTCAATCGGCTGCCTTCTGCACACGCCCCACTGGGGATTGAGCCTGTAGCCCAGGTATGTGCCCTGACTAGGAATGGAACCGGTGACCTTTTGATTCATGCGTCAGCACTCAACCACATTAGCTGGACTTCTTTGTCTTTTTTTTTTTTTAAAGAGATCTTAGGATAAAAGAAATCACATTATTTGTCTGGCTTATAGAACATAGGGAGGTCTTATGGGTGCCATTATTTTTACCAACAGATGCTAGCATTTCCATGATTAAATGTAGCTAAAAAGGTTTTGATTAAAATTTAGCCAACTTTAGGGAAGGAGTCTTCAAGAATTTTTGTTAGGATTCCTAATTATAACACCCCTATTTCATTCTAAGTGGCAGAAGCATTATTATGGAACATGCCAACTTATTTCAAGACTAGTGGTTCTATGCACAAAATTCGTGCAAGAGTAGGCCTTCCTTCCCCAGCTGTTGGTACCAGCTTCCCTTTGGCACCTGGGGTCTGGGCTTCCTTCACAGCCCCGGCTTCGTCCAGAAGTCTAATTAGCATATTATACTTTTATTATTATATAGATATTTGTCTTGAAGTCCTCATCTAGTCTTTCCTTATGGGCTCTTGATATATTGTGAATCCAACACACTAGAAAGAGAAGGTAGTGATAAAAAGGAATGGTTTTTAGTCAGATCTCCCTCGCCCACTTACTGCCTAAGTGACAGCACAAGTTAATTATCTCAGAGGGTTTTCTGAAAGTATATTTTAATAATGCAAGTGAAAGGCCTGGCAAGGATATTGATTTGGCTAAGTACTGCTTTTGAATTTGCTCTCTGATGTCAAATTAAAACAGGGGGATGCTAAAATTCTATAAATCCAAGAAGGGAAAAGTAAAGGCATTTATATTTAGGACAAAAAGAACCACATGCAGTTTCTTATTGGATGTTTACAGAATAAAGAGAGGAAAAATTAGCTGAAATGGATTGGTGTCAAGAGGCTAATCTCTGCCTACAGCCACATTAAATATGAAGCTCAGTTCAATGGAAGCTGCCTGGAACACTTCTCCCTTGTTCTCACTTTGTCCTTTTCATTTGCCTTAAAATAAATCCTTTATGTCCAGATTCTTTGGTTTAGCAATCCCCATCCCATGCATCTCTAAATGTCCCAAATTCTAGTAATTTCCAGCCTGTAGATTCTAGCTGTTTTGTTGTTGACTTACAGATAATCCCCCATTTTAACCCCTTTTACCCCCTCCACCCAGCCCTGGCCTTCACTACAATATTGTCTGTGTCCATGGGCTATACATATGTGCATAAGTTCTTTGGTTAATCTCTTCCTGTCCCCAGCAACCACCTCTCCTGTGATCTGTCAGTCTGTTCCACATATCCATGTTTCTGGACCTGTTTGTTCTTCAGTTTATTGTATTCATTAGATTACACATGCATGAGATCATGTGATACTTGTTTTTCTCTGGCTGGCTTATTTCGCTTAGCATAATAATCTCGGTCTATCCATGTGGTCTCAAAGGGTAACATCCTTTTTTTTTTTTTTTTTTTTTTTTAACAGCAGCATAGTATTTCTTGATGTGAATGCCCATGGCTTTTTGTAAATGTGCCACAGATGAACTGATGGGCACTTGGGCTGTTTTCAGATCTTGGCTGTTGTAAATAGCACTACTATGAACATAGGAGTGCATATATTCTTCTGATTGCTCTTTTGGGATACTTAGGATATGTTCCCAGAAGTGGGATCTCTGGGTTAAACGGCAGTTCCATTTTAATTTTAAGAGGAAACTTCATACTGTTTTCCACAGTGGCTGCACCAGTCTGCATTCCCACCAGCGGTGTACTAGGGTTCCCTTTTCTCTACATTCTCCCCAGCATTTGTTTGTTGATTTATTGATGGAAATCATTCTGGTAGGTGTGAGGTGATACCTCAGTGTAGTTTTAATTTGCGTCTCTGGCGATTAATGATGTTTTAATGTGTTTATTGTCCATCTGTGTGCCCTTTTTGGATAAGTGTCAAACCCAGAGACCTAAAGTAACCTAAGAATAGTTTGAAATTAAAAACTTTAACCAAAAGCAGTTTATGGCAGGTAATCATGTACTAGGCTAGAATCTTCCCTGACAGAAGTCAATTTTTACCTTAACTAAGCCTATTGTCTTTTGCATCTATGGTAACATTCCTTTGGATTGTCAGGGTAACTCCCCTTTCTCTAGAACCCCAGGGGCACAACCAATGCCCCTGCACTGGGGCAGAGACCATTATTAGCATGTTAATTGTTGGCTGTCAACTATCCCATACCCATCTCTAAAAGATGTCTATCATTTTACTTTTCATTCAATCCCAGAGGTTCCCCTCCCCATTTGCTTTCTCCCGTCTCCCTAATCAATTACCAATGAATTTCATGTAACCCATTTGTGTCTTCTCTTTTCACTGTAATGCATAAGGTGCAAAACTGCCATTCTATGGAGCATTATCTCAATGCATTGAGATTCCCTTTCCCAGCAATTGTGGACAGTTTGGCTCAAATAAATGCACAAAAATTCTTCACAGGTTTGAATGTTTCTTACATTTGATAGAAGGTATACAAAAGATTTTTAACTTGAAAGTCCACTTAACTTTTAAAATTATTCTTACTTTAATAAAGCCCTAACCTTTCTGGGTGACTGTGGGGCACTCTTCTAGATACTTATTTCTAGACTAATACAAATTTTCCAGTCTCTTAGAAGTTACTTGATCTTTTGTTCTCTTGACAAGGGCACTCATCTCTATACTCCACTTTCTGTGGAGAGCCCAGGATGGTGCAATGGAAAGTGCTTTGGCCTGGAGTCAGAAATACCAGCCCCAGCACTTACCAGATGTGTAACCGCTGCCAAATTTTTTTCTAAGACGGCCATTGCCTGGCACCTGTTAGCGGTTTGAATTTGATAGCAATGGTGTACTTGGCTAGGGTGAGGGAACTGTGCTCAACCGGGAGAGTTTCTTCACTAAAATGAAGAAACCTACTCCCACCCAGGCAAGGTCCAACCAGTGATCAGATGCTGGGGCCCGAGGTCAGCCTACGTGGGACTCTGGGATGAAGCCTTGGCCTGTGATCTGATCCCTGGGAATTGCGCCCCGGCCCCTTTCCTGGCTTCCGGTGGCTGTGCCTTTGCCACTTCATCTCTCCTAAGCCAGGTGCCATCAACAAACATGGCCGCGTTAGTCTCAGCCCCGCTCGGGAGGCCGCGCTGCCTCCTGGGAATCCCTGTGCCGCGTCACCCGGCGCAGAGCTACGCGACGCGGGAGGCGTCGGAGGCGGCGGGGCGGTGTCGGAGGCGGCGGGGCTTTCGGGCGGAGCGCCGGCGGCCCGAGTCGCGTGGGGGCTGCCGCGTGAAGTTCCTCGGGGGGCTCCAGCCGGGTGCGCGCGCATGCCCGCTGCTCTGGGTTCCTGGCGCTGCGGTGAGGAGTCGGGGAGGGGAGGGAGGAGGAGGCCGGACTCCCTTTCGAGGCCTGGAGGCGGCTGAACTCGCGGCCGGCGTGGAGGTGACCAGCGCGGCCTCCGGCCGCCGGCGCTCCACGCCCCGGCCCTGGCCGCAGCGCCGTGCGAGCCTAAGCCGGCCGGGCAGGCCTCGGCCGCAGCTGATGGGGACCGGAGCGCCGTACCGACCTCCGCGCCTGGACCCTGTCGCAGGCTGTCCCCCGGCCCCGTGGAGCTTAGTTGGTGTTTGGAGTGGGAGAGGAAGCCAAGAAAGCGGGCTCCTTCGGTCTTTTACAACGTGCTGGTTGACGTTAAATGCAGGGATGAGGCAGTCTTGATCCCTTGGCGCGTGTGCTCTGTGCCCCCTGGGTAACCACTGATTAAAGAGACCCACTCACGAAGGAGAAGGTTAGAGAGCCATAGTGTGGTCATTTTAGGGGAAAGAGCCTTGCTTTGGATAATTTGCTAATATCTGTGTGGATATTTTTACTTTAATCAAGTTTAACTTGACTTTTGAGCTTTTATTAAAATTGACAACCAGAGTAAGGCTGCTGATAGGGAATTTCTTACATAGCAGAATGCTGAACTCCTGCATTTAATCCTGATCTGGGACATGCTGTGGACCCTATAACTTAAAGTTGAAGAAATGAAAGTCTGAAATTTTTAAGAATCCAGCACACCTAAGTAAGAGTTGGGAAGTATAGCTATTATTCCTTCCTTAGCTGTCAGAAAAGGGAGTCGCTCCAAATCAGACATGGAGAAACTAAGGTCCCTAGACTGTCTCCATAAACTTTATTGCTAGATTGAGGTTTTATAATCCTCAGTGAAGAATTAATCACCATAATTTGTGAAGACTTTCAATTTGCCTTGTTTCTTTTCTTTTCATAGGAAAGGGATAATGCTGTCAGCATGTCTGCACACTCCATGCTTTGTGAGCGAATTGCCGTAGCCAAGGAACTGATCAAGAGAGCGGAATTACTTTCTAGATCAAGAAAAGGTGGTGTTGAAGGGGGTGCCAAGCTGTGCAGCAAATTGAAGGCTGAATTAAAATTTTTACAGAAAGTAGAAGCTGGGAAAGTAGCTATTAAGGAATCCCATTTGCAGAGCACTAATTTAACACACCTGAGAGCCATAGTGGAATCAGCAGAAAATCTGGAAGAAGTTGTTAGTGTTCTTCATGTTTTTGGTTACACAGATACGTTGGGAGAAAAGCAGACCCTTGTGGTGGACGTTGTTGCAAATGGTGGTCATACTTGGGTGAAAGCCATTGGCCGAAAAGCTGAAGCTTTGCATAATATTTGGCTGGGCCGGGGCCAGTATGGTGACAAAAGCATAATTGAGCAAGCTGAAGACTTCCTTCAGGCCAGCCATCAGCAGCCAGTGCAGTATAGCAACCCTCACATCATCTTTGCATTTTACAACAGTGTCTCCAGCCCCATGGCAGAGAAGCTGAAAGAAATGGGCATATCTGTGAGAGGAGACATAGTGGCAGTTAACTCTCTGTTAGATCATCCTGAAGAGCTCCCACAGAGTGAGAGTGAATCAGATGAAGAGGACCCTCAACGTTTCCAGGTGACCAGAGTAGACCGGGAAAATATACTAGCAAGTGTTGCATTTCCAACAGAGATTAAGGTTGATGTGTGCAAAAGAGTAAATCTGGACATTACTACTTTAATTACATATGTATCTGCCCTCAGCTATGGAGGTTGTCATTTTATCTTTAAAGAAAAAGTTCTAACAGAACAAGCAGAGCAAGAGAGGAAAGAGCGGGTTCTACCGCAGCTGGAGGCATTTATGAAGGACAAGGAACTGTTTGCTTGTGAATCTGCTGTCAAGGATTTTAAGTCTATTCTAGATGCTTTAGGAGGACCTGGGGAGAGAGAGAGGGCCGCTGTGCTAATTAAGCGAATTAATGTGGTGCCAGACCAGCCTTCTGAACGTGCCTTGCGACTAGTGGCCAGTTCAAAAATTAATAGTCGTTCATTAACAATTTTTGGGACAGGAGACACCCTAAAAGCCATCACAATGACTGCCAATAGTGGTTTTGTCAGAGCTGCCAACAACCAGGGTGTTAAATTTAGTGTGTTTATCCATCAGCCCAGAGCACTTACTGAGAGCAAAGAACCTCTAGCTACTCCCTTACCAGAAGATTACAGAACTGACACTGAATATTGTGATATCCTTTAAATATTGTCACAAATTATTTATACCAATAGCTGGGTCTTCCCATCTTAATTGGAAAAACAAAAGGTCTTTAGTAAAAAGAATAACTTAAAATTCAAACAAGTAGAATTGATTTGTTTCTCATCTATAAAGTATATAACTTCCTAAAGTAGAGAAAGCACAAGAGACAACCTTATTTATAGTGATTAAGAACAGAAGAACATCTATGTAAGGCTTTTAGCTGTATCATAGTGCTTTTGTTTGTTTGATTCAGTAGGGCTACAAACCTCCCTACAGGTAGCCACATTTCATGGAATATGGCTGCACTTCATCTTGAATTAAACATCTGGAGTAAACTGAAGCTTGTTTTTTATTATTTTGATTTATCAATTTATAGTAGGTTCAGGCTGGGAGATACTAGTATATAGTTAATTTCAGGTTCTAAAGTTACAGCTATTAAAGAAAAACTTACTGATTGCTATGTCAGATGCAGTCTGTGGGTATGTTTACAAAGAATACATTAATATGGAATAAAGTAAATCTTGTCTTTGTTTTTGCTGTTTTTTAAAATAAATACTGATCTCTCCAGTCCCATGGATCTATTGATACATCTTTTTGAAAAGATAGACAACAATCACATTAAACCCAGGACGTTTAAGATAACATGTTAATTTGAACAAATTAAGAAAAGAATTATATGAAACATTTAAAAAGAATTCAGTGTTAGCCTTAGCTGGTTTGGTTCAGTAAAGAGCAGTGGTCCATGGACTGAAGGGTCTTGGGTTTGATTCTAGCCAAGGGGAAGTGCTTTGGTTGCAGGCTCAATCCTCATGTGGGAGGCAACCTCTCTCTCACATTGATGTTCTCTCCGTCTCTCCCTGTCCCTTCCGCTCTCTCAAAATCAATGGACAGAATATCCTTGGGTGAGGATTAACTAAAAATAAAAAAAAAATAAAAAATTTAATTTTTACTTTTGATTACAAATTGTCCCCATGTTGCAAATATATGAATTATGAATTCCACTTTTCCTGTTTATTTTTCAAGTGGCAAGAGATAACTGCATTATCTCATTCTTGTGAAATAGTGGCAGGGAAACTCCATGCCTGCTGAATGACATGTAATTAAAAAGACATTTTTATGTCCATATTGTGCTAGGTGCTTTATTTTGTAACAAAGCAAACAAACCCGCAAAGTATTCATATTTTTAAAATGGGAAAATTGAGCCTTAAGCTAAGTATAGGAGCCAGTATTAATGATCTTGTATCCTCACAGCCTGACTCCTTTCTGCTGTACCAATTCCTATTTTGTGAGGAGGGAAACACAATTTCCAGCTATAATGTTTGTTGGGGATTATTGTGGTCCATGAACATTCTGAAATGAAATGCAAAATTAAGTGTATGAGGTATTTCTCTTAGGAGAGATTTTGTTACTCAACATATTTCCTAGGGGAAATGGCTGTGATTGGAGTTCTAATTTAGGATAGAGAGGTATATTTAACTTACATTGCAACTTAAATTGTCTAGTGTTGGAAATTGGACTTAGGCTTTTTGGAGAACATTGAAGTACTATTAAGTACTACTATAAGTACTGAGCATTATAATAGTTTGGTATTAAAGATAACTGCTGTAAGGAACTCTTAGTCTGAAATGGAAGCGAACAACTGAAATATTAAAATCTCAAAGAATTACATTTAAAATACTATGGGAACAGTAAGGTAGTAATTCTTGCTATGGAGTCAGGAAGTCAGAAAATGACATTTGAGGGTTCTTAATATATTTCACAAATTGTGTGTTGGAGATGGGATTGGAAAGGTACAGAACTGAGCATGAGGGCATCTTCAAAGTTCAGGCTCATGTGGACAGTTTATAAAAGATGAAACTAGAGAAGATGTTCTCTGAAAAGTGACATTAGAGACTCAATGGCAATTTTTAAGAAACAGTGGCCAGGATCAGATCTGAGGAAAACAATAAAAACTTGGGTGAAAGCAGAATTAAAGGAAGAAAAGATGGGACTAGAATGGCCTTGGACATGTTCAAGACATAATTGACATACTAATTTATTCATTCAATACACATTTTTGAGCGTCATGTGCCAGAGAGATGAAGGGCTAAACTTTATGGAGTAGCTGGAAAAAGGTAGATTTCTATCCCTGCCTTCTATGAATTGATAGTTAAGAACCTGGGATCTTTGCCAACTAAAATATGTGCAATTAGTTCCCACAGCCTTTCATCCCTGGGCATTTATTTCTCTTAGCTTGGCTTCTGCTTCTGCTCCTGCTTGGGGCGTATTGTACCCTTTAAAAATGCAGATGACACATTTGAGCAGATCTGTATTGTTTTCACCAGGTAATTTGCAGACCAGGAGCTGGGTGTGCCTGTTTACCAATCCTGAGTACTGATGATAAAAGGAGCATTATTACAGAGGTGAAAATTGAAGCTTGCAGGATATGCCTTCTCTAAGAATGGAGAGGCAGCCCTGAGCAGGTTCACTGACTCAGCCTGGCGCTCGACCCACACGACACTATTGCTCTGTGGGTCTGACAAGGCCAGAGTTAAGGGGATGTGGGTGGCTCTGTTTGCTTTGTAGAAAGAGCTTTCTGCTGAGGAAAGTTGACCAGCGCTGGGAAAACGTGGGGAAAGCTCTAGTAGGCTACTTTTTCGTGGCGACTCAGCAGAAAAGGCTGATAAAACAAGTATCACTGACAGGTGTGCAAACCAAATGCAGGAATCAACACTTCGTGAGCTGGTTGGGCTGCAGAGGCTCCTCGAAGTGCAACTTCAGGTGGATATTTCCATAGATGGGGTCCCAGATCCTTCTAAAGGAGTGGAAAGATCCAAGAAGAGGTCATGGTTGACAAGAAATTAAGTATTTATATGCTTATTTTTTCCTGGAATAGGGCCACAATCCCATAACCCTAATCTTTGCTGTCAGATGTATTTTAGATTTCAGAATATTTTAGATTTTAGGAAAAGGCATTATAGCACATGTTGTACTTCCATAGTGAAATCTGGGGCAACACTCTGTTAAAAGCACCTTACTCTTTCAGCAATTAAACAGTCTTATTCAGTGGGGAATATAAAAACTATAACTAGTTTCTCATCAGTTTAGTCCACATGAGATTGTTTTTATATGGCTTTTTAAGGGCTTTATGGGTCTCAGAACTTCAGATAAGGGACTGTGGATTATTGTTACTTTTCATATGCCATTTTTTAAAAATGCATTTTATTGAGGTTTTTTTTTTTTTACAGAGAGGAAGGGAGAAGGATAGAGAGCTAGAAACATCTGAGAGAGAGAAACATTGATCAGCTGCCTCTTGCATGCCTCCTACTGGGGATGTGCCCACAACCAAGTTACATGCCCTTGACCGGAATTGAACCTGAGACCTTTCAGCCCACAGACGGACGCTCTATCCTCTGAGCCAAACCAGTTAGGACTCATATGCCATTTTTATCTGCACATATTTCTCACTAATAATGAACTGAAAACTAATATTTTTCAACATCAGTTAAACCCCCAAATTTTGTAGTTCTAGTCTGTTTTTTCTTCTCACCTATAACATTGGTTCTCAAACTATACAGTACCCTAAATCATCTGGAGAATTGGAGAAACATGTTTATTTCTGGGACCCACACCAGGAATCAGCATGTATAAACTACTGCAGATGATTTTGACACAGGTTGAATTGAACCCATTTGTTGCTCAAGTGCAGTCAGAAGGCCTGGAGCAAAGGGGCATCCTTCAGAGATCATTTCAGTGGCAGCAAATGTCATTTGGTGTATTTAGTCCCACCCAATCCCTGGCCGTAGATGATGCCTGGAGGACCTTGTTCCCAGTCCTCCTGGGTAGGGTCCGGCAGGGACCCAGGAACTAGGAGCATGGGGGGAGGAGGGAACTAGCACTTGACTCATGCCCATGTGCCAGCCGCTTATCAGAGGCTGCGTCACTGAATAGCCACAGCAGATATACAAGGTTTATTCCTCCACTAGGGGCCCAGTGCACGAATTTGTGCACCTTCAAAGAAACTGTGGGCTGCGAGGCTGCAGTGGGCACAGGGGTAGGTCTTGGCCCATCCTCTGTATCTGCCTGGCACCTCTTACCATGCCCCCCACCCTTCAGTCCTGCCACCGGAACTCCCATGTGCTGATGGTGCCAGCCCCACTCACACCCAGTGACGGCTGGCTCCAGGAGCAGGTGCAAGGGGTGGCTGCTGCCTTGATTACCCCTCAGGAGCAGGGGGAGGTGGAAAAGCTTTCAGGGGTGATCAGAGCCAGCAGCTGCTGCTTGCACCTGCTGATTGTGCCAAGCAATCAGGACCATCGCTGGACTCTGGCAACCAGTGCAAGCAGCAGCTCTAGTGCCAGATGCGGGTGCAAGCTGGCTCAGCACTGGCAGTGGGTGCAAATGGCGGCTCTGGCGCCAGCAGCAAGTGTGAGCGCAGGATGGGACCACAGTACACGGAGCAAAGAATTTTCAGTAACCACCAGAGGCTCGCCCTGATGACAGTGATGAGCAGCCTGACTTGGTCTGGTGCCCCCACTCACCTGCTCTGCCATCCTGCTGCAGCCAACACCCACCATGTTCTGCACATGCCCCTTGTAGTCGTCAGCACATGACATGGTGACTGGTTGTTCGGTTGTTTGGTTGTTCCACTGTTCTATTTGCATATTTGGTTATATATGTTGGAGAAAAATGATCAGAGACATTTAGTAAATTGCCATTTCCCAGAGATGGGTTTCAAATGTATTTGGATCCAGTACCCTTACCCTTGCTTATCCTTTCTTCTCTTCTCTTCCTTCTAATGACAAAACACAGAGACTTGTGCTAATAATATTCCTCAGGGCATTCTCATTCTTGGTCCATGTGGGGCCCTTTTCTTTTTTTATTATAATTAATTTTCTTCCTTTTTCCTTTCTTCATGTTTCCCCTATCAACTGACTAGATGATTTTTGATACATTGTAGATTGTGAACAATGTTACAAAGTGAGAAGGAAACATAACAGAATTATAAAGATTTTTATGCAGATGTTTAAAAATATTAATTTTGCAGCCAGCTAATTATTCCTAAAAAGTATGTCCCTCCTATATCACTTTAGTGGTCTGCGTGCATCTTTGTGAACTACTGTGCTTCTGGCATGTGTATGATTTTCTCTGGGATAAATCCGGGTGTGCTTAAGGAGCTCCTCTCCAGGTGTTTCTTGGGGCATGTCAGGAGAGTGGTGTTTCTGGTTTCTGGGGATGACAAAGGCACCAATATTCACCTTTTGGCATGTGTGGAAGTTCAAGTTTTGTCTTGACATTTATTGCAAAACTGTGAAGGTGGCCACTGAACCAACTTTTCTTAAGCTTAGACTCTAGCACATTTCAGCTTTCTGGACACTACAAACAGGTAAATGAAAAAGGTTTAGCTTTTGAACAGAACGATCATGCAGCTCAGTGTGCTAATTTTGCAAGAAGAAAAATAGAGAATGAAGGTGGTCATGACCAGCCTAAGGCCTTGTGGAGAAAAACTGCCTAGGCAGTCTAGTATTGGGGGAAGAATACACTTGAGGTGAGGCAAACCCCTGCTTGACTGCGAGCTCTGCTGTGTGTCCCTGAGTGAGTTACATCCTTTCTGGATCAGGAAGACAGAAACATCTGCCTGTAGAGAAGCTGTGAGGACGAAGTCTAGAGGATCAATATCTCATTCCCTTCTAATTCCCAGTCCTATGCTCTTTCTGCTGCTCCATTTAAGGATGGAGTGTGCTCTCAGAGGTAGATTCTTTACATTTTTTTATTTTTAATGATTATTTTCTCTTCATTTAGACTTATTAATCATTTATTATAAAACATCTTTTTTTAGATGATAAAAAGTTTAGTGGAAATCACCTAAGACGTTTGCAAAAGTTACCACATAAGACTATAAGCACACACAAATAAAACTTTTAGAAATAATGTTATTGAAGATTTTTGATTGTTCTCTTCCAAAGAATAAATTCTGTTTTTATTATTATTAGGATGGGAGATTTGGACTAACATTTAATAGTGTATCAGGCCTGGTAAAGTGGACACTTACAAGATCTCCAGCTACAACTGCCATTTTTGGACTGAGGGATTAGGACACCCAGTGGCTTTATTGCATGGGCAACAACAAAACCACAGCATGGCTTGTTTTAACCCATACAGGCCACACGGGGGTGCTTTAAGCCTTTTCTGCACAGTCTAATAGTCTAACATTAATGGAGCCTGCTCCAGGACCAGGAGCACTTTTTGGCCAAATGGATAGATTCTCTTCCAACAAGACCACCAATTCTGGTCATCTGAGGTGGCTCTTGTCACTAAAAATTAGTGTCAGTTTAAGATCATGTAGGAATTATGTGGACATTACAAGATTCCTTTGCGGAAATGGTTTGTTGGTAATGAGTTATCTTTGTAGCTGAAGAAAGAATTAAATTGACAAGCAATACCCAGACTGCATATGCTCTGTTTTACAGAATCATAAATGTAATTTGTCCCCAAGTTTTGAAGGGGAAATATATGCTCTTTTGTAGGGGTCCTCAAACTCCCTTAAAAAATTTTGAATATCTAGTTTTTATTTTAAATTTTTAATTAATTAATTTTTTATTGATTTCAGAGAAAGAGAGGGAGGAATCCATAAGGTTTTTGTTGTTGTTATATCATTATGAATTAATAGATTTAAACATATTACATGTGACTCAACCCCTTGCAGTTATTATATTATCTTTATTAAGTGGGGCTTTATTCAGGTCAACTGTTGGGTTCTTTTGTCACGATCCTTGTAATCACCCAGGGCTTTGATGCTGTTTGGCAAGACAGAACTTTTTTAGTTTTGAAAATTTTAAGCATATATAGAGAAAATTGTACAGTGAATCTGATATATCATTATTTATTCATACATACCATACACAATTGTAATAATCAATACCTGGGCAATCTTATTTCAATTATTCTCTGTTTAATGTTATTTTGAACCAAATCTCAGAAAAAAGTCTTTTAATTTCATCTGAATACTTCTAAAAGATAAGGTAGAGGAGGAACCAAGATGACGACATAGGTAAACACTTATACTGCTGCCTCGCACAACAATTTCAAAACTACAACTAAAAGACAAAATGGACATCATCCAGAACCAACGGAAAGATGCCTGAGTGGAAATTCTACAACTAGAAGGAAAGATAAGAGGAGGTGCAGAGGGCAGAGGTGCCGAGATGCGGAGATGCGCGGGTGTGGAAAGGGCGGGTGGCTGAATATGAGGCTGGTTTTCTCCTATGGGGAGGGAGACAAAGGCTCCCCACTGTGCTGAACTCCAGTTCTGGGTGAGTCTCAGGGAATCCAGACTCATAGGAGGTGAAACTGGACTGTCAGAAAGAAGCACACTGAGAATCTGGGAAGCTGCAGAGGCACACGAGCTCATGGAGAGGGCATGGAGTTGAGTTCATGGCTGGCTGGCTTGTCTGGGAGGAAAACAAAACCTCTCGACTGCACTGTTCTCTAGTTCCAGGTGAGACTTTGCTATCCAGACTCATTCGGGGAGAAACTGGGCTGTCTAGCAGTGGGCAAAACTCGAAGGCAGCTTTCTCTCAGAGGTGCCTGCAGCCGTGGTTGTGGGACACGGAGACCCAGGCGCCGATTAGGACAGGGCTGACAGGAAACCGTGGCTGACTGCTTAGCCCTGAGACTCTGCCCCATCCAAGCTGAGCACAGTTCTCCCAGAGTAGACACAGTTGATCCTCACAACCAGTTGGCCTGGAGATCAACCCCTCCCAGTAATACCAACAACAATCTAGGCTTAACCACAACAAGACAGTGCAGCCCATAAAAGGGCGCACTAAGAGTTTCCACCTCAGGTAACTGGGGAGGCTGAGCCACTGTCCCATAGAGGACATCTACCACACAAAGCTACTCAACCAACTCAGGGAAGCAGCAAAAATGTGGAGACAAGGAAATAGATCACAATGGAAAGAAATGGAGAAAAATAAACTGCTTGACATAGAGTTTAAAACCACGGTTATAAGGTTTTTCAAGAATTTCCTAGAAAAGGCCAATAAATTTAATGAGACCCTCGAGGATATGAAAAAGGACCAACTAGAAATTAATTATATACTGACTGAAATAAAAAATATTATAGAGACCTAATAGCAGACTAGAGGACTGCACGAATCAAATCAAAGATTTAAAATACAAAGAAGCAAAAACCACTCAGCTGGAAAAGCAAAAAGCAAAAAGAATCCAAAAAATTGAAGCTAGTATAAGGAGCCTCTGGGACAACCTAAAGTGTACCAACATCTGAATTATGGGGGTGCCAGAAAAAGAGAGAGAGCAAGATACTGAAAACCTGTTTGAAGAAATAATGACCAAAAACTTCCCCCACCTGGTGAAAGAAATAATCAAATGAATTAAAAATCTGATGAACAGAATAACCTGGTCAATAAAATAGAATCAGGGGCATAGAAAGGGAGTGGACTGACTATTCTCAGGGGTAAAAGGGGTGTGGGAGTTGCAGGAAGAGAGTGGACAAAAATCATACACCTATGGATGAGGACAGTGGGGGGGGGGGTAAGGGCAGAGGTTGGAGGGGACTTATGGGGGGAAAAAGAGGAACAATTTTAATAATCTGAACAATAAAGATTTATTAAATTAAAAAAATAAAAGATAAGGTAATCACAATACTATTATCCCACCCAAATAATTAGCATTCATTTTCATATGTGAACATGGAATTGTGCTTGATTATTGTTGAGGTTAAGCGTTTTTTTATGTTTTGTTCTCATGTTTCTTTAGGTTATAGAATGATGATGGATCTTGACTAGATCTTAGAAATCATCTTCATTGTCCTTAAAATTTTTTAAATGAACAGTAGTATGCATTTTTTTTCAGATGAAATTTTACACTTTCCATCTTTACTACAGAGACAAATACAAGTGCTCTGGTTGGATGGGAATGGAGGATCCTATAGGCCCTACTACTGAACTTTCTCAGCCCATAAGACTGCTCTCTGGAACTCCAGGGCTCTTTGACAGAATTTACAAGCCACCCATTTGTCTCTGACATGGTCTTACACCTTTGGCAGATATCTCTGCTGGATCCTCACAGAGGAATTTAGTGATGGGTAGAGCCACTGCCTGTGTGATACATTAGCCCCTAAACAAAGGTGCTCCCTCTTTTGATGTTCGGGCCTGACTCCTGGAATATGGGGCTTTCACACTCTGCACTCACCCACATGGTTCACGCCATGTGGACCGCACACACAGTGGACTGATGGACAGTCTGATGCTGTTCCAGAACCCAGCTCCACCATGGAATAGAAACCTTAGCCCCTGGCTGTGCTTTTAGCTCTGATAAATCCCCAGCTGCCTCTCTTCCAGGGCTGGTTTGAAGTAAATCATTATTATTTTAAAATCATTAAAAAAAACACATGTATATGGACAGATAATTTTTGACAAAGGAGCCAGAAACACACAACGGAGTAAAGATAGTCTCTTCAATAAATGATGCTGGGAAAACTGGAAAGCCATATGCAAACGAACAAAAGGTGATGTATGTTTTATTTTATTTTTATTTTTTTTATTTTTACAAATTTCTTTCTTTTTTTTATTACTTTATTTTTTTATCTTTATTGTTGTTTATTAATTACACTGTTTCCCCTTTTTATCCCCCTATAGCTCCCCTCCACCCTGTACCTATCCCACCCTCCTCCCTCCCCTCCCCCTCCCCACTGTCCTCTCCCATTGTTGCTAGATTTTTGCCCAGTCTCTTGCTGCACTTCCCACAACCCTTTTCTCCCCAAGAATTGTCAGTCCATTCCCTCTCTATGTCCATGTCTCTGTTATATTCACCAGTCTATCCTGTTCAACAGCCTATCAATTCACTTGATTTTTATGTTCATTTGTTGATAGATGTGTATTTGTTGTTCATAATTTTCATCTTTACCTTTTTCTTCTTCCTCTTCTTAAAGAATATCTTTCAGCATTTCATATAATGTTGGTTTGGTGGTGATGAACGCCTTTAGCTTTTTCTTATCTGCGAAGCACTTCATCTGACCTTCAATTCTGAATGATATCTTTGCTGGATAGAGTAATCTTGGTTGTAGATTCTTGCTATTCATCACTTTGAATATTTCTTGCACTCCCGTCTGGCCTGCATCGTTTCTGTTGAGAAATCCGCTGACAGTCGTATGGGTGCTCCCTTATAGGTAACCAACTGTTTCTCTCTTGCTGCTTTTAATATTCTCTCTTTGTCTTTTGCTCTTGGCATTTTAATTATGATGTGCCTCGGTGTGGTCCTCTTAGGGTTCCTATATATTGGGGTTCGGTGCACTTCTTGGACTCCTAAGTCAATTTCTTTCACCAGGTGTGGGAAGTTTTCAGTCACTATTTCTTCAAATAGGTTTTCATTGTCTTGGCCTCTCTCTTTTTCTGGCACCCCTATAATTCGGATGTTGGTATGCTTGAGGTTGTCCCAGAGGCCCCTTACACTATCTTCAATTTTTTGGATTCTTTTGGTTTCTTGCTTTTTCAACTGAGTGGATTTTACCTCTTTGTATTTCAAATCTTTAACTTGGTTCTTGGGGTGCTCCAGGGCACTTTCAGGTCTTTGTATAATATTTTTTGTTTCAGTCAGTGTATGCTTAATTTCTGGTTGGTCCTTTTTCATATCCTTGAGAGTCTGCTTTATATCCTTGAGGGTTTCTTTCATTTCCTTGTAGGACTCATTCATTTCCACGTTGGTCTTGATCATTTCTTTGCAGCTCTCGTTTATATCCTTGAGGGTGTTGTTCATTTTCTTGTAGGACTCATTCATTTCCTTTGTGGTCTTGCTTATTTCCTTATAGGCCTCGATCTTTTGTTGGAGCCTCTTAAAAAACCCTATAACCATGGTTCTGAATTCCATGTCCAGTCGTTTTTTTTCCTCCATTTCTTTCACATCTGATTTCTTTCCATGTTGCTGCATGGTGGCTGCTTCCCTGAGTTGGTCAATTAGCTTTGTGTGGTAGACTTCCTACTAGGGATAGTGGCTCAGCCTCCCCGGTTACCTGAGGTGGATATGGGATGCACAGTCTTGCTGAAGTTAAGCTCAGTTAATCGTTGTTAGCACTTGGAGGGTTGACCTCCAGGCCAATTGTCTGTGAAGCTCAGCTGTGCTCAGGTTGGGTGGGCGGAGTCTCCGGGCCAAGCAGACAGCGTTAGCTCCGCCCTATGCGGCCCCAGGGACTCTGTGCCAGGGGCAATGGCCGCCAGCACCTCTGAGAGAGAGCCGCCACAGAGCTCCACCAGCTGCCGGTTGCCGGGGAATTCAGACTTTCCCAAAATGAGTCTGCATGCGCACTGTCTCACCCAGGCTCGTAAAACAAAGCAGTCTGACGGTTTTCCGAATGAGAGAGCGAGTCGCAGTGTGCTCTCTGCGCCGTCACGCAGCCTAGCTGTTCGCGCGGAAGCTACCTTCTCCACAAGCGGGGAGACCCGGCAGCACCCGAGCTTCGGCGTGCCCTCCCACTGTCCAGTTTTCACCCCGTGTGATAGTGGGTTCTCTGGACTTCGCCCAGAGCTGGAGAATCAGTCCAGTGGGATGCCTTTGTCTCCCCGTTCGAGAAAACTGGCCGGTTTTCAGCCGCCCGCCCTCTCCGCGGCGCGCACTCCAAACCTCTCTCCGTGCGAATCTTTCAACGCTGTTCGCCGCCGCTCCTCCGAGTCACAGTGTCTTATCTTCACTTTTATTTGTGGAATTTTCACTCGGGGAGCTTTCTGGTGATTCTGGAAGGTGTTTGTTCTTTCGTTAAGTTGTAGTATTAAAATTGCTGATTATGACGGCAAGATAGGTGTTTTGCCTTTGCCGCCATCTTACTTCTCCCCTTATTTTATTTTTGACACCTCCCTTTACTCTCCTCCTTGCAGCCCCTACACATTCCCCAGGTCTTTATTGCATTATTGCTCATGTCCATATAAGCATACATACAAGTTCTTTGATTTATCTCTTCTTGTCCCCTCAACTCCCACATCAAGGTATGTCAGTCTATTCCATGCCCCCATGTTTTGGGTCTTATTTGGTCAATTCATTAGATTCCACAAATAAGTGAGCTCATACCATATTTGTCTTCCTCAGATTAGCTTATTTCACTTAGCATAATAGCCTCCAGGTCCATCCATCCTGTCCCAAAGCGTAAGAGATCCCTCTTTTTTTATAGCTGCCAAGTATTCCATTGTGTAAATGCCTTACAGTTTTTAATCTATTCATCTACTGATGGGCATTTGGGCTGTTTCTAAATCTTTAGCATCTTTTTAGGAGTGCATTTGCAGATCATTAAGTACTAAATAGTGGGAGAAAGAAATAATTGATGTTTCTGGACTACTAAATCAGTAGCAATCAGAAAAACAAACTGTAAAGAGGTTACACTGATTTTGAAAATTTTTTATTTCATTGTCCATGGAGCTAAAGACTAAAACCCTGCAATTCAGTATGTAGATACTTGTCAATTAAAAGTTGTCTCTCCAGTGTGAACACCGCTGGTGTTGCTCAGGCAGTGCATCTGCAGTGTGCATACCAGTGCGGAAGACTGCACTGTCTCAGCACCATTGGCTGGCTATACAGAGAGAAAAATGTACTTTCCTTACTGGCAGATTTACAAATAGATTGACAGTACCCAATCTCCTTTTCCTCGTGACTGTCAGGATATGAAAAACAGCTTCTCTTTATAAAATGTCTGGCACACCATGCTTGTGGTCTTTAAATATCATTTTCCAAAGGAAACCAGAAGTCCCAGTGAACCTGGGCCATCTTGCCTTGCCAAACAGCAACAAAGCCCTTGGTGATTGCCAGGATCGCGACAAAAGGACCCAATTTAGCAAAGATATCACATTAACTTCAATGGGTTGAATTGCATAAAATATGTGTAAGTCTATTAGTTTATAGTGATACAACCACAACAAAAACCTTATGGCTCACCTTTGGTGGACACTAGGAACCAAAACAGTGTTGAAAAAATTGGTGAATAAAGAGAAATTCTCAACCACTTATCCTATCTTTTCTATATGATCTAAACCCAAGCTATAAATATAATTGATGAGGGGTAAATACTCTTTATAAAAGTATTCCAACCCTGGTCGGTTTGGCTTAGTGGATGGAGCGTCAGCCTGCCGACTCAAGGGTCCTAGGTTCAATTCCAGTCAAGGGCATGCACCTTGGTTGCGGGCGCATCCCTAGTGGAATCGTGCAGGAGGCAGCTAATTGATATTTCTCTCTCATTGATGTTTCTGGCTCTCTATCCCTCTCCCTTCCTCTCTGTAAAAAATCAGTAAAATATGTATTTTAAAAAAAGTATTCCAGCTAGTAAACAGAAAAAGATTTAGAGTTAAATTAGAGTACCACTATTTTGCAAGTGCTCAGTATTTAATGAATCTAGTGAATGATCCTAGTGGCTAATAATGTGATAAAAGGAGAAATAGTACAGATTAAATAGACAAATAGGTAGTTGGACAAATAGATAATAGATAATATAGATACATGGATAGATGAGTAGATATAGATAGATGGGTAGACAGATAATATGCATCTAACTCTAAACTTCAAAATTGTGGGAAATCCTCCAGGAGAGAAGATCCAGTTTATTCTACAATGTAGGACTATATTAAAAGTACATTTGAATAATAAAGGATGTAAGAGAAATATCAACATTAGTATTGATATATAAATACTAATATCAATTTACCACTGAATATATTTTGATTGTCATCAAAACAATTTAAAGATTTATAAAACCTGTGAATATTGGATATCCAGAGAATAACCTCTAAGAATTAGAAACACTCATTCAAATCAAACAAACAGATATCACTGACCAGCCCAGGTAGATTTTCTGCTCCTTACAATGCTCTCAGGCTCTTCTCCAAGTTTCACTTTCATATTTGTTCTCTCTTCACCGGGTGGGGTAAATACAAGCAACAGAGCTATAGAGCTGCTTAATGTGCAGATATGAACACGTGTCTCAACTTCGACACTATTGACATTTTGGACTGGATAATTCTTTGTTGTCAAGAGTCTGTATTGCAGGATATTTAAGTGCACCCTGGCCTCTATTCACTAGATGGCAGTAACATTCCAGTTGTCTGCTATCCCCTTGCCCAACTAGACTAGTTCCTGACAATCAAAAATGTCTCCAGATATTGACAACTGTCCCCTGCGGGATGTGGAAAAAGCCCCTGATTGGGAATCATTGTTCTAGACTGTGCATGGCTTAAGAAACAAACAGAAGAAACTTTTTGAGTGGAGCAAGAAAGGAAGCAATTTTTAAAAAATTGCTAATTCTCAGTACTAACAAAGTCAGGGACTAGGCATTGGCATCTCTGCTTTAGCGACTGCACAGTTACACTGATTTATGTGTCTGATTTTGTTGTCTGCAGAGTAAAGACTTCACTTTAGACTATTTGCTGCCAACTTTTATACTTTGTATGGGTGCATTTCATTGATGGAACCCAAATCACTTGCCAAGCTCTAGTTGCAAGGGCAGTCAGTCAAGAAATGTGGTGGTGCCCCGATGGTTCAGTGGTTGAGCTTTGACCTATGAACTAGGAAGGAGGTCACGGTTCCATTCCCAGTCAGGGCACATGCCCTGATTGCTGGCTCGATCCCAGTAATGCCCAGGAGAGGGCGTGCAGGAGGCAGTGGATAGATGATTCTCATCATTGATGTTTCTATCTCTCTCCCCCTCTTTCACTTTGAAATATATATATATAACAAAAATAAAAATAAAAGTTTGAGCACAGTTAGCCACCAGGAGCCCTTCTTACTAGGTATCTTCTTTCTCAGGTTCTAGAGATATAACTTGAACCTAAGAGACTTAGGTTCTCTGTGACACTATTAAGTCTCTGTTATAATCTGTAAAAATGGTTGAAGGTGGCCCCTTTGGTGTCATTGACTAGAATTTAGTCAGCTTTTTGCCTGATACCTCTAGATGTTAAGAACTTCTATTAAAAAGATAGTCCCTATAGAAGCATGGAACAGACTGTTAAATCTCATAGGGAAGGTGGCAGATGGGAAGAAATCAACCAAAGAACTTGTATACATATATGCATGACTTATGGTCACAAACAGTAGTGCAGCAAAGGCCTGGGGCAGGGGGCAGGGAAGGTGGAAGGGGTTGAGGGGATAAAAAGGACATATATAAGACTTCCAACAATAAAGACTTTTTTTAAAAAAAAGAAGATAGTTCCTAAATTTTGGAGGGTGATGTAATTAAATTTTAGTTGATTAGCATCTTCTAAAACTATTTAGTTTAATAAATTTATTGAGATGACATTGGTTAATAAAAAAGATTTAGATTTAGCTTAAAATATTGAGAATCAAAATGATTATGTTAATAATTTTATAATAAGGAATCTGGATATGTTTATAAGAATGGTCTATTAAGTAAGTAGTCAGCCATGTCAACAAGTTAAAAATGTGTTAATTGAGTAGTTGATTTATATTTAGAATTTCTAGGTTGAAATTTTTCTAAAGTTATTAAATCATTAAAGAAAATCTAAAGTTCTTATTTATAAATTTAGCCTATTAAATATGTAGTTCGATATTTATATATTTAGGAAAAAGTTCTTTGTTTAATCAGACAATTATATTATTTAAAAGATCAGTTGTCTGACTTAAAAAGTTATGCATATTTGAAATTTAAAATTAGTTTTTTAGGTAGAACTAAATATGAACCGAAGGCCCTTTATTTTTTTTTGGGGGGGGGGGGATTATTTACTGCTTAAAAAAATTTCCCCCCTTTTTATTGGATTTATTGGGTGACAAAATTATACAGGTTTCAGGGACACAATACTACAACATATCATCTACAGTACACTGTATTTATTGTGTGTTCAACACTCCAAGTCAAGTCTCTGTCCATCACCTTTATCCTTCCACCTGGATCCTCCTCTGCCTGACCCTCACTACCCTCCCTTGCCCTCCCCTGGCAATCCGCACATGCTATTAGTGTCCATGAGATGAGTTTTTTCTCTCTTCCCCCCACTGTTCTCTTAAATGTGATTGTTAGACACATGTAGAATAAGACAGATAGATTGAACTTAAAATTTAAGGAAGAACCAAATGTTTTGAATGTGTAAGGTTATTAAATTAAATTTCAATTTTAAATACCCAAATTAACCTCAGATTAATCTTTTATGTCTCAGGTTCTCCTCTTGAAGACATTATATCTCTTTCCCACCCCTGTTACCTGTAAAACTTTAAATACATTCATTAAAGAAGCAGCAAAAAAGCTCACTGGTGTAACCAACAGGAAGGTAGATGAATTTAAGAAAGGATAGAGACAACCAGTTAGTGAAGCAACTCTTAATAGAAATTATGAAGTCAATATATTTCATAAAAGACTCTTTAGTGCTGGCTATAGATGCTTCTCAGAATATTTGCTAACTAACTTATGCAAAGGAAGCCCTTTGACTTTCAAAACTTTAATCTTGGGGACAAGGCTTAATCAATATATTGTTCATGAAAAATTAAGCATAAGAATTTATCTCTTTGGCTTAGAATGTAATTATTGTTTTATTATAATTGATTCATACCTATTTTTATATATTCTGGACACTCCTAACTAAGGAACTGGTTTTAGATAGCAAAAATGAACAAATGTATTCAATGGAAAAGCTAACCATGTATAATAAAATATTGATATGAATATTCTTCAGTTATAAAAAATTAATGTAATTACAGAATTTTATATATATACTAGGGGCCCAGTGCATGAATTCATGCACCTTGAAAGGAACTGTGGGCTGTGGTAGGCACAGGGGAAGGTCTTGGCCCATCCTCCATGGCCCTGCCCAGCCTCTCCCACTGCAGCCCCCAGTCCCTTGTCTGCCAGCAACCCCACTCCCACCATCACTGCTTCCATGCACTCAGAGCTCCGACTCTGCTCATATCCGCTGATGGCACAGAGTGATTAGGGCCGACACCAGCAGTGGGTGTGAGTGGCGGCTGCTGCCCTGATCCGCCCTCAGGAGCAGGGGGAGGTGGAAAAGCCCTCAGGGGTGATAAAGACTGGCAGTGGCTCGCACCTGCTCATGGTGTGGAGTGATCAGGACCAGTGCCAGGCACCAGCAGCAAGTGTGAGCAGCAGGCAGGACTATGGTGCGCAAGAGCAAAGAATTTTTAGTAAACACCAGAGACTCACCCTGATGACAGCAATTGGTGCCCCACCTTGGTCTGGCACCCCTGCTCACCTGCTCCACCATTCTACCACGACCAATGCCTGCCATGTTCCACACACCCCCCCGGTGGTCAGTGCACATCATAGCAACTGGTTGTTCGGTTGTTCCAGTTGTTCCACTGTTCGATCTATTTGCATATTAGCCTTTTATTATATAGGCTATATATACATATATACAAATATCTACCTACTTCCTCATTGCAATTGTAAAAATTTATGTCTTTTTTGCATGTGCAACTTGGTTTCTTTTCTAAAATCAGGGCAGGATCTTGGTTCAGCTTTTACAAGGGGTGGGGCAAAGGTGATTCATCAAAGAAGCAATGCTGCTTCATGTCTTTTTCTCTAAATGGGCTTCAGATTCTTCATCTTTAAGGGAGGGGATTAAAAATGACCTTACAAGGATGTCCTGAAATTAATGAAGTATTGTTCTTGAATTTAAAACCTGGTTTACTATTTAGGAATTGTCCCTTTTTGGTGGTAAAAGCAGTGGAAAACTTGTAATGACTCCCCTTATGGCTATTTGAACAGCCCCCATTTAGGATATTTAGGTAGCAAAGACTTTTCCTCAAAGCACAGCTACTTAACCTTGAAAAAGAAGCCAAATCTTAGTTTCTATCTGTGAGATGGCAGAATTCAGTGATCAGGAACTTAGTACATTGTCTGGCATATAGCACAGTGCTCAGCACTATGGCAATAAGAAAGAGACTCTGCTAATCATTAGTAAACACAAACAAACAAATACTGTTTAGCAAAACTGTAAAGTGATCTGAGGTTCTGGTTAGGAATTTCAAGGCTCTCCTTTCCATAAATCTCCCACTGGGTGTTGACACCCAAACTCCTAAATTCTTATTTATTTTTTTAATGTAAATTGATCAGATTTTTATTTCCAATAATGACTCTTCCCTTTGTAAGAATTTTGAATTTAGGGGTGTAGTCACAAATAAAATAATTTCACGCATGTCGGCAGATTATAAATGAGAAGAGTAGGTGAATGGGAAGCATGAAGAGAGACATATTTCTCCATAACCTGGGCTTAGTTCTGATGGTGGGATATGGGCGTCACCCTGAGGAATAGCCAATTTGGTGGTTCAAGGCAACTTGCATGCCTGGGAATTTCTAAAAATTCATTTTCAAACTCTACTTTCGGAATATGATGTGAACAGGGTTGGGCTCCAGTTCCCTGGGACTAGTCCTTCAATAGTTTTTGGTTTTATTGTTGAGAGACCCAAAGCAGAGAACTTCACCCGCCCCAAGCCAGAGGTTTTGCAGCATCTCTAAAAGGAACGTTGTAGGTGCATTTGCCTATTCCTGAAGAAAGATGTAGAGTCAGCTTATTACTTCTTTCCCTGTTGTTTTTTGTTTTTGCTTTTTCCTCTTAACTTTGGATAAACAGCGATCAATAAGGATTTTTGCACAATCAATCACCAAGTGTGTAGCTCAGGGCAGAAGTTTAGCAAATACGTTCTTTGGAAGTCTAATTCTAAACTTCTTTTCACAGCCGGTGAGAAACAGGTGGGAGTGGTGTTCCAGGAGTTGCCAAAGGAGTATCTTGCACTTTTCAAGGACAAACAAGAAGAGCTCTTCTTTTTAGATTAAATGTCCAGAATGAATCCTTCCCTTGCTCCCTCCCTTGTCTCTCTGGATCTTAAGAGGTAAATTCCTGTTTAGTGTCTGGTTCTAAGTCATTGTTTTGGAGTATGGCCCACAGATCACCTGTTACTGACTTAATCTAGGGCACGTATGAAACTGGGGTTTCTCAGCCTCAGTAAGACTTGGACCAAGTTCTTTTGTAGAACAAACTCTTGAGCTGATTCTTAGTACCCCGAACTCTGACATTCAATGCGCTAGGTACAAATAACTCCACAATTTTAAATATACAAACATTTAAGAGAGATACATGACTTTAGCCCAAAAATGTTGACTTTAAATTTCGTATTTCAGGCATTTAGGAGGAAATAGGAGAGGCAGTTGAGTGCTTGAGACATAAGTCAGAACCCTGGAAGTTATACCCAAGTTGTTATTCACCTTCTCTGCCTACTTATAAAACTAGCCGCACTAGGCTGAGTGATTTCTGGCACCCCACTCCTTCTGCACACTATTTTTGGGGTTAGAGACCTCTTAAGAAATGAGTTATTCAGATGTAATAAATCTTTCAGAAGGCATTCTTAAAAGTCTTCAGACAAGGGTGGGCTATGGAATAATCACCAAAAATCCTAATCTTAAAAAAAATACTTTTATTGATTCTAGAGAGGAGAGGAGAGGGAAACATCAATGATGAGAGAGAATCATTGATTCGATGCCTCCTGCATGCCTTGTAACAGGGACTGAGCCCACAACCTGGGCATGTGCCCGGATCGGGACTTGAACTGTGACCTCCTAGTTCATAGGTCGACACTCAACCACTGAGCCACACTGGCTGGGCCAAGTCCTAGCTTTTAATTTGAGTATGATGACTTTAAAATTTTAGAAAATAAAAATGTGCTTGACTTTTTTTAGTGTGTGTGTATATAGTATGTGTATATAGTGTATGTGTGTGTGTTATATGTGCTGTGTGTTACATGTGCTATGTGTGTTACATGTGGCTGTGTGTGTATAGTGTATGTTACATGTGGTGCTGTGTGTGTTACATGTGACTGTGTGTGTGTGTGTGTTACAGCGGCTGTGTGTGTGTGTGTGTTACAGTGGCTGTGTAAGTGTGTGGGGATGAGTGTGTGTGGCTTGTTTGGACTCCGCTGAAAAAGCAGTCCAGGTGATGGAAGCCTCCTGTTCAACCACAGAACAGATTGCTTTCCTCCCAAATCCTTTGTCCTGTTGCGGGAGCTCTGAGCCAGGATCACTATATTCACCATGGAGAGGGAATTCTTTTCGAATAAACATTGTCTGTGAGGCTGACAGACTCCTGAAACAAATGTTAGTTTTGGTTTCTATTTATCATAAGTTCCTAAGAAAATCATCTGAGAACATAATATGTGCGCAAAGCACTTCAGTTGGAGTGAGTTGTAGGAGAGAAAAGATAATTTGAGTGTTAAATCTGTGAAAATACATATTACAACTTTTTATTTTTATATTTTATTAAGAAGCAGCTCAGACTACATCAGTAGCATTTTCTTCCCTGGGCAAAGGCCACTTGTCCCTTTTTCCTTGGAATTTCCCCCTTGAACCATCACCCATCATTGCATGGGGTTGCTAATGCAGCACATACTTGCCATCCTCACGATCCCATGCACTTGGGCTTGCCAGGTGGCATACAGGGTGCCCTCTAAGGCTGAGAATAAGGAGCGTGGGGCCAGCAGAGGGAGCTTTCTATCCAGATTGGAACTGCCTCCAAATGTGCACATGGCTTCATATTCTCTCTCGTTTTAAAACTTCGGATGGAATTTTCAGACAGCTTAGCTGAATTTGAAATTCCAGCCTGGCTTTGTGCATCAAATAGTGTGTGTAATTTCACATTCAAGGCATATATGTGATGTTTCTCATAAGCACCTTCCACGTGGGAGTTTGCCACTGAGGGAGAATGCCTACGGTGTTGCAGGGCGTTGACTTCAGGTTAACTTTCTGTATCCTGCTTCACTCTCCTTCCCTTGTCATAAAACCACGTGTGATATTGGACTCTCAATGAACTTCTCGTTCTTTGTTCCTTCATTTATAAAGAGAGGCTGCCACAACCATGTGGTAGAATAAGCAATGACTTCAGCAATGTATAATTCAAGTCAGAGCTAAAGCCAAAACCAGGATCAGAGGATCCCAGCATCTCAAAGCTGGAAAGAGGCTGGGGGAGGGGACTCCCGGAAGACTCCATCTGAGGAGGCAGAACAGCTTCCAGGGTGGGAGGGTGGGTGTCACTTGGCTGCAATCCCAGGATTTGGGATCGCAGCCTATTGTTGTCCAGAATATTGGATTTCTGCAGTCTTGTCTGTGTAACTCTGATGAACCACACAGTTTTTTGACCCCAGGGGAAAGAAAAATGAGCTCTCTGATGTGGCTTATGCATGAACCCTGCATCCTTCCATCAAACAACACCATTTCAAATAGAAGAAGCTATGGCCAAACTGACTCTGTTTCTACTCTGTCTACAGCATTCAGTTGTTTGATGTACTCATTCATTCAACAAATAATTTTTGGGTTCTTCCTGAGTATCAGTTACTGTGCTACATAGTAGCCACAAGACAAGCATCGTCTTTGCACAGCTTACAAAGAATGCTGGGATGAATGCATCCTTCTTATGTGTTTTCCTCATTCCCTTTCCATGGGTGTGGTATTCTGCATCTCCATACTATACTTCAATGCCTGTTTGTTCGTTTTCAGTGGTACCATTGCATATAATTCACCAAATATCCACAGCTCTCCATCTTGCAAGTTCATGGGAAGTTTGGGTGTCCCGGCCCCTTGAGGTTAAGTCGGGCCACGGGATTAGTTCAGGCCAGTGACCTGTGATCATGATGTATTTTGTTTTGAGGCAAGAGCATTCATTATGGGTTCCAGACCCTCCAAACAGGAGCTGTGGAGAAGGGACGGCAACTGGATTCATGTACCGGTGCGGGGATCAGGCCAAATCTGACAGCCGGACTCCCCCTGAAGGATGTAGTAGTGCACCAAGTGGCAGGCAGCTGGGGAGGAGCCTGAGCCTGGGCCGGAACCGCACCGCTCCCCTCCCGCCCATCCCAGCCCCTGCTATGCCTGCCATTGCCGCTTGGTAGCACTGCTGCGGAGGTGGGAGAGGCTTGCGCCTCCGCAGCTGTGCTTGCCAGCTGTGAGCCCGGCATCTGGCCCCCAGGGGTTAGCTGAACAGCTGCTGTGGGAGCGCGCTGACCCCAAGGGGGCAGCTCCTGCATTGAGTGTCTGCCCCCTGGTGGTCAGTGTGAGTCATAGCAACCAGTCGACCAGTCATTCGGTCGTTGGGTCGCTTAGACTTTTATATATAGAGATTTATTATTTACTCAAAAGTAGGGAGTAAGTGCCTTTTGTATGCCAGGTACCATTCTGGGGATGCAGCATGAACTCAGAGTCAATAATATGGCCCCTCCATGAGCTTGCATTCCAATGGCACAGAAGAGGTATGAACATAATAACCTCCAAATAAGAACTCAACACACTGCACTCAATGGGCTTTGCAATTAATGAGACTATTCCTGAAAAAATCCTGGCATTTCAGATCCAATATGTCATCTACATATAAAGACAGTTTTACTTCTTTCTTTTAAATTTGTATGCATTGTATTTTTTCTTTTTGTCTGATTGCTGTGGTGAGGACTTCCAGTGCTGAATAAGAGTGGTAAAAGTGGACACCCCAGGGGGATCTAAGATTGCTGTGCTCTAACAAGAGGCTGAGAGTCCTCCCGGTCATGGACTGGATTTACAGCTAAGTACTGCATGGTCAGCTTGAAAAAACAAGAGAAGTGTAGCCGACTGGACATGTTTTGTCTAAGGAACACATGAGAAACGATGTACAAGCTGCTAAGAGAGGGAGAGTCTTAGAAAGGGGGAGTCTCCCAGGAGCGGGTGCTGGGCTGAGAGGCCCACTGATAGTGGCTACACAGCTCCCTCCCCTTGGTTTTGTGGCCTGGCATCTATGTGCAGGACTCTCACCCCCTCACAGAACCTGGAAGGAGAGCCTGTGCAGCCCTGGGCAGAGGGACCCAGGGGGACTCTGTCTGCCTGGGAGGCTGCTCTGCATTTTCCCAGTGAAAGAGCATGCCTAATACTGGCTCCCAGTGAGAGAGAGTCACGCTGGGCTGTGACTACTGCAAAGGCTGCACCGCATGTGTGGCTCCAGAAGAGAAAGGGGCCTGTGGGCCGTATCCAGCAGTGACTTAAAGGGACCCTCTGTTTTCCTGAAAGCATTGTACATAGCCCAGAAAGCATGTAAATGGAGTGTGGTGGGGAAGGGGAAGAGGGCTCTCCACCACCACAGAAAAGTTGGAGCTCGCGGCAGGGAAAATTGGGGATTTTTGGCCTCACTGAGGAGAGCTGGGATCGTGAGCAGACCTGGGAATCTTGGCCCCAACTTTACTGAGATTAGCTGTGCAGAGACATGGGAGATCCATGTGGGGCTGACATTGTAACCCCTCCTGCTTGGACCTGAGGTGCAAGGGTGCTGGGTCCTTGCAGAGCAGGTTTTTGTTTGTTTGTTTTTATTTTCGGAGGGCATCCCATGGCATCCGCTGGGAAGGCTTCTATTGGAGAGACAGACCAGCAAGGTCGGGCTTTGGAACCCAGTGCCCTGCAAGTTCAGCCAGCCAGTCCTGGGAGAGGAGGAGCGGAGTACTTCTGCTCCTACAGTCTGGGAGCATGCCCGGAAAGGCTCGAAACAGCTCTCGTAAGCCCGTGCTAGGTGCAGTTCAGTAGTGGTAGGGAGAATAGCCCAGAGGAGGGTATTCCAACACCCTAGGGAACTATTGTTTAGGATCAGGAGGAAATGCTTAGCCCCCCTCTCCTGGGGGCTTGGCAGGCAACATGATCACCAGAGACACTTTTGATCAATTCCACTGAGCCCAGAGCAGCTAAAACTGCCCACTCACAAAAGGCAGCAGGCTATATCCAATTTGAACCCTCATCAGGCCATTTTAGGGGGAACTGGAGTTAGAGGATACGGTAGAGACTGAGAAGTTTGGCTTTGAAGCAGAGATTAATTTCCCCTCAGTGAGGACCTGATGGCAAAATCTCTAAGGGGCCCACTAGCCTTAGCTAGGCTAGCCTCTACCCTGATGACTCTCTTCCGAAGACACTGGATAAAGACCAGGCAACCTCAGGGGGGAGGTAGAGTAGCAGACAGGTGGAGACGGTCCTCAGAGAGCCTCAGAATGGCCAGCTACAGCAGGACACTGAGAGCCAAACTTGGACAGCTCCTGACATTGGCTGACACAAAAGTACCTCCCAAGAGGCTTGAAATCAGCATACGAAACAGTGAGCCTCAAACATAAGCTGCCCAGATGAACTTCACTTGGCTGGCTTTAAAAAAATATTTTGTTTTGCTTTGCTTTTTTTTGTTGTTGTTCTTTTTTCAATATTTTCTTCATTTTTTTTTCTGGATTATTGCTTTGATATTATTATTATAATTGTTAAAATTTTGCTTTTTTCTTTCTTGTTTCTTACAGATTTCTTACTGGCCTCCTTCCTTTACTTACTGTACCTTCCTCCCTCCACCCTTTTCTTTTCCATTCTTTCTTTTGCTTTACCTTTCGCTCTCTTCTTGTTGCCTTTGCATAACTTTTTTCTTCCTTTGTGTTATTGTCTTTCTTTCTTTCTTTTTTTTTTTTAGCATTTCTTTTCCTACTATCTACTCTCAGTTTTTGTTCTCCTTTCTTTCCTTTCAGAATCTTTTTTCTGCCCTTTTAATCTTCCAGTATCCTCTTTATTTTTTATTTTACTATTAGAAACATTATCCTTTCCCCCTGTCTTTTTGCCCTAGTCTAGTGGTCGGCAAACCGCGACTCATGAGCCACATGCAGCTCTTTGGCCCCTTGAGTGTGGCTCTTCCACAAAATACCACGGCCTTGGTGAGTCTATTTTGAAGAAGTGGCATTAGAAGAAGTTTAAGTTTAAAAAATTGGGCTCTCAAAAGAAATTTTAATTGTTGTACTGTTGATATTTGGCTCTGTTGACAATGAGTTTGCTGATCACTGCCCTAGTCTTTGTGTTATCTCTTCTCTTTTCAAATTCTCTTTTCTGTTGTTTTTATTGCTGTTGTGAGGACATTTTGCATGTGCCTGTTTGTTTCCTGTCTTTTTTATTTTATTTTGTTTTGCCCTGTCAGCAGCCGAATGAAGAGCTCATACAATGTAGTAGTGGCTGAGACTCACAGCCAGCCTGAGGGGAGTTACCCCCACGAATGGGATAACAATAATCAAGACTTACTAACCCACAAAAGGGTCACACCTGAAGCATATAGCTGAATAGTATGAGGAAAATGTAGCACTAGGTCCCACAGAACATATGTTACCAAAACCCACTACACAAAAACTTGTAGTCATAGCAAGTATATCTAATACATAGATGAAACACAGAGAGACAACTAAAATAGGGAGAAAAAGGAACAACCCCAAAATTAAAGAAAAGAATCGTCAGAAAAAGACATAGATGAGATGGAAGTAAGCAAGTTGTCTATCAGACATGGAGTTCAGAGTAATGGTTATAAAGATGTTCAAAGAACTTACTCAGAATTATAAGAAATTTACTGGGAACTATCAGGAACTTAGTGTAAACTACAAGTAATTTAGTGGAACTTACTTTAGCATGCAAAAAGATATAGAAATTATGAATAAGAACCAGGCAGAAATGAAGAATACTATATCTGAAAGGAATAAAAAATAGGTATGAAGAAACAGAGGATCAAATAAGAGAATTAGAAGATAAGGTAGGAAAAAACACATTCCATAAGAGCAGAAAAAGAAAAATTACTTAAAAAGCTTGAGGGCGGTTTTAGGGAACTTTGAGACAACATGAAATGGAGCAACATCTGCATCATATAGATACCAGAGGAAGAAGCAATTGATCAAGAGATAGAGAACCTGTTGAAAAAAATTATGACAGGAAATTTTCCTATGCTAGTGAAGAAAAAAGCCATACAAGTTCAGGAAGCAAAGAGAGTACCAGACAGGACAAACCCAAAGAGACCTATTCAGAGAAACATTATAATTAAAATGGCAAACATTAAAGACAAAGAGAGACTGTTAAGAGTCATAGAGACAGTCAGTGCTCTATAAGGGAGTTCCCATAAGGCTGTCAGATGATTTCTCAATAGAAACTCTACCGGCCGGAAGGGAATGGCATGAAATATTTAAGATAATTAAAAGCAAAGATCTTTAACTAAGACCTTTCTATCCAGCAAGGCTATCATTAAAAATAGATGGTGAAGTAAAGAGTTTTCCAGTCAACGAAAGGCTAAAGGAATTTGTTACCACAAAACAAGCATTTCAAAAAATGTTTAAGGAACTATGGAAAAATAAGAAGTAGAGAAGAAAAAACAAATCAAAATGGCAATAAATAAGTTTCTATCAATAATAACCTCAAATTTAAATGGGTTAAATGCTCCAATAAAAAAAATAGGGTAGCTGAATGGTTAAGAAAATATGGCCCTTATATATACTGTCTATAATTGAACGACCTCAGAACAAAACACTCACAGAGCATAAAGAGAAGGGAAGAAACATTTTTTTCATGCAAATAGAAATGAAAAAGAAAAGCAAAGGTAGCAATACTTATATCTGACAAAATTGACTTCAATACAAAGGCCATTGTAACAAGAGACAAACAAGGCCACTACATAATACTAAAGGGATTGATATAACAAAAGGATATAACCCTTAAAAACATATATGCACCCAATATAGGAGCACCTAAATATATAAAAAAGCTCTTGGAGGACATTATGGGGGAAAGCAACAGCAATAAACTCATAGTAGCTGACTTTAACACCCACTGACTTCATTGTATAGCTCTTTCAGACAAAAAGCAACAAGGAAACAGAATCCTTCAATAGTACACTGGATCAGATGGATTTAATTGACATTTACAGAACATATGCATTCTTTTCAAGTGCACACTAGACAATTTCAAAGATAGACCACATCTTAGGACACAAAACAATTCTATAAAAGTTCAAGAGGATTGAAATTATATCAAGCATCTTCTGGATCACAATGGCATGAAGCTAGAAATCAACTACAATAAAAACACTAAAAAAATTCAAACACATGGAAGATAGAAAGCATATTACTAAATAATGAATGGGTTACCAATGATATCAAGGAAGAGGTTAAAAACTTCCTGGGAAAAATGATGAACAAACCCAAAATCTATGAAAGACAGCAAAAGCAATCCTGATAGGGAAGTTCGTAGCACTACAAGTCTGCTCCCCCATCCCAAAAAGAAACCCCAAGAAAACATTTTAATTAACTCTATTACCTTATGACTTAAAGAATTAGAAAGAGAGCAACAAGAAATGCCCAGAGTAAGTAGAAGGAAGGAAATAATAAAAACCAGAGTGGTAGTAAATGACATAGAGACTATAAAAATAATACAAAAAAAATCAATGGAACCAAGAGTTGATCTTTAAAAAGATAAACAAGATTGATGAACCTTTAACCAGACTCATAAAGAAACAAAGAGAGAGGACCCAAATAAATAAAATCAGAAATGAAAGAAGTGCAACAATAAAGAATTATTTTAAAAAATAATAGTAATTAGGGGATTTTTTAATAAGACCAATTTTTAAAGACTTTTGAGTATTTTGCCATTATTGCCAATTAGAAAGATTTTATCAGTTTATTTCCGCCAGTCATATCTGAAAATGCTGTTTTTTCCAAAACTACCAATGCTAATTATTATAATTTTTAAATGATTATCATTCTAATGGGAAAATCATTTCAGATTTCATTTCTTTACTAATAAAGTTAAGAAATCTATGGGGGGAAAAAAAATGAAAGAGGTGAAGTAATAACTGGCACCAAATAAATACAAACGATAGAAAATACTATGAACAACTATATGCCAACAAGCTAAACAATGTGGACAAAATGAACAAATTCTGAGAAAAATATACTCTTCCAAAACTGAATCAGAATGAACTAGAAAATCTGAATAGGCAAATAACAACTGATGAAATTGAAACAGTAATAAAAAAAATTACTGGTAATAAAAAGCCCTGGTCCAGATGGCTTCACAGGGTAGTTTTTATCAAACATTCAAAGAAGAACTAACACCTATATTCCTCAAACAATCAAAAAAATCCAAGATGAAGGAACACTTCCAAGCAGAATACAGGGAAACAGAGAAATTAAAAATGACATACTAGACCAGATCAATTTTATTTTCAGATAAATTGATGACAAAACAGCAGAATATACATTCTCTTCAAAAGCACATGAATTATTTTATAGAATGCAATATGTATTAGGATACAAAAAAAGTCTCAATTAATTTAAGTTTGAAATCATATCAAGTACCTTATCTAACCATAATGGTATAAAACTAGAAATCAATTACAAGAAAAAAACCCTGAAAAACACAACACATGGAGGCTAAATAAAATGTTACTAAACAATGAATGGGTTAACAATGAGATCAAGAAAAAAAATACTTTGAGACAAAAAAATGAGAACATAACAATCCTAAATAACACAGCAGAAGCAGTCCTAAAGTGGAAATTCATAGCAACACAGGCCTTTTCTTGCTCAAGAAGCAAGAAAAATCTCAAGTAAACAATATAATCTTACACTTAAAAAAACCAGCAACAACAACAAAAAAGAATAACAAAGCCCAAAATGAGTAGAAGAAAGGAGATAATAAAGATCAGAGCAGAAATAAACAAAATAAACTGTTAAAAACAATTATAAAATAGGTTAACAAAACCACGAGCTGGTTTTTTGAAATGATAAACAAGATTGATAAGCCTTCAATCAGACTCATAAAGAAGAAGAGAGGACCCAAATAAACAAATTTAGAAATAAAAGAAGAGAAGTAACAAAACAACTAACACCAGAAAAATACAAAGGATTATAAGAAAACTAGAGGGCCGATGCATGAAATTCGTGCATGGGGGGTGGGGCAGGGCGGGGAAGGGAGTCCCTCAGCCCAGCCTGCACCCTCTCCAATCTGGGACCCCTCGAGGAATGTCCGACTGCCCATTTAAGACAATCCAGGAGTGCTAGCTCCCAACTGCTCACCTGCCTGCCTTCCTGATTGCCCCTAACCACTCCCCTGCCAGCCTGATTAATGTCTAACTGGTCCCCTGCCAACCTGTTTGCCCCCAACTTCCCTCTCTGCTGCCTGGTCACCCCTAACTGCCCTCCCCTGCTGGTCTGATCGCCCCCAGCTGCCATCCCTTGCAGGCCTGGTCCCTCCCAACTGTCCTCCCCTGCTGACCATCTTGTGGTGGCCATCTTGTATCAACATGGGGGCAGGATCTTTGACCACATTGGGGCAGCCATCTTGTGTTTTGGAGTGATGGTCAGTCTGCATATTACTCTTATTACATAGGATAGAAGCCTGGTGCATGGTGGAGACCAGCTGGTTTGACCTGAAGGATGTCCCGGATCAAGGTGGGGGTTCTCTTGGGGTGAGGGGAGGCCTAGTCAAGAGGCCTGTGGTGGTTTGCAGGCCAGGCATACCCCCTGGTGACCCAAGCAGAGGCCCTGGTATCTGGGATTTATTTATCTTCTACAATTGAAACTTTGTAGCCTGGAGTGGAGCCAAGCCTTCTGCTCCCTCTGTGGCAGCAGCCACTTCTGTTAGGGTTTATTTATCTTCTATAATTGAAATTTTGTAGCCTTAAGCAGAGACCTGGGCTGGCCAGGGTGTGTGGAAAGCTTGGCTTCCTCCATCACCAAGGGCAACCCTAGTCTCCCTCTTGCTCCATGGCTGCTGCCATTTTAATTGAAACTTTGTAGCCTTAAGTGGAGGCCTGGGCCTGGCCAGGGTGTGCAGAAAACTTGGCTTCCTCCATCGCTCGGGAAACCCAAGGCTCCCTCCTTGCTCTCTCTATTGCTGCAGCCATCTTGGTTGGGGTTAATTTGCATTCCTGATTGGCTAGTGGGTGTGGCTACTGGGCATGGCTTGTAGGTGTAGTGGAGTGATGTTTAGTTTGCATATTACTCTTTTATTAGATAGGATATTGCAAACAAGTGTTACAATAGTTGTTGATTCTAGTCAACCCTATTGAAGTGGTATCTCATTGTGATTTTGATTTACATTTCTCTCATAACTAGTAACATGGAGCATCTTTTTATGTGCTTATTGTCTATTTGTATATTTTTCTTGGAGAAATATCATACTGTTTTCCATAGGGACTGCATCAATCTGAATTCACAACAACAGTTCACAAGGGTTTCTTTTTTTTCACATCCTCACCAACATTATTGTTTGTTGATTTATTGGTTCTCACAGGTATGAGGTGATCTAATTATGATTTTTAATTTATACTCCTGTGATAATTAGTGACATTGAGCACCTTTTATATGTCTATTGGCCATCTGTATGTCCTCTTTGGAGAAGTGTCTACTCAGGTCCTTTGCCCTTTGTAAAATTATATTCATTTTTTTCATGTTGAGTTTTATGAGTTCTTCATAAATTTTGGCTATTAATCTATTATCAGATATATTATCAAATATATCTTCCCATTCAATGAATTGCCTTTTTGTCTGGTTGATGCTTTCCTTTGCTGTGCAAAATTTTTTAGTTAGGTATAGTTTTATTTGTTTATTATTTCTTTTGTCTCCCTTGCTCAAGGAGAAACATCAGAAAAAATATTGCTACAAGAAATGTCAGAGATTTTACTGCCTATGTTTTCTTATAGGATTTTTATGGTTTCGAGTCTTACATTTTATTTCTTGTATATGATGTAGTTTCATTTTTTTGTATGTATCTGTTCAATTTTTCCAACATTATATATTTATTTACTTATTTTTGCTCTTTTTTCCTTTTATTGAATTGATTGAGGTGACATTAGCTAATAAACTTATATAGGTTTCAGGTGTACAATGCTATAATACATCATCTGTATATTATATTGCATTTCACCACCCCAAGTCAAGGCTCCTTCCATCACTATTTATCCCCCCATGCATTCGTCTACCTCCTCCTAACTCCTTTTCCTTCTGGTAATCAACATACTGTTGTTTGTGCCTATGAAGTTTTTTTTTTTAATTTAATAAATCTTTATTGTTCAGATTATTACGATGTTGCTCTTTTTTTTCCCTCCCATATCTCCCCTCCCCCAAGTACCCATCCCATCATCTGCCCTTACCTCTTGCCGCCACCGTCATCATCGATAGGTATGTGATTTTTGTCCAGTCTCTTCCCACACACTCCCACCCCCTTTCCCCCTGAGATTTGTCAATCCACTCCCTTTCTATGCCCCTGATTCTATTATATTCACCAGTTTATTCTGTTCATCAGATTTTTAATTCACTTGATTTTTAGATTCACTTGTTGATAGATGTGCATTTGTTGTTCATAATTTTTTGTCTTTACCTTTTTCTTCTTCTTCCTCTTCTTAAAGAACACCTTTCAGCATTTCATATAATACTGGTTTGGTGGTGATGAACTCCTTTAGCTTTTTCTTATCTGCGAAGCACTTTATCTGACCTTTAAATATGAATGATAGCTTTGCTGAGTAGAGTAATATTGGTTGTAGGTTCTTGTTATTCATCAATTTGAATATTTCTTGCCACTCTGTCTGGTCTGCATAGTTTCTGTTGAGAAATCAGCTGACAATCGTATGAGTGCTCCCTTATAGGTAACTAACTGTTTTTCTCTTGCTGCTTTTAATATTCTCTCTTTGTTTTTTGCTGTTGGCATTTTAATTATGATGTGTCTTGGTGTGGTCCTCTTTGGATTCCTTTTGTTTGGGGTTCTGTGTGCTTCCTGGACTTTTAAGTCTATTTCTTTCACCAGGTGGGGGAAGTTTTTGGTCACTATTTATTAAATAGGTTTTCAGTATCTTGCTCTCTCTCTTTTTCTGGCACCTCCATAATTCAGATATTGGTATGCTTGAAGTTGTCCCAGAGGCTCTTTACACTATCTTCAATTTTTTGGATTCTTTTTGATTCTTGCATTTCAGGCTCAGTGACTTTTGCTTCTTTATTTTTCAAATCTTTGACTTGATTCTTGCAGTCCTCTAATTTGCTTTTAGGTCTTTGTATAATATTTTTTATTTCAGTCAGTGTATGCTTAATTTCTAGTTCATCCTTTTTCATGTCCTTCATAGTCTCGCTCATATCCTTGAGGGACTTGCTCATATCCTCAAGGGTCTTATTAAGTTCATCGGCATTTTCTAGGAGCCTCTTGAAAAACCTTATAACAGAGGTTTTGAACTCTATGTCCAGTCGTTTTTTTTCCCCTCCATTTCTTTCACATGTAATTTGTTACCTTGTCTTTGCATTTTGGCTGCTTTCCTGAGTTGGTCGAGTAGGTTTGTGTGGTAGATGTCCTCTAGGGGACAGTGGCTCAGCCTTCCCAGTTACCTGAGGTAGATACTCTTGGTGCACTCCTTTATGGGCTGCACAGTCTTGTTGTAGTTAAGCCAAGATTGTTGCTGGTGTCACTGGGAGGGTTGACCTCCAGGCCAATTGGCTGTGCTTACTCTGGGAGAGCCAATGTGCTCAGCTTGGATGGGGCAGAGACTCTGGTCTGAGCAAGCAGCCTTGGTTTCCCGTTAGCTCCACCCTAAATGGCTCCCGGGTCTCCGTGCCCTGCGGCAACGGCTGCACACACCTGAGAGAAAGCTGCCTGAAGCTCTGCCTGCTGATGGATAGTCTAGTTTCTCCCCAAATGAGTCTGGACACCCAAAGATGCACCCAGAATGGGAAAACAAAGCAGTCCAGCGTTTTGTTTTTTTTTTCTTCCCGAACGATAGAGCCAGCCACGATCCCTCTCTGATAGCTCATGTGCCTTTGCAGTGCCCAAGTTTCAGTGTGCTTCCTCCTTACAGTCCAGTTTCACCCCATATTAGTCTGGGTTCCCCAAGACTCACCCAGAACCGGGACTCAGTGCAGTGGGACGCCTTTGTCTCCCTCCAGTTCAAGAAAACCCGTCGGGTTTGCAGCCGCCATCCCTTTCCATTCACGTGCAGCTCTGAACTTCTGACTCCGCGGGTATCCGCAACTCTGTCTTCTGCAGCTCCCCTTGAGTCTCAGTGTCCTTTTATTTTTCTTACCTTTTGTGGAATGTCCACTCAGCCAGCCCCCTGGTGGTTCTGAATGATGTCCGTTTTGTCCTTTAGTAGTTTTCAATTTGTTGTACGGGATAGCAGTATGGGTGTTTACCTATGCCACCATCTTGGTTCCTCCCCAACATTATTATTTAAATACACTGTCTTTACCCCATTGTACAATCTTGCTTTCTTGTCAAATATTAATTAACCACAAAGGTGTGATTTTATTTCAGGGATCTCTGTTTTGTTCCATTGATCTATGTCTGTTTTTATGCTTGTACCATGCTGTTTTATTTATTATGGCCTTGTAGTATATTAGGTAGTGACATACCTAATATACCGAGGCTATTTGGGGTTTTTAATGCTTCTGAATAAATATTTTAAATATTTGTTTTTACTCTTTGAAATTTGCCATTGGTACCTTGCTAAAAAAATTGTGTTGAGTCTATAGATTACTTTGGGTAGTATGGAATTTTAATGATGTTCTTTCTATCCATAAACATGGCATATGCTTCCACATATTTGTTATTCTTTAATTTTTATCTTTGGTGTCTTATAATTTTTTGAGTACAGGTCTTTTATATCCATGGTTAAATGTATTCCAGGCATTTTATTATTATACTAGAGGCTCAGTGCATGAAATTCTTGCATGCAGGGGGGTCCCTCAGCCTGGCCTGCACCCTCTTACAGTCCAAGAGCCCTCAGGGGATATCTGACTGTTGGCTTAGACCCTCTCCCCATGGGAACCAGGACTAAGCCAGTAGTCGGACATCTTTAGCTCTTGCCACTGCCCTGCACTCACCAGCTGTGACCTCACCGATGCATGATTGGGGTCAGGGAGGGACATAGAAGGCTGGCCAGCCAGGGAGGGACCACAGGAAGGTTCCAGGGTGTGTCCGGCCATCTTACTCAGCCCTGATTGCCTGGACCCCAGTAGCAAGCTAACCTACTGGTCAGAGCATCTGCCCCCTGATGGCCAGTGCACATCCCAGCAAGCAATTGAGAGGGCTTAGCATATCATTAGAATATTATGCTTTGATTGGTTGAATGATCAACTGGACACTTAGCATATTAGGCTTTTATTATATAGGATTTTTTGTGATGCAATTGAAAAAGGAATTGTTTTCTTCATTTCTATTTCTGATAGCTTATTATTGGTGTTTGAAAATGCACCTGAATTCTAGATATTTATTTTGCATTCTGCTGCTTTACTAAATTCATTTATTAGTCCTAGCAGTATTTTGATGGAATTTTTAGGGTTCCCTTCTGTTTCTTAACCACCATACTGTGGGTGTGGTTCCTGCCTATCCACATCTCCACCTCTCCTACCAGTATTCATGTGGCTTCTGCTTTATATCATTAGTTTAGATGTGATCATGGGAGGAGGTGATATCAGAGTTTACCTACTTTGCAATCTTTAGAAATTTATTATTTGTTCTATGTTAGCACATGGTTGTTCTTCATGCTTACTATGATCGAAATAACATTTTAGACTAAGTGAGAAAGTTTGTTTACTTTCAAGATGTCTTAAAAATACCAGGTGTTGATTGCAATAAGAACCAGTCTAGAGACAGAAATAAATCATTATGGATCTATTTCTACAGATGTAAAAGAACTCAAATAATATTTTCTACTGAATCAGCATTTTGATTTTTTACCTTTAATGAACAGCTCCTTAAAGGACATCTTCAACTCTACAATCATATTTTCTATGCTATGAGATAACTCTTTGGAAAGAGCAATGTTTTTTCAAGGGAAAGTTTCATTAGTGTTTGCAATTTTTCCCCTGTTTCGCTGCATATGACCAAACATCAGTTGGGTTGGAAAATAATGTGAAAACAAGACTATAAGCATCCTATCTAATAAAAGAGTAATATGAAAATTGACTGTATCTCTACTACAATCACAAAGTCACACCCACTGGCCACGCCCACCAGCCAATCAGGACCTGGGGCGGAGCCAGCTGGGGCTAAGGCCAGGGTCGGGGAGGTGGAGCCGAGGTGGAGCCGAGGTGGCCCCCAGGGGTGGAGCTGAGGTGGCTGGCTGCAAGTGCACCTACCCCAGAGCTGGGCAGTTGCAGGCAGCTGGGACTAAGGCCTGGACTGGAGCTGAGGTGCCTGACGGTGAGCACATGGCTCTCGGGGGGCAGAACCCAGGCGGCAGCGGCAGGTCCCGGAGGTGGAGCTGAGGTAGCTGGCTGCCAGTGTGTGGCCCCCGGGCAGCTGCAGGAAGCTGGGGTTAAGGCTGGGGCTCCGGGGCGGGGGGCGCGGAGCCGAGGCAGCCAGCTGCGACCCCCAGGGCCGGATGGTTGCCAGTGGCCAGGGCTAAGGTCGAGGCTGAGCTGAGCAGGGTGATGGCTGCGTGCCCAAGGCCTAAAGCCTTGGCCAGAGGCTTTAGGACTTGGTCAAGCAGGGGGGTGAGTGGTCAGTAGGACATCCCCTGAGGGCTCCCAGTATGTGTGAAGGGGCAGGTTGGACTGAGGGATCACCCACTCCCATTGTACAAATTTGGTGCACTGGGCCCCTAGTGTTTGTGTGTCTGTGTGTGTGTATGTGTGTGTGTGTGTATAACTGAAAAAGTAATGAACAAGTATCCAAAGTTTTTAATTAGTTGTTGGTCCATGGAGGTCTGCTTTGGAATGTGTGCTTGTGTGTGTGTGTGTGTGTGTGTGTGTGTGTATGTGTGTGTTGGTAGTGGTGTTGGTATTGGTGGTTTGTGTATATGTGGTGCATTTTGGGCTAAGTGTGGCATGGTGTAGGTTGGGGAAAGGTGGTGAGCAGAAGTGAGGTCCCTTGAGGGATCATGCACATCTATATAAAATTCAAATATACTAAATTTTTGTATGCAAAGCACAGATTATCCATCTAGCTCTAGAGATATAAAGTTGTCTTTAGGCATGGAAAATGACATAATTGTACAGGCTTTTGATAGCATGTCTGGTATCTACTAATTCAAACTAATGGTATGAAGAAGAAAGCCAAGAATCTGAATGAATTTGGAAGAGAAGCCTAACAATTTGCCTCCACCTTCTGTATTGGAATTTATTCTGTTATATTTCACTGTAGGAGCATTAAAAAGTGGCCAAGCAGAGAACAGCTCAGGTAGAGTTGCAGGATTGTATGGCAGCTCTATTTTTAACTTTTGGGGAACCTCCATACTGCCTTCCATAGTGGCTGCACTAACTTACAATTCCACCAATAGTGTACAAAGTGTTACCTTTTCTCCACATCCTCACCAGCACTTTTTACTTGTTAATTTATTGATTTTAGCCATTCTGACTGGTGTGTGATGCTATTTCATTTTGGTTTTAATTTGAATTTCCCTGATTATTACTGATGTTGAGCATCTTTTCATGTATCTGTTGGCCATCTACATATTCTCTTTAGAGAAATGTCCATTCAGATCCTCTGTCCCCCTTTTTTTGATATTAAGTAGTATGAGTTCTATATATAATTTATTTATTTTAATCCTCACCCAAGGATTTTTTCCATTGATTTTTAGAGAGAGTGGAAGAGGGAGGGAAAGACAGAGAGAAATATTGATGCGAAAGAAACACATCGATTGATTACCTCCTGTATGTTCCTTGACCAGGTTCTGAGCTGGGAGGAGCCTGCAACTGAGGTATGTGCCCTTGATAGGAATCGAACCTGGGACCCTTCAGTCCACAGGCCAATGCTCTATCTACTGAGCAAAACCAGCTGGGCCTTAGATATTTTTTATATTAACTACTTATTGGATGTATCATTTGCAAGTATTTTCTCCCATTCACTATGTTGTTTTCATTTTGTTGATTTTTTTTTTTTTTTTTGCTAAGCAAAATTTTTTTAGTTTAATATTGTCTTCTCTCTCTTTCTCTTCTTTTTTTGGCCTTGTCTGAAGAGGCATATTAAAAAATATTGTTAAAAGCAACATCAAAGTGTTTATGTTTGGTGTAAGAAAGTGGTCAAATTTCCTTTGTGTGTGTGTGTGTGTGTGTGTGTGTGTGTGTGTGTGTCCAGTTTTCCCAATACCACCTACTAAGGGGACTATCTTTAATCCATTGTATATTCTTGTCTTTTCTGTTATAGATTAATTGACCATGTAAGCTAGAATAAATTTCTGGGCTCTCTATTCTAATCTATTGTCTATATGTCTGTTTTTATGCCAGCATCATACTGTTTTGATTATTGTTGCTTTGTAATAGTTTGATATCAGTTAGTGTGATACCTTCCAGTTTGTTCTTTTTTATGATATCTCTGGTTAATCAGAATCTTTTGTAGTTTCATATGAATTTTAGGGTTAGTTATTCTAACACTGAGAATATTTTCATTGCTATTTTAATAGAATCTGTATATTGTTTTAGGTAGTAAGGACATTTTAACAATATTAATCCTTCTAACCCAAGAGCAAGATATATTCTTCTACTTATTTGTATCTTCTTCAAAAATGTTTAAATCCTCACCATGAGGATATGTTTTTATTGATGAAAGAGAGAGAGAGAGAGAGATAAGTGAGAGAGAAACATTCATTGGTTGCCTCCCTTATGCTCCCTAACTGGAATTGAACCCACAACCTAGGTATGTGCCCTGACAGGAACTGGAAACTTTTGGCGAATGGGATGATTTTCCAACCAACTGAGTGACCTGGCCAGTGCTTCTTCAACTTTTTATAGTTTCCAGAGGACAGGTTTTTCACCTCTTTGGTTGAACTTATTCCTAGTTAAATTTATTCTTATTTATTTTATAGTTTGTGATGCAATTTTAAATGGGATTGTTTTCTTATTTCTCTTTCTTACAAGTTGTTATTTGTATATAGAAATGCAACAGACTTCTGAATATTGATTCTGAATCCTGCAACTTTGATCAATTCATTTGTTCATTCTAATAGTTTGTAGTGGAGTCTTTAGGGTTTTCTATACAGAGTATCACATCATAGGTGAATAACGAGTTTTACTTTTTCCAAAAGGAAATTTTAAGAAAATAATTACATGATGGTTGTGTCAAATTTTCACTTAATTTTACTCCCATTTACTCACACATGCTTTATTTATTACCTTACTTTCCTACATATGCTCTGATTAAACAAACCTTGGATGACACATAAATTACTGTTGCCAGCATAATCAGCCCTTGTTAAGAGCTGGAATCCATCCAGGCCACAAATGCACCGTGCCATACCTTATTATTTATCTGATTTAGGTCCCCAGAAATAATTTTATCATTAGAAGTATGGTGAACATTGTTCAAATATAGTTTCTCTAATTGTTAAAGTGCTCACCCCCCCACACACAGACAGACAAAGACACACACATTTCTGAGTAACAGGTATATTGAATAGCTGTCTATAACACAGTTTTTGCAGTACAGGAAAACTTCTAAACAAATTTTCCTGAGGCCCAAAGGAACCCAGTTGAAGGACAATATGTAAAAAAGTAAAACTCAGTGCCTTATATTTTCTCTCACAGAAAAAGAAATAATGATTTGAGAAATTAAAATAAATTTATTATAATATTTAAGTATGATCTTATTTGAATATTTTATAATACATATTGAAAGAGTGTGAATATTTTCCACTGTAATTGTGGTCGAATGAGTATACGTAATAATAATTCCCAACAGATTTTATCTTTTTTCCCTCCATCTCACAATTGATTACATTGGCATTAGTGTCTGTAGGGCAGATGAAAGAGAAACCTTTCCAAAATTCTCCACATCATTCCCTTTAGCCAGGTTCGGATTAGCTCACACCATTCTCGTGCTTTGAGAAACAGCCAAGACCTTTGGTAAAGCCATTTGGCATTACTGCTGCATGTGGCCATGTCCCAGGCAGCAGGATTCCTGAGAGTCACGTTCGGCCTCTCAAGGCCCATTATTCTTTGTGAATGAAACCAGCAAAGTAAGGGAGTTGCTATTTTATCCCCTCTTTCCCAGAATACAGCCTGCACAATTTTGTGCACAGCCAGTTCTAAAGAAATCACCCGGTCCATGATGAACAACATCAGTGATCCTAGAAATAAATGAGGGCCTCATGAGGGAAAAACAGCACAGTCTTTTTTTTTTTTTTTAATATATTTTATTGATTTTTTACAGAGCGGAACAGAGAGGGATAGAAAGTCAGAAACATCGATGAGAGAGAGACATCGATCAGCTGCCTCTTGCACGCCCCCCACCAGGAATGTGCCTGCAGCCAAGGTACATGCCCTTGCCGGAATCGAACCCGGGACCCTTCAGTCCACAGTCCGACGCTCTATCCACTGAACCAAACCGGTCTCGGCTTTTACCGACTATTCAGCATCTGTTTGCCATGGTCTAGCAAATTTGTTTTTCTCTGTCTCTCCTTCCTGCTTGTGCTCATCCTCCTGAAATTCTATTCTTCTCATCCTTTCTCCAAGGTCCAGCTTGTGATAACCCCTCCACAAGGTCCTGGGAACTAACCATTATCTTCACTTGCACATCTGGGATAGGGTTTCCCCCAGGGACCAAAATAGCTTATTCTATGGAGAACCAAAGGTAAAAGCCTACCTGCTATAGCCATCTATATATGTAAAAGCTTAAGTGACCAAATGATTGAACAAACAAATGATCAGTTGACTGGTCGCACTGATCACCAGGGGACAGATGCTCAATGCACAGGATTGGGCTCCCTTCTGTCTAGATCAGAGCTACAAGGATCAGGCCAAAACTGGCTATCCAACATTCCCCAAGGTGTCCCAGATTGCAAAAGGGCACAGGCCACGCTGAGGGACCTCACCAGTGCATGAATCCATGCATTGGGTCTCTAATTGTTAAATAAAAATGTCTGAGGTCTTTAAGGACACTGACGTGTCTTAATCCAAAATTCCAATTGGAACTGCAACTCCAGTTTATCCTACAGACCCCAAATCCCATATCACTTGGCCTTTGCTCCCAAATACCCATTGGCCATTTAGTTTCTCTTAATGCTCCAGAATAAAAGCCAGCATGAATAGAGGAAGACCAGATAGAAGATGGATTGAATCTATAAAAGAAGCCAAAACACATAAGTCTGTAGGAGCTGAGCAGGGCTATAGAGGACAGGACACTGTGGACAATACTCATTTAGAGGGTCACCAGGAGTTGGAGCTGACTCAGCGTCATTTAACACACACACTATGCTCCAAGCCTCCTTCTCCCATGCTTCCTCTCACTCCTTCCCTTCAATCTCTCTGGTGCCATCTGCCACCACTGTTCCAAAAGAAACAAATTCCCTTGCTGTCTTCTGACTCTTCATAAAATGCCAACCTTATCCTCATTGCAATCTGGCTTTCCATAGGACATGGCTTCCCCTGTTGATTTTTAAAGAGGTCTCACCTTTCCATATTTTGTATAGTAAAATGTCAAAAGAGAAGATGGTATAGTTCACTTTCTGCTCTTACAGCTATAATGTATTTCTTTAAATTTCTCTTTTCTCTTTACTAATGCATTGGTCATTCACCATCCAATCCCAATGCTATCCTTAACTAGGACAACTTTGATGGCCAATGGATGACATAGGCAACCACCTATCCTCAGACTTCCTTGACTAAGGAAGCTGCATTAAACTTCATTTCAGCCACCTATAGACATGGGACTAGACAGCACATGGACATTTATTATTAATACTAGAGACTTGGTGCACAAAATTCATGCATGGGTGGGAGTCCCCGGGCCTGGCCTTGATCAGGGCTGATCAGGCTCCCTGCCTCCCAGCCTTCCTGCCTCTTCCTTCCCTCACTTCCTGTGCACTGCCACTGCGCAAGTCCTTACCTCCCCCTTCCTCCCTCCCTCGCCGCCTGTGCATCAAAATGGTATGGTTCCAAGCCTCCTCCCTTCCTCCTTTCCTCACCACCTATGTCTGCTGCCACCCACCCCTGGTTCCCCATCCCAGCTCAGGGAAGGACCAGGAGGTTGGCCTGCAGGCCCGATTGGCAATCAGGGCCTGCCAGCTAAGGACAGCTCCTGCATTGAGTGTCTGCCCCCTGGTGGTCAGTGTGCATCATAGCAACCAGTCATTCCATCATAACAGTCATTAGGGGCCTGGTGCATGAAATTTGTGCACGAGGGGGAGGGGTCCTTCAGGCAAAGGGACCCCACCAGGGCACAATAAGGGTCAGGGAGGGATGTGGGAGGTTGGCCAGCTGGGGAGGGGCCTTGGGAGGGCTTCAGGGCATGTCTGGCCCATCTCGCAGGGGATGATGCTCAACCAACTGAACTGCTGGCCAGGGCTGCTGAGAAGGGCAGGGCCTGAGGGACAGTGCACTATCTGGCCTGTAGCCAAGCAGGGCTCTGGGCAAGACCTGGTGTGGAAGCCAGGCCCCTCCCACCCACAAAGCAAGCATGCCAATCACCCCACTCGGCAGCCCACGGGCCCACCTGTCATTTCATTGGAGAAGAGCAGACAGTTCAGGACAACACTGGCCTCAGACTCAACTTTGTTACACCTGGTGGCCCCTCAGGTTCTAGGAGGTGAGAGCGACCCAGGAAGCCCGTGTCGGGACACGTGCCACTGCCTCTGAGGGGGAGAGCCTGGCACCTGGCTGCGGTGCCCTTTGTGCCGGCCCGGCCCCGGGGGGGGGGGATGGGCAATGCTGGGGCAGTGAGATGAGGCCCAGGGGCCCCTGTGCCCATAGTGCAGCTGGCGGGAGCTGAGGGGCCCACAGTGCAGCTGGTGGGGAGCTGGCCGGAGTGGCCGTAGGCGGGTCCTCTGGGCCACCTGGACAGCCAGATGCAGGGTCAAGGTGGTTCTGGGTAATCTCTTCCTGCCCCTCCGTCCCCCTTTCCCTCTGAGATTCCTCAATCTGTTCCATGTTTTCATGCCTCTGGTTCTATTTTATTCATCAGTTTATTTTATTCCTTAGATTCTTATTCATTTATTTTTAGATTTAATTATTGATAAATATGTATTTATTGCTATTTTATTATTCATTTAAAAAAGCATATTTTTATTGATTTTAGAGAGAAAAGGAGAGGAAGAGAGAGATAGAAACATCAGTGATGAGAAAGAATTATTGATCAGCTGCCTCCTGCATGCTCCACACTGGGTATTAAGCCCACAACCCAGGCATGTACCCTGATAGGGAATTGAATCATGACCTCCTGGTTCATAGGTCGACACTCAACCTCTGAGCCACACCAGCTGGGCAATTGTTTAGATTTTTTATTTCTCTCTCTTCCTCCTTCACCTTTTCCTCTTCCTTTTTCTTCTTATTCAAGAATACCATCCAACATTTCATGTAATATTGGTTTTTATCTGTAATTTAAACTATTCTCTCACTACCACAATGTGATGGTTAATTTGTATTAGGCTACAGTACCCAGATATTTGGTCAAATACCAGACTAGATGTTTCAGTGAAATTATTTTTTAGATGAGATTAAAATTTAAACAGTAGACTTTGAACAAGGTGGATTACCCCATAATGTGGCTGAACCTTATTCATTAGTTGAAGACTTAAAAAAAAAAAAAAGACTAAGGTCCCCCAAGGAATAAATTCTGCCTCCAGACTACTTTCAGACTTGGGCTGCAACATCAGCTCTTCCCTGTGTCTCTGGACTGATAGCGTTTCCCGCAAAATTTGGACTTGTCAAACCACAGAGTCATGTGAACTAATTTCTTAAAAAAAACCCTTTCTTGCTCTCTTTCTTTCTCTCAACACACACACACACACACACACACACACACACACACACACACACGCACACACTATTGGTTCTGTTTCTCTGGAGAACTCTGACTAATACAATATATTTCTGTGCCCTTTTTAACAAACACAAAGTTTAGGATTCTAGGCTTATGCCTCTGAGCTTTTGAAATAACCTTGGGGATTGAGGCTACCACACCATCACACTTTTCAGTCCTGCAAGGCTCTCAGTACTTCCTTGTCATCCTTCTGTGCATCTATATATTCTGCAGCTCTGTGCTCCCACAATTGCATTTCAAACCTCACCACTGTTCTCAAAGTTCCATTCCTAATCATCTCTGCTGTAGATACTGACTGATTACTGGTCTCCTACTTTACAGATAAAATAAAAGTCAAGTTAAAAGCTTTCTCTATTTCTTACCCATCATAGAATTTCTCATTGTACATTCATCATTGGGTCTGATTTTTGTGGACAAGGTTGGGCCAAGATGTATGACTTCCACTTTGGATTCCATACTTTTACTTCTTGCTTTTCTACTCTATTAATTTCCCACATTCTATGACTTGCACCATTTCTATTGACCTTTTCATGTTCAGCACACTCAGTTCACAATCATGTTAAATAAATTAACAAACGGTTATCCTTGACCTATGTTTCTTTCTAGCTACTACCACTTCCACTCTCTTAACTGTCTCCTCTTTTTCAAATCACAATCACATAACAGCACATAAAGGTACATACTATTCCCACCACCTTGTCCTTGTCATTTATCTTTTACCTGCTAAATTTAGAGGAACATTTTCAGACCTTATCTGCACTATTTTCCACTCCTGGTCAATTTTTTCACTAAACTTTATCCATGTTCTCCCCAGACTCCAGACTACTGGTTCTTCCCAATTAGTATTCCTTTCAGTATTAGTTTAGTTTTTCTCTCCAAGATCCTGAGGCAGGTAAAACTTTTTAGAGGAGGGGTCAGATAATTCAAGTAATTTATCTGGGAAGTGATCCCAGGAAGGGCAAACAGTGAAATGAAATGGGTAAAGTAAAATAGGAACAGGAAAACAAGCCAATAAATGGTTGCCTGCCAGGTCGTGTGGTGGGCACCTGTTGTCTCCAGTGACTTCTGTGGAACACACCTCCCACTTTATCTACCAAAAGTGTAAAGTCGGACTATTTTTCTACTTGAATTTGTTAAATTTTCAGTACTGTGGGATGCTGCTGTGTTTCTTGAGTGAGTTTCCCTAGCATCAGAGAAAATCTTCAGCAGTGAAGCAGAAAGGTGGGAAGCTGTCAGCTCACTAGCAACTCTCCAACACAAATGCAGATGAACTCATATGTGGGCAGGGGTAGGGAAAGAGGCAACAATCTCAGAATTCTTTGCAAGATAGTCTTTCTCTTCCCTTCCTTTAAATGCTGGTTTCCCAGAGTTCTGTCCTTTCTCCATTTCCCTCTTTTTCTACATATTGGAGGCCTGGTGCATGAAATTCGTGCACGGGGGTGGAGGTGTCCCTCAGCCCAGCCTCTATCCTCTCCAATCTGGGACCCCTCAAGAGATGTCTGACTGCCCGTTTAGGCCCAATCCCTTGGGCCTAAACGGGCAGTCTGACATCCCTCTCACAATCCAAGACTGCTGGCTCCCAACTGCTCGCCTGCCTATCTTCCTGTTGGCCCTAACTGCTTCTGCCTACCAGCCTGATCACCTCCTAACCATTCCCCTGCCAGCCTTATTGATGGCTAACTGCTTCCTTGCCACCCTGTTTGCCTCTAACTGTGCTCCCCTGCAGCCCTGGTCACCCCCCAACTACCCTCCCCTGCAGGCCTGGTCACCCCCAACTGCTTTCCCTGACAGGTTTGGGTCCTCCCCAACTTCCCTTCCCTACAGGCCTGGTCACCCCCAACTTCCCTCCTCTGCTGGCCTGGTCACCCCTAACTGCCTTCCCTTGCAGGCTTGATTGCCCCCAGTTGCCCTCCCTTGCAGGACCTGGTCCTTCCCAACTGCCCTCCCCTGATGGCCATCTTGTGGTGGCCATCTGGTGTCTACATGGGGGCAGGATCTTTGACCACATGGGGGCAGCCACCTTGTGTGTTGGAGTGATGGTCAATTTGCATAGTACTCTTTTATTAGATCGGATAGAGGCCTGGTGCATTTGTGGGGGGCCAGTTGGTTTTCCCCTTCAGGCAGTCTGGGCAAGGAGCCTATGGTGGTTTGCAGGCAGGCCACCCCCCACGGTGATCGAAGTGGAGGCCCTGGTATCTGGGATTGATGTATCTTCTACAATTGAAACTTTGTAGCCAGGAGCAGAGCCAAGCCTTCTGCTCACTCTATGGCTGCCACCATTTCTGTTGGCATTCTATAATTGAAACTTTGTTGCCTTAAGCGGAGGCCTGAGCCCACAAGGGGAGGCAGAAAATTTGTCTTCCTCCATTGCCGGGGAAACCCAAGCCTCCCTCCTGCTCTCTGTGGCCAGCAGCCATCTTGAATGGGTTTATTTGCATATTCGCTCCTGATTGGCTGGTGGGCATGGCTGGTAGGTGTAGCAAAGATGCGGTCAGTTTGCATATTATGTTTTTATTAGATAGGATACCACCCAGGAGTATTAATCCACTTTTACACCTTCAATTACCTCTTTATTTTGAAGTATGTATTTTTTATCCAGATATGACTCCTGAGTTCTAGGCACACATATCCAATTGGCTGTGGCCACAATCTCTCCTCCCCTAGACACCAAATTCACTCCTGCTTCATGTTTCTTTCTTGAAGAATGGCACAGCTATGTATCTAATAGACAAAATAGAGAGATGCCATCTTTGCAGCACTCTCTCTGTTAGCATCTTGTCAGTTGCTGAGTTGGCATCAAGGCTAGCTCCCTCTTGCTTGATTTCTCTTTTCCTCTCTGATAATCATTAGTTCAAGCTCTTATCATTAAAGCCTCTCTTAAATAGGTCTCTCTTCAGTTTTACTCTCCATGTAGGTAAGATTTATCTTCCAGCCAGATTGTAATGTACTTAAAAATATCTCCTCAAGTTTATAGCAGCAGAGTTTACAATAGCTAATATTCGGAAACAGCCTAAATGTTCATCAGCAGATGAGTGGATAAATAATTGTGGTACATCTACATAATGGACTACTACACTGCTATAAAAAAGAAAGAACTCTTATCATTCACATCAGCATGGATGACCTGGAGAGCATTATGCTAAGCCAGTGGTCGGCAAATGGTGGCTTGGAAGCCACATGCATGCAGCTCTTTGGCCCCTTGGGTGTGGCTCTTCTGCAAAATACCATGGCCTGGGTGAGTCTATTTTAAAGAAGTGGTATTAGAAGAAGTTTAAGTTTAAAAAATTTGGCTCTCAAAAGTAATTTCAATCACTGTACTGTTGATATTTGGCTCTGTTGACTAATAAGTTTGCCGACCACTGTGCTAAGCAAGTAAGCCAGTCGGAGAAAGATAAATATCACATGATCTCACTCACTTGTGGAATATAATGAACAACATAAACTGATGAACAAAAATAGATCAAGAGACATAGAAGCATCGAACAGAACATCTAACCTCAGAAAGAAGGCAAGGGAGGGTGGGAGTGGGGGTTAAGAGATCAAAGGACTTGTATGCATGCTTATAAGCATAACCAATGGATACAGACAGTAGTGGGGTGAGAGCATGTACTGGGGGTGGGAGCAGCCAGGGAGAGATCAAAGGGGAAAAAGGAGACATATGTAATACTTAAATAAAGAGTTTAAATAAAAAAAATGTCCTCAAAAAATTAAAAATGGAACTGCCATTTGACCCAGCAATTCCACTTTTAGGAATATATACTAAGAATCCAGAAACAACAATCAGAAAGAATATATTCACCCCTATGTTCATAGCAGCATTATTTATAATAGACAGGATTCGAAAACAGCCCAAGTGCCCATTAGTAGATGATTGGATAAAAAGCTGTGGTGCATTTACACAATGGAATACTAATGGCTATAAAAAGAAGGCTCTTACCTTTGAGAGTGTGTGGATGGACTTGGAGATTTTGTGCTAAGTGAAATAAGCCAGTCAGAGAAAGGCAACTATCACATGATCTCACTTATATTTGGAATCTAATGAATAAAGTAAACTGATTAACAAAATAAACTGACCAACAACATTGGTCCAGAGCCATGGATGTATGAAACAGACTGATAGAGGGGAGGAGGATGGAGGAAGACAGGACAAGATTAGCCAAAGAATTTTTATTCATATGTGCATAGCCCATAGACACAGAGATAGAGTGGTGAAGGCCTGTGGTGGGGCTGGGGCTGGATGGTGGAGGGCACGAGGGGAGAAAATGGGAGGCATCTGTAATATTATCAACAATAAAAAAAGAGATCCACATTAACTGACATCTTATATATATATGGAACATTCTACAATTTAAAAATTATTTTTCAATTCCCTTTTCTCTTCACCTTCTCACAGCCAAGCTCAGAGTAATTCAGCAAAGCCTGTATTAGTGAAGATGTGTTTAGAGCCCAGATTCCATTATCATATTATAATACCAAGTGACTTTACCCCAAACATTTACAAAATCCTCAAACAGACAAAATGATGGTGGCTACATTAATATTTACAGAAGTTTGGAGATTGTTTGCCTTTGTCTTGATTCCAGAAAGGAATGAATTCAGAGAGTCTAGGGGTTTTGCTAAAAATCTATCTATACTAATAGGAGTGTAATATGCAAATTGACCAAGTGACCAAACAGCAGAACTACCATCCGAACAACCTTCTGGATGACGACCCTATGACATGCACTGGTGCCAGGCCAGCCAAGGCAGGTGGGATGCAATTGGCCAGGGGGCCCTGTCATTACCCCACAATCGCCCCATGAAGGATACCATCTGCCCACGATTGATGTTGGGGCTCTGTGATTGATAGCCCCAAAGAGGGAGACCCAGGCCACCCTCTGCATGTCAATCAATTGTGGAGCCCTGGCTGGTGGGTGAGGCCTCCCCTTGCTGGGTGGTCGATTGCAGAGACCAGTGATCAATAGCCCCAAAGAGGCCCAGGCCAGCTAAGCAATCACAACCCACACATGTTGCCTGCAGAGGAAGACAACTGGTGGTAGAGGAGGTGGGGGGCAGTGCCACACAGATGGCAAGTAGTGGCAGTGACAGGGGCGGGGCCAGCTGCAGGCAGCTGGGGGAAGGAAAGTCCTGATAGGCTCTGATCACTGATTAGGCCTAGGGACCCTATTTGAGGGGGTCCTGGATTGTGAGAGGGCACGGGCTGAGCTGAGGGACACCCTCCCATACATGAGTTTTATGCACTGAGCCTCTAATATATATATAAAAGCCTTAGTGACCATCCAACTGTCTGACTGTCTGACTGTCTGACTGGTAGCTCTGATGCATAATGATCACCAGGGAGCAGATGCTCAACACACAGGCATGGAAACATGGAACAGACTAACGAATCTCAGAGTGAAAGAAGAAAGGGGAAGGGTGGGAAGAGATTAACCAAAGATCTACTATGCATCTAGAGGCCTGGTGCACAGATTTGTACACGGTGCAGTCCCTTGGCCTGGTCTACACTCTCTCGCAATCTGGGACCCCTTCGGGGATGTTGGGCTGCTGGTTTTGGCCTGATCTCTGCAGGCCAGGCTGAAGGATCCTACCAGTGCATGAATCCATGCACTGGGCCTCTAGTAAATGATGAAGATTTATTCAAGGGCCTTAAGGTTTGCAAACCAGAAACACACATAGGCAATACCCAGAGTATTCCAAAGAAGAAAGAAAAGCTGAGCTCTTGTAGTAAAAAGTACATTTTTGGAGAGAATTAGTCCTGCAGTCTTAGCCTCTGGATTGTTCTCCAGAGTGGTCTGGATATGTGAACATTCTGTCCTTAGTCCTTCAGGGAGTAAACAGAGGGTAATATGGAAGTTTGATTTATATCCAGACATTGATGCAGGACTAGAAAGTTCAAAAGTTTAAGTTCCCAGCCTAGTTACAATAAGAACAGAATCATTTCCTCATGCCTTAGCCTACTCGATTTTAATAATTTAAAACCTTGCCTATTGTGATTCCACTTTATTTCTTCACTTTATTCCTTTTGTAGGGGAACAATAAATAGCAAATATTAAGAGATAAGATGCAGAGTTCTGTAAGTGATTTCCCAAGATTAAATGAAATGAGTCACATTGGCATTGGCCATTATGGAAAGAGCATGCCTCTGCCCCCACACTACACATTGTCAATATGTGTTTTCTATATATTTTTTAAAAAAATGTGTTTTCTATTTTAATAACTAGATTAACATTTATAAAATAAGATGGAAAACAGACTATATTCATAAATACAGGTGAACCAAATGAGTTCCTAGGGGCTAGTGAACTACACTTGTAAATAATTCTCATTTAAATTTTATAACTTTGAAAGGTTGAAACCTACAATTATTAAAATGACATTTCCTGTATTTTTTTTTTATCATTTTAGAAAGAATGTCTCTAATCACCATACGAAGGTCTTCAAGGAAAAAGATTAGTAGGAGGATAGATGAATCCTAAAATATTCAAGAAACGTAAGACCAAAATGCAACTTTATGTCTTTAGATTTGGTAGGGAAACACTTTGGAAAATTCAGTTTCATGTAAGCCTTTCACTGTATTTGTAAAATTCAACTAAATAATTATTGAAACATTTTTAGTGCAGGACATCTATTTTTTTTCTTTATTAAAAAATAATGCCAAAGGTTTTTGTTGATCAGCAAGCACAATTTGCACTCAATAAATGGTAATTTTCTTAATGTTGTTATTTTTAATGTACTTAATACATGTCTTCCCATCCTAGCTAGTTTGGCTCTGTGGATAGAGTATCGGCCTGCAGACTGAAAGGTCCCAGTTTCAATTCCAGTCAAGGATGCATCAATGATTCTCTCATCACTGATGTTAAATGCACCCTAGATTTTGAAGGCTTTCTATAAGAAAAAGAATGTACCCTAGCTGGTTTGGCTCAGTGGATAGAGCACTGGCCTGCAGATTGAAAGGTCCTAGGTTCAGTTTTGGTCAAGGGTACATGCCTGTGTTGTGGGCTTGATCCCCAATGGGGGGCATGCAGGAGTCAACTGATCAATGATTCTCTCTCATCATTGATGTTTCTATTTCTCTCTCCCCCTTCCTCCCTGAAATCAATAAAAAATACATTAAAAATGAGAAAAAAAATCTTTTTTTAAAATAAAAAGAATGTAAAACAGCTCCCTTCCTGAGAATTTGTTATATTATCAATTAAAATAATAATATTTTAGATATATTGAATAAACATTATAATTCACTTTACCTGTTTTTTTTTTAACTTTTTGTTTTAAATTTGGCTAAGAGTCAATTTAAAACTGATTCTGTGGCTTGCATTTATGGCTCACAGTATATTGCTATTGAACCATGCCAGTGTAAAGACCAAACTCTGTTTTTGTTTTGTTTTTGTTTTTTTTTCTATACTTAACTTGTACACCATCTTCACCTGGTTTGCGGGATTTGAAATAGAACCAAAAGAACCCCTTTTGTTCAAAGATTCACAGCTTAGTAAAGAAATAATATATACACACAAACACCTATAATACAAACATAAATTGAATAGTTTTAGGAGTTTAGAAGAGGGAAAAATTCTTTTTGCTAGGAGAACTAGACAGTCTTCATAGAGAAGGGGGGTTTCTTGGGCTCCTGAAATGTGTGTGGTTAGTCCTTAAAATGATCTTCATCTAAGAGGAGGTAACAAGTGTGTGTGGTTAGTCCTTAAAATGATCTTCATCTAAGAGGAGCAAAAGAAATGCAAAGAAAAAAACATAATAGAAAATAAGGTATGGAAGTTAAAATGAGACCACAGACCCCGAGCTAACACATTGATTGCAGTTTTGTGAGAGCCTGAAACAAGGGGTGCAGCTAAGATATGTCTAAATTCTTGGTTCACAGAAATTGGGAGAGAATAGGTGTGTGTTGTTTAAAATTGCTAAATTTTAATTTGTTACATGGCAGTAGCTAACGAATACATAGTTCTAGAATCACAGAGCAAAGTATAGAAAGGTAAATTTGAAAATAAGAGATAATAGCTTAATAACTGGCAAAACTGGTATCTAGAATACATATTTACATGTACCTAGATGTTTATCTCTATTCATTTTTCAGTTAATTGATCATGTATCTATATTTGTAAATTCATAAGTAATAAATATCTACAACCCAATAGAAAAATGGGCAAAAGATTGAAAAAACTTTTAACAAAGAAGGAAATATATGACAATAAGTATGTGGCAAGAAACTCAATGTCATTACTAATTAGACAAATACAAAGTAAAACCACAAAGAGAACACTATTATATACATACTGTTTCTAATAAATTTAAAAGATTGACAATACCAATTAGTGGTGAGGCTAAGAAGCAATGAAAACTCTTATCCATTGCAAGTAGGAGTGAATATTGGTCTATTACTGGTAATATTGGAAAATAGATTGTATTAACTAGAAACATAGAATGTTTACACATGTAAACAACCCAACAATTTTACCCTGATGTATACTTCCAAGAATACAAATACACCAGAGAATGCTCAAAATGTTCATGGAAGCATGACTTGTATTAGTAAAAAATTAAAAACTCAAATAACCATAATCAATAGAGTGGATAAATTAACTGTAGTATTTTCTTATAATAAAACAATATACATACAACACCCAAAATGAATATTACTACAACTATCCACTTAAACATACATGAATCTTAGAAATATAATACTATGCAAAAAAGCAAGCCACAAATTATTGCATACAGTATGCCTCTTTGTACATAATATTCAAATCAGGCAAACCTAAACAAATATTGCTTAGGATACTTCAATATAAAGTAAAACTAAGTAAAACAGGAAGTAGTCATTCACACTAATAAAACAGGAAATGATTAATGCAAAAGGAATGCAGGAGAAGTACATGTGATCTGAGAGGATCCACAGGGAGTTTTTAATGTACAAACCAAGGTAATATCACATGGCTATAAACATAAGTATAATTCTTTTGAATATACAGATTACTTCATACATTTCTCCATTTAACTATTTATCCATTTATTCTTGAAAAGATGCTCACAACTTTTTTGGTTAGCATAAAATTATTTTAGGACAGTGAAAATCTTTCCATATTATTACATTGCTTAAGGATAACAATAAACAAAAAGTTAACACTTAGATATTATTTCAAGTTGCAGTCATAAAGCACTTTAATATTCACATTTTGGGAAGGCTTATAAAATATTGAGAAAATTTGGACTCACACAAAGTAGCAATAGAAATTGTACTACTTTTCAACTACTCATCTTCAGTCTAGGTATGTTCTTTATGGTATTAAACAGGGATAGCAGAAGTACCTTAACTACTTAGTCTTAGGAAAACTGAGTTAATCTACATACAGTTCTAAAAAAAAATTGAAAAGAGTACAATTTGGGTCAAATATTTATAGAAGTGCTTCTGTGGACCCCCCAAGATTGGTGGGGGCCACTACTGGAAAAGTATAGTACTGGACATTGTGCTGAATTTTGCTCTATCTACTTACCATAATATAAGATAGTGATTATTGACTTTTGGGGAACCATTTAATAGAGCCACTGTCCTCATCCATAGGTGTATGATTTTGTTCCAGTCTCTTGCTATACATCCCACACCCTTTTACCCCCCCAAAATTGTCAGTCCATTACCTTTCTATGCCCCTGATTCTATTATATTCAGCAGTTTATCCTGATCATCAGATTTTTAATTCACTTAATTTTTAGATTCACTTGTTGATAGATGTCTATTTGTTGTTCATTATTTTTATCTTTACCTTTTTCTTCTTTCTCTTTTTAAAGAATACCTTTCAGCATTTCATATAATACTGGTTTGGCGGTGATGAATTCCTTTAGCTTTTTCTTATCTGTGAAGCACTTTATCTGACCTTCAATTCTGAATGATAGCTTTCCTGGGTAGAGTAATCTTGGTTGTAGGTTCTTGTTATGCATCACTTTGAATATTTCTTGCCATTCCCATCTGGCCTGCATAGTTTCTGTTGAGAAATCAGCTGACAAGCATATGGGTGCTCCTTTGTAGGTAACTAACTGTTTTCCTCTTGCTGCTTTTAATATTCCCTCTTTGTCTTTTGCTCTTGGCATTTTAATTATGATGTGTCTTGGTGTGGTCCTCTTTGGATTCCTTTTGTTTGGGGTTCTGTGTGCTTCCTGGACTTGTAAGTCTATTTCTTTCACCAGGTGGGGGAAGTTTTCAGTCACTATTTCTTCACATAGCTTTTCAGTATCTTGCTCTCTCTCTCTTTCTGGCACTCTCATAATTCGGATGTTGGTATGCTTGAGATTGTCCCAGAGGCTCCTTACACTATTTCAATTCTTTGGATTCTTTTTGCTTCTTGCTTTTCTGGCTGAATTTCAAATCTTTGACTTGATTTTTGCTGTCCTCTAGTCTGCTTTTAGGTCTTTGTATAATATTTTTTATTTCAGTCAGTGTCTGCTTAATTTCTAGTTAGTTCTTTTTCATATCCTCCAGGGTCTTGCTCATATCCTTGATGGTCTTGTTAAATTTATCAGCCTTTTTTAGGATCCTCTTGAAAAACCTTATAACCATGGTTTTGGACTCCATGTCCAGTTGTTTTTCCCCCCCCCTCCACTTCTTTCAAATGTGATTTGTTTTCTTGTCTTTGAATTTTGACTGCTTCCCTGTGTGGTAGGTGTCTTCTAGGGGATAGTGACTCAGCCTCCCCAGTTATCTGTGGTGGATACTCTTGGTGAACCCCTTTACGGGCTGCACAGTCTTGTTGTAGTTAAGCCTATATTGTTGTTGGTATCGCTGGAAGAGTTTGACCTCCAGGCTAATTGGTTGTGAGAATTAGCTGTGTTTACACTGTGAGAGCCTCTGTGCTCAGCATGGATGGGGCGGAGTCACAGGACTGAGCAATCAGCCTTGGTTTCTGGTCAGTCCTGCCCTAAGTGGCTCCTGGGTCTCTGTGCCCCATGGCAATGGCTACACACACCTCTGAGAGAAAGCTGCCCAGAGCTCTGCCCATTGCCAGATAGTTTAGTTTCTCCCCAAATGAGTCTGGACACCCAGAGTCTCACCCAGAACTGGAAAACAAAGCAGCCCAGTTTTTTTTCTCCTTCCCAAACGTTAAAGCTAGCCATGCACCCTCTCTATGAGTTCATGCACCTCTGCAGCTCTCAAGTTTCAGCGTGCTTCCTCCTTACAATCCAGTTTCATCCCATATGAGTCTGGGTTCCCCGAGATGCCTGGAACTGGGAATCAGTGCAGTGGGACACCTTTGTCTCCCTCCCTGTTCGAGAAAACCAGCCAGGTATTCAGCTGCCCATGCTTTCCTCTTGCTCAGGGCTCTGCACCTCTGTCTCCGCATGTCTCTCCAACTCTGCCTTCCGCAGCTCCTCTGAGTCTCAGTGACCTTTTATCTTTCCTTCTATTTGTAGAATTTCCACTCAGCCAGCTTTCCAGTGGTTCTGGATAATGTCCTTTTTGTCTTTTAGTTGTAGTTTTGAAATTGTTGTGCAGGGCAGCAGTATAGGTATTTACCTATGCCGCCATTTTGGTTCCTCAACAAGCCAGGCAATTTAGATTAAAGCAAATGCATTCTGTTTTTCTTTGGCCAACTAATTTAGTAGTCAATAACCTGTTACTCAGCCCTAACCAGTTTGGCTCAGTGGATAAAGCGTCAGCCTGCAGACTGAAGGGTCCCAGGTTTGATTCTGGTCAAGGGCATGTACCTTTGTAGTGGGCATAGTAGGGGGTATGCAAGAGGCAGCTGATCAATGTTTCTAACTCTCTATTCCTCTCCCTTCCTCTGTAAAAAAATCAATAAAATATATTAAAAATAACCTGCTATTCAAAAAAAAAATTAAGCTGTTAATATAGGCATAGGATATTCACCAAATTTCAACACAGGTTATTTTTGTATGATAGAAATTAGGGTGATTTGTTGCTTTATTTTTAAAGTTTTCTATATTGATTTGTAAATATGTAACAAGCATACATGATTTTTAAGAAAATAATAATGTACTTAGCAAAACAAAGAAAAAAACGTTTTTATTCATTGCTTCAATGGAGCTTCAGGATAATTATATGAAATTGGCACTAGATAAGTTAACTTGCCCAAGGTCATACAGTTAGAAACTGGCAGAATTAGAGGAAAATTTTTTGGTCAAATATCTGAACTCTAGTGCCTACAGTATGTAGTTTGCTGTCCTGCCTATAATCCTTATTCATGAATAGTTCAGAATTCTTCCATTCCAGAAAGTCCTGGATATAAGGCAGCAGCTCTGTTAATCACCTCAGTGATTGTATGGCATAGCCATGTGGCTACAATCATTTGCTTGTACCTTGATGTCTTGTAAGCAGTCCATCAACACTTAAAGCTATGGCCAAGCACATGTGCGCCAGTTAATTCTCTGTCGGATCACTTCTTCCATTCCATCACACAGTAAAGGTGACTTTTGAAGTCCGAAGAACAGCCCTCTTAATGAATGATGTAATGGAAGCAGGGCACACAGACTTCTCATTTGACTTAAATAAATTTCTCTCTTTCCTTCTATTCCTTGCAGGTGTCCCAACTCTAGCTAGTGAAATCAGATTTTCCATGTTTGGACCAAATATCTCAAATTTCCTACTGGCAGGGGTCAAGCTCTAATTAAAGCTTTAAAGTTCATGTGTGCCAACTAATTAGGTAAAAAATTATTTTGGTAAGAATCTCATGTAAGCCATACCCTGGGGTCAATCCAACTTCATTTGAACCCAAAGCTGTACGTTCATGTTCCTACTCTATTGACTATCTGACGGGACAGTAATTCAGTTTAGAAAAGAGAAACAAATAGAGATTATGATTTTCCCCAAACGCAGGCTGTACTGTGCAGAGGCCATGTTGGTCCCAAGTCACTCCAGCTAACACTCCCAGCACTCCCTGTGCACTCTCTCGTACTCAGGAGGTTCTCTCTTGCTTTTTCCTTTTTCTCGCTGAAGCTTCTCTTAGAAAACGAACTGATAAACTTGTTCGTTCTATGGGATAAATGAGGATTTCTCACGGTGATATCTTTACTTCATGATGGGACACATCCTTGAGCCCAATGGATAGATTTCTAATGATTTAGGATTTGAGTCACATTTCTAAAAACAAGAATTGTTCCTAGTTGATTACCTAGAAATTTGTGAATTTCATGTTTCCAGATTATCAGTTTCTATATGAAGGTCAAAAAGCATATTCTTACTTTTTTTTTTTACACAAGAAGCACTTGGACAAATGTATACACAGTAGCTCCAAGATGACTTAATTGACTATAGGTTCATTTAATTTTGTCTATGTCCTTATTAAGAACTAATTAATCACATGTGCACACAGTTGTCTGGAGAATCCACAGATCATCTGTTCTGGCTCCATCTCCTTATCTCTGAAAGGAAGAAAATGGCATCCAGAAAACTAAAAGTGACAGGTCCCAGAACACAGCTGGTTAGTGGCCCAACAGGTGAGGAGGCTCCATGTGCCCTGGCCTGGGCCTTCAGTAATGAGTGGAAGGATAGGAGCTGGACTCGAGTCGAGCTTGATGCCTCCAACATTCCAAAAGATTACTCTGTATCCTTTGTAGAAGTCTGACCCTTGTACTGAGCATCTAGTTCTAAAAAGATGAAGTGAAGCATATATTTAAAACTTGTTATTACGTTGGATTCTGGCCAACTGCCGTGTTAGTTCTGTCCGTGAGAGTGAGGGTCAGAGATGATCGCTGTTGGTTTTTTGTGAGTGAATGTGCAAATAGTAGTAAATTCTCAGAAACACAAAGCTGATCTTGGGTCTCTATGATTTAACAGAAACACGATGAACATATCCAGAAAAACATAGTAAATTATCTACTCTGCAAGAGGAAGTCCTTTCACTGTCTTCAAATTTTGGTGACTACTGAAAAAACAAGGAAGGGCACACTTTTTGCACATAACTTTTATTTATGTAGGTCTTTGCTACCTTTGTGAGGAAATATTATCACATGCTATTTGGTTAGAATATAAAAGAAAATTGGCACTCACTGAAGCAATTCAGATGAGCTCTTTATTCCAAAAGGGTATATAGAATTGAAACATGGAATTCTTCATAAAACCACCTGCATGAATAACTTTGTAGCAGGCCAATACTGTTCTGGCTTGTTTTTTTGACCCATGGCTATTTCTTGTGTTTCTTAAAATAATTTCTATAATTGTGAGCTGACTATAAGTGATGATACATGTAAGTCTTGTTTTCCTATTTCCTGGATTTTCATGGTGCATGCTTTATGGGGAAGGCATTTCTGTGACTTTCACAAATTCTGATACTAAAAAAAATTTGCAATACCCCCCATGAAGTTATGTCAGTGATTATTTTAAATTAATAACTTTAGGAAGTCAGAAACATTTTTAAATCTTCATCTGAGGGTATTTTCAAAAATTAAATTGTGTGTGTGTGTGTGTGTGTGTGTGTGTGTGTGTGTGAGAGAGAGAGAGAGAGAGAGAGAGAGAGAGAGAGAGAGAACCATTGATTAGTTGCCTCCATATGCACCCCAACCCAGGACTGAACCTGCAACCTAGGTATATGCCCTGACCGGAAGTTCCACCTACAACCTTTCTGGTGCACAGGAAGACACTCCAACCAACTGAGCAACCTGGTCAGGGTAAAATCAAATAGATTTTTAAAGTGAATATTAAAATGGGAAAAAAAGGGAGCTAGTCAATGCCTCCTGCATAATTGCATTTGAGATTAAATTCTTGGCATTAGAATGCAGTGGTTAGAGTTAATGACATGGGTTAAGTGTGTCAGAGATCCTGGTAGTTTCTTATACTGGGGGTGACAATTCTTATTAGTGGAAGTGATTTGCAGAAAGTTCTCTTCTCCACTGGAAGAACAGAAGACGGATATGGGTAGGGAGTGGGTCAGAAGGATTGCGTTCTGGAATGTATTTTCTTTAAAAATAGGTCAATTCTGTTTTTCCTCGGAAGTCCCCTGGGCAAGGACCCTATCTCCTGCACTCTTTCTTATATTAATTGACCCTGACAGTGAAACAACCTCCAACTTTTGCAACTCCCTTTGGGGAAGGGCTTTAAATATATTTCACCCTGTAAATTCAGAAATGACCTTGGTGCTCTGGGGAGCTTGGGCTCAAGGTTGCAGCCTCTCTTGGGCCCTGTGACTTAGAAATCCATAGGCTAAAAGAAAGTAGGTTTACTGGCTTGCATTTCCTCACTAAAAGGGTTGAAAGTAAATGTTTTCCTGAATCTTGCAGAGCCTTTTCCTTCTTTGGACCTAGTGCTTCACATACCTGATGATATCCAGACAGCACTAACCTCTGGAGTCTGCAGAAGCCTTTTAACTAGACATTCCATTCTCAATAGTTGAGCTGTTCTGAAGATGCTGATTGAACTGGTCTGAATAACTTTGATTTTGATTCCTTTGAAAACATTTTTTTTGTCTCTTTGTGGAAAATGAGATCTTTTGAATAGATTTTCATTTATTGCTGAGAGTTGTTGGGATGGGTAAAAAATGGAAAAGAAATAATTCATACACTGATGAAGGAACATGCTTTGAATATCAGCAACAAGAACTATTGTTGGAAAATATTGCTTAACAAGTGCAAATTGTGTTCTTATAACAAAAACTGGCCTCACTTCACATTTTGCAGTTGTGGATCAGTTACATAATGTTAAAATATGGGTACTTACAGAATAAAAAGACACATGTCAAATTTAGATTGGGCAAAGTCTGTTTTGCTTGTATTTTTAAAATAGATCAAAGAGGCTCTTTATTTAAATGATGACTGTAATGCTCAGCTTGTGTCCAGATACCAGTGGCCTAGCCTCTTGGGAAAGGAGAAACAAATGGTCTTGAAACCCTCTGGTCTCTTTCTCAGACTTTCTTCCAGAAAATGGGAGGCTCATTTATGAGGTTATGGCAGGCCAGTGTGACTAGAGCTGTTATCCAGAGCTGGTTTACAGCAGAATTGGTTGGGTGGAAGAATGCTCCAATTTCTTGAGCTCACCCCTCTTTTTTGGTTAGTTTGGGTCTATATATAGAGTATAAATATAAAAGTCAAGAGAAATGTCTTAAATATTTATTTGAAGGTATCACCAACACATGTATTGATCATGCTAAAAGCCATAATCTTTGCCTTGAACATTTAAATATACAATCCTTATATAGTTCTGAAAACAGAACTAATAACATTGATGAAAACCTAAAAAATAAGTTTAACAATATGATAATCATAGATGATTGATGGATTTTAGTGAAAGTCATAGTTAAGATATAATTAACACATTTAACTTGGAAATCAGGGAGTATTTATTTACCTGTCTTATATCTGCTAGTAAAAAAAAATATTGAAAAGGAGTCTGGGATGCATTATTAGGCCCATGGAGTATCAGAATTCATTCACTTATATATTTGACAACATTGATTGAGCATTTGCTATGTGCCAGGCACTGTTCTAGGGACTTATAAACCAGACACTTAATTCCCTGATCTCATGAAGCTTATATTTCAGTGAATATGCTGGGCCAGATAATAAAATAAATATGTAAGTTATGTGGAATGTTGAAAGAGGATAAGCATCATAAAAATAAAGTGGAGAAATGGGAATGAGGAGTGCAAGAGTGTAGGGGTAGAATGTACCATGGCAACCCTCATTGAGAGGGTGTGTGACTTGTGCATCTTTGAAGGAAAGGGTGAAATTTTGTCATGAAGATACCCAAGGGAAAGGCCTTTCACAAGGAAGAAACAGCCAGTGCAAGGGACCTATAGCAGGAGCATATTGGAGTGTTTGAACAGAAAGAAAAGAATGAGTGATGGGGTTGGAGAGACAATGGGGGAGCAAAATATAAAGGGCTTCTGAGGCCATTGTAACAAAGTTGATTTTGAAGAGCATTTCACTAAGTGAATAGGACATGACATGATTAGACTCATATTTAATATAATTACTCTAGCTGATTTTGAGAACAGATTGTAATGTTGGGTCTCTTGTAGACAGCAGGTATAAGGGGTTATGTTTTTTTTCCATTTAGTTAATTATTTTATATCTTTTGATTATAGCATTTACATTTAAAGTTATTATTGCTAAGTATTTACTTATTTCCACTTTTTCTTTTATACTTCTGTCCCTGTCTCTCTCTACATTTTCTTAAAGAAATCTTTTTAACATTTCTTGCAATATTGATTTGGTAGTAAATAACTCTTTTAGCCTTCTTTTTGTCTGAGAAACTCTTTATTTCACCTTTAATTTTAAATGATAGCATTGCTGGATAGAGTAGTCTTGGTTGCAGTTCCTTGCTCTTCTTCACTTTGATTACTTCAAGCCAATCTGTTCTGGCCTGAAGTGTTTCTGTTGAGAAATCAGCTGACAGTCTTATGGTAACTTTCTTGTAGGTAACTAACTGTTTTTCTCTTGCAGTTTTTAACATTCTCCTTTTGTTTTTTACCTGTGTCGTTTTAAAACAGTTTATTTATGTTTTTAGAAATACATTTTTATTTATTTCAGAGAGGAAGAGAAAGAGAGAGAGAGAGAAAGAGAGAGAGATAAGTGATGAGACAGATTCATTGATCAGCTGCCTTCTGCATGCCTCGTACTGTGGATTGAGTCCACAAGCCAGGAATGTGGTCTGACTGGGAATTGAACTGTGACATCCTGGTTCATAGTTTAATGATCAATCACTGAGCCATGTCAGCTGGGCTACCTGTGTCATTTTATTTTATTAGTTATTTATTTTTTAAAATATATTTTTATTGATTTCAGAGGGGAAGGGAAAGGGAGAGAGAGACAGAAACATCAGTGATGAGGGAGAATCATTGATTGGCTGCCTCCTGCACATCCCCTACTGGGGATCAAGTCCACAACCTGGGCATGTGCCCTTGACCAGAATCAAACCCAGGATCTTTCAGTTTGCAGGCTGACACTCTATCCACTGAGAAAAATCAGCTAGGGCTACCTACATCATTTAAATTATAAAGTGTCTTTATGGGGGTCTCTTTGGGTTTATCTCGATTGGGATTCTCTGTGCTTCCTGAACTTATGTGATGTTTTTGTTTACCAGCTTTGGGAAGTCTTCTGCTATTCCCCAAAGAGGTTCTCTATTCCTTGCTCACTCTCTTCTCCTTCTGATATCCCTTTTGAACTTGGTGTGTCAAAATTCGCCAAAAAACCAAGCATAATGGTGTGTCACTTCGAGAAAACCCTCCTCACAATTTTGCAATATTTATAGTTTAAATAACAAAAATCTATAATTGTAATATATAACTGTATTTAATAAATCAATAACTAATTATTTAACTTACCTGCATAGTGACTTCTTTGTTCACCTGTCAGTCAGTTTCTTTTATTGGTCTTGATATTATTTAACTTGTGTAGGGTGCCGTGAACTAAGATAAGTGAGGGGGAGGGAGAATTCTTTAACTAACCTGCCTATCAGTGACTTTTTTGTTGCTGAATTTCATTGGCTAAACCTTCAATTGAAGGTTGGTATTTTGTACACTTCAAGCCTAAGCAAGTGCTACTAACTTCATTTGTCAATCTGTTTCTTTTGTTGGTTTTGGTATTACTTAACTCTGAGAATAAAGTCTCACAAAAGTACATGGAGGGAAAAATTATGAGTAAAGCCATTGCTATGTTTTCCAAGGTGCTAAAAGTAGTTGGTAATCAGTTCCAGGCACTCCAAATTTCCTGTTCGAAGTGATACTCCTCTTGATTCTTCAAGCAGCACCTTTCCAGATACTTAAGCTTTGACCTCAAGTTGACAAACATCTGAGCTCAGATGCTGTCTTGAGCTGCAAGTTACATCTCCAAATCATCAATTTGCATCCATTGGAAACCATTTAATTCCAAACTACTGTAGACTACTATATCAGGATACTTAATTATACTTATAGTCTGTTCTAGGCTTCTAAATTGATTAAATCTATCACTGAACTGGTCAAGTAATGAGTCTAAAACATGCTGGTATTTTATATACAATTTTGTACAGCTGCACTGGCCTTCTCAAAATATTTTGTTATTTGAGAAAAATACTTATAAGTTTTAGTTTCTACATCTCGTTGGAAAATTTTAAGTTTACTTTCAAAGCTTTTATGTATCCAAACATAATTTCAATACTTTTCCCAAAACCTTGTAACTTTAAGTTTAGTTCATTAATATGAACAGAGAGATCTGTAAAAAATATTAGGGTGTTGATCCACTTATCAAGATTGAACTGAGAAAAGTCTCCCAGATCCTTATCCTCAAGAAATATCTTAATTTCTTCAAAGCACGCCACAAAGTGCTCAAGAACTAGGCCTTCGTTCAGCCATTTTACATTATTGTACATCAGCAGTCCACTGTAGGTGGAATCAACCTCCAGTAAAAGTGCAGAAAATTCTCACTTGTGAAGGGGGCGAGCAGCTATTAAATTAACTATTTTTGTAACAACTGATATTAAGTCGTTTAAGTTGGTGAATCTTGCCTTGGCACATAAAATCTCCTGATGGATAATACAATGAAAAGGTACAATTGGATGTCTAATAGCTTCTGTAAACAATTTGACAAATCCAACTTTTTTCCTCATCATGTTTGGTGCCCCATCTGTGGTTACTGACACAACTTTAGAGATATCAATGCTTAGGTCACAAAATGTTTGTGTAACAACCTTACATATTTCACTTCCTGATGTACTTGTTGGCACTGATACTAACTTTATCAACTCTTCTCTCATTGTGAGACCATCAGAATATCGACCAATATAATGGCCAACTGAGCATGTGATGTGACATGAGTAGTTCATCAAGGGAGCTCTAAAAATATTTACATTTACTTATGTCTCTCTTTAATTGATGTTGTATGTTTGTGTTTAATCTCATTATTCAGTCTTTTATGATATTTTTACTGAGTGGTAACTCAGATATTCTCTTAATAATTGCATCTTTATTCTGCATATTGTGAAATAGAACTGGTGCACATCTTAAGAGAGATTCTTTAATAAATTCCCCCTCACTGAGTGCTTTTCCATGCTGAGCTATGTGGAGTGAGCAATGCTCAAACTTGTAGATGTTAAATTTGTAGAAACTTTTATAAATTTAAGGATGGAATTACATTGGCTCTTATAAAGGTGTAGCTGCCTGGAAATGTATTCCTTCCTTTCATTCTCACTTTTTTTCACGAGCTGGGAATGATTAATTTCAAAATGTCTATTTATATTCCATGTTCTGCTTATTACTGTTTCAGTACATGGAATGCAAAATGATCTGCCATTTTTTTTCTATAATGCCATACATCTTGGTCCATGCCTCTTGAAAGAGTTGGCTACTGCTACTACCACTTCCTTTACTTAACTTTTGTTTTTTATTTTTGAGTTCTCCATCAGGGGGGCAATGACAGAAGATAGAATGATAGCCTGTTAGCCCTGTAAGCAATTAGGGATTAACTAGCCTAACTGACCACAAGATGGCTCATGTAACTGTTTTTTAGGAAAGGGCAGGGTTAATAAGCACAAATAGGGATTAATAGGGATGCACAACAGTAATAGTGGTGAAATGGAGTTTGCACTATGCTGCAAAATGGTGTTCCTTATATAAATTAAGATGGCTGCCACTATTTCTAATGGCGGGAAATGGCACCCATAGCACATGCCCTTGCCTCTCCCAGCCTCCCCCTCACTTATCTCAGTGATGACGGTCAATTAGAAATCCATGACACCCCAGAACAGTAGCTTGGATGATGGTTGCTGTGGTTAAGTGGTTGCTGGTAATGGTGATCAGAGATGTGTCCCCCGAGGCATTCCGCTGCTCCCTGTTCTGCAGGCTGGAAGTGAGGTCAAAGATCCCCTAACAGCCTAACCAGAAGTTCCAGAACTAGATGCTCTGTGTCGGAGTTCTGTTGTTTTGGCCTATAGACCTCTGGCACAGAGTGTCTACACTACACTACAGCAAATGTTTCATCCTTCTCAGCATGCGGCCCCATTCTTCTCTGAATGCGACTGCATGTGGCAGCATGTTATTGAAAATGGCTACACCTGTCTGTGCTGACACACGTGTCATAGCTTCGCCATCATGGGCCTATGTTATGGTTGTTTTTCTATCTGATTTTGTCCCAGAGGTTTCTTAAACTTTCCTCATTAAAAAAAAAATTTTTTTTAACTCTCTGCCTGGGTGCTTAATGTTGTTTTCTCCTCTAATTTCCGGATTCAGCCCTCTGCTTCTTCTAAACTGCTCTTGATTTTTTTCTAGTGTATTCTTCATTTAAGATATTCTATTCTTCATTTTTAATGGGTTCTTCTTTATGGTTTATATGTCATTTTTAATGCTTGCTATCTCTTTGTTTAAATTCTCACTGAGATCATCCATTCTTGCACTAAGACTTTAGAACATTCTTATAACCTTTATTTTAGACCTGGCATTAGGTATTTTGGTTGCTTCCATTTTATTTAATTATTTTTTTTCTGGGAATTTCTTTAATTCTTTTGTTTTGGGCCTTTTTCTTTGTCACCCCATTTTGTCTCTGGGTATTATTAGGTAGATTAGCTTTAACTCCCAAACTTCTTGTGATGGCTTTACGATGAAGATGTCAGGTTGGGCTAGTGGCACAGTCTTCCAGATCACCTTAGCTCTGTGCTGTGGGGGGGCGGCCCCAGGCAAGACACCTTGAGTATTCTCTAAATCTTTGTGCTGGCTGAATTCAAGGCACCTGGAAAAAGCAGGTCTTGAAAAACATATCCACCAATGTTATCAGCTTGGCTTACTTTGCCTCAGGTGTCGGGGAGAGGGCCTTGATATGTAAATGCAGGCTTGCCTTGGGAATGGGTGAATGAATAGGGCCTGGGCTCACCGAAACTCCTTTGATCCTAATGTTGGAGAAACCCCTTTGTATTTTGGAATATAAATAAACACAGCTTCATGGGCTCAGCGCACATGGCTGTTTCTCCATGTGAGGGAGAACAGATGCCCACCTAGCCCCAGCTTTTTAATCCTACTTCTGTCTTCTCTTCTATATTTCATTTTTCTTCATCCTCAGCTCCTCCTCTCAGAAACTGAACCCAGTCTCTCTCCGCACTGGACGTGGGAGAGAGAGAGAGGAAAAAACACCCCCGATACTGTGCTCCAGGAATATTTCTTGTGGGTATGTGCAACCCCTTTAGTAGTTGAGTCTTGAGTGTTGTTTGCTTTTTTGTGTGTGGAGTTGACTGCCTTCAGGCTTGGTGTCTATAAAGGTAAACCTCAATCACGATGTATGAAATACTATTCAGAGGCTGCTCTTAGAGGCAGAGTTGTTCCCAGCAGTATTTGGTGCCTGCTAAAATCTCCCTTTGAGTGTGCTGCTTGTGTGGCTAGTTTGGTCAAGCTCTCATTTGGCCCAAAGCTCAGCTCTTTTTTCTGTTGGTTCTGGTACAGGTCACTGTAAGACTTTGTGTGTAACTGGTCTTGGGCAACCTATTCATAGTTGCCATGCTGTTCATTGTTTATGCCTATATCTACTGGATCTGTAAAAGCATGAGTTTCCTTCAACTTAGAGCTGGGGCAGACCTGTAAAAGGACAACAGCTCCATTAGATTTGCCTCCATCTGTCAGCTACTCCACCTTCTCCTGAGTTTTCCTGGTCTTTTTCCAGAACATTCTGAAGAAAGACTGTAGGATTAGCCCTGACTAGTCATGATACACAGGCTCTTCTGCAGGTTGAGAGCTTGGTAGGTCAGAAAAACCAGAGTCAAGAGGATAGGGCTACTGAGTCCCCCATTTAGGGATCACACAGTTAGGCACTCAATGAGTGGAAAATGGCCCCTACTTCAAAGTCAACCCACTCAGTCTCTGCCAGAGTCTTTAGATCTCTTTCTGCCTCAGAGGGCTTGGTGCAGGTTCAGTTTAGGTACAGTTGACTGTCCCTCTCTACAGGAGCAAACTCAGTGCTGCCAGCTCAGAGAGATAGATCCAAAGAATTTTCTGTTTTGAATAATGCTAGCCCAGCCTGTAGGACTAGCTAGCCTAAGCACTTTGACCCTGTCCCAGGCAATAGCCTCCAACAATCTGACACTTTGAATACCTCTTCTTTGAGCTGCTCTCTCTTCTGCCCAAAGAACTGCACACAGCATGGGTATCTGGGACTTTGCAAAGCTGATCCAAACAGTGTCTTGTTGGGGGTGGTGCCCATAAGACTGTAGGGGTGTGTGTGCTGGCATGTGTTCCCTTTCCTGGAGTAGCACTGGCTGAACTGACAGGGGAGATTGGATTTGACTCCTTGCAACGTAGCCAAACAGCTTAGTGCTCTCTTTTCTGGCTCCCAAATAAGCCTTTCTGGGAGACACTGTCCAAAAATTCCAGCTCTTCACAGTTCCCTAGCCCCCCCATGCTGATGGATCAAGCAGGATGGGGCTAAAGATCTCAGCCCTGTATGGCACTCTGATCTCTCCATATGCTGGTCTCACCAGGACAGGGCCAGAAGTCCCAGCTCTGCAAGGCTCCCTCGTGTTGCTGAACTCAGCAGCACAGAGTCAAAGTCCCAGCTCTGCACAGTTTCCCTGTGCCACAGGACCCAGCAGGATGTGGCCGAATGCCCCAGTTCTGTGCCACCAAACTCAGCAGGACAAGTGGCTAAACAGGTGAGGGGAGGTGTGCCAGCTGTGCATCCAAGGTGAGAGAGATCAGTCCTCTTTCCCAAGTCACTCAGTTTGGTCACTTTCTGGATCTCTGCCAAAGGCCTCCCCAGAAAAACGAGGGCCCCTTAAAGTCACTGCTAGGTGTAGCCAGCAGACGTGAGTATGGCAGTGTGGCCGCACCAGCAGTTGGAGTCTGGACTGTGAACTACCCAGGCTGTGCTCTTTCTTGGAGGGTTCTGTCTGAGTCTCCCAGGCTGACAGAATCACCACTGGTTTTCACTGCCAGATGCTACATTGACTCTTGTTCTTGTCACTGTTGCTCTAAGTTGGGGATCCCTGTGAGGGATTGAGACCCCATGCTCCTAGGGAGAGGAAGTTTTGCAACCATGATATCCCTCCAGTTTCTCAGCCACTGCCACACCTGAGTGCAGGGGCTATTCCTTTTTGTGTGTCTACCCTTCCTCCCAGCCTTTTTGTGGCTTCTTCTGTAATCTTTGGTTATACTATTTCAGTTCAGCTAGCCTTCAGTTGGTTGTTCAGGTTGATTGCCCTGTAATTTAGCTATAAATCTGGTTTGGGAGAGTGAGCAAGTGGGTGCAGCTTTCACCTACTCTGCAGCCATCTTGGAATCTCAGATCTAGTTGTTTTAACACATTTGTATTGTCTTACTTTTTTTTTAGAGTTTAAAGTGAAAGAGAGTTTATTAGTGAAGCAGTGAGACAATGTGGCTACTATGCAGACAGAGCAGCCTCTGCCTTACTTCTTTTAAAAACGCCCTTTCCCCTCTGTAAGGAACAAGCTAACAGTGTGTAGTATATAGGAAATGATGTAAACCGCAGGGAAAAACTGTACAGTTAGGCTGAAGGGTGTTTGTGTGCTACATAAGAGCACATTATTTAAAAGGGTGATATGCTGTTCCTGAATACTATAAATATGTCATCACTCTAATGAAATGATAATGAGGCATATGTGACTGTATATTTGTTACCATGGCAACAAATCATGACATCATAAGCACAAATGACTAGCTTAATTCTAGGCAGCAGCTGGACAAAGAAGGAAGAAATTTCATATATATCAAATTATTTCTGACTCCCACAGCTGAAATAACATTTATAAAATTAAGTGCAATAAAATGATTTAGAAGAAAATATGATAGTGAATGACTGCAGGACCTTCTCAAGTCTTTACCAAATAGGACATTCTTCTACCGAGACATGACATCTTACATAAGCAGAGTTTTGCTCTGAAATATAATTAAAAAGCTGCAAATAATCTCATGGACTACCTATATTTAAGGGTTGTCCAGAGACAGAATTGGAAAATTGGGGTAGGATCCAAGAAATACGCTGTAAGAGAGTAGGAGAACAGATAATGTGGCTCTCAGCTGTCAAAGCAAAATGAACCGCAGGAGTTTGGATATGGCCAGACTGGTCCTGTTGTGCTGAGAGTGATAGGCCATAGAAGTACACAGGGCCGGCTAAAGGGAGAATATGTTGCAGGAGGGTAGTTGGAATAGAAGGAAAGGAGCAGCAGAAAAGAATGAACAAATGGGGAGAAAGTAGAGAAAGAGCTGGGCCTCCTATCCATGTGGTACCTAAGAGTTCACTTTGAAAACTGGTGCTTGCATTTTCTAGATTGTTAGCACCTTCTTCATGGTGCAATGTCTCTCTGTCTCTCCTCAAAATCTTCATCAGGTTTTTTTTTGTTGGTTGTTTTTGGAGTTTCAGAGAAAGTGTCACCTGGGCTCAGAAATAAATGTGTTCATGTTTCTCTAGAAACCCCAGATGGCTTTGTGGGGTTTTCTGTCTCCAAATTATTGGAGGGCAGTATGTAGTAACAGCAAGGTTTACCATGTCTCAGTGAGAATATGTCCTCCATGGTCCCGCCAGCTTTTCCGCTCTCTATTTGTATGTACTCTTGCTACTATTTCCCCCCAATCTTCAAGGCTGTAGATGCTGCATGGGAAAGTGAAGTGGTGCGGGAGAAAATGGCCTCACTTATGCTCAGAAATTCACAAAATTTCTCAAGAAAACTGGCTGATATTCACCTTTTCAAGATTTTCAAAATAGTCCAAAGTAGAGACAGATATTATATCACCTTAGATTATCTTATTCTCTTTACCTGTCTCTCTGGCACCTATGTGCAGACCTCTCTCCATTACTCTAGGAAACGATATTCATCATACACATCAACTATGTGTTGAAACTCAGACCAGGGAGGACTGGGGTTGGCCCTGGACCTACTAATTCAATCTGTTTAAGAATAGCCATCTCTATGGCTACTTTGATATTTCATCCTTCATCATCAAAGTAACTGATTCTTTCTCTAGCTCCAAATCCTAATGTGGAATTTCCTGTTATTTTTCTTTAGTTCTATCTCCAGTTAAATCCAAAGTTACTTTTGTTCATTTCTGGAAACACAATATTTTCTTTTCTTGGTCCTATATTAAGGCAGCCACCTAGACCATGAATCCACTGCTACCCCTGGCTGTATGCCTATATATATTTTGTTTAACCATTTCATTCTAGTTCTGAACACAAAAGAGTTCTCTTACCTACTCTGGACCTGATGCGATCACAGATTCCCTCATCCTACCTGCGCACTCCCACTTTCCAGAGATTGCTCAGCTCATCTCTTCACTTTTAAAAAACCACCTACTTCAAACTTCATGTTAGGAATGTATTTGGGCCTCTAACCTGAGACCACCATGTCTTTCCTTGGGGGAGGAAGGAAGCATACATTCCAGTTTCCATCTCACATTACTTCTTAGGTCACCATGACTATGGCATTACTCCAACATGCCACAGGTGCCTTCAAATACATGTTGTATTTGAAAGCTTTTGCCCTAGCCCCAAGTTCTTTCTTAAAGACTTAAAAAAATGTTGATGTCATAGATTTTCTGAAAGTCCCAGAGTCCTCTGAGAATTATGAATTATCTCAAAAATAAACAAGTTCTCATATTCATATAGTATTGCACTTGATTTTACAAATCCCTAATGTCTTTGTCTATGGTTTAATCCCCCATAAATTGTGTTTTTTTCTTAGGATCTAGAGTTTAAATTAGTCTTTGCTAATTTGCCTTTGGGTGCCAAAATCACTGCTCTTACAGTAGCCAGTGTGAATTCTGGGATAGAACATCTTTTCCATTAAATGGGTAAATGCAACAGTACTAGGACCAAATATCTGTGAAAAGGAAGACAAATAATTAAGTCGGTATATTGGATTATCTTGATGATTCTATTGCAGTAGATAATAACTTATTTTGCATAAATGATCTTCTGTGGCTAAGGCCTTTAGTGATAATGAGAAAATAAAAATGTAGCTAAATCTTTATAAGTTTAAATTTCAAACACATGCTCATAATGAGAGCCAGGTTCAGTTTGCATATTTATATGCTAATAACTCTAAGCAAGGTCGTAGGTTCAGCACAAATATTAGGGTGTCTGCAGAACTGTAGTTTATAAGTTTGTTAGTTTTCTTTTTTGCTGGGATACCTGAATATCTTTTTCATGTGGGACTTGGAGCCAACTAGTTTTATTATAGAACCAGTGTAGACTTGAATTCAATGAGGTCAAATTCTAGTATGTGTTAATCTTCCATGATGAGCCCCACTGGGGCTCATTTGTGAATTCTGGCCCAAGCAGTAAAATGAACTCAAACACAGTGGACTGAAGTAAGGTACATTTGTATATGCCTACATCCTGTGCCTAAAAGTGTATTCAATGCAGAATGAAGCCATTAATGTTAAGTGATGGTTAGTTTGTGAAAGAAGCCTAGTCTGGTTTAGGTTTAAATTTTCCTCAGAAGTACCTATATCATAGGAAAAACCTACTCTTTTCTCCTTGGGCCCTAGCAGATTAATAAATCAGTGGCCCAGCAATTGAAATCATCTTCTCTACGGGTATCAGCTGAGGGCTGGATTCTAGGTGGGAGAAATTCCAAGAGTTTCTTACTGTTTCTATACTCCCTGTGGCTGGTCCACTGGGTTTTGTGCAAGCAAGTGTTGTGGGTGGAGTCTTACATCATTACTGTTCAAGTCCATATTTTACAACTGAGAAAACAGACTCCATCTAAAGTTACTTTGATCTGACTGACTCACAAGCTCAGCATCTCTCCTCTTGTTTCTCTTCCTCCAGGGTTGCTTATCATTCCCCCACATTCCTAACCAACATATACAAGCAGATGAACATCCACTTTCCTTTAATACAGTTTTTCCTAGCATTAACCGAGTATTTATAAAAAAGAATTTAATCCATGTCTGCATAGTAAAGATATTCGTTGATAACCTAAATATATATTTTTTTCCTTTGAGCAGTTTGGTAAGTTTTTCTCTTTGTGCAAGTATACTAATGAATGGAATGGTAACCAAATGAGATAGTTATGGGGTCAAGTGAGGATATAGCCCAATTCCCCATTCCAGTCAGTGAAATGGTGCCCATCTCTGGCCAGCAGACACGAGGACCAGAGCAGCACATACCCAGGTGTCCTCCTTCATCCTTGACAGCTAACAAACCTCACCAGACTCTGTTTTCCTTGTCCTATACACAGGCTGTTCCCAGCACCCCTCCTTTGCTAGGTAAACCCCTATCCCACCCTGGCTGCTATTGGGTCTTCCCCAAATGTAAGTAATAAAGGCTATGTCCTTCTCCTCTGGCCCCCCACATTTTTTTTCAAACTATCAAAGAACATCATGGTTCTCCTGGGATTGGAGTGCCTATATGCACTTGGTATAGTCGGTAGGATAGTCTGGAAAACCATGAGGTCAAGACCAAGAATGTGGACATGCCTAATAGGGAAGTGCCAGGGGGAATCCTAGGGAGGCTGGGAGAAATCCCAGGGAGTCTGGGAGGAACCCTGAGGTGGACCACAGGCTCCATGAGGTTTGAAGTAGCAAGCTTTCTAGATTCATGTGGACTGCCACAGGACTTTGGGGATGCCCCATGCAACCCAGTAGGATTGCTCACAGTCCTGAGGATCATAGGAAAAGAGCAAGTAGGGAAGTGAAAGGATTGCCAGGGCATGGCTGTAGCAATGCCAGTTTGCTAGCCTGAGAGGGAGGAATTTGGGACATGGTAGCACTCCCAGAATGGAACCCTAGTAAGTGGACCCTATTGCTGAGAGTGACACTGAGTCTTATGAGGAGATATTAGTTGAGAGAAACTCAGGTGACCTGGCTATGCAGGATCAGACCCTTATCTTATTCAGAAACTGAAAACTCAACAGGAGAAGCCAGATGGGCAGGACTCTAACCAGCTGCCTCCACTGCTAATGTACACGCACACTGTAGCCAGCTGCAGAGCTAACCACCAAATATCACCAGAAGCAGACAGAGTCTGTTACGGAGTGCTGCTGAGGCTGGGAGTTACTGTGGTCCAGGGGGCAGGGGGGAATTCGTACTGCCCTGGATGGAGCCTTGTGCCGCTGTGGGAGGAGCATGTGAGAAAATAAACCTGGCACTTTTACATTCTAATTGTTCTCTTGGTATCTTACATCTTATAGAAAAACAACGTTCTTTGTCAACTGCATTATAATCAGATCTATAACTATGTCACTTTAAGTTTTGTCATTCTTAGACAGTCACCGTTCTACTACGATGCATTTGCAGAGAGATTTCATCATAAAGATCTATGGGAAGGACTATGACATTCTAACAGTTTTCTGAGAATAAATTTTCAGATCATGCCTTCAAACTAGATTTATGGAAATACTGACAGATGATCTGGATAAAGAAGAATTGATCATATGGACTGAATGAGCTGAGGATAACTGTTGTTTTTATGACTTTGTTGAAAGTATTAATCTTAAAAACATGTTTTGTTTTTCAGATAGAAGGACATTTATATGTTTCTTTGAGCAGTAGGGTTAATTATATATATATATAATATATTTTATTGATTTTTTACAGAGCGGAAGGGAAAGGGATAGAAAGTCAGAAACATCTATGAGAGAGAAACATTGACCAACTGCCTCTTGCATGCCCCCTACTGGGGACGTGCCCGCAGCCAAGGTACATGCCCTTGACCGGAATCGAACCCGGGACCCTTCAGTCCGCAGTCCAATGCTCTATCCACTGAGCCAAACTGGCTTCAGCGGGTTAATTATGTTTTTTAAACAATACCAAAACATTTATATTTTTCTTCCTATTTGATTCCTCTAGAATTTAGAAACGCTTAATGAGTATTATTTAATTTTCATGGCAATAAGGTTGTTTGCATGAATTCAATGAGAAAATGTTTTCTTTATAGCAGGACACAATTGAAAACTGGATTATAACTGATTCAAAATCTTGACTATTATTAATGAAAAACTCACAGACAGCAACTTAATAATTAGCAGAGGGAAAACGATGATGGGTGGAAGGTAGAGAAGGATATAGGGGGATTGAATAGTAATAGGAAACTTGACTTGGGGTAGTGGACACACATGCAATGTAGAGATGATGTATTATAGAATTGTATACCTAAAAGCTTTGTATGCTCTTATGAGAAAAGGACAGCAATGGGTTTGGCAGGAGACACACTGGTGGGCTTTTGAGGAGACAAAAGAAGAGCAATAACAGGTACAAGGACTTGGTATCTATGATCCAGTTCTATCTGGGGAATTAGATGTGCATGTAACCCAGATGTACATGAAAATCCTTTTGGGATGCAGTGTCCTTCCTGTCATAGGGAGTGGGTGTCATAGGGATCTCTGGCCATGACAAGAAAGACTCTGCATCCCAACAGGGTTTTGATCCAGGTATGGAAAGGGACTGAATAAAGACGCATCCTAAACAGCTCTATGTTACCTACCATGCCCTGCAAGCAACAGAGCCTGTAACTGGAAGCTCTGCTGTAATGGTGTGGACCACCTATCCCATCATGGAGTGGCTGCATGACCAAAGCCTGGTGCAGCCCAGACACACATTATAACGAGATGGGGTTTTTACCTGCAGCAGCAGAGACATGTCCACTCAACATCCTCTATTATCCAGGACTTGCAGACCTTACGGCCTATCACCTTTGTGTCAGAAAGAGATGCTGAAAAGGCACTCAAGGGAGAGTCTATTGACCCTTCACCAGAGAAAGCAGATATGGTTCCAGTGCCAGCTGAAGCATGGTGTACTGATGGCCCTGCAAATGACAGCTCCCTAAATGGCATGCTCAGGAGTGAACTATCATCAGCACTCTCTAGGGACAAACCCTGTGGGCTGACATATGGGCAGTTGTACAGACTAAGGTGATCCTATAGCACGTCACAGGACATCAACTTATACAGTGTCCAAGGAATGATGATGTGAATGAACTTGCTCACATTTGATGGCTAGGAGAGGCCCCAGCAGAAGACCTGGCTACGTGGCTACACAGGGAAATGAAACAGCCTGGGCCTCCAATGAAAATGACTGATACAAGTACAGCTTGTCAACAGTGTTCTGTATGTGGGGAGCAGCATCCACATCCCTTGCCAACAACGTCAAGACTGGGCTGAGAGCCACAACACTGAATGGTGACTAAACTTCTTTTACAATCCAACAGGAACTGAGCTGACAGAATGTTATAATAGACTTTTGGAAAATGCCCTGAAAACTGAGGGAGGGTCATTACAAGGATGGACCACAAGACTTTGATATACAGCTAACCATGAGTGAAAAGCCCAGGCAGATCCACCTGCAGAGTTCCACATGCAGCAACAGATGTGGGCATCCCACTGAGAGTGCAGGTTTGAACAACGGATGCTTAGATAAGACATTGTTGGGGAGCAGAGAACATCCTGTCGTTGCTAGCACCCCAGGACATATACCCTGGAGGTAGTGTATTAACTTGGCCCTGGGAAACTCAAACTGGTATTTGCTGGTGTGCTCTATTAAATAATACTCATTAAGAGTTTCCAAATTCTAGAGGGATAAGGTAGGCAGAAAAACATGTGTTTTTGGTATTGCTTACAAAGATATAATTTACCAAACTGCTCAAAAGAAATATAAATGTCCTTATATCTGAAAAACAAAACATGTTTTTAAAATTAATACTATTTTGAACAAAGTCATAAAAACAACAATTATCCTCAGTTGATTCAAGACCCATGGGGGCAGAGTCTTCCCCAGGGCTTGCTTATACAGCCTACCATAATCGGTACTTGGACAACTACAGTGTATTCCATTTGGCAGAATTGTGTTCTTGATTTGCTTCTGTTGGTGCCTACTAAACATGTCTTGTTCTCTTTAGTTCAGTGTAGGCTAACAGTTTTGTGGGATGGGCTGTTGAAAACAAATCCAGTCAACTGATAGAATGGAGCCACCTGTATCTGTGAAATGACACTTCAATTGCATATGGGTTGAGGTCTTTCACCTTGTCCAAGAACATATCAATCACACTTGACCTTGGCTAGGGTATTCTGTGTAGGATGGCCTAGGGTGGTTGACTGCAGTGCAGGTGGAATTGAGGGGTCAGGCCTCTTATTACATTGAGAGACAGAATATTTCCACACCAAACATCACCCAATATACCATGGGAGGACACTTAAGGAACAATGCCAGAACACATCATCCTCACTGACTGGGAAAAATAGAATGTCATCTGAGAGGCAGGCTTGTTCCCTGTCCCTTAGGGGATACTCTGAGTCTGTAGGATATATGGTGACCTATAATTGGATAGGATGCTGCATTTGGGGATACCCCTACATCCCTGGCTAAGTGGTGACCAGTCTGCTGGCTGTCTCCGGCAACTGGATGCCTGCATAGCACAGGACCCATGCATGCTAGACCCACTGGTGGCTCTATCCCCTTGCTTTCTTCTCCCTACAGGGAACAAACATATGGACACAACATGAGATCCAGTCTTTAGCAGATCACACGGCTCAGGCCTTGAACCACACTGACCAAACAATCACCTTGCTGAATTAAGAACTTGCACAGATACAAAAGTGTTACAGAACTGAATGGTTCTAGATATGCTGATACAATGCAAGGAGGAATCTGTGCTCTCATTGGTCCGAGTGTTGTACCTACATACCTGACCCAGGACCCAATGTCAGGTTTGCGATGCAGGCCTTGGGATTGGAGATCAATACCATTTTTGCTCTCGGCACTGACCTCCTCACCTTCTGGTGAAACACTCTTGGCTCCTTTAAGGGGGTGTGGATCTCTTCCTGTTGCTATTACTCTGTGCCTGTAGCCTATACTGCATTTGTGGGATTTGGATGCAGTGTGTTAACACCCTAGTCACACAGGCCCACTACTGGAAGATGGCGCATAGACTGTGAGGTGGAAGGCTGATATTGGAGTGGAGTGTGGGATCAAGCAAGGATATAGCCCAATTCCTGCTCTCAGTCAGTTGAACAGTGTCCACTTTGCCAGTGGCCACAAGGAGCAGAGTAGCTCATATCTGATGTCTTTATAGGTATCAAGCTTCGCCAGACTCTTTGTCGTTGGCCTGCATACATGTTCCCAGCATGGCTCCCCCTTCCCACTCCTCTGCTGGATAAGGCCCTATCCCACCCTGGCTGAGTGTGGAAACCCACTGGACCTGCTGCTATTGGTCTTTTCCTTATGTAAGTAGTAAAGGCTATGTCCTTCCCTGGTCCCCTGAGTGTTTTTTTTTTTTTCAGACTATCAAAGAACGGCAAGGTGCTCCCGGGACTGGCGCCCCTACATCACAGCAGGACGCTAAGAAGCTAGGACAATTCCTTGGCAACTAGAATGGGGAAACTGATACAGATAGCTGAACAAACTGGCTGAACAATTTACAGCCAGATACAGAAGGTGACCTTCTTAGAGACAACATCTAGGCCTCCATTGTATTTCAACTCCAGGCCCAGAAAAGCAGCAAAAGCTGGAGGTGATACTAGGACCAGCTGCAATGACGAATGGCCTCCTGCCCTGACATTGACCAATCAGTAGAGACCACGACCCTGAAAGGGCACACCTGGAAAACTAATGATGATTCTGCTGAAACCCTCCCGTGAGAGCTCCCCTAAGATTCCTGCCTAGAAGAGGGAGATAGAAACCCTCAAACAAAGGACCCTGTCCATGCTCTCTCTCCCTGGAGCAGGCCTGAGCCTTTTCTTCCTCCCTCTTCTCCCCGCACAGGCATGCATCTCATAAATTCAAGGGTTCCCATGAGACTTGCAACCAGGTGAGCAATGGGAAGTGGTAGCTTGCCCCAGGCTAACCCCCTAAACCTGTCTCCAAGGTCCCCTTTCCTCTCACTTCCCAGTGAGCTAAAGCAGTGCCATCTCAGCTCAGTACTTTCCTATAACATTTTTATAGAACTAAAGCTGCCTTGCCTAGGTCTTTGCTATTGCTTCTTCTATGTTAAGCCCCTTCGTGTTTCACTGTCCCCAGCTTTAATAAATGTACCCTGTAAGTCACCTAGACTTACGTTGTGAAATGTTTCCTGTACCGTCAAGAACCCACACACTACTGCCTGTCTTTGGCAGACCCACTCAGGGCTAGGCCACCTGTCTGGTAACATAAGGAGCTTCGTCAAGAATATTTCAATAACAAAAAATGAAAGATCTGCCATTTTTTAACCCTCATCATAACTTAAAAAATAATCCATATGCAGAGTCCTGTGAGTAATTATAGCGTGTCTTTGAGGTTAACTAAGTGTTAGATGAACAAAGTAACCAAAAAGAAAAAAAAAATGCTTTCACAGGCTGCCAAGCCAGCGGGGCAACAGCGGGCATGTGTGGCTTTCTCCTTTGGAAAATATGTTGCAGACAGTGATGAAAATGTAAACCACATAAACCACTTGGTTTCTAAGAGAACAAGTTTTGAGAAATCATGTTTTGGAATAAAGCTCAATTTTCCATTTCACAACCAAACTCTTCAAAGGAAAATGTTGAATTATAAGAAATACTGAGGATAGCATGAATAAGGAAGTCTTAAAAAAAGAAAATGGAAACCCAGTTTAATCATGAAAGACTTGATTGCCCAACACAGAACTGGTATTATAGAGTCGTCTTCTCCATCTTTCCTACCTCACAACTCCTTTGCACAAAGCCCCAACAGTCAGGCACAGCCTTTCAGTGCAAAGCTCCCTGAAAATTTCATTCCTAGAGCTTAAGCTCCAGAACTCTGTTAGTGTAAAATTCTCATGTTAGAGAAAACATTAGGCTGCATACTAATATTAACTGGTTTTAAATCCTCCTTGAGCATAGGTTTTACTAGAAAATTAGGGTGACAGCCCTGGTTGGCATGGCTTAGTGGTTAGAGCATCAGCCCATTTACCAAGAAAGTTGTGGGTTTGATTCCTGGTCAAGGGCATTTGCCTGTGTTGTGGGTTTCTCTCCATCCCTGGGTAGGGCTTGTTTGGGAGAAAAGCAGTCAATGTGTCTTTCTACATTGATATTTCTCTCTCTCTCTCTCTCTCTCTCTCTCTCTCTCTCTCTCTCTCTCTCTCTCTCTCTCTCTCTTTCTCTCCTTTCTTCTTTTCACTCTCTCTGGAAAGCAATGGGAAAACATACCCTCCGGTGAGGATTAACAACAACAACAAGAAGAAAAATTAGTGTGGCAGCATTTGGAAACTTACATGAGCCAAAGAGAAAAATTATAGAACCCAGAATTTGTTCATGGTAATATTTTGCCCATTTTCTCATGTTGTGTGGGACTGATGCAGCCAGCAGACTCTACTCTATAGTAAAGATGAGGTGGAAATATGGCCAGAATTGGAATTCTCTGAATCTTAACTGAATAGCCTTGAGCATTTAAATGACTTAGCTTCTCTGAGTCTCAGTTTCCTGCCATATGAGGCTATACTCATACCTAAGAGCATTTTTAGGATGGGACCATGCTTAGTAAGTTATCAAGTGCCATTCATTAATAAGGATAAGCTTACACATAAGTTTATTATTTTCACTTTATAACTAGAATTTATTATTTTGAAAGGTCAAAATGAATGCAAAAACTGTAAATGGTTTAATATTTTATTGATTTTTTTACAGAGAGGAAGGGAGAGGGATAGAGGGTTAGAAACATTGATGAGAGAGAAACATCTATCAGCTGCTTCCTGTACACCTCCTATTGGGGATGTGCCCTCAACCAAGGTACATACCCTTGACTGGAATAGTAACTGGTACCTTTCAGTCCACAGGCTGATGCTCTATCTACTGAGCTAAACCAGTTAGGGCAGTTTTGAATGTATTATGTTACAACAATTAATTGTAAATATTTTTCTTCTTTTGTTATGTGAAATAGATAGTAAATATTTAAATCTGATTTAAAATAAGTGCCTACCCACTTTTATTTCATTTATTATTTTAAATCCTCACCCAAGGATATGTTTTTACTGATTTCAGAGCGAGAGGGAAGGAGAAGAAGAGAGAAAGAGAGAGGGAGGAGAAAGAGAGAGAAACATTGATGTGAGAGGGAAACATTGATGGGTTGCCTCTCATACATGCCCCATCCAACTAGGGAAAGAACCCAAGATCTGAATATGTGTCCTGATAAGGAATTGAATCTATGATCAGTAAGCGCATGGGACAATACTCTGAGAAACTGGGCCACTCTGATCAGAGCCCCAATTTTAATATGTAATAGAAATGTAGGGGAAAAATCCTAAGATTCCCCAGAAATGTGAAAATGTGGTACATGAAAGATAAAGTCATTACTTTAAAATTATTACAACTGAATGTACTTACAGTATTGTGTGTATCTGTCCATATTAACTAGATTGCCATCAAAGTTAGAAACAAACCCACCAGGTATACAGCATATCCATTTTATAGCATTTGTTCAGCCTTGTGTGAGCCTTTCTTCTTATAAAGGTGAAAAGAAAAGAAAAGAAAAGAAAAGAAAAAAGACTTGACCCTGAATGCAAAGCATCTGCTCAAATCATTAGAGGACACACACTAAGTGTTCACCTGTCCAGACTAGTAACACCCCCAATTCTTGTAGTGTATTCTCCTATAATAAGTAGAGGTGTGATTAGCAGGGTCAAAAGACAAATGGTGTTATGTTCTATGGCCAATATTGATGTAGGCTGAAGACAACTGATAAACAGGACTATGAGGACATGTGTATAAATGACACAGATGGAATCTGGTGTGTTTAGCAACAAACAGACTGAGAGCAAAGCCAATGACTGTGAAAGGTAGCACTTGGTTCTCCTTCATACCCATGTGTCTTCCCTTTACTCCTATCATGCTGTATCAAGAAAGTTCCAGTTTCTTAGGGTTGAAATTTTGTTTTGAACCACAATATTTTGCAAACTCAGAATTTGTCTGAATATTTTCAAATCCATCTCAAAGATTCCCAGGAAGTATTGTGTTGACTCACAAGTTTTCTCAAGGCCAAAAATAATTTCTAAGGTCAAGAAGGTTTGCAGTTTGGCATATCTGATTAATTTTCCAACATCTCTGTGGTTGCTTAAGGTCTGATTTAGTCAGTTCTTGGTTTTCCCTGGTTAGCATCCCAAGGCAATTGAAGGCAATGGTTATTATAATTACATTTTTCCATTAATAATTATTTTTTGTTTCCTATAACTTATTATAAGTAGACCATGTGGTGACATTTAAAATTTGGGTTGGGGAAAAGTGCATATTTGTAGCTGCCCTCTGCTTTTGTATAGATTTCTTTTATGAAAAAATTTTTAAAAAATCAGACATCACCAGGGTGAGTGTCCTGAAAACTCATAGAAATCAGTGTGTCTGGACTGGAAGGAATTTTATAGAATATCTGGTCCAACATTTTCAGATTAAATGGTGCTCAGACAAATTTTTCAACCAATAATTTGATGCTGTCTGGCAGTTAAAGGACATGGACTCAGATTTCCTGTTCTTGGTCCTATAATTTCTCTAAACTGCTCCTAGTTGAAGTGATGGGGGAGATTATAAATGATTCATCTATTGCTTTACATTGACTCTGAAATATTAACATGTTTATCTGTGTAGCAGGTTCTGTTGACCACTATATTTCTTCAGCAATCACAGTTCCCATGCATACAATGCTGTGCTGTGAGCTTCCTCCAGGAAGCATGTATGACTCTCAGCCCCCAGACTTAGAGGCAAGTGCTACACTGTCTCTCAGATGTCCCCAGGGGGATTGACCCCAGGTGCTTACTTCAGCAGTGACCTGCTCAATAAATGCGCACTCTCTCTTCTCTTTACTGTCTCATTTCCACACTCCCTGTGGTAAGCAGAATAATGGCCCCAAGGACATCCAGACTTAATCCCTGAAACTTCTGAACATGTTACCTTATACAGCAAAGGGAACTTTGCAGATGGTAATAAGGTATTGGAATTTCAGACAGGGAGATTGGCCTAGATTATTTAGTTGGACTCAATCTAATGGTATGGTTTTTTTGAAAGCTGAGAACCTTTTCCTGCTATAGTAGGATAGAAACATGATGGTAGAAGAAAGAATGAGAGAAATGTAACATTATTGTTTTTTATTTTTAACTAGAGGACCAGTGCACAAATTTGTGCATGGCTGGGGTCTGGCTGGCCTAGCCCCAATAAGAGCAGATCAGGGCTGAGCCTGTTGGGAGTAGGATATGGTGGAAGGTTGGCCAGCTAGCCCACTGGATCAGGGCCCAATCAGGGCTGGGCCAGCTAGCGGAAGGGGGCGTGGGCAATTGGCCGGCAGGCTCTGACCCCGAATGGGGTTGAGGCCCAAGTGGAGGAGGGGCTGGCCATGGAGAGGGACTGTGGGTGGTGGGCCAACCGGCCCCACCCCTGAATGGGGTGGGTGAGGTGCTGATTGGGAGCCAGCAGCCTGAGGGAGGGACCATGGGTGGTTGGCCAGCTGGCCCTGCCCCTGATCAGGGTGGGGGTCTGATCTGGAGTGGGGCTGTGCAGGGGGAGGGGCTGCAGGCCTATCATGGTGGGGTGGGCTGATGGGGTTGTGGTTGGTGGGGTTGGGGGGAAGGGAGAGGGCATTTGGCCTGCAAGCCTGGCTCTTGATCAGGGTGGGAGAGTCTGATCAGGGGCAGGTTGGCCTCTGGCCCCACCCCTTGATCAGACAGTTTGTTGGACACAGTGGGTGTCATAGTGACTAGTTGTTAGGTTGTTATGACTGTTACAGTAGCTGCCTTTTTATATATATATATATATAGATTCATTTTATTGGGTTGACATTGGTTAATAATATAAATTTCAGGTGTATAATAATTATGCTCACCACCTGAACTCTATTTTCCTTTCATTACCATATATTTGCCCTCTTTTACTCACTTTGCCCTCTTCCCTCACCCCATTCCATATGGTAAGATAATTTTTTAAATGTTTTATTTTTATTGTTGAGAGTATTACAGATGTTACCCTTATCCCCTTTGCCCACATCCACCTGGCTCCTTCCCCACCCCAGACTGTCACCTCACTATTCTCTTTGACCTAGACATCTATGTATATATGTCCTTTGATTAATCTCTTCCTGGCCCTTCCACCCCAAGCCCTCTGAGATCTGTCAGTCTGTTCCTTGCTTCCATGTCTCTGGTCCTATTTTGTTCATCAGTTTATTTTGTTCATTAGATTCCATATGAGTGAGATCATGTGATATTCATCTTTCTCTGACTAGCTTATTTTGCTTAGCATAATAGTCTCCAGATCCATCAATGCTATTTCAAAGGATAGGAGATCCTTATTTTGTACAGCTATGTGGTATTCCATTGTGTAGATGAGCACCAATTTTATACCCACTCATCTATGGATGGGCACTTGGACTGTTTCCAGGTCTTAGTTATTGTAAATAACAGTGCTATGAACATAGAGGTGCATATATTCTTTCTGATTGGTGTTTCAGGATACTTAGGTTAGATTCCCAGAAGTGGGATCACTGGGTCAAAAGGCAGCTCCATTCTCCTTCTCCTCCTCCTCCTCTTCCTCCTCTTCCTCCTCTTCCTCCTCCTCCTCCTCCTCCTCCTCCTCCTCCTCCTCCTCCTCCTCCCCCCTCGTCCTCCCCCTCCCCTCCCCTCCCCCTCCTCCCCCTCCCCCTCCTTCTCCTCCCCTCCTCCTCCTTTTCCTCTCCCTCCTCCTCCCCCTCCCCCTTCCCCTCCCCCTCCTCCTCCTCTTCCTCCTCCTTCTCCTTCTCCTTCCCCTTCTCCTTCTTCTTCTTCTCCTTCTCCTTCTCCTTCTTCCCCTTCCCCTTCCCCTTCCCCTTCCCCTTCCCCTTCCCCTCCTCCTCCTCCTCCTCCTCCTCCTCCTCCTCCTCCTCCTCCTCCTTCTCCTCCTTCTTCCTCTTCCTCCTCCTCCTCCTCCTCCTCCTCCTCTTCCTCCTCCTCCTCCTCCTCCTCCTCCTCCTCCTCCTCCTCCTCCTCCTCCTCCTCCTCCTCTTCTTCTTCTTCTTCTTCTTCTTCTTCTTCTTCTTCTTCTTCTTCTTCTTCTTCTTCTTCCTCTTCTTCCTCTTCAAGAAACTCCGTAATGTTTTCCATAGGGGCTGCCCCAGTCTGCATTCCCACAAAGAGTTCATCAGCACTTGTTTGTTGATTTATTAATGGTAGTCCTTCTGGCAGGTGTAAGGTAGTTTTAGATTGCATCTCTCTGATGATCAGTGACATTGAACATTTTTCATATGTCTATTGGCCATTTGTATGTTCTCTTTGCAGAAGTGTCTATTCAGGTCCTTTGACCACTTTTTTAAATAGGATTTTTTTCTTCCTCTTGTTGAGTTGTATATATACATGTACCCTGTTCACCATTTTGAACTCTAAGTGTGACTAAGCAGAATGATATGGTTAATACTGTGACTCTACAAGTAGTCTGAGTTCTAGTCTAGCTCTGTCACATCCTGGCTATGCAACCTTGAACCCTTTGAGCTCCTTTTCCTTATCTCTAAAATTAGAATAAAATAGTTCTGTGTATCTGAGAGAATGGCCTGTATTATAAATTATGTCAGGATTTGGATTGCACTTATGGCACCATGCTGACCACATGATGGCAATGTCTTGAATCTCTTCTCAGATGTTAATTAAAATGGGACTGGTAAGAGCTCCCTACCAAAGGTGTGTGAAGATTCAATTACTTAAATAGGATATCCATAGGCTCTCCATACATGATATTTTCTCCTTTTCAAGCCTGTTAGAAATTAATGCCCTAGACATGAGGAACTTAGGTAGTTTTCTACAGCATCACCAATGGTTCATGATCTTCTCAATGGCTTAGAGAATGTCTGCATAGTGATTCAGTTGTTGTATGAGCCTAATAACTTCGGTTTTTTATAAAGAAGAAAAAACATTTCTGATTCTAACAGTGATATAGAAATACAAGAGGATGAACATTTTTTCTATTTCAAATTAATGTCTGATTATTCATATATATCAAGACTATGCACATTTATTCATTACTTGAAGTAGAAATGTCATTTTTAACATTTTAATTAGCATATATTTGTTATTAGTGTTAAAATTAATTATAGACCTTCCTTTCTATAGCATATATTTATGTTTTTGAGTAATTTGAAGAAAACATTTTAAATATGAAAAAACATTAAAGTGTTTATTTACCAATCAATCTTCCCCACATATTCATTAAAATTCATTATAAACTGAAGATATTTTAAACTATCCTGATGCAATAAAATATATCTACAGTAGCTTCTAACACTTGTGATGTAGGGCAGGAAGGTATTTCAAATTTCTAGTTGATTGTCCAAAATAAATAGGTCAGCGATTCTGGGAGTATTTCTCATCTCATGGATGCGTTACAGCTGAAGGGACACACCAGCAGTGATATTATGACATATTAACAATTTTGTGTATTTAGAAAAGTACCCACAGTGTGGAAAGAAAAGTCAGAATGACAAAGGCATATTTGATGTTGGTGTTCATTTGAATTATTTTCTTCTTTCATGTCTCTAGCTGGTAGTATCTTTGGTTGGGTTTCCCAGAATTCAACCTTAAGTTGAGGATGCCAACATAGTTAATTTATTAAGAATGTGTTCCCAGGGTAGACTAAGGAAGTTGTGAGGCAGGACAGGGGTTGGCAGGGTGCAATTTCAGCCCCACCCTCAATGTTCTTCCAGAGAGGATTTCCTTAAATTACACTCCCAAGACAGCCCAGCTCTGGAGGACTTCACATTTCTTCCTCAGTCAGTCACTGGGACTGTGAGTGCCCAGGAACTTGCAGATACAAAGAGAACAGATCTGCTGGTTTAAAGACAGTTTTCCTCAGAAGGTCACAGATGTAAGCTGTTCGCATCAAAGCACATAGCAGCTGGAGAAGGGTACGTAGAACTGCTATCAGGAAACAGGGAATCTGGACCAAGGACAGTGTCTATACCTGAGTAAGATTATTACTAGTAAAATTCAAATTTGAGTTCTAAGGCAAACTAAACAAATCATCTTGTTGGGAAAGAAAACTAGAGATGTTTTTGGTGATACATATGCAACATAACTTTTTGGGGAGATCTATATAGATTCATTTTGAAAATTTTCTCCTATTCATATTTTAAAATTCAAAGTCCAGTAGCTTCTGAAACAATGACAATTTTTAAGAATTCTTAGAATCAACATGGTTTGGACTTACTTTTTCCAAAATGTTTTACTGGTTAACAGACCTGCCATTTCTGTTTATTGAGGTAGATTTTAATTCCTACAATGAATATTTATGAAAAACTTAACTAGGTGTCATATATTCTGTGGGGCACTCTTAAAAAATATAAGCACTGTACTGTTTTAGCACAATGTAACTTCTAAAATAATCAAATCTGGAGAACCAAAGCCATTGTGATATGCTCTATTGTGGGCCAGCAGAGATTAGAGAGGGAGTAGCAAAGAGGGAGTAAGGACTTTCACAGTCTGCTCGATGCCAAGTTGTAATTTTGAGTGATGACTATGTAATTATGTCTCATATGTACAAATCACATCAACCTGCTAATGGGCATTAACTGTCATCCATGTAGGATACTGCTTTTCAAATTGATGCATGGATAGCTCACTAAAACTCTCCAATTTTTAGCCCCCCAACTCAGAGATTTTGCTGTCAGGAGGTCTCAGGTGCAAACTGAGAATTTGTATTGCTAAACAAGTTCCTAGGGGTTATAGATACTGTTGGTCTTTACACCACATTTTAAGTAGAAGCTTATGCATATATTTGCAAGTTTTTGGATTTTTTTAAAAATAAAAAACTTCAGTAGGAATGGCACATCAAAATCATTTTCTAGAGTTGGCAAATTAATAGATTAGTTTTGTTTTTCCTTCTTTACCCTTAGGTCAGTAGTTTGATATGAATATTTTGATGAGGCAAAGAAGGAAATTAATTGCTTCCTTATCCTATCCTATCTAATAAGAGTAATATGCAAATTGACCATTCCTCCAACCAAGTCATGCCCACAAGCCATGCCCACCAACCAATCAGGAGCAAATAAACCCCAACCAAGATGGCTGTGGCAACTGAGAGCAGGAGGGACATCCCCTACCTCCTGGGCATGAATTTCGTGCACTGGGCCTCTAGTATTTATTATAAAGAGGTCAGCACATGTATGCTGTATCAAGTACTAAGAGATCTTAGAAGCGATACTTAAATTGCCTCTGATCACTTTTGGTCAATTAACACAATAATGCATCCATTTTTTGTTTCTTTGCTTTCAACAATGTAAGCTTCTTTACTTAATGTAAAGTATAAAACCCAAGATTTTGTAATCTTTTTCAAAAAGCTATTAGATCCATTGGGAATAGTCAAAATGTGTTCTTAAGTAATGTTGCTTTATTTATTAAGATCTGCATCCTAAATTGTATAAGAAACCTTTAACATTTTCTATTTCCTTCCCCACTGCATCCTTATTTCTGACCAACACTATCAAGAAAGAGGGCCTCAGATCCTGGTTAAGGACAACCTGGGTCACAATGGGGCCACTATAGCATAAGAATAGATTTTCTAGAGTAGGAATAGTAAGATTGCAAGTAGAACCAGACTAGGGAAAATGCACTACTGTGTTTCTCACACCAGAGAGGTGGATCCCATATGCTCCTAGTTCAGCAAAACATAGTCTAATAACAATTGCATTGCCTTTTAAACGATATAACTTAATTACTTTGTGTCAATAAATTTTGCACATATAAGCAGAAATGTATGAACTGAAATAGAGTGGAAATAGCTAGAAAATTTAGCAAGATAATTAAGAATATGTTTACATGAAGTTATTTTTGATTACAGATGACATAAAAATAAAAGTAAGGGAACAGCTTTTATGGAAAACTTCCAGTCATATATTAGTAAGTCTACAGACTTCCAAAAACCCCATTTGAAAGTCATGCTTGATGGATCTTCTGGACCAGGTTCCTCACTCTTTGGATAGATTCTCTATGTCCTCCTTCATGAGACTATTGTAGGGAGAAGGCTGCTCTTTCTCTCTTCTAAAGCAGGTGGGTCTAATCCTGGCTCTCTTCTTCACCTTCAGAAGATCATTTTGTGATGGGCTTAGAGGAAATGGCAGCTGACAAACAGGCCAGCTCTATTCTAGTTTGTAGCTGAATATTTTTCTTTGAGTTAATCTTTTAAAAAAAGAAATATTTTTATTGATTTCAGAGAGGAAGGGAGAGGGAAATAGAAACATCAATGATGAGAGAGAATCATTGATCAACAGCCTTCTGCATGCTTCCTATTGGGAATCAAGCCTGCAACTGGGACATGTGCCCAGACTGGGAAATCTAACTCTGAGGTCTTGGTTCATGACTCTGAGGTCAATGCTCAACCACTGAGCCACACTGGCTGGTTGAGTTCATCTTTTCCTGCCTTTTATTGATCACCCTTCAAGGATAACAATCAGACTACAAGCAAAGGGGCAAAGTCTAAGTAGAATGCTACAACTACTTTTACTTTTTTAACCCACTTATTGAAGTTAACATATAAAAAGCTGTACAACTTATTGAGTTTGGGATAAGCATATACCTGTGAAACTACCAGACATACACATAATCTCCCAGAGATCTATCCCCTTGGAATTTTTTAAGTATACAATACACTATTGTTAACCACAGACATCATGCCGTAGATCTCCAGAACTGATTTATCTTGCATAAGACTGTACTCTTTGACCATCACCTCCCCAGTATCTCTTTCCTGGTTTTCAAAACATGAAAATGTCACTTTCTGCCTATGTTTTCTCAGCTTATTTCTAAATATAAAATTAGGTTTATAGCTTTTGTTTCTTGAGTAATTTTTACTATCAGAAGGTGGCTTTCAGTTAGTTTTCTAGTAAAACTTATTTTAAAGCTGTTACAGTTTCTTTGGAGATTTGTTTTGCTTTGTTATAGGAATTGAAACTGAAGAATCTAGAGAAGCCATGATCAATGGAGTCACTCTTTGAATGTAAAAATGAATATTCATGCCATTTTAAACAGTAAGTCTATATCTTTTCGCAGAGATGGGATAGGTAACCAGAAAATTTAAAGGAATATTACAGTGGAGTATTTGAGGCATACAGTTAATGATTGTGTTGTCTCCAAAGTGTTTGCAAAACTATGCACAGATGTGTTCACAGAAAACATACTTTAATTTATGCACTTTGCATAGAAGGTAAAATTATGTATGACCTAGATGCAGGAAAGGCTGGTTTTAAATTGCACTTGTGAGCAGAGTTGGCAGGTCCAGTTAGTCTGCTGTAGGTTGTTGGAAAAATGGGTGATTGCTTTCAAAATGTTTATGGATGAAAAATGCAGAATATTATTCTAAGCTTTGCAAAAAGTTGTAGACCCAATTGGAACATTTTGCACTAAAATAATATGAGAAGGAAATTTGCCTTCTTCTTTAGCCAGTTAGGCAGTAGGAATATCACCCTGCCTATTCCAGAATTACGTAATTGATTACTACTTTAGGAATGAAGTTTTTTTTAAAATTAATGCAGTAATTTATTTACTTTCTAGAGTTTAAGCAAAAGTAAATAAAAAATAGGACCCTAAGCCCCAGAGCTCCTCAGATTTATCAGAATTGTCTGATTGTGGATGTTCTTTTTTAAAATTAATTAATTAATTTTTAATTTAATAAATCTTTATTGTTCAGATTATTACAATTGTTCTTTTTTCCCCCCATAGCTGCCCTCCACCCAGTTTCCACCCCACCCTCTGCCCTTACCTCCCCCCCACCCCACTGTCCTCATCCATAGGTGTACGACTTTTGTCCAGTCTCTTCCCGCACCTCCCACACCCCTTCCCCACTGAGAATTGTGAGTCCACTCCTTTTCTATGCCCCGGATTCTACCATATTCACCAGTTTATTCTGATTATCAGATTTTTAATTCACTTGATTTTTAGATTCACTTGTTGATGGACATGTATTTGTTGTTCATAATTTTCATCTTTACCTTTTTCTTCTTCTTCCTCTTCCTAAAGAACACCTTTCAGTATTTCATATAATACTGGTTTGGTGGTGATGAACTCCTTTAGCTTTTTCTTATCTGTGAAGCTCTTTATCTGACCTTCAATTCTGAATGATAGCTTTGCTGGGTAGAGTAATCTTGGTTGTAGGTTCTTGTTATTTATCACTTTGAATATTTCTTGCCACTCCTGTGTGGCCTGCGTAGTTTCTGTTGAGAAATCAGCTGACAAGCATATGGGTGCTCTCTTGTAGGTAACTGTTTTTTTCTTGCTGCTTTTAATATTCCCTCTTTGTCTTTTGCTCTTGGCATTTTAATTATGATGTGTCTTGGTGTGGTCCTCTTTAGATTCCTTTTGTTTGGAGTTCTGTGCGCTTCCTGGACTTGTAAGTCTATTTCTTTCACCAGGAGGGGGAAGTTTTTGGTCATTATTTCTTCAAATAGGTTTTCAATATCTTGCTCTCTCTCTTTCTCTGGCACTCCCATAATTCGGATGTTGATATGCTTGAGGTTGTCCCAGAGGCTTTTTACACTATCTTCAATTTTTTGGATTTCTTTTTCTTTTTGCTTTTCTGGCTGAGTGTTTTTTACTTTTTTGTATTTCAAATCTTTGACTTGATTTTTGTGGTCCTCTAGTCTACTGTTAGGTCTCTGTAATATTTTTTATTTCAGTCAGTGTCTGCTTAATTTCTAGTTGGTTCTTTTTTTATATCCTTGAGGGTCTTGCTAAATTTATCACTCTTCTAGGAATTTCTTGAAAAACCTTATAACTATGGATTTGAATTCTATATCCATTCATTTGTTTTCCTCCATTTCTTTCATTTGTGATCTGTTTCCTTGTCTCTGCATTTTCGTTGCTTCAATGAGTTGGTCGAGTAGCTTTGTGTGGTAGGTGTCCTCTAGGGCACAGTGGCTCAGCCTCCCCAATTACCTGAAGTGGAAACTTTTGTTGCATTCCTTTATGGGCTGCACAGTCTTATTGTAGTTAAACCTAGATTGTTGTTGTTATCACTGGGAGGGGTTGACCTCCAGGCCAACTGGCTGTGAGGATTAGCTGTGTCTACACTGGGAAAGCTTCTGTGCTCAGCTTAGATGGGGTGGAGTCTCAGGGCTGAGCAGACAACCTTGGTTTCCTGTCAGCCCTGCCTTAAGAGTCCCTGGGTCTCAGTGTCAAGAAGCAATGGCTGCACGCACCTCTGAGAGAAAGCTGCCTTCGAGTTTTGCCGGCTGCCAGACAGTCCAGTTTCTCCCCTAGTGAGTCTTGATTCCCAAAGACTCACCCAGAACTGGAGTACAGTGCAATTGGGAGGTTTTGTTTCCCCCTAAATGAGAGAGCCAGCCACATGCTCAGCTGTGCGCCCTCTCTGTGAGCTTGCATGCCTCTGCAACTCCCCTGAGTTTCAGTGTGCTTCCTCCTGACAGTCCAGTTTGCTTCCTCCTGACAGTCCAGTTTCATCCTGTATGAGTCTGGGTTCCCCGAGTCTTGCCTGGACCTGGAGTTCAGTGCAGTGGGGAGCCTTTGTCTCCCTTCCCATTTGAGAAAACCAGCCATGTATTCAGCCACCCACCCTTTCCATGGGCAGGCACACCTCTCCACACCTCTTCTCTCTGCAACTCTTCTGAGTCTCAGTGTTCTTTTCTCTTTCCTCTAGTTGTAGAATTTCCACTCAGCAAGCCTTCCTGAGGTTCTGAATGATGTCCATTTTGTCTTTTAATTGTAGTTTTGAAATTGTTGTGCGAGGCAGCAGTATAGGTGTTTACCTATGCTGCCATCTTGGTTCCTCCTGATTGTGGATGTTCTTAATGCAGTTTGTCAGAATTGCACACACCATTCATCTCAGAAGTAGTCAAAGAACAAAATTGCTGTCACAGGAGAAAAGCTTGAATCACACCTCCCAAATTCTCCAAAAAACAAGCCCTAGTACATTTTGAGAAATAGAAAGAAGAATCAGGCACAGCCTCCAACACTCCTACTTTATGTTCTAAAATGATGAAATGAATGAGGAAGAAGGGGCTTCTGACACATTTCTCAGAATGGGCACTGACCTGTCATTATATGTTGAAGTCACAACCAACCCAAGGACTATATCTTTGAGGTAATACAGAACTTCTCTTTCAGGTAGACTTAAAGAAATGAAGTGAGCTTGTCAGTGTGATTTTTTAAACAGACACACTCTGGTTTAAACCTCATCAGAAGATAGATAGGTTCCCATGACCCATCATAATTCAAAAAGGAATATTCATTGGTTATAAGAGCCAATGGGATGGAATAAACGATAAAAGATCTCCAGAGGACATAAACTGACTGGCCTGCTCTTCAAAACTCTTCCTCGGAGTGATCTGGAGACTCCTTCAAGGCTGAGCATCTGGTGCAGCCTCTGATTTTTCTAACTCTGAAGGCCTCTCTTATCTCCGCACCACCAAACAGCTCTCTCAGAGCTAGGCTAGTAATAGTTTCTGAAAAACCAGAAAGCCAGCCAGATACTGGGTCACCCAAGCTTATATACTTAAGATTCATTAGCCCGCTGCTCCATGATGGTGATGTGCTCTGAGCACAGTCCTTCTTTCCAGCCAGATTGGGACTTCGCTGCACTTCCCCAGCTATGTGACTGAATCCGTCTGTGGCCATATCACTGTGCTCTGTGCCAATTAGGAGTCAGCACAAGGTCTTCCTTGTGGCTGTTCTTGCTGCCACCTGTGCATCTCTGTCAGTGAGATAGGTCCATGAAACTCTATCACTTGGAAAAGAACTCAAAATAATGTAGGAATGAGCTTGTGAGACTCCGATGACTCTTCCAAGACATCCATGCTCTGGCATCTTGAACAGGAAATTGGGTTTGTTTCTATGCCTGCTGCCCATGGGACAGGGGAAAAAGGCTGGGAGCTTCTTGCTCACATGACCAGCTGGCTCTAAGCATTTTGATGTTTTTTGTCTGTTTTATTTTTACATAAAAATTCTGGAGACTCTGTGACAGACAACCAGAATCTTCACCTGTTCTTGTGGCCATGTGGCGCTTGTCAATGGGGAAGTTATACTCTGTGTTGAGCTACAGAAGCAGAAGTTGAATCAAGGATTTGAGTACAAGTCATTTATTTGGGCGATGACCCCAAGAGACATGGTCCTTAACACCACTAGGGAACCCTGGAGGCCAATGTAGATCATGTGATTCAGTTGCCCTACCAGAGGACAAGTGATAAGGCATTTCTGCATCACCTCCTCTGAGTCATTGGTGAAGGGTTGCTGGGCAGGGGGAGGTTAAACCTCTGACCCTTCTAGGCTACTGGTGGGCAAACTGGTCTCTGGCAGCCAGATGAAGCACTTTGGTGTGGATAAGCAGATGCTGGCAGTGGGATGTCAGGCTGGTGTGCACTGATGGGATATGGAGGACAAGTTTGGGAGGGGTCCTGACAGCCTTTGTAGGTCATCTGTGCTGTCACTTCCTCCCCATCCTCACTGATTGCAGTCTCTAGAGAGCACTGGGTAGCACTGGCCTCCCTTCAGGTACCCTCAGACCTGGTGGCCTGGGAAGATTAGGTATTGAAAAATGGGTCTACCCCTACCTTCATGCATAGACAGTTCTGTTAGGAGTTTGCTGTGTGAACCAGCTCATAAAACCCAGAAGTTGTTATTATAGGTCAAATTGCTCCTGTAATACTCCATGGGGGCATATCCTACAACCAAACTCATATCCCTGATATCCCAAGTCTGCTCTGTTCTCTTCTCATCACAGCTTCCTAAATTTTGGAGCTTCCTTTATGTTCCTGGAAACATCTGAGACAGACCCCACTAACTATCCTGGGTTTCTCTGTTCATCAGCCTACATGTGCCGCTTGGGGTCTGAGCTTTGTTCAGCAGAGTCTTGACATGAAGAGCTCATGCTCATTAATGCAAAAGTACTTATTGTAGGGAGCTGAGTCTGTACTTGCAAAAGGTTCAGAGTTTTGCATGGTTTTCAGACTCAGCTCCTTTGTGCAAGGGAACTCTGGCAGAATTCTCACACAAAGATGGCTCCCAATGTTTTAGCATGAGGGCATGGTCTCCTGGAAGTGAGGAGAATCATGCTCCCTTTCTCCAGCCTCTGTAGCCTCCAAAGGATTGTTGTTGTTTTAAAATTAATCAGTCAGCCGAAACCGGTTTGGCTCAGTGGATAGAGCATTGGCCTACGGACTGAAAGGTCCCAGGTTTGATTCCGGTCAAGGGCATGTACCTTGGCTGCGGCCACATCCCCAATAGGGGATGTGCAGGAGGCAGCTGATCGATGTTTCTCTCTTATCGATGTTACCGACTTTCTGTCCCTCTCCCTTCCTCTCTGTAAAAAATCAATAAAATATACTTAATAAGATAAAATAAAATTAAATTGATCAGCCATCTCAGGAACAAATGTTAATTAGGCAACCACCATTTGCCAAGCAAAGAGGCAGATGCTGAAGGAATTGCCCAGATGTTGGAAAGGGTTCTTGCCTTTGGCAAATTTATCATCTAGATGAAGAGACCAAATTTATAATAGGTGACTCTAGGTGTCTGTAATATTAGTGTGACTTAATTTTTAGAACAAACACGCCAAAATTTCACATTGACTAAGTTTCCCTCATGTGTCCCTTTATTAAAGCATTATCATTTCCAGTTATGTGGAGTTTATTATGATAGTTATGCAGAACTGCAATATGTTTGTGAAAATTATGTGGGATAGCAGAAATATGAAAATGAGATGATTTTTCTCAGCTGCCATATAACCGGAGATTGTTCTTCATGATCACTGTACAGTGATATATAATATTTTTATTGAATATGCTACAGGATGAAAATGCAGTTAAAGAAAATGATGACACTGCTGAATCAGCAGCAGAGTACATAGTAGGCACATTTATTTCATCATTACTGGATGCTGCAATTTGAGCTTGCAGAAAACAGGGGATTTTAAACTCCAAAAAGTATATATTTATGATGATTATTTCTTTACAGGAAGGAGAACTGATTTCTAGAGATATAAAGTACTCAGCATCTACTCTGAGCCAAATGATGTGCATGTATTTTAGCCTCTCACAGCCCTATTAGGTAATGTTGTTTTTCCTCACGTACCAGATGAGGAAACTGTCGCTCAGAGAGCTTAGGTAACTTGCACACCATCATCTAGAAGTGAAAGCAGGTTTGCATATTGGTCTGTGGGATGCAATAGTCAGCATAACACACAGCCTTGCCTGGTGAGAAGTCTTTCACAGCAGGAGCTGCAAGAAACAGAGGCCTTGTCTCTTTCTGTAGGTGTGAAAGACAGCAAACTCCCAAAAGCCCAGTCAGGATTTTGTTCTCAGAAAAACAACATGGACACTTGCCAAGTAGTGAGCTGGGCCCCAGCCAGGGCTTCCATGTTTGAGCTGGCACTGCCCAGATAAGGCAGAGGCTGAAGGTACCAACCAAATCTGTGCTATCAATGTAAATTCAAAAGTCCAAATCTGATTCTTGGTGTGAGAGAGAGAAAGAGCAAGGGAGAAGGTGAGAGATAGCCAAATAAAGGAAGCGGCACAGTGTGAATTCCACTTCTTAGAAAGAATCTTAAGAAGTTCTTTCCTTTGTCTGCATTGTCATCAACTCTCTGCCTGCTGTGCTTGCTTTCTCTCCACTACCCCCTCCCCTCAAAATACCTCGAAACTTCTTTCTGCTCTTTTGTTCAGTTTAGCAGGAAAGATCTTTGGAGAAGAAGGAATGGGCGCCTTTAGCAAGCTCAGATATCAAATAATTTTTTGCCTCCCTGTAATTGAAATCACAGGATCAGGATTTGCTTTCCTTTGGCCAGCTCCTCTCTTGTTCTCCAGGATCACAGATGGAGGGGGGCAAGGGTGCGATGGACTCCCCACAGCTTGTCATCTGACAGACAGACACACCAGTCAGGAAGGGGTCTGACTCAGAGATGAATTCTTTTATCCTCAAAGGGGCTTTCTGCAAAAGAAACCATTAGTGTTTTGCTATTGAGTTTCTACTCCCCATGGTGTCTAAGAAACCATTCATTTAATTTCGTGACATTTTGAGTGGACTTGGAGAGCTAAGCCCATTTGAAAAGGCCTGTTCCTGTGTCGGGAGGACAGAGAGAATGCAAATAGAATTCAAATGGTCAAGCCATCAGCACACCCTAGCGTGGGCCTGGTTGGCCCCGGGGCACTTTTGCATCTCCCTTCAGCCTTTAAGACACATCAGGTTATGTTCCTAATAGTTGGTGATGAACCCAGGTTCTTCCCATCTCATAGCCAGAAACTGACCCCAGAACATGAGAAAACTGACTATAAGTTAGCAACTGAGAACTTAAGAAATATCATGTATTAAAAGAGTGAAGCTGAGCACATTCTTCCTAATCCTTGTCTGGTAGATGTAGGTGAGAGGGGTCTCAAGGTGGAGAGCAAGTGCTTCAGGTTCTGAAAAACCAGAATGGGAGGGTCAGCTCGGTCACACGCTGACTAGAACACCCGGATAAGGTCAAAGTCATACTATTAAAAAAACGTAGAAGTCATTTGCCCTGTGGGGTTGTTCCGAGACCAGTTCTAAGATAATTCATGTAAAATATTTAGCATAGTACCAGTACGTAGTGTGAAATCACAGTAAACATTAGATATCACTAATAGCGTTTTCAATATTGTTTCTATTATAGCAGTTAGACAAACATGAGCAGAGCAAGGACAATGGGCCAGGTACAGAAACTCACCAGAGCAAAAAGCCTCAGATGCTCAGCAAGGAGCAAAACTGAGAAAGCAAGAATCTCATTCCCAGGGTAACCTATCCTGCCATAGCACGTCACTGGCCATGTGTTCTATTAGATAACATCCAGGACTCAGTTATATTTCAGCTCCAGGTCCAGAAAAAGCAGTAAAACAAGACAAGTGATGTAGAAACCCCTTTTACATTCTGTGTGGTTCAGGGTTCCAGTTCAGGGTTCGGGTTCTGGAGAAGGATGCACGCAAATGAATAAAAGGACTCAGAAAAATATTAATTTGGGGAAATGGGGGGCCAGGCAGCAGCCCATCTCTAGTGGAAGGACTGCCTCTTGCTTTGACCTTGCCATTCTTTTTATTTAGGTTTTGGGAATAAACTCATTGCCCTTAGGCAGGAAATAAGCAGATTATCTTATTAGTAAGGATTTATACTATTATCTGGTGGGGAACTTGCCCTTGCCACCCTTGTCTCAATTAGATAGGGAATGGTTGGCTCTGACCTTTCAGAGCTTCAAGGTTGACTAAGCCTTTCGGGTTCCTTGTCCACACCTTTCTATTAGTGAGGCAATGGCTGGTTCCCTGCAAAGTAATGCCATGACTGCCTCAGGACCAGCTGCATTGACTAAGGACCCCATACCCAAGCCCCGACCAATCAATGAAGACCACAACCCTGAAAGAGCACACCTGGAAAACTGATGAATAGTCTCTTGAGACCATCCCCTGAGACCTCCCTAACATTTCTACCTGCAAGCAAGACATAAATATCCTAGGATGAAGGACCCATTGTGTACTCTCCCCAGGGGAACATACCCACACCACTCCCTTCCCTCCTTCTTCCCTCTAAGGGAGCTCATGAGACTTGTAACCAGGGGAGCAATGGGCAGCGGCAGCTCATCCCAGGATAACCCCATGAACCTTTGCCAATGACCCTTTTCTCTGACTTCTCAGTGAGACAAAGCTGCTCAGCTTAGGCTCCCCTGTAGCTTCTTCTTTGTTTCACTGTCCTAAATAAATTTTTGCTTAGGCCAATAAATTATTAGCTACTTTGCTACATTTTGTCTCTTGATTGAAGTCTTTCCTTCAAGAAGACAAGAACTGAAGTCTCATCATCTTGCTAGTAACATTTTTACTTTTATGCTAGTTAATCATGGTGATTTGTCACATGTCCCTTCTTTTTGTTGTGGTTAATCCTCACCTAAGGACATTTTTTCATTGATTTTTAGAGAAAGTGGAAGGCAAAAGGAGAGACAGAGAGAAACATTGATGTAAGAGAGATATTGATTGGTTGCCTCCTGCACATTCTCTGGTCAGGGGATCAAGCCAGCAACCTCAGAACATGCCCTTGTCTGGAATCAAACCCTGGATCCTTGAATCCGTTGGCCTACACTCTATCTGTTGAGCCAAACCGGCTAGGGCACATGTCCCTTCTTTTACTAGTCCAACATGGCTCACCAAAAACACAATGCAAACCACATATGTAATTTTAAGTTCTCTAGTAGTTACATTAAAAAGAAATGGGTAAATTTAATTTTAATCATATATTTAAACTTCCCAAGAAAAATAATATTATCATTTCAAATGTAATCAGTATAAAAATTATTAATGAGATATTCTACATTCTTTTTTCACCCCAAGTCTCCAGAATCGGTGTGTTCTTACACAGACAGATCCGCTTAACTTGGATAAGCCCCATTTTACATCCTCAACAGCCACATGGAGCTAATGGTCATCCTATTGGATGGTGCTGATCTAGGCTCTGCAATATATAGAACAGGACTAAATACCCCTTGACAATGGGGGGAAATGCTTAAAACCACAAAGGCAATTCCTTCATGATTTTTTTCTTTTTAAATTTGTTTTGGTTTTCTTTTTGAGTTAATGTTGATTCTTATTTTTCTAGTCTATTCCATTGAGATTTTAAAATTAGGTACTAAATAGTTAACATATTATTCTTTTATGATACAAAATACTTTCATGCCTTTGGAGATATATATATATATATATATATATATATATATATTCTATTTCTAATTTCCTTAGACTAAGAGTTGTTATGCTGTTAACTCTAGGAAGATATACAGTTACTGAAGAGAATATACACAAATATACAAGTTTTTTTTTTGGGTAATTGTAATGAATTTTCATTTTAACACAGACTTGGAAGTGTCTTTTATGTTTAGAGTCAGGAGGTCAAAAGTGACCTTGGCTAGAGCAGATATGAAAGCCAAGCTGTGGACCAAGGGAAAAGGGGAACCAAGAGTGTAGAAACATAGACTATTGTAAACAGAAGCTCAGATGAGAAGAAATGTATGGGCAGCTGAAGTGGGGAGAGTTAAGACTTAACATGGAGACATATGTAATACTTTCAACACTAAAGATAAATTTAAAGAAAAGAAAAAGTTATCAGCTGTTAAGTGGTTGGCCTGGCACCAATCCTGACTCTTGTCCACCCTTACACTCTCAGAAAGAAACCTTCTTACCCCTGGACCCAGAAGATATCCCCTGATACAAGCATGTGTGGCAGGCTTGTGCTTTTCTTTTGTAATTCTTTTAGTATCTGTCATGATTTGTATTAATTATATATATAATTTCTCTCATTCATTGGACTCTAAACCCCATGAAGGGAAGGGTCATGTCATCCTTGACTTCAAGTAAGTTTTTTTGTACCTGTCACAGTGGTTGGCACCTAGTAGGCTCCCAGTAAATATTTCTTGAGTGAAAAAAATGCAACAACAACAAAAAAGTATTTAAGGAAGGGGGATGGGGGAGAGAGGGCAGCAGGGAGAGAGAAGAAAATAATTATAACAAGATCCTTTACAAAATGGGATTAACTGGGACCAAGAACAAATTTAAAAGGATAATTTGTAAGGAGGTGGAAGAAAAGAGACACCTACCTCGTGAAGAAAATTAAAAGACTGGTCTAAAAATTTGTAAGTGAGATAAAAAGATTTGGGGCCACTATCTCCTGATAATCCAACTCTCTTGATGAAGTGAACTAGGAACTGGTGTTCTAAGGGATGGAAAGAAGTAGTGAAGGTTTGGGACAGTCACTGAAGGAAAGGGTTGGATGAAAAAATAAATGAAAGAGGACAAATGAAAGGACCAGTGATGTACCTTGGATTTTAGTGGGAGATGGACAGCATATGAGGGTTGTCTCCAGCCCCCTAGTTGCCCAGTTGGAAGGAAAGATACAGGGTATGGTTTTATATGATTAGGTGCAATAGAAGGTCTGGGAGGCAAAGATGCTGAGAAGCTGGTGAGAATATTTAGGGGACTAATCCTGGGATGTAGACTGGGCAGATAAGAAAGTCCAACCAAGAGGTTGTGATAATGCAGAAGATCAGGAAAAGGGGAACATAAGTCATAGAAGTGGGGGTTTGATTTGTAGTGTTCACAGGAGGATTTGTTCCCAGTGATGGCTAGGTCACTGGAGTGATGGAGAGGTAGGTGGCTCCAGGTGTCAAGTCTTGATGACCATTGAAGTAGAAAAGGGGCGACAGAAGTAAGGGAGTGTGGAGCTAGAGGAAAGGGTCAACCTAGAAAAACTGGAGGGCCCTTATATGAGGATGAAAACCAAGTAGTGTGGCAGCCACTTTGACCGACTGGAAGGCTACGGATCCTAGCTCTTGGGTCAATGTCTAGAATGTCATTAAGAATTTGCAGGTGTCTTCTGAATCGGTGTAGTGGTACTCAGGTGGAGGTCTGCTGTGTTCCTTACATCCACGCTTTCTCAGCCACTAAAAAAAACATCTTTCCATCTCTCCCACACTTCAACCAGTCAAGGAGCTATATTAAGAGTTGTAAGTCTAGAGAACCTCTAGGTTAATTACAGACCAGAAATTCTCAAAGCCCAGAATCTAAGATGTTGAAAGGAAGCATGGGGAAAAAAAAGTCGGAATTACCTCCTTAAAGTTACTGCTAACAACCAACATGCAAAGAACTTTGTTGTCAAAACACTCAGATCATTTCTTCAGCTGAGGAATGTTTGTGCAAATAAAAATCAGTTTGTTCTCATTAGTGTTCTCATCACAGCTTTAGGGGAGTTGTGACTCATCTTAGATTTTATGTTAATAATGCCATGAAATTCAGGAACATAAAATGTACCCATGCTACTTAGAAAACACCGAGTCTGCATTTTCTCTTATCTCTCATTTTACTTAGGAGCATACTTTGTACCACTTGCTGCCTGTCAATTTCTCATCAGTGACCCTGGACCACAAACCTTGTGTAAGGCTTAAGCTGGTGCCTGAAGGTCTACAGTGAAATGGATGCCTATCCTTCAATTGCCTGCCTACTGTTGGGGAAGTAAAGAACTCTGCAAGCTTAGCAAAATTTCAAACTTACATAAGGGTGATAAAAATCTAAAGGGAAAAACTATTTGGGATGTAGGCTAAAATATCTTCAGATTAATCAGATTTTCACCAGAGGCTTGGACAGCCTGTCAGCCAGTGAGCGAGAGATATGAAAGATCACATAGTATCAATGGAGAAGAGTCGAGGGACTTGACAGACACAATCTGCTGTCTCTAAAGATGCTGGTTTTAGGGCTGAAAGCCTGTTTCTCCAGGAAGCATATGATTCTGCTGACTACTTAAAAACACAAAAGAAAGGAGTAATCCACAGGAATTTGATAAATTGTCTGATCCTGTCATTGCTTATTAAGTCTCTTGGCATTCCAGCCCTAGTTTCCTCATCTGAAAAAGGCAGCTGGTGGTTAAGATGAATCTTTTCAGTTTTCCAGGTTAAAGACCTAGGCCTTGTCTCAGCACACTCATACCTCTCATGCTCATCTCTTTGGCCTTCAGATTCTTGATCTCATGGTCCCAGCTTTGATACCTATATTTGGTGATGCATTTGAATTCACTTTGACTTTTTGGATCTTGTCTTAATATTCACCTCTTACCTATACTCATTCTTCTAACATTAGAATCCTTATCAACCTCTAGAAATTGGATTCCTCCCTCTTCATTTCCAAAGGGACTGTAGACTCCACCACCAAAACACCCCCGAGTCCCTAGAGGGTACCCAGTTGGGAAATGGACATTACACCCACCATACCCAATTATCACTTTGCCACTAGTAGAATTCAACCTCTAGGACCATATTATGATACATTGCATAGCATCTGTGAGCCAAGTCCCAGGCCATGGCTGGGTTCACAAGAGCCTCAGTGGAAATATATAATGATGAAGTTCCAGGGGCTAAACACTCTGACATCTTAGTCCTCACAGTCTTGAGTTTCAACCTGGAAATGTGTTTGAGGCCTCTTTTCTCAGGACTGTATGGTTGTGCACTGGATATCTGAGGGAGGTGCTTTTTATATATAATGTAATGCAAAAGGTGTCCTCTAGAGCTATATGGAGCATAGCTTGTGTGGTCATATGTGGAAGACTATCCATTCTTATCCCCCAGCACAGATCCTTCCCTGACTGAGGCTGTTGAGGAAAGAACCCCCAGTTTTATTAGGAAGAGAAAGCACTGAATATGTGGAGATGGATCCCTTTGTTGGCTTGAGGGAACCACCTTACCACATAATCTGATTATTAATATCTGAAGTTTAGCTATTCTCAGGTGATATTGACCATGTCCTTCAGATGGCTCAACTTTGACATAATCAGTGGCCTGACACACTAAACTGCTGAACAGGTAATTCATAACATGAGTCAGACTACCAGAGGGAAATTCAAAATCCCAAGTAACTCTCTGGACTGGGAATCCTTCACTCCCCTTAGACTGTGTAACAGCTGGTGGTAACAGTCCAGTGAGAGCAGTAGATAGCTGTTTACAGCTGAGATCCATCCAGGGAAGAGAGCACAGAGAGCCGGCTTTCCAGAACAGAAAGCTCTAATCTCCCAGGAGATAAAAACTATCCAAGGACTGTGTCTGTGTCTCAATTCTGTCCACATTTCAAGTTTCTAAAAATTGTCTGTGGAACTCTGCTAGTCCTACATTACACATGGCACATTCTAGTTCTGATCCCCCATCGTCACAGGAAGGAGGTATATTAGTCTGTTTGCATACTCATCTATCTCAAGGCCTGGGATACTCTCGGTATTCAATAAATATTGTTGAATGAATGAATAAATGAATGAATACTCAGTAATAAGTAAATAATGAGCCCTGGACTCTCACAAAATTTATGCATCTACTTATGTCCTAAAATATCACAATGCACTCTTTTGAGAACTTACCTCTTCCATAACCAAGATGATCTCAATCTGTCCTCCAACACGGGTCATGATTCAGCATTGATTGTTAGTTCTTTGCTCATTATTGTGATTTGAGTACACAGACAATCTAGCCCCTTGATTACAACCATGACCACCCCTCCCAAACTTTTTTCTGGTTTTAAAAAAAATTATTCAAATTTGTCTACTTCTATAATCATTGGTCCACTTCCTAATGCCACATGGAGTCTATGAACAGGTCCATTCATATATTCCCAACAGAGGAACAACACTGAGAAAGCCCTCAGTCATTGAAGATGTAATCTACAGAAGTTCATCTTTCATCTCTGTGGTATGCTTGCTTAATAATGGTCCCCCAAAATATCTAGGTTCTAATCTCCACCACCAGTGAATTTTGCCTTATATGGCAATAAGAACTTTTCAGATGTGATTACGTTAAGGCTCCTGAGTGAAGAGGTTATCCTCAATCCGTGATGGTGTACCTATGACATGTTTGTCAGCACTGACCATTTTCTATGACATGCGGGTGGCTGCATGCGGTTGCATACAGAGAAGTATGGGGCCCACATGCCGAGAAGGACTTTTCATCCTTGGCTACTATACAGCCAGGTGCAAAAGGCGAGGATGAAACATTTGCTGTAGTGTAGACACCCTGTGCCGGAGGTCTGCAGGCCAAAATGACAGCACTCTAGCACAGAGTGTCTAGTTCTGAAACTTCCAGTTAGGCCATTAGGGGATCTTTGACTGCACTTCTGACGGCAAAGTAGGGAGCAGCGGAGTGCTGCGGAGGACGCATCTCTGGGGGCCCTGTGATCACCATTACCAGCAACCACATAACCACAGCAACCATCATCCAATATACTGTTCTAGGGTGTCATGGATTTCTAATTGACCATCATTACTGAGATAAGTGAGGGGGAGGCTGGGAGAGGCGAGGGCCTGTGCTATGGGTGCAGTTTCCCACCATTAGAAATAGCGGTAACCATTTTAATTTATATAAGGAACACCATTTTGCAGCATAGTGCAGACTCCATTTCACCACTATTACTGTTGTGCATCCTTATTAACCCCTATTTCTGCTTATTAACCCAGCCCTTTCCTAAAAGACAGTTACATGAGCCATCTTGAGGTCAGTTAGGAAGTTAACCCCTAATTTCCTGCAGGGCTAACAGGCTATCTATCATTCTATCTTCTGTCATTGCCCCCCCCCCCCCCCGATGGAGAACCGAAAAATAAAAAACCAAGGTTAAGTAAAGGCAGTTGTAGTAGCAGTAGCCGACTCTTTCAAGAGACATGGACCGAGATGTATGGCATTATAGAAAAAATGGCAGATCATTTTGCCTTTTATGTACTGAAACAGTAGTAAGCAGTACATGGAATATAAATAGACATTTTGAAATTAATCATTCCCAGCTCTTCAAAAAAAGTGAGGATGAAAGGAAGGAATACATTTCCAGGCAGCTACACCTTTATAAGAGCCAATCTAATTCCATCCTTAAATTTATAAAAGGTTCTACAAATTTAACATCTGCAAGTTTAAGCATTGCTCACTCCATAGCTCAGCATGGAAAAGCACTCAGTGAGGGGGAATTTATTAAAGAAACTCTCTGAAGTACATCAGGAAGCGAAATATGTAAGGTTGTTATACAAACATTCCATGACCTACGCATTGATATCTCTAAAATTGTGTCAGTGACCACAGATGGGGCATCAAACATGGTGGGGAAAAAAGTCGGATTTGTCAAATTGTTTACTGAAGCTATTGGACATCTGATTGTGCCTTTTCATTGTATTATCCACCAGGAGGTTTTATGTGTCAAGGCAGGATTCACCGACTTAAATGACTTAATGTCAGTTGTTACAAAAATAGTTAATTTAATAGCTGCTCACCACCTTCTCAAGCGAGAATTTTCTGCACTTTTACTTGAGGTTGATTCCACCTGCAGTGGACTGCTGATGCACAATAATGTAAGATAGCTGAGCCGAGGCAAAGTTCTTGAGCGCTTTGTCGAGTGCTTTGAAGAAATTAAGGTATTTCTTGAGGATAAGGATCTGGGAAACTTTTCTCAGCTCAATGATAATAAGTGGGTCAACACCCTGATATTTTTTTTACAAATCTCTCTGTTCATATTAATGAACTGAACTTAAAGTTACAAGGTTTTGGCAAAAGTATTGACGTTATATTTGGATACATAAAAGCTTTTGAAAGTAACTTAAAATTTTCAAGCAAGATGTAGAAACTAAAATTATTTTGAGTAAAAAATTATTTTGAGAAGGCCACTGCAGCTGTACAAAATGAAATGGAACCCTTGCATATAAAGTGCCAGCATGTTTTAGACTCGTTACTTGACCAGTTCAGTGATAGATTTAATCAATTTAAAAGCCTAGAACAGACCATAAAAATAATTAAGTATCCTAATGTAGTAGTGTACAATAGTTTGGAATTAAATGGTTGCCAATGGATGTAAATTGATGATTTGGAGATGAAACTTACAGAATTTTAAGACAGCATCTGGGCTCAGGTTTTTGTCGACTTGAGGTCAAAGCTTGAGAATCTGGAAAGGTGTCACTTGGAGAATCAAGAGGAGTGCCACTATGAACAGGAAATTTGGAGTGCCTGAAACTGATTACTAGACACTTTTAGCACCTTGAAAAATATAGCAAAATATAGCAATTTTCCCCCTCTACATACTTTTGTGAGACCTTATTCTCAGCATTAAATAATATCAAAACCAACAAAAGAAACAGATTGACAGATGAAGGTAGTAGCTCTTGCTTGGGCTTGAAGTCTACAAAATACCAACCTTCAATTGAAGGTTTAGCCAATGAAATTCAGCAACAAAAAAGTCACTAATAGGCAGGTTAGTTAAAGAATTCCCCGCCCCCCTCACTTATCTTAGTTCATGGCACCCCACACAAGTTAAATAATATCAAGACCAACAAAAGAAACCAACTGACAGGTGAACAAAGAAGTCACTAAGCAGGTAAGTTAAATAATTAGTTTTTGGTTTATTAAATACAGTTATATATTACAATTATACATTTTTGTTATTTAAGCTATAAATATTGCAAAATTATGGTGTTTTTCTTGAATTTGACACACCACCCAAGTTATGATCCGTTTTTTGGTGAATTTTGACACACCAAGCTCAAAAGGTTGCCGATCACTATCCTAGATTATCTGGAAGAACCCAATCTAATGACAGGTGCCCTCATAAAACAGAAGCAGAGAGAGATTAGGCTACAGAAGAGTAGAAGGCATTGTGAGGACAGAAGTAGAAAGTGGACTGATTAAGCTATAAGTCAAGAAATGTCAGCAGCCACCAACAGCTGGAAGAAGCAATCAAATAGATTCTCCACTAGGGTTTCCAGAAGGAACCAATCCTGCCCAAGTCTGGATTTTAGCTACATACGACTCATTTTGAACATCTGGTCTCCAGAATTGTAAGAGAATAAATTTGTGTTGACTTAAGCCACTAAGATTGTGGCAATTTGTTATACTAGCAATAAGAAGTGAATATAGCCTTCTCATAAATATATTTGCTCCTTTATCAGATGAAGACAAACATAGGACTTCTGAGAACCATAATTATTCAATCAATCATCCAGTTCCTAGAAAACTACAAATTGCTAACCCCCCCCCCCCCACACACACACAGAAAAACCCGACAAGTAATCTCTGTCTTGCCAGCATAGTTGTTATTCAGAGGAAGGACCCATCCAGAAGCCCATTTTCTGCCAACTCTACCACTCAGGCAAACTCTTGGCATCAATCAGGTTTCCCGCAGGCCTTCCCACCACCAATCTGTTCATCACAGGAAAATAAACAATCTTCAAAGTGAAAAAGGAACACACTGTATGGAAGAACATATTTGTCAGTGATATATCTGATATGCGGTTGATTTACAAAACATATAAAGAACTTATACAACTTAACAGCTGGAAGACAATTCAATTTAAAACTGGACAAAGGACCTAAATAGAACTTCTCCACAGAGGACATACAGATGGCCAATAGATATATGAAAAAATGCTAACAGTCACTACTCATCAGAGAAATACAAATATAAACTACAATGAGGTATCACACCTGTCAAAATGGCTGCTATCAGTAAATTGGCAAACAACTGGTGCTAGTGAGGAGGTGAAGAAAAGGGAACCCTCATGCAATGTGGGTGGGAATGCAGATTCATGCAGCCACTATGGAAAACAGTATGGAGTTACCTCAAAAATTTAAAATGGAACAGCCTTATTACTCAGAAATTCCATGTATGGGAATACATCCAAAGAAATCTGAAACAGTAATTGGAAAGAATATATGCCCCCCTGTGTTTATAGCAGCATTATTTACAATAGCCAAGATTTGGAAGCAGCCCAAGTGCCCATCAGTAAATGAATAGATACAAAAGCTCTGATACACTTATACAATGGAATACTATTTAGCCTTAAAAAGGAAGGAAGTCTTACCTTTGTGACAGCACGGATGGAGCTGGAAAGTATTATGCCAAGTGAAATAAGCCAGTCAGAGAAAGGTAAGTATCACATGATTTCACTTATATGTAGAATCTAATGAACAAAATAAATTAACAAAATGAAGACAGGCTCATGAGTACAGAGAACAGACTGATAACTGTCAGAGGTGAGGGGGTTGGGGCTGTGTGAAGAAAAAGATTTATGGACACAGACAACTGTATGGTGATTGCCAGAGAGAAAAGAGAATGCAGGGAGATAGAAGAGGGTAAAGGAGAGAGGTAGGTGGTGATGGAGGGAGACTTGACTTGGTGTGATTAACATGCAATACAACATACAGATAATGTAGTATAGCATTATATTCATGAAACCTATATAATTTTATTAACCAATGTCACCCCAATAACTTCAATAAAAATTAAATAATTTTTCAATACTATTAGCATATCCATGTTATTAGAAACATGTTGTAACATGTTTTTAAAAAAGAAGGCATCCAAGTCAAATATCATAGATTTATAACAAAAAGAAATAAGAAATAAAACTTAACAATTTTTATTACTTCATGTTATTGTTTTTTATGTTATATCTCAGAATATGATGTATTTAATGAGAATGAAAGGAAATATAGAAATAGGGTCTAAATATATACTAAGTGAAAAAAATATAACTAATGGTTTTGCTGTTGACAAAACAAGCTGCCTCTTTGTTTTCACTAGGCAGAATGACTACCTCTGTACCAAAAGGTCTCTATTACTTTTACTTCTACTTTCTCCATTTATATTGATGGGAAAACAGAGGATATGCAAAACATGGGGGAGAAAAGAATTCCTGATTTGATTGAAGTGTCTTATAGAGCAGCATTTCAGTGTGCACAAAGGTATATATTATTCTTTCCTAATTCATGATCTTTCAGTTGTGTCATTAGCATGTGGTTTTTAAATTGCATGTTTAAATGTAATTTGGAAGCATGGGTTCTTTGGAGCAGTTACAGATGTTACCTAATAATTTTGAGTTAAATTTTGAGAAAAGGAGTATAGGATACATTTGAGCACTAAGGCTTTCTTCAAGGTTGACGTAGTTCAGGAAAGAGAGAGGTGGGAGTGCACTGCTGACCTACTTGGCCTCTCCACCTGGGCCTGAGGTTCCTCTGCTTATCAACAAGGAGCCAATAAACACACTGAGTGAAATACTGCTGGAATAAAGGTATTTCTGTTTCCCATCAGCACATCCTGAGAACAGTAATTATAAATGAAACGTGAATCTAAAAAGCCTCACTAATGTGAATCCCACCCTTGGAAGAGCTTGGATTTTTACAGCCAAATGTATGGGAACACCCTTCCCAGTCTCCTCTCTCTATCTTTGCCTCAGCCTTCTCTAGTCAGGCCTTTAATGACAATCATCACCTTCCCCATTTTCTTCCATCTTCAACCTAACCAGATAGTATAGAAAAGATAAGGAAACTCATTAGAAATGGCTATTTACTGAGTATTATTAGAAATTACATATAAAAATGTACTTAATCCCCATAGCAATTCCACAAACAGCTAATATTAGACTTACTTTATAAATGACAAAAACACGAGGTTTGAAGATGTTAAATAGTTGGTAAGTTTCTCAGGTAAAACAAACTCTTCTGTTTCCGGAGTCCCAGTGATTGTGATGCTGCTCTAAGTGAACAGGACTCCCCTGTGGAGAGGAGAGGTGGGGAGCACCAGTGGGCGCGTTTGCGTATATGAGTGGAGAGTGTGTGTGTGTGTGTGTGTGTGTGTGTGTGTGTGTGTGTGTATGTGTGTGTGTATGTTGGGGGGGCATCTTCTGCATTTCTAACCTTGCACTTGCAAATTTGTGTTTATTTTTCTCTCCTCAGGAGTTTGCCTGCACTAAGGATGTCAGCTGACTGGGGTGAGCTCTCAGGGTGAGCACTTTTCATTGTATAGTCTAAGACTAGACTTTCTAATAATATGGATAACTGAGAGAAACTGGCATGCTTTCCATATAACTGTCTTCAAACAGTTTTTAAAAACAGCAACCCTTCTTTAGTTAAACAATGAAGAATAACATTACAGAATATTATTAATTTCAGCAGACAGTCCCTAACTTGGAAGCATGTTATCATTCACAACTCTTTTTTAGGTTGGTTGTTTAAAATTCAGACCATATTTTCAGCAAGAGTATTATAGATGGCAATTTGGGTTTTAAGCTACCTTATAAAAACCTGTTTAACTCATAACATAGCTGAAATATTTTGTAATTATAATAAAAATAACAGAGAATAATGCTATTGCAATGCTAGTGATTAAAATACGTAATAATGGTAGGCTAATTAACGTTCATATAATTTGCATGACCTATAGTTCGAGGAAAGCAGTGCAGTATAAGAGCTAAGAGTTCACTTTGGGGTCAGAACGTCTGGTTCAAATATTTGCTCTATAGACTGCTGTCTGTGTGACCATGGGACAAGGTAGGGCTCACTGAACCTCAGTTTACTTAATGTTAAGTTGGAGATAAAAACACATCATAAGGTTGATGTGAAGATTAAATGAGATAATGTGTGTAAAGCACTTGGGCTGTGGGGTTTAACATGTGCAAAGATGCTCAGGTATCATAACTGTGTGGATATGATTGATACCAGATGATTCATTACCAAGCCCTTCTTATTGGACAGACACGATGCCAAAGATTTTGCCTATAATCTGAATCTAGTAGCCCAATAAAGAATTAGCTCCATTTTTACATTTGTACCTGAGGATCTGCAGGTTAAGCAATTTTTCCCAGAATCACATAAAAATGTATCAACTTGACTGGGTCTGAGGTTGCTCAAATATTTGGTTAAACATTATTCTGGGTGTGTCTTTGAGGGTGTTCTGAAGGAGATTAACATTTGAATTGCTGGGATGAATAAAGCAGATTGCCCTTCCCAATGTGAGTGGGCCTCATCCAATCTATAGACTGCCTGATAGAAGAAAAAGGCTGGGTGGGAAAGACTTCTCTCTCTCTGCCTGACTGGTCTAGCTGGGACTTCTGGCTATGCCTTCAGATTGTGACTCACAGCGGAGTTTACACTATTGGGTACGTTGGTTATTAGGCCTCTGGACTCAGACTGGAACTATACCACTGGCTCTCCTGGGTCTCCCACTTCCTGACTGTAGCAGATCTTGAGACTTCTAGGTTTCCACAATATATAAGTCATTGCTGCTTCCAACGACTAACTTCCTTTAACCAGAAGAATACCACATGATCATCTCTGAACTTGAAAGTGACTGCCTGTGTGAGGGAGCAGGAGAAAAATATAGATTTGCTAATTACAGATTCCAAGAGGGAAATTTAAAAATACAGTGTTCCTTGCCCGGCTGGGGTGGCTCAGTTGGTTCAGTGCTGTCTCATGCATCAAGAGATTACCGGTTCAATTCTCAGTCAGGGCGCATGCCCAGGTTGCAGAGGCAGCTGATCTCTCTCACTGATGTTTCTGTCTCTCCTTCTTCCTTCTTTTCTCTCTAAAATCAATAAAAACATAGTTTTAAAAAATTGCAGTGCTCCCACCCTGAGCTTGAATCTACAACTTTACTTTTTTCCTGACCAGAAGGAGTCTCTCTCCTGCTTTACTAATTTGGCCCAAGGCCTCCCCATTTCAAGAATTGATTCTTGCCAGATGGTGTTTCATTGTGTTCAATGCAATAATTATGTTTATTTACTTAAATGTCCCTGAAGCTTCAAATCATAAACGTGGTTGTACTCATCTCTCTTCTGACTCAGAATAAATTCTTTAGAATATAATATTTACAATTAAAGCTTAAAAGAACCTCAGCACACTGAAACACTGGCAAAGTTAAAAATGCAGACTAATGAATAAAATCCATCTAAAAGTTAAATATATATAGATGAAAGAGAAAACTATCACAGAAAATCTTGAAACCACAAAAAAGTAAAAAGCAGACAAAGCTTTTAAAGTTTGAGCCATTCTGTACTCTTTGTTAGAGTTCCCTTCCTGCCTAAGCCTCCAGCTTAGCTTCCACCTTGTCTCACTAGTTCTTACAGGTGCTGAGGGTGACCTGTGACAAAGGTGGTGCCAGTTGTAATTTATTACTACAGTCATTGAATTTCATGGGTATGAAAATCCAGGAAAATCCAGGATGCTGAAAATTCCTAATTCAGAGTTTCTTCCTTGGAATAAATTAGTTTCAGATTGTTATGTTGACTTCACCACTGACTGAGGTCAACCTTGAAAAGGTAACAATGTCATCCACTCAGGACCCAGACAATCTGTTTTTATTCCCCTCCCACATATATGTTTTTCTCTGCACAGAACTTCTGACACCAAAGTGCATATTTGTACATAAAAATAATATCCAGAATGCTGCAAGAGACTGAAATTTCTCCCTTTAACACCATGTGGCTGCTGACAACAGAGCTATGTAACTGTTGGGGGACATCCAACACATGAAAACTTGGAACAGCCATACATCACCCACTTCTTTCTCTCAAAAACAGTTTCCTGATTTTTGCAATCACTTGGCAGGTTTATATTTTACTGTTTTATCCACTTTTACCCCATCACTGGTTGCTGATATAAATGTGGGTATCAAAGAATCATTTTTAAGCCCTTCTCCTGGGAGTTAGACTGACTTGTTACCAACTGTTTTGACAGAAAAACTCTAAGTAAAAGTATGTTTTACAATGAATGAAGTAAACAGGGGACTTTTAAAACCCAACAAATTGGTGTCTAGAAATAGGTTTTCCATCTGTGTGCAGCCTTTTGGCAAAACATGTGCATTCTCGCTAACCTATGTGCTAATTTACTGAGTTTTACTGCATTTTAAATTATTTCATATCCAACCCATAATTACAGAGATATGTGGCAATCATCCAATTTTTCTTTTTGGCTTAAGTTTTACTTTTCTATGGATTAGGACAGAAGACATAAAGTAGAGCTTTTCTATCAAAATCTATACTCTGTCTAGGCCAGCTGCAGATATAATACTTTAGAGTTGGGTAGTTGCCTAGTGAAACTGCCCCCCAAAATATTTAGGATGATTCTTTGCCCCCATTAATGAACAACACACAGGAGAAGAAAATATGTAAAACTCAACATATTCCAATAGCTGATGTGATTATAAATAGTCATTTGGCTTGATTAAAGTAATCAAATTCTGGTAATACATTCAAAGTAGAGCAATGTATGAGTTGTGGCTAATAGTAGAGAGACTAACTTTGAAAGAAAACTTTAAAATGGGCTGGGAGAAGAGAGGGTGGAAAGGGGGGAATTAGAGGACATTTATAATACTGTCAACAATAAAATTAAATTGAAAAAAGAAAACTAAACATATAGATAAATGTCTGTCAAAGAAATTGACTTGAACTGCTATATACATGTTCTTCAACTTAAGCTGAACAAAACAGAAACAGAAGCATGGATACATAGACATAGCTGTCAGAAGGGAGGGAGGTCAGGGAGCTGGATGAAAGAAGGTGAAGAGATTAAGCCAAAAACATCATATAGATAGACAACAGTGTGGTAATACCCAGAGGAAAAGGGCGATGGGTGGTAGGTGGAGGTGGGCAAAAAGGGGGAGAAAATTGGGATGCAAAGAGTCTTTGCTTGGGGCAATGAGTACATGATGCAGTGTGCAGATGATGTTTTGTTGAGCTGTACACATGAAACATTTACTGGTTTTGTGAGGCAATAAATTCAATAAAGAAAGAGCTTTTCTTTTGAGTTAGTTTGAACTAAATAGAAAAATGATGCTTGTTACATCTTGGAAATTAAATGTACTCCCAAGATCAGTGGTCTGAAACTATTGATTATGTTCTCAAAACTGGATCTATTTGTGGGTTATACATAGTTGAAAAACAAGCACATGTAGTCATTGGCTCCCTTTACTACTGGCTGTAGATGTATGTTTACCTACTCCACAGAGCCCTACACACCCATGGGGAGCCATACAATTTGAAAATGGTCACCTATCTAGGGACTATGAGAAAGGCCTGATATGCTTCCATTTGCACGGGAAGAGACAGCCACCACATAAACAAACAAACAAGACTCTGAGAAAGCCTGTGTATTTAAGCTGGTCCAAGGATAAGGCATTGCTGTTCAAAGGAAGGGAGGTAATACTTGCAAAGTGTTATGTGGCATCTGTCATTTATGTAAGTTTCTGCCAAATAGGAAGAGAAGACTGTAATTAAAACTAAAAGTGCTGCTTCACTAAATGGCAAAAGTCCTCAGTAGTAGTATGAGGTTCAGAATACACAGCATAATTTTCATTGTTATTGTGGATCAGAAGCATGTTTATAACTATCTAATAAAACAATTCAACAGACCTGGTCCTTCAATGTTTAAAACAATTGTTCATGGAGTCTTCTTATAAATACTTTCATAATACTTATCTAGAGAATATACATTTTCACAGGAGTTTTTATTTAATGAAGACACTGTAGTGTAATGGTAAGAGAACAGGATTTGAAATGAGGCTGGTGTGGTTTTAAATCCCAGCCCCATTCCTCAATAGATATATGACCTCAGGCTGATCATTTGCCAACTCTAAGACCCAGTTTTTTAGTGTGTACCAGAAAGAATGTTGGTTAAATACATAGTACATTATCTAATCAGTTGAATTTCTGGGTTGCTCAACACAAGTCCTGAGGAATTCAATCTTCCTCCACTTTCCTAGTCAATTTTCAAACTACTAAAGAAAGTCTCCCACTTGTTCAGATAACTACTTGTTGAATAGCCTTTTAGATAACAATTGGCCAGGGTTAAAACAACAACAACAAACAATATTGATGTTTCCAAGAAGTGTCTTGTGGTTCTTTCCTTGTGTCTTGCCATCGTGTGACTCCTCTGGTAGCAGTTATGGTTTGAAGCAATGAGGTTTCTATTAGACCCAACTTAATCCTATATTCTCTGAAGCTTATAGAGTTTGAGGAACTTGTTTCTGAATTCCTTTATCTCCTTGAACTCTATGGTCTTTCTCTCTCTGACTTCTTCTGTACACTGTGTATTTAACATTACGCTTCTTTAACCTTTTTTCTATAACAAGGCTAAGATATCACCTACACTTAAGAAACATTCTGCACAGATTTAAAAGAGTAATTCTTTACTTTTAAAAAACCATTTCTCTTCTGGAAACCTGTTCTCTGGTCTCCTTGCCTCTAGTCTTGTAGTCCTTCAAGCTAGACCAGAATCATTTTTCTAGAGACAAAAACTACAATTTCACTTCTCATCCCTCCTCTTTGCATAGTTTAGTGCTTCTCCATGCCCTTTAAGATAAAGGTTGAAGATTTTTGTATGGCTTACACAATCTTTTTGCAATCTACCAGCCTGCTTCTTAATTTGTCTGAGGCCCTTACTGTCCTTTACCTGGCATACTCCTTCTTGCTTTTATGTATCTGCTCACACTGATGTCTGGTTCTCTTCTTGTTGGCACATGGTCATCCACTATTCCTGTTTCAAGTCAACACAAGCCCTGTTTATTCCAGGAAGTCTTCCCTGACCCCATCTTATAGCCTACAGTCTGGTCAGGTACCCCTTGTATATAGTTTGAAGGGCTTACATAAAGATTAAAGAAGATGAAGCATGTGAAAATACATGACACACAGGGGGCTTTCAATAAAGGTTAATTCTCTTTCAGTGATGAACAAAAAGTCTGAACATTATCTAGCCTGTTCCTGGATTGCCTTTCAGAGTTTCTTCAAAGAACTATTTATTTGTTCTTGAATCTAGTACTTCGTCACTACTTATTGCAAACATATCAAGCTTCTTGTCAGCTGTATGAATTATTATCCAACTGAAATTTATTTTCAAAACATTCTTATCAGCTTTTTATTCTGGGATAAACATGGCCTTATATACCCTCTTAGATGGATAGGGTTCTAAGGATCTTTTTAAAGGTGTTTTCTAGTTCTAACATTCTTTGATTGTAAGATTTATTTTTGTAAAACTCCTTAACACAGATGAAGTCAAATTTCTGGAACCCGATCATACAATTTAAAGATTATCTAAGGCCTTAGTTCCTTCTTCTTCTCCTCTCCCTCCCCTCCACTGCATGCCCTTTAGTCATTTTTACTACTAAGAAACTCCTCCAGACAGGGAGGCAGAAAGGAGAGCAATGCTAACACAGCAGCTTTGGTAAAATGCATGATGGGAGAGGTTGAAACAGTTGATTGAAAGACATTTCTAAGATTCATTATCCCTTTACCTCTTTAGACTGACATCTGGTTATCTAGAAAAATGAGTATGCTTCCTTTAATTGTTTTTTAGATAACAAATGCTTAGTCTACATAATCCATGAGCTCCTTACCATGGCACTCTGCATTGTACTCAACTCCAATGTTTCCTTCACAAACTTTCAATCCTCTCCCCTTAACTAAGCTTGTTTGGGATTTGCCTGACCTGCTTCTCTCTGTGTGTGCCCTCTCACATTCACATCCCTCTGTTTTAATGAAATATGGAATGAAGGACAGGAGGACTTGAAGGTTTGGAACATTTAGTTGTTTCTTCCTGACATCTTCTCTTTCCCTAAGGAAATCTTACTGAACTTGCCAATGAATGTTACAAAGAGATCTCCTAGTTGTGTCTGAAACTGACCTAGAGATTTTATGTAGAACTGCAATGTCAGCAGCTGCTCAGCCACACGTATTCCACACAACTCCTTTAATAGACTTGACTTACAGCCAACTTCTGTTTCCAGCTTCAGTGCCAAGAGCCAATGACTATTTAGGTTCAAGAAAACTTATTCTGCCCTAGAACTTTGTTCTTAATTCAGCTGACAGAGGCAGAGCACTGGGGTTTCTAATGATCCCAGGACTATCATGATACCACTTACAGAATTGAGATTGGGCCCTGGTTGGAAGGCTGATTCTACTGTTCTTATGATTTGCTGCCCTGGATATACAATTTGTCACAGGTGTTTCCACAACTAAGAGGCAAGAAAGGGAAAGCAGTGATTTCAGTTCTGGTTTGAATTTAATCATTACTGCCTTATTTTCTTTCTTCTTATTATCCAGAGCCAATAGTGTTTTGGCAAAATTTACCAGACTTGAATCGAGGAAAAAATATATGTGTAATGTGTGATAAACCTTTTCTAAATAGCTTAGCACCACATGTCACTTCATAACACAGCAGCTCCCAGGAATTGGTCTTGTTCCCAGTCTGTGAATTATCAGAGAAGTCGGGTTTATGATATGCTGTAATGAGAACTGAGATCTGGGTACAATGTTAGAGCAAAGACCTTGATTAAGGTAGCTACCATGTTTTTGAGTTATATTATCAACATAATATTTTTCAATTACATCACACAATTTTCATAATAGCCCTATTAGTATAATAGTGTTATCCTCTTTTAAAAATTTTATTTATTGATTTTTAGAGAGAGAGAAACATTGATTTGTTGTTACAGTTATTTATGGATTCACTGGTTGCTTCTTGTATGTGTCCAAACCGGAGACTGAACATGCAATGTTGGTGCACCAGATCAGTGTTCTAACCAAATGAGCTATCTGGCCAGAGAGGTTTTATTCCCGTTTTAAAAATAAAGGAAATGTGCATAGGGCAGTTACATATTTTTTTTCTAGGGTCATAGAGCTGGTAAGAGGTAGGACTGGGTATTGAAAAGAATGATCTGGCTTTAGAGCCCATGGTTGTGTCAGTATTTCATACTGCTCCTTCTTCCTTGGTCACCTCTCTGTTATGATTTTCCTACTTAAGTTTAAATCAATGATTCTACCTCACATAAAGCCTGGAGGACATAGCCATCAGTTCTAGGTATTGTGGTTGGGTGAGTTCTGTCATTATTTCAACAGATGCTTGCCAAATGTCTTACCAAAGCCTGGTGCTCGTGGTGTCGTGGCAGACACGGATCCTGAGAAAACTGTTATAAGGGGGTATCATAAAAAGGAATTGATCGGGCACTGTGGTAGGTCATCAGGAGGTCCCAGTTCTGAAGACCAACTGGAAACTCAGGGATGAGTAAGGGTTAGTCTTGTGATGAGCCTAGGAAAAAGTGTTCTAAGTAGAGAAGAGCAACTTCACAGCTTGGAGTCCAATTAAAGGTAGTTAGCCAAGGTTCCTCGGGAACAGGTGAGGAGCTTGCGTACCCAGGCTGGGACGTGCCCAGGCTCAGTTCAGCTCTGAGCTTTTGAATGCCTCCCCAGGCCACCATTCTGCACAGCCCAGACCACTGCTGTAAAAATGTGAGAAAGCGTGGAGGCCTATTTTCTGAGTTTCAATTGCTCCAGGGAGTTGTGTGGGTGAGGAAGAGGCAAACTGATTCCAAACCACTTGGAATTAGCACAGGATGCTTGGCACAGAGGATATCAGGATGCAGCCTAACATAAAATAAAGCCATCTAGCTCCCTAATCAAAGACAGAAGCTCTGTCTTCCAGTGGACTGCTATCATTTTGTTTTCCTTTTAATATTTTTCAAATACTTTGTTTTAAACTAATATTTAAAGTCTTGGGAAAGAGAGTGCTACAGAATAGACCAGGGCTATCCATTAAGAATAAATAGGAATGATCTTGATACGTTTTATTTTTTAAGACTTTGTGATACCTGACTCTGGCTGTCACAATGAAAGTTTCCCTTTTGGAGTGACAGCATCACCTCTGTGATTATCCTTAATCATGATAACATATTAAGCATAGTCATTACTGAATATTCTGTAAAGGTCTGTTCTCAGAATTGACCTGGGGAAGAGCGATAGAAGGTAACTAGCTGTCTTGTGTATCAAGCAAGGAAGAAGAATCATTCCTTCCAGCATCTCTCAAATATTTGAGTGCTCATCACATCCCTTGCTGAGGCTGGGGGGCACATGCCTTCTTAAGGAGAGGGGTTGGGGGAAAGGAGAGAGAATAAAAAGTGAAGTGAGGGCTGGTTGAGGACAAAGCTCACCTGCTTTCCAGGTGTTTGCCATGAGTATACCGGGCCAAGCACCCAGGCACTAAGGAAGAAGCGCTGACATAAGGAAGATAATAAATGTTCTGAGATTTCATCACCATCGAAGGGCTCTCACACATTATTGCCAGGGCTTAGTTTTCTGTCTGATTCTTATTTCTTCTCTGGGATCATTTGGTTCTTGAGCCTCTAGGATTACTGACTGATTCCTTTTCGGTCATATTCTTTTTAGCTACACACAGACTCCTCTTGTAATGAAAACCAGGTTTCCTGTTACAGTGTGCCTTACATTCAGGTAACATGTTGCCATCTGGAATGAGCAAGTGTCGAGTTTGAGTCATATTTTCCACACTGATGGCAAGCCTCCATGCTTCCTAAGTCTGGTGTTGAAGGGGAGACTAGGAAATAAAAAACTGCAGCTGGGTCAGAAAATGTATTTTCCACCCATAGGGTTAATTGGCTTCTGGGGGGAACAAAGACTTGGAGCTACTGTGGCTGCTTTCCCAGCAGCAGAGAGTAAGTGAACAGCCTCTAATTCACCATCAGTAGAGGCTCCTAGACATGCTGACTTCATCAGTGGAGGGTGGATTAATCTCTCCACTGGGCTCGGTACTGGAGGGAAGCTTGAAAAAGCCATTGAATTTTCAGTGTCTCTAAGAACCTCATATTTGAGTTGCCTTCAAATATTTGCAGAAGATCTTTATTTTTCTGGAAATTATTTTTCTCAGGAACCAGTGTAAGTAGTAATAAATATTTGGGGGATAGACTAATAATAACAGCAAATAACAAAATTCTGTGCCAGTGTTAAAATTATTTGTGCACACAGTAACCAGACTTTTTTTTTTTGTTACCGAAATATTGAGTAACCTTAAAATAGTTACGGGAAGGGACTAAAACATTTAGAATTATTTTCCCTCTTGTCCATAATCAAGCATGAAGGAAAGAATGTTTGCATGGCTAAGACACACACACACACACACACACACACACACACACACACACACACGAAGGGTAGTATGGGGGGAAGAATTGTTTTAAAAGTCTGGTAGTACTTTGAATATATCTATTTAGAAGGCAAAATTACCTTTTAGTGTGGAAAATACCTTAAGGTAATAAACAATAAGGCCATTGAACATAGCTTAGACAGGACAAAGAATCATAGGAATTTGGCAGTGGCAGCAGGAAGAGAAGACTCTTAAAGAAGAGAGAAATTGCCTGGAAAAGTGGTTCAGTTGGTTGGAGCATTGTCCCAGACCCATAAGGTTGCACGTTCGATTACTGGTCAGGACACATACCTAGATTTCGAGTTTGATTACAGGTAGGGGCACTTACAGTAGACAAATAATCATTGCTTCTCTCATCTCTCTCTCTCTCTCTCTCTCTCTCCCCCTTTCCCCATCTCTCTCTAAACACTAAATAGGCATATCCTTGGGTGAGGATTATTTTTTTTTTAAAAAGAGGGTAGAAACTGGGAGATCTGAAGGACAGGATAATAGGAAACGTCATACGGTACTGAATGGTTCAAGGGTTTTCCACAGAGTGATGCCTAGAACCAAATTTAGAGTTCGTTCTTAACAGGTGCTATAGTTATTCTCAGTTATTCCCCAGCTTTCCAATTCAGTGCCCTGGTGTTGAGCTTGGTGAGGAATAAAGAATTGGAAGAAGAAGGTCCTCAGACCCAAGAACTGAGAGGGAAGGGAGGAGCAGATGGATGGAGAGTAAGAGCATGACAAAGCTCATTTCCTCCAGATGTATTGGAAAGTGACACCAGGAAATGGGGGTAGAGCAGAGGGAGGGCAGGGGAAACGCTGTGGGCACTCCTGCACTCACTTAGGTGCCTTCCTTTGAGTCTGAAGCATATATCCAGTTGCTCTGTCACCACCCCGACCCCCAGGCTGCTGAAAGGTAAACAAACAACTTCCTAGGGCTTCAGAGATTTCGCCTTGGCATGAAACGTCTGAATGTTTGAGTGGCTTTGGAGAGGAGTTTGACCCCTAGAGGTTGATCACACCATATGGTAAAGGGGAGGGCTCAGGGAGACATACACAATGAAGAAACAGTCTGACGTTACCAATTTCAGTCCCAGCTACTGGATGTTGGCACACAGGTTCCTGTGAGGGTCCAGAGGCATCTGCCAAGTTATATCCCAGCTTTCAAAGGCAATTTTTTTTCCTGAGCTTGGAATGTGGTGCCTTACAAATGCTGAGTGGATGAGCAGCCCCTACTCACAAGAGGGTCGGGAGGGATGGTGGAACAGGTCGGAATTTCTTCTATGTCTGAAGTGGGGATGGCAGTTCCAGATGAGATGAGATTCCTCTGCAGATGTGACTGCAGTTGGGAAACCAGGCCTGCGGGAAGGAAAGTGGACCACCCCGAAGTGAAGTGGAGACTGAAAAGTAGGAATAAAATCATGCAAGTTCACCCAAACCTGACTGTGTCTCAGTGGAGTTGGGCCTCAGCTTTGGCACAGCTCCCCGGGTGCTTCTGGTATTGGAAATGTAGGATTGACCATGGAGTAGAGAACAGCACCATCCAGTCTCCATATGACACAATTTCCCTCTGGCCGCTCTTTCAGTGAGACTGGGTGATGAAGCTGGCTTCTTTCTACTGTTTAGTTGCCAACAGAGCTTTGGGTTTGCAAGCTCTCTTGCCAGCCCTAGCTGGTTGCAGAAAGTCCCCAACATTCCCCAAGGAGACTGATGAGGGTGGGGGTGGGGGTGGGGTATTTATTAAACAGCCGTTTTAAAAAAAATCAAAACAGAACACTTTTTTGATGTGTACTTTTCAATAAATTTTGGTAAAGTTATACACACATATAACAGCTGTCACAATGCAGATACAGAGTTTTCCATACCCCCAAAATTCCCTTGTGCACCTTTCAAGTCAGTCTCCCCTAACTCTTGAACCCAGACAACTACTGATCTGTTTTTGTTCACTATGGATTATTTAGTCATTTCTTATAAATGAAATCATCTAGCATGTACCCTTGTGTCACTTCTTTCTTTCAGTGTGTGTTTTAGATACATCTCAGTGTGTATTGTTTCTAGCTTGTACTCCGTTGTATGGAGAGGTCACAGTTTATCTGGTTAGATGTGGATGGGCATTAGGTTGCTTCCAGTTTTTAACTATTAGGTAGAGACTAATGCTTTCATTATTTTTTGGGTAAATAACGTGGCATGGAATTGCTGGTTGTATGGAAACTGTATGTTTAACTTTGTACAAAGCTGTCAAATGGCCTTCTATTGCTTGAAGCAATTTACCTTCTGACCTACGATATATGAGAGTTCCAGTTGCTCCATATTTTCTCCAACACGTGTTACTCTTTTTCCTTTTTATGTGACCATTCTAGAGGGTGTTATGTGGTCTTTAAGTGTAGCTACTGATGTTGAGAATCTCATCGTGTTCTTATTAGTCATTTGAATCTTTTTTTTGTGTGTATAGAGTGTATTCAAATATTGTCTTTGTTTGTTATATTGTTTGTCACATTATTAAATTATAAGGGTTTTACCTTGTAAAATAACCCTCCTTCAGCTCCTTAGCTATTTCTTCTTATTCTTCATGCCCCACCAGTGTGAGTCACAGCAAAGGCCCCTTGTTCAGGGGAGAGTAGAAGATTCAAGGCAGCTAGATTGAACTATGTTCCAGGTTGCGTCTGCCTCATAAACCTATCAGTACTGATAGTCTCCTTCCTCTGTCTATGAAATGGGGTAATGTCCTCTCTATTTAAAAATATCGGAGACAAAATGGGGCAATTTGCTCTGAGAGTTAGAGGTATAAGATGTTTCTAACAATAGAATCATTACTTGATCTCAAACACAATTTTCTTAAGAAAAACTTAAAAATGAAGAGATAAAGCAAGAGAGATAAAAAAATTTAACTTCATGGAGATATTATTTGTATGGGAATAGCTTCCATACTTTGTTAGCTGCAAGCTGCCTGCTCCTACCTACTGGCAGCCCTGTCTTACCTGGGTTTGTGCGGAAATAAGTGTGAGTGTCAGGAGCATTTGCTAGCTAGGTGGCAATAAGGAAAAACAGCAGTTATAATACATCCCCAAAGCAACACAAGCAAACAAACAACTGAAAAAAAAACCCTGATTATTTACATGATTAAGGATGGGTTTTATAAACACACTAGAGGCCCTTTGCATGATATTCATACAAGAATAGGCCCCTGGCTTCTCTTCCAATCACCCAGAAACCAGCAAGTCCCTGATCCCCACCTCAGTGGGGACCCAACACGTCCCCGCTCCTGGGCCCCCCTGGAGCCGACAAGTCCTTGTTTTTGCCCCGAGCACCACTACAGTAGCTCCCTCCGCCCCCTCCCTTGCCCTCAAAGCAGGCTTCACACCACTCTGTGCCTGAATATGCAAATTAACCTCCATCTTTGTTGGGTTAATTTGCATACTCACTCTGATTGGCTGTGAGCATAGTGGAGTGTTGGTTAATTTACATGTTTCTCTTTTATTAGGTAAGATTACTTCAGAACTAAGGAAGAAAATAAAAGAAACCTGCTACAAAAGCAGATGCCCAACTTACTTTTTTTTGGTAATCTCTGATGGTGGATTTCTTCACCTGCTACACTCCATTGACATTTACAAACTTACTGTAAAGTATAATGAAAATGACTTTATAATTTTTTGTTTAACTTTGTCTTATTTTGGGTCAGGTTAGTGTTTAAATCTAAAAGCCTACAAATATGCTAAATACACAATGATATAATTATGAGCAATTACGTGGATGCCTACCAGCTTTTCTTGGGACACCTTTGTTCATGCCAAGAGCTGTCACTGTGTGGATAGAAATGAATTATTTTCTGGGAGCAAGAAGTGGAGAAAAAAAACAAAGGACATCTCACTCATTGCTTTAACCTTGGGGGAACAGAATACATCTGGGTTTAGCATCTCTCTGAGGAAAAGAATATCTTGACACTCACACAGAGTTCTTGAAGAAAGCCTAGTATTTATTGGCAAAAAATCCCCAGCAAGATTCTGAATACATCTAAATAATTGACATAGCATTGAAATGCCTGATTATGGCAGACTGCACATCAGGACATAAATCATGCTGCTTGCCATGTGCAACACATCAGACATAAGTAAGACTCCAGCTTATGTAATGAAACAACTTTTTTATGAAGTTTGTGCAGATAAATTAAAGCAGCATTACTAAGAATTATGTACATCATTCAATTTCAAGAACAGAACTGAATGAACAGTGCTACATTTATAATGAAAATGGAAAAATGGAACATTTCCCTGTTGAGATGCAATCAGCCAAGTCAACTGGTCACTGTGTTGAATACTCAGGAACTCTACATGTTTCTCCTTTAAATCAGTAAAGACTGGTCTGAATTCAGCATCCAATTATAATTAATCAGATTTGTTCTTAACTTTTTCTCCAACTGCAAGGTATAAGAAAATCTTCTTGGGAGAAATTATGCCTCCAGAATAATTTTTTGTTCTCTATTGAGTTGTATTTTATTAAAACATTCCTAATGTTGAAATTAGGATTCCTTTGCTATCTCCTCCAGATTTTTTTCTTCAAATAATTTAGGACAAAGATAAAGCAAAAGGCATCTTACTTTTCTCCTATTCATGTTACCTAAAGGATAATTTTGGATGCTTCTCTTCAAGTGGCATTGTCTCAGAACTCAAGAAAGAGGGTCCCCATCTTTCTGGAGTCTGTTATGGCCAACACAGCTTGAGTCTGTGTGACAGGGAGAGGTACATAGTAAAATCTTCCAGTTGCATGACTGGTTGGTTCAACTTCCATTCTGATCTTTGTGATGTTCCCAGCTTCAGTGGTATAAATATATTGTGTCTTACTAGTTTACAACAGAAGGCACATCATCATATATAAAATGTAAAGGAGATTTCCCTTTGGTGATGTGGACCAAAGGGGCCACATGCTGACCTAATAAGCTCAGGGGAAGCCTGCATGGAAAGTCTTGCAAACTCAGAGACCTAAAGTAACCACAAAAGATGGCCTGAAATTAAACTTGAACTAAAAGCAGTTATGGGGGCAGTTACATCTGAGGTTGGTATCTTCATTGACAAGGTCAATCTTTACCTTAACTGAGTCTACCTGTCTTTTTGCATGTATGATAACATACCCTTGAAGTGTCTCAGTAACTTGTAACTTCCCTTTTTCTGGAGCCCCTGGGGCACAACCAAATGTGCTGGGTGCTAGAAAAGATACCACAAATACCTTCATTATCATGTTAATTGTTCCTGCACCCACCTAAGTATATGTCCATCATTTTACTATTTATCCAATCCTAGGAGTTTCTTCGTTCCCCCGCCCCTGCCCCCCTCCCCCTTTGCTTTATCCCACCTCCTTAATCTATCACCAATGAGTTTCATGCAACCCACCTACACCTACGTCCCTCCTTTGATTGCAATGTATAAATACAGAATTAACCTGCCATTCTCTAGAGCATTATCTCAATTCGTTGAAGTTCTGCTTCCCAGCATATGTCAACAGTTTGGCTCAAATAAACTCACAAAAATTCTTTACAGGTTTCAATGTTTGTTTGTTTTTAATGCTAACAATAAAAAAAGTTAAATGTTTATAAGAAATTCTGCAGGTCTAGATACTATTAACTTTAATAACTAGTAAAAGTGACACTACCGTCACAGTCATTAGCTAGTTATTGAAAGGAAGAGAGCTGGTGAGTAAGACATTGGTTGAATGTATTTGGCTGGGAAGCACAGGCCTGTTTGCTTCACCAGAAAGTTACAGCTTCACACGCCCCCAGGGAACCACCAGTTCATCTCCCACAGATCACTGGACAAAGGGATAGAAAAAAGAAGGAGGCAACACAAGAGTTAAAATGGTGCAGAGGGAGGTGCTTGGCCCTAAAGGCTTGTTAGGCTAACCTGGGAAAAAGATCATTGACTAAGGGGAGGGTCCCAGTGCAAGCCAATGAATGAAAACTTTGGAAGTTAATTAGCTAGTTTGAAATACCTCCTGCTCAAAACCCCAGGAGAACAAAGCTCTGTTTCCTGCTCTAACCGTACTCACCATTTGTTCCTGTTCTCTCCCAACTGGAGAGTATATGATCATGCAGTTCTAGTAGCCACCTGGGGCCCAAGATAGATTGTATAGGCTCCCAAGGACTAAGAAGCAGCATTGGTCTTTGTGTTGACCCAACTGAAGACATGGATGGACTTTTTCTGTGGTTCAATAGAGAGATAGGGACATTGGAAAGCTAGGAGAAGAACCCTTTTAATATTGTATCACAAATAAACCATGCCATATCGCAGTCTCCCAGGAGTGGCTCCTTGAAAATGTTTTCCTAGTGATTCCATTGAAGAATTATGTATATCATTCAATTTCGAGAATAGAACTGAATGAACAGTGCTACATTTACAACAGAAGGATACAATAAATTTTAGTTTTCAAAGAAACAATTTGACTTTATACATTGCTCCTACTTGACTGGTGTTTGAAATGAAATGGACAGTGATTGAAACGAAACTCATCAGCATTAAAGAAGGCTTCCTGGAAAACAGCAGGGAACAGTGGTTAAGAAGGCTGTAGAATCCCGTGACACAAGCAGGCGCTTAGGGATTTGAGGAAGACAGTAATGGGGCTACTGAAATATTTGGAGGGAGAAAGGGGTTTTGATTAATATTGTGAAAAGACAATATTGTTGTTTTTATTTTGTCTTAAACCAGTTAAAACTTTGCCACCGGCTGGCACCAGTGCATGGATCTTTTAGGCTTACTCTTTTAGGGAAGAGTCCCAGATAAAAACTGATGGGCCTTTCATATGCATTTAATGCTTTTGTATTAGTGAACTGCACAGAACATGAGATCACTTTTTTCTCTTTTTTGTGTGTTGCTCACATTTTAACTTTGTACATGCTCTACTGCTTTGCATGTGTCTTTCTTGCATACGAATTGGAAGGGCCAGGATACTCTCAGGGTCTCCTCTCTATTGCAAGGAAGAGAGATGAGCTGGTTTTCATTGGGAGATGTTCTTTTGCTGGTTTAAGAGGAGCTATATTGTCTTTATGCCTGTCCTCCGACAAGGGCTTCTTATTCCCAGTCATTATTCTCCACAGGGAGCCAGAAAAAAAATTCAATCTAAACATTGTTGAGCATAAAGATTATTTTTCCCAAGTCAAGTGGATGCATGTTTTAGAATAACTATGGAAATGAGAAATGTTGAAACGGAGTCCTTCTGATTTCTAATGAGACTAGATACAGTGTTTACACATTTAAAAAAAATTAATGATTTAAAAACGAATGCAGTAGATGGGAGTTTGAAAACAAAGTTAGGCTGGCAGGCAGCATAATTGATGGGTGCTGAATTTTTGGAAGATACATAGGCCTCAAGCCTTGGCCTAGGAGCAGAGAAGTAAGATAAAGAAAATTAAATTTACTTGCCCAATAAAACAAGAGAATTCAAAATTTTCATGGGAGCTTATGAGGGAAGTAGCAAGAGGGCTTAGGGACGAATGAGGAGTAAGAAAAGGCCAGCTATGTGGAAAGAGGTCAGAGGTAAAGGTCAGCCAGGGAGGTGTTTACCCTGGGAGAAATGTCCAGGAGACTTCATGGAATAGAATAATCTCAGATGCACTAATAGGCAGTTTCCAGTCATCTGCTATACTTCTCTAAGTTCTGTTCTTTACTTCTGACTCCTTAAGAAACTTCCTTATAGCTACCATCTTGTGTGGGTTAATGCCTTGGAAAAACCATGGCCGGGGGGGGGGAATCCATGTTTTCACATTGGTTTAATACAGAATGGATAAAGGAAGCAGGTAATTGAACAAAAGAAAGATATTAGGAGATGGAATAACTATGAGAAATGGAAAGTCCCTGAGATTCCTGAGAAGTACAAGGAGTCAGCTAAATGAGGGATGGGGAATAAACTCATTTGCATTTCAATTCTAAATAGAAGAATACTTTCATAGGATGCAAGACTAGGAAACACCCACACAATTGATTCTTGGATTGTTCTGGTAATTTATCTGATGTTTTTATAAATGGAAGCTTCTTCTGATTAGTTGCTGTCCAGTTAAGTGATGTCTTCAATCTTACAGTATAAACAGAACTGGGAATTCTGCCTATGACATCCAACATCCTCATATCATGGGAGAACCATCCTCGAGTTTTTCTCAGCACCCAGAACTGGTTTTAGTACTTGAGCCCATAAATCTGCACCATATAAATTTTTTTTTTCACCAAAAATTATAGGATTTTTGAGAAAGCAACATCAGAAATTTCTGAGATCAAGAACAGGAAATGAGTGATTCAGCAGGCTGGAGTTCACCCAAGGAGCTGTCTCCACAGCTGTAGAGAGTAGCTGAGAAAAGTTGCAGAGGACTTGCCTGGTACCACTTGAAGGGAGTCAGGCTGGGAACCACAGACAACTCTCTAGAGTGTGATGGAGGGTGATTGGAAAGTCCTGCTTAGATTCCCTGAAAATTTCACTCTGGTGTCACTGCTCCACTTAAATATTCTTTAACTGTTTCTGAATCCACATTTGGAGGTGGTCCAGGGTGACTTGGGGTTTAAGAAACAGGGAGCATCTTTCCAGGCAGGAGTATCCAGGTGTTTCTTCTGCTTTGAGAGACTGAACAGGAGATTTACCTCCAGAAGCTAGCACTGCTGTACTGTTTTCCAAAATCTAACATAGTCCTGGTTATTGGGCAAGTACTGCCTTTGGGCAGGGCTGAGATAGCCCAGTTAGCACTGATTTATTTATTTTTTTCTCTCTCATCTTAAAACACCTAACTTCACCTATTATCATCTAATGACTCAATGTGCACAATTTTGTTGAGATTTCTACTGAGTCCATGGAGAACCATTTTGGACTTGAAGCCCACCACTAGCAAAGAGGAGCAGCCTGCAAATGTGTCTTCTTGGCCACATTATACCTTAATTCAGTAGGAGAGCAAAACCATTCTACATCCTATAAATATTTCCCGTTTACAGTTCTCGAACTTGTCCCACACATCCTTCTCCCACCACTTCCACCTGCATACCCATACCAGGTACTTTTCTATCACATGCCCAGACTTCTGTAACAGGCCTAGTCTCCAGATTTTTCACACGCTCATTCATCCCTCATACCATCATCCTCAGCTTACTCTCTCTAAAACATTGTTTTCATGTTACTTTTCTATTAATAAATTTTTAGGTGTATCTGCAGTATCTTCACAGTATCAAATGAGTCTTTTCTTGACCTTACTTCTGTTATGTTGTGTTTTATGGATTTTTACAGCTGCACACAACTTTTTCAAATGAACTAGGATATATACAAAAGGACACATATAAGAATAATACAATAAGACATTTATTGGACTTTTCCTGCCACCCAATACTTCTGTCAAAGGCCCTTGCACTGAAGACAAGATTTGATATGTATCCCCAATTCATCAAGTGCCCATGCCACCTCCAGGGATTAGTAAGAAGTAGCTAGAGAGGTCTTACAAGTCTCTGTACCAACCTCCAAAGAGAAAACTAGAAATTTGAGAGAAGTGTGATATAGTGGGCAAGTATCAGTAGTTTCAGTATTGACTGTTGTCTGAATGAGGAGTGCCAAGCATTTTTTCTTTCTCAGGACAGATGAGAGAGGCTCTCAGAAAGCTAAGTATGAAAACTGGTAATGCCTGAAAAAGGAAAGCCGGCATTTCCCTTCATAGCAAGATCTCGTCCGAATGTTGGTGTCTGCAGGCCTTCCCTAGAGCTGCCAGCCCAGCAGAAGGGAGTTCGATGAGAGAGTCAGGAGGAGAGAATCAGAGAGCTGGAGATTAGAGCTCCTACATCATGGCACCAGATGATGCTGAGGTCTGCACAGGATTTCTATAGAAACTGTACATGCACCCCATGAGAAATGCATGCAGCCTTAGGTCAATCTATTTGACCAGAAGCATCAGCAGGAGGAGTTAAGTAAAACAAAGTAACAATTTTTGTATGCCATTCTCAGTGCCTGATAGGGACTGTTGGATCTGGCCCAGATGTTGGTTAAAGGAAGAAAAGCTGGCACAATATCCCTCTGGGATGCTGCTGAAACTCACTGGGCACCTGCTTGCTGGGGCACTGATGACACCCATTGGGAAGCTGGTTGGGGCACAGGCAGAATTCACTGGGACTCCACCCTCTGGAGTCGGGGTGCACACTGCAGGATGCCAGGGGTGCTGCCAGTTTGCATGTGCTATAGGAGCCAGCAGAAAATTGCTTACCAGAACTAGAGCCATTTCTTCCTGCATGTCCGCAAGTGCCCTCTACTGAGGAAACTTGACATTGTGCAAAGAAGAGCCTAGACCCAGTTTCCCCAAGCCAAAGAAAGAAGGGTGAATTTGAAACTGAGAGGCAATAAAATGGTAAGTGCACAAGCAGCAGAGGATAATTTGGAGAGCTGCTGAGTGCGGGATGGTGTTGATGGACTGCCACTCTGAGCCTCCACCTGCTCTGCTCTCAAACTTCCTTTTATGCAAGATCATAAATTCTTTAATTTTTATACCATTTTCAGTTAAAAAAATCTGTTACTTGCAGCTAAAATTATTCTATTTGATACAAAACTTATTTGTTTTGTTTTTGTCAAAATATTATATGCCCATTGCTGAAAAACCTAAATATTATAGTGATTATAAATAACACACAACAGTACCAAACTCCACTTATTTCTAACTAACAGTCAACCATTTCTTTTTCTCTTTAAAATTTTTTTATTTGTTGAAAAATACACAAAGCATGAAAGTTATTCATTTTTAAGTGCATAGTTCAGTGGTATTAGGTCATATTCTTACACAAGCAATTACATTTTATAAATTTTATTTTTGGTTGCCTCCATTTAAATATTTGTTTCATAAAATGCTGGGTTTTATTTATTACTTGAGTATATATCTCTTCATTTCCTCCTAAAATGTATGCATTAAGTTCAACTACCCAATATCTCCTCCTTCTTCAACCCAAATAGTTACATACTTGTTTAAATGTGACCCTTAACTCTGTTCATTATTTTAGGAACTAATATTTATATAACAATTTCTTTGCTATAAATTATAGGCAGCATCTCTTTTACTTCCTTTTAAAAAATTAAATATGCCTCATTTCCCAAAATTAAAAGAAGTTATAAAACCAATTAATTTATCCAAATACAATATAACTACTGAGAACAGTATTGGATCTTTTTACTAGAATCAACAAATGATCCCAGGTTATAAACAGAAGGCCAGATTTCTGTGTTTTATTTCCCAACTTAATTTCTTGAAGGTTTTTAAACAGTGTCTGGTCCTGAAAAGTTGCTATTGCTTTTGCCCGGGAAGGTTCCAGCACTAGAAACATGGTATGTACCAGTGCTAGACATTTATGGCTAACTGTCTCCACTGCATTCAGTTGTCCTTTTGGGGCACTTGAGCGGATTTTCAGATATGTTCCTGCACACAGTCTGCAGAATCTAACTTTTGTATGGTTTCTTGAACTTCATATTCTCCTCCCTTGGGTTGATCCTTTGTTCTCTTCCAAAGGTACATCATATGAAATATATATATATATATACATATATATATATATATATATATATACATATATATATTTTTTTTACAGAGAGGAAGGGAGAGGGATAGAGAGCTAAAAACATTGATGAGAGAGAAACAAGGGCAACCAAGGTACATGCCCTTGACCAGGATTGAACCTGGGACCCTTCAGTCCGCAGGCTGATGCTCTATCCACTGAACCAAATTGGTTAGGAGTCCTAAGGTACATCTTTAGTAGCTTTTAAAGAAGGAGTGCATGAAAGGATTTTCTGGCACATCGAAATGTTTTTATTTTGCACGCACACTTAATGATTCATTTGTTTGGATTGTTATTGATTCTTCCTCAGGAGGGTCTCTGGATAAGAATGTTGCCCACGCAACACCTTGATAGTTGCCTTGTGAGATCCTAAGCAGAAGATCCAGCTAAACTGTCTGAAGCCCTGACCCACAGAGACTGTGAGGCAATAAATGTGTGCTGCTTTAAGCCTCTAAATTTGCGGTAGTAGTAGAAAACTAATACATCTGACCTCTGCATCTTCTATTGCTTGTTCCAATGAGTATTTGTATGGCATCTGTCTGTACCAAGAATGGGACCTTATAAATTAAAGAGAAGCTGCCAAGATGTGATGGATTTTACTCCAGCTTTTGAAGAAACCATTATTTTTTCATACTGCTTTGAAGAACAATTTTCTAAAGATCTAAAAGCAAATATACAAGCTCAAGACAGTGCGAATGTTTTCAGGAGCCTTTATTACCATAAGGAAAAGGCTGAGGAATGCAGACTTGATACTAGCAGTGCCTTTGCTGGGACTAAAATTCTGAGAGACAGATGATATCAATCCTCTCCCCCTCACCCCCCCTTTTTTTTATGGATGATAGACCAAAGACCTAGAAATACGATAGGAAGCCACTTGACAGAATGCACAAAGCATCAGATTTGGAGTCAGGCAGACTTGCATTCAAATTCTACAGCTGCGGCTTCCTGATTTCAAAAAAGTTACTTCATCTCTGATCAAGTAAGTCATTGCATGAAAAAAAATGCAGCCACAATCTACCTTAAATTTTTCTTGTGATAAGTAAACGAGTAACATGTAAAATATTTAGAATGGGATGGCATTTAGTACATGTTTAATTGATTTAATAAATTCCCCATTTTTACCTGTTCATGGTTACATAGTTAGGTATGTTTAGAGGTAACATTATTCAAAAGTTGTTTTTTTTTTAAATTTTTAACTTTTCCAGCCCAATTACCATAATGCTTCTTCCGAAAGGTCCTGGCCCCCGCCACGGCCAGGCTTTTGTGCAGCACAGCTCATTGGCAGGAGGTTGGCAATCCCCATGACTTTGGAGCACAGCTTGCATCCTGAGCTTTTTAGCAAAAGCAGCAAACAATTATGCAAAGGGACAAAGTAATGAACTCGATCTATTAGGATTGCTTTTCTCTACAAAACCCTGCTATTCTCAGTCTCGCAGGAATCTCCTAGGAAACATGACATGAGACTCCCCCTGCTACTTGGCTCCAATTTGCACTTGTCCAAACACCCATGACTCATGGCTCTCAAACTTGTTAAAATGAATGAAGCATGATGGCTAAACACGGAGAGGCAGTGTCTTCACTACCTGAGTCTGACCTTGTTTTGAGGGCCCTTTTTATACTTGCTAAGGACACATATTCTTCAGTCTTTATCACTAAGGTTTCTGGGCAGGAGGAATAACAGAAAAAGACTAAGGTGGGGAAATATTTGGAGCATTTGAGGAACTAAAATAAGACCGGTGTGTTTGGAAAATGATAAATAAACATTAAATGGCAGCAAAGAAAACCATGGAGGTAATAAAAAGACCCAGATAAATCTCTGCAGGCTGTGGTAAGGAGTTTGAAAACTTTCCTGATTATAAAAAGGTTTTAATTTTTAACAATTTAATTAATTGAATAAGCAACCAAAGTTAAGCAGCAGAGTATTAGCAATAGTACCAAATATTGGTGTACACCTTTCACTGCTCTCATACTTACCTGTTGATTATCCATTATCGGGAAGTTTATATTTATCAACCACTATGTTTAACAAATAACTATAAAAAACATATGTTTATGCCAGTCTCAACATGCTCAGCAACAGGAACACAAAAGTGAAGAAAAGGTATACCGGTCATTGCTCACAAAGATTACAACCTCACAAGTCAGACAAACATTTAAACACATTTTAATTATTAATTAGTTAATGACAATAGTTTAAGCACTAAGAAGAAACATCACTATCTTTTTCTCTCCTGTAACTTTCTAAACTCTTTAGCTTTTCATTTGTTTGTCAAAATGTTTTTTCAATTCCCCGTGGGGTCTTCTTCCCAATCGGAGTAATTGTCTTGGAAGAATTCAAGGTCATGCTTGGCAAGTGCATGTATACCAGTATTACTCCAATTCTGCCCCACACAAAAGATACCTATCGGTGTGCCCCTGAGAGAAAAGTACACATGCAGGGAAAGGACTAGAAAGTGGGACAAGGAGAAACTTGGTTTCTCAGCGGGGAATTTGGCCCCCAAACTATAGAACATAATTCTTCAAAACTAGCCTAAACCATATGTCACTTCCTTTAAACTATGTGACCTGGGAAAAGGTGTGAGCATTGCATCTCATTAAAAAACACAGATGCAAACACCCTTGAAAAATAATGTAAGCCTTTGCTAAAACTTCTAGAAGATAGAACAAAGTATCAAATTACCTCATCACACGTACAGGGTCCCAAAATTCTTCACACTTCTATCTCCATCAAGTGCTGCACTAATGTCTCTTTCTCCCTCTTTCTATTTATTTTTCCTCCCTCAGAACCACAAAGCTAGCCTGCGGTAGCTCCAAGTTCCCTCTCCTTCTCCTGTGTCCTCCTCTGCCCTTCCAGATGGACTGCTTTGCCCTTGTTTATGTAAATCCATTTAGCAATTTAGCAGTTATGCATCAGTGCTGACTCATTTGGTGTTGGCCTGACCCTCATGCCAGGCTCCCCCACAGTTTTTTTTTTGTGTGTGTGTTTTTTGTTTGTTTGTTTATTTTGTTTTTTTTCAGGGCCTGGCATAGTCTGCCAGCTACTGGCTCTCACAGAACATATAGAAGGCAAGTGAGAAGTCATCCTTCTGGAGCCTAGGCAGTAGTCGCAGGTAGTTGCAGAGCAGAGGCAAGATTGTAAAAACCACCCACTTTGGCAGCTGAGACCATTGATGGTCTGTAGCCCAACAATGACTAAGATTTGCTACAGCTTCTGGGCCACTCCCAGCAGCCCTGTCCCCCTGACTTTTGCTCCTCCAGCTTCTCTGGTTGACGTGCAGCCTTGGTTCCCTGTATGAAAGGTCTCCCTACTTGAAATTTCTAGATTTAGGGTGCTCAGACACCTGATTTACCTGGGATGGCTCCATGTACACCTTTTGTTCTTGCATAATTATTAATATTTGTTGTTGTTGTTGTTCTCAAAGTGTTCCAGATTGACGGTCTAGATTGAACTGACAAATTATATGATGTCCTTGCTGATTTGGGCTCCTGTCTCTCTGATGGAATACTGCCTGTTATACCATCTCATAATTATGTTTAGTCACTGGCCTGAGATACAATAAACAGGCCAGTCCTGTGAAGGTCAAGTCTGAATGCTTCCTTTCTATCCCTGTCATAGTTTAGTTGAGGTATCCCCAAGTGGAAAGCTGATGTGGCCTCCAGGTCCTAGGCCTGTTTTGGGTGAAGCAGGGGAAGCCTTTCAGAGAAATGGCATTAAAGACTTTTGCTTTTTTAAAAAATATATTTTTATTGATTTCAGAGAGGAAGGGAGAGGGGGAAAGAACTAGAAACATCCATGATGAGAGAGAATCATTGATTGCCTGCCTTCTGCATGCCCCACGCTGGGGTTGGAGCCCAAAACCTGGGTATATGAGTTAATGGGGAATCTAACTGGCCTCCTGGTTCATAGGTTGATGCTCAACCACTGAGCTACACCAGCTGGATGAGGAAAGAAAGTCAATGCCCATGTAGGCTTACAAACTACACATTAGCTCGACTCTACAGCTCAATGACAGGTCTTTGAACTTGCCCAAATCAGATTATTAATTCTCCCCCTTGCTAGTAAAGAGAAATGAGTAAGATAACTTTCCTCAAGAAACAAAAGTCTCTGAGATGTGGTGTTGAACTATTTACTCTCTTTGCTCACAAGCAAAGGACTGATCATAGAGGACAAACATTTAACACAATAATTTTAGTGCGAAGTGATCAGCTCTGGATGATTGTGCTAAGAAGCTTCTTGCTTTGTAAGAGAGGAGCAAATATGAGAAAAGTCCTCACAGCCATTGCAAATGTAGCTGGGCATCTTCAAACCTGATCTCAGTGAGGGAAAAGGGGAAGAGAGACACTGAAAAATAACATCAAGGGAGGGAGACATTGCCTCATTTTTAAGCCCAGGGACTAGCGCTGGCCAAGATGAAGTCCCCAGAGAACCTTCAGCTTGTGGAATCACAGCCAGTCTGAATGCCTGATGAAAAGAGTGGGTTAACTTGGGATCCTTGGTTCTTCGTCAGAGCAATGTGCTTAAGATGGACTTTACTCTCGACCATCAAACGTTTACTTCATAATGAACAAAAATGTTCCCTTTCTTCTTAATTTTCCCTCTGTAATCTCAGATTCCAAGTCTTTGAGAGTGAGTACAGGGTGAGTAGAAGAATGTTAGAAGCCATGAATGGTGTCTATTGAAATAGTGCTATTTTATTTCCTAAAGGAAAAAAGAAGAAGGCTTAATGGGAAAAACAGAAATGAGAAGAAAAATGATCATTGTAAAGGAAGTAAGCAGAAGGAAAACACCAGGAAGTGAAGTAAAAAGATCCTTTCCTTATTTGGAACCTATTTGATCATCAACTATTTTGCCCAGAGCTATATATTCCTATCACTTTTGGGAATAGTAATTCTGAAAAGTTCATATTTCCCCACCATGAAAGACAAATAATTTTTTTATATTGTTGCTTTTAATTCTCAGTTAATTCTGGGTCTACTCAGTTCAGGTTGAGGGGGAAAGCTCAGAAAGGATTTGAGTTGAATTACTAATGACTAATTTGGGTAATTCAGGATCTCAACCGTGGCTTCCTTTCTAATTAACTGGATATTGTACATAAAACAGAGGCACACCTGAATTGTGCTCTCAATTTTGATAATTTTGTTCTCTTCTCTGACCTGTTTTTTTATTTCCTGCATCTTTTTGTTCCCTTCTCTCTACTTAAATTCAGACCAGCCATTGGCCAAGAGGTTTTTCACAAGGTTGTTGTTACTACTATGAGAGGCCCGGTGCACAAAATTCATGCATGGGAGGCAGGGGATATCCCTCAGCCCAGCCTGCACCCTCTCCAATCTGGGACCCCTCAAGAGATGTCCGACTGCCTGTTTAGGCTTGATCCCGGTAGTCGGACATCCTTCTCACAATCCAGGACTGCTGGCGCCAAATTCCTCACCTATCTGCCTCCCTGATTGCCCCTAACTGCTTCTGCCTGCCAGCCTGATCACCCCTAACCACTACCCTGCCAGCCTAATTGATGTCTAACTGCTCCCCTGCCAGCCTGTTTGCCCCTAACTTCCCTCCTCTGCCAGCCTAACTGCCCTCCTTGCAGACCTGGTCCCTCCCAACTGCCCTCCACTGCTGGCTTGATCGCCCACAACTGCCTTCCCTTGGAGGCCTGGAACTTCCCAACTGCCCTCTCCTGCTGGCCATCTTGTGTCCACATGAGGGCAGGATCTTTGACCACATGGGGGCAGCCCTCTTGTGTGTCGGAGTGATGGTCAATCTGCAAATTACTCTTTTATTAGATAAGATAGAGGCCTGGTATGTGGGTGGGGGCCAGCTGATTTGCCCTGAAGGGTGTTCCAAATCAGGGTGGGGGTTCCCTTGGGGCATGGGGCAGCTTGGGCGAGGGGCCTGTGGTGGTTTGTAGGCTGGCCATGTCCCCCAGCGACCCAAGTGGAGGCCCTGGGATCTGGGATTAATTTATGTTCTACAATTGAAACTTTGTAGCCTGGAGTGGAGGCTAGGCCAGCCAGGACTGCAGAAGCTTGGCTTCCTCCATCACCTGGGAAACCCTAGCCTCTGCTCTCACCAGCTGCGTGGCTGCTGTCATTTCTGTTGGGATATATCTTCTATAATTGAAACTTTGTAGCATTGAGTGGAGGCCTAGGCCAGCAAGGGCAAGTGGAAAGCTTGGCTTCCTCTGTTGTTGGGGAAACCCAAGCCTCCCTCTTGCTCTCAGTGGCTGCAGCCATCTTGGTTGGGGTTTATTTGCATAATTTGCTCCTTATTGGTTGATGGGCGTGGCTGTGGGCTTGGCTTGATCACAGGTACGATCAACCCGCATATTTCTCTTTTATGAGACAGGATTAGATAAGATTAGAAATATTTATTGTTTTTTTCGAATATATTTTATTGATTTTTTTACAGAGAGGAAAGGAGAGGGATAGAAAGTCAGAAACATCTATGAGAGAGAAACATCAATCAGCTGCCTCTTGCACACCCCCTACTGAAGATGTGCCCACAACCAAGGTACATGCCCTTGACCGGAATCGAACCCAGGACCTTTCAGAGCGAAGGCCAACGCTCTACCACTGAGCCAAAACGGTTTCGACTAGAAATATTTATTGTAATGCTCGCACAATTATACCCAAACTTATTAACTTACACACTTAAAATAGGTGGACTGTACTGTACGTGAGTATGAAATTATATCTCAATAAATGTGTTATAAAAATAAACAAAAAAGAAATACTGAGTGTTCAATATTTGATCAGCAAGCTTTCTAATTGTCTTATGCATGTTAGAAATTAAAAATTTCTGACAAGGCTATGTGATAAATACAACAATTATTCTCATTTCTCAGATGGGAAAGTGGAAGTAAAGTGGTGTTAAATAAATTGCTCAAGATACCTCAGGTAGTAAGTCAGAAACCTGAGATTTGAACCCACATCTGAATCAAAAGTCTGTGCCTTTATCACTCTGTACTAATGCCTTAAATTAAGGTCAGTTATAAAAATCAATGCAAAATTCACATTCCCTGACCAAGTCATAGAGTTACTCTCTCTCTTTTTTTAACCATCTTGCCACACTATCTGAAGAAAGGAGACGCTGGATTGCTTGTGGTTTCAGCCAAAGCTTGGGTGTGTTATGGGGAGGCAGTCACCTTACCTTGGGTTAGTGGTCCATTTTCAGTTAACCAAAACTTCCAGGATTGCTCCCAACTTTTACAAAAAATAAATTCACTTTGTTTCCTTCTCTTATTGAAAGGTTAGACTCAATGATTTCTAAGATAGACTTTCTGGAGGAAGTGGTAGCAGACTTAGCCACCAGTAGAGGTTTATTAAATTAACGAATCAAAGGAATAAGGGCATCCTAAGAGGACAAATAGCATAAACAAAGATCCAGACGTGTGTGTCAAGGCCCTGTGCGGTGGGGAGTGCAGAGCACAATTCAGATGAACTAGAAGAGCTCCCTCAGGTTCTCACAAGCTTACAGTGAGTTGCTGCCTGAGTTGGGAGGTCTGGGTTTGTGGGCAGGTGTGGTGGGACCATGAGCCTGAAAAAGGAAGTTTGTAACAAAAAGCTTGCATGTACACTGCACATTTGGAAGATTAGTTTGGAGGTAACAAGGAATCTTTGAAAAAAAATTTTTTTAAATCATCACATGAGGATATGTTTTACTGACCTTTTTTAAAGAGAGAGATAAGGGGAGGAGAGTGAGAGAAACATTGACATGAGAGTGACATATCAATTGGCTGCCTCCTGCATGCCCCCTACCAGGGATCGAGACTGCAATCTGGGCATGTGCATTGAACAGGAATTGAACCAGCAACCCCTCGATGCCCAGGATTATGCCCAACCAAGTGAGCCACACCAGGCTAGGACTACTTCTTCTCTTATAATATTTGGTAAGAAGGGCCACTCCTTTCTGAGGATGCGACTTTATATTTTTACCTCCTTCTAAAGCTATTTATTTTCATGCCTACTTCTACCTAGGAAGAGGGGTATTTTATTTTTTAAAAATATATTGTAATTGATTTCAGAGAGGTAGGGAGAGGGAGAGAGAGATAGAAACATCAATGATGAGAGAGAATCATTGATTGGCTGCCTCCTGCACACCCCCACACTGGGGATCAAGCCCACAACCTGGGCATGTGCCCTGACTGGGAATTGAACCAATGACCACTTGGTTCTTAGGTGGATGCTCAACCGCTGAGCTATACCTGGCTGGGCAAGAGTGGTATTTTAGTGTGTTTTTCTTCCCCCTGCAGATGCTTATTCCAGTATTCTAACTCTATAATGGCCCAGTTATGTAAGATTTAATTCTATTCTTTTTTAAAAATGTATATTTTATTGATTTTTACAGTGAGGAAGGGAGAGGGGTAGAGAGTTAAAAACATCGGTGAGAGAGAAACATCTGTCAGCTGCCTCCTGCACATCCTCTAACTGGGGATGTGCCCACAGTCAAGGTACATGCTCTTGACCGGAACTAAACCTGGGACCGTTCAGTCCGAAGATCGACACTCTGTCCACTGAGCCAAACCAGTAAGGGCTTATTTCTACTCTTGATGATTTTTAATAACATTTGAGGCTAATGAAGGGTGCATGAACAGTTTTTCTTTCTTGATCCAGGGCAGAGGGTCGTTAGCTCAGTAGGGGCATGCGCATGCTCTGCTGCTCCCGTTGCAGTCCCCCTGGCCTTGAAGGATGAAGCTTTGTGCTCAGATAACCCAGTAACCTCGCCCAGGGTCCCGTGGTATGGAGATACAGTCAGCTGCTAGTAAAGGAGTATTCAGATTGTAGGAAGAAGCTAATGAAGCTAGAAATGCCTTCCATATATGGAGACACGTTTCTGATAGTGAAATTTCATATTCGCTTTCCTAAGACAATCATCCAAGGACCTCATGGAGGTGGCCACCTGAGTTACTGATCCTAAAGGCCAGAGTACAAGAAAATGCTAGAAACAAAATGTCAGAGCAAAATCGTGTTTCTTAGCTGGATGTAGCAGTGAAAAGTGAGCAGCCTGCACATTAGTCAGAGTCCATACTGGGTTCAGGCAGCCCAGCATGAGCACTGATCTGGAACAAAGAACACAGGATGACACGACGCTGGCTGCAGTGGAATTCTCATTTCCACACCGAGACTGTCTTCTTGCTGTGGCTGTGATGTCACTGAATGCTGTTGACAACAGAGCTGTTATGTGGCAAATGAAAGGACCTTCAAATGGAGGGGCCCCATTATGCCAAGAATAGAGCTTGTCACAAACATCATCATTCATTGATGTCTCTGAGCTTCTGAATGGGGTCCGGAGGGAAAGAACTGTGAAAATGGGGTTTAATTCATGCATTTTGATCTAGACTTCTTTATGAGTAGGAGTAATTTAATTGACCTTGTATTTCAAGGCAATCAAATCATTTAAACAACAACTTAGCCTCTTGCCCCATAGTTTCTCTCCTTCTTTCTTTAACTCCAGGGTAATGGACTAAAGCTCTGCCTGAGTCTATTTTACTAGAGTTTAGAGAATTCTAATAGTTGCATTGTTTCTCCGGTTATATCCACAAAATGCATTATAAATTTTCTCAACTGAAATTGCTCCTGCTATTAACACGCTGAAATTAAGGACCAATTTCAGCACTCAAACTACACCATCAGAGGGGAACAGCAGCGTTGGCAAACCACATCTGTTCATCTGAGAGATATTCACTGAGGACCAATTGCATGTCAGGTAATTGCATTAGGCATAGGAAATATAATGAAGCCCAAAAAAGAAGTGTAATTCCTGCCTTCATAGTGTTTTGAATTGTTGCTGGTAGGAAATATGTGTATGTGTGTGTGTGTGTGTGTGTGTGTGTGTGTGTGTGTGTTTTGTTTCTTTGCCTCCAAATTAAATCACTATATTTCCATAATTCCCAGATATTTTGATAGCAGACATTATTCTCCTGCAAACTGACAAGTAACAAGCAGAAATAGACTTTGAGTTAAAAGAAAATTTTCATAGAATTCTACACAATATTTTACACAAATGCACAAACATAAAACAACACTTGGAATAATATATAGGCTTATGTGGAACACCAAGACACAGCAATTGCCCTTCTCTGTGTGTGTGAAGCAGAATGAACTTAGAGGCCAGAGAGGGATACAGGTAGTTTCAACAAAATTTCAATATTTTTATTTTTCTAGCTGGGTACTATGTACACAGGTGTTGGTAGTACATAATATATATGTATATTTACATGTATAATATACACACACACATATATATATGAAATACAGGTGACATAACGCATTTAAAATAAATCACAATTAAAAAGCAATAGCTAAACAGTCAAGTGCATAAAACCAGGTATCGGCACTGAGAACTAGAGGACTCACCTGTATCTGCTCTTCAACATGCTTTCATTTCCAAACACAATTTTCTGAAGTACATCTATTTTTTTCAACCTTTCAATATTTTATATTAGTCCCTGTTCCCTTTCTTTCCCAGAACTAATTTCTGCTTATGACCCTTACTTCAAAATCACTTTGGCAAAAGCTTTAGGGGAAGCAGTAATAAATAAAATAAGCCTATTTAAAAAATTCTCACCTGAAGATATGTTTTACTGATTTTAGAAAGAAAGGGAGGGAGGAAAGGAGGGAGGGGACAAGAGAGGGAGGGAGGGCGGGGGAGAGAGAGAGAGAGAGAGAGAAAGAGAGAGAGAGAGAGGAAAGAAACATTGATTGGCTGCCTCCTGTAGGCATCCCCACTGAGGATCAAAACTAGGAACATGCCCTCCCTAGTAATTGAACCAGCAACCTTTTGGTGCATGGGACACCACTCCAACCAACTGAGCCACACAAGCCAGGGCTAAAATCAGCCCATTTTGCTCACTTATCACAGTTGAGGAGAATGATGGTGAGAGGATTGAGAGCATCCTTAAGAAGTAACCAGTTAATAACATTAATATTTATTTGGTAGAATTTGCAAATTCCTGAAAATGGTGTAGAAGCTGAGATACAATGGAGAACTAACTCTTACTATACAAGAGTCAGAATGAACTTTATGTAATTCTTTATATTTGATAACTGGAATAATTCCATGAAATTTTATATTGGATTACCCTTGGGAAGAAGAAAGTTGTTTTAAATACTGCTGCCTTTTGGTATTTTATGCATTTCAATTCATTTTAATTTTGGTACTTCTCCCTAAGTCAGTTATACCGAAGAGCACAATTTTGAAACTAATAATGGTAAAACATCAGTTTTTGTAGTTAATGTTGATGACCAGGTATATATTAATTACAGCAGTGGAGAAATCTAACATGATTAGATCAAGATATTTGTTGTTTTATGACTGTGAATTCAGAAAGTGTGAATGTCCAAAACAAGCACTGAGTTTATCAGGACTTCAGAACTATCTTGACTTTCAGAATTTTTTACACAGCCAATGTATTGAATAATCCACTCTAGAACATCATGTGTCCAAATTTTTATTTCAAAGGTTGATCTGAAATACCAGAATATAGAGTGCTTAGTGGCTAGAAGGCATTAATTGACTGGTAGAAAATGAAGGGGAGGAGAGTAGGGCATGGAAATGAATAACATAAAAGATTTTCATAAATTGATTTAATTTAAAGGCTGGGGATCACAGTGGAGATATAGTCACCCAAATGTAGGCTTGCTTAGAAGACTTTCAGAAGTGTGCATTGCCACTGACAATCACATGAATCAGTCCTCCTGTGGTCACAGTCTTGGCAATTTTTGCACCATGGATGCTGGGCCAAAAATATAACATGTTTGTGTATGTGAGGAAATAGGAACATGTGGTCTGCCATGGTTTACTTATAGTGACAATGGGAAAGAATATTTGAAATCCAGACTATTCCAGAAATTCAGTCACTGTAGTTATGCTGTAAGTAGACCAATTATTTGAATTTGAAAAATCAATAAGAGGTGTTCACAAATGCCTATTATTTAATGACAGTGAATGTGGGAACTGCCAGGGCCTCAGATGGATCAGCAGACAATAATGAAAAAATTTCTCAGATATAGTGCTTACCATGTCACAGCGACTCTGGGGATAGATAGATACTGCTATTATTCCTATTTAATATCGGGACATTAAATAGGAAGACTGAGTAAATAACTTCCCAAGAATGCACAGTAAGACATATATTTGGTATTTAAACCTAGACAAAGTCCATTTTGTAACCATCCTATATAATAAAAATAGTGACCACAACAGTGTAAAGACTAGAATGACCACTCAACCAGTTGCTATGATGTGCATTGACCACCTCTTGGTCCCTCTCCCTGGCCTGCAGGTTCCCATTGCAGCATGGAGAACAGGGAACCACAGGGAACTGGGTGGGTGGTGGCAGGGCAGGACTGGGGACTGGCAAGGGAGTAAAAGATGGCCCTGACCCCAGAATAGGCCTAGAGACTCTATCTTTGCACAGTTTCGTGTGCTGGGCCTCTAATTATTCTATAGAGTCTCTGTTTAAAAAAATATTTTATTTGTTTTTAGAGAAAAAAAGAGAGAGGGAGAGAGAAAGAGAAACATCAATGTGAGAGCAGAAAATCAATTGGCTGCATGCCCCCTTCCAAGAACTGAGCCCATAACCAGTCATGTTTGATTCCTTGTGACTAGGAATTAAACCAGCAGCTATTTGGTGCATGGACAATGCCCAACCATCTAAGTAACACTGGCCAGAGCTCTATAGTTTCTCTTGAATTAAACTTTCCTCTTGCCATTTCTTCCTACTTTGCCCCTCACCTCCATTTGCTCCTGTTCTCTCTGAGTTTTTTCTTTCTACTTCTATCAACAGCTTCTTTGACTCTTCTCCACACCTCTGCTTCCTCTTTCTGCCTTTGGTTTTCATTTCCCCTGTTTATTCTTTCTTACCTGATATTTGTTTCTTTGTCAGTCTCTGTTTATGTTTCTTTCTCCTTTAACTGGCTTTACCATTACATATTCATGAGCCTGCCCCTTTCCCATATGTACTTAATACTTTTTCTGTAGAGCATAAGGAAACGTGGCACATAGTCAATAAGGTTGCTTATTAACTTAGAATTATATGTGTATATACACAAAATATATCACATGTATCTACTACCTTTGAATAATTTAATTTAAAAAGAGTTAATTCAAGTATCTTCTACTTTTAAAAATAATGTAACTAAAGATTACTATATAATACTTTAATAGTTTTATTACTCTCCTATGTTTTTTTTCTTTTTTACTTGATTAGTAAAGAAAAGTATTCTTATTCATGAACTATAACTGACTTGGACATTTGAGTAATTTCATTTGTCAAAAATGGATCTCTTCTTGTGAGATAGAAATGGAACGTGTTTTAGAAGAGTTAAGAACCATGCTGCCTGGGAAACAACACACATAACTGTATTCAGAGAATCTGTATGACCAGGCAATATTTTGTTTTTTAAATCTGAGTTTCCATGAATCTAGGCAAAACAATTTCATGTAGGAAGTCTATAATTAACTAGACTTTTCCAGCAATATTCTAAAAATGGACTAGTACTACATAAACCCAACTACTAACTAGGTCCTGAGGTCCTGAAAGACAACTAACATCTTCATATACTACCTTGAATTTAAATTTATTTAAACAAACATTCACAAATTCCTGCTGCAGGGAAAGGGTGGATTAAATTTTGTGGCTACCAAGAAAGTGAGGCCAGATCCATGCCCAGAAGCACTCAAGTGTCGTGGTAGATACAGATCCCTGCTGTTCCCCGAGGAACAGACAGTGAAGCTCTATTGCCTGCTGTGCTATCCACCCAGCAATCAGAGGGGCCTGAGAAAGCTGCATGCTGACAACCACAAGGAAGTCAGCACCCTGAGTCATCTTCCAATATGTCCAACGTTATCTCATCTCCTTGCTACAGCATGCTGGGGTGTTTCTCGGCATCTAGAAGGGTTCAAGAATCTGGAGAAGGGCTGTGAGTAAATTAATGGAGACTAGATATGAAATATAAGTTTGGAAGGCATTTTGGGGAGCCAGAGGAGACCTAGTTTCAGTAACCAAGTTCTCTGAATCTCTGCATTCAGGGCTCTTTATTCCCACATTTTGCCCTATAGCAAAGCAGAAATATATATATAAAAGGTAAAGTTTTGGTAAACAGTAGAATTATCAGGTTGGGGGAACTATCCTTAGCTGTCTGGCAGCAGGCAATCATATATATCTTCAGGTTTGGGGAAATGCTTTCGGCTATTCCAGCAGTAGGCAATATTATTCAGCCCCGCTGAAGCCTCAAGGTTCACCAACATTTTGATGAACTTCTTACATTTATGACCTGCTGGAATTAGCCCCCAACAACAGCAGGTAGATGATTTATATTTTTCCTGAAATCCATATGCTCCTCTAAATGTTGGGTTGATTTGTTCGTCTGTTGCAGGGAAGGTGGCTTTCCTAGAAGTAACTAGAATATGTATGCCTGAACTTTGGCAGAAGTCCACAAACAAGAAGAATAGAAAGCTTTTGAAATTCTCTCTCTCCTATTGTGTGCAAATGCTCTCAATCAGCTAAAAGTCTGTCAATTTTCCAAAGGCGACCCCTAGAGAAACAAAGAGCTCATAGTGGTGTGACCGTCTGGGCATCATTCTTGGGTTTTTCATCTCTTGGTCCTTGGCACCTGGCGTTTAAATCAAGAATGCATTTAAGAAAGGCAGATTCACAACTCATTGCATTTTTTCCTCTGCATAGTATGAATCCCTCTCAAACTTAATAGTTAACCAGAAAGCATTTCAATAGTTATTGAAAAAAAGTAGAAACTATTGATTGTTTTCATGTGTGTATTAATCCAGAAAGAGATTCTGATATGGCAAATCAAAGAAAATAAAAGTTTCAAAATGTGAATATAAAGGTGGGGAGATTTGTGAGGACATGTCCTTTATCTATTTGAACATAAGTGTTCTAAAACTGTATTAACATGGAATTTTTCAAGTATTACTCATTTTCCTTTAGAATTGTAAGTCATATTTTTGTGGCAAATTCTGTAGAATCTGAGTGCAATCAAATAATAATTAACATTGCAATGAGCTTTAAAATTATAAATATAGAGAAAAACTAAGTTTCTAGTTCATGATCACAATGATTAAATTATCAAAGATGTATTATTTTTACAGATGGCAAAATAAACATATGAAAGGGCAAAAGGAATCATCTTGACAAAGTGATTCCTTACCTTGGCATACTATTATGACCTGGCCACTGTTTTCATTAAGAAGACAAAACAGATGGTTATAAATCAATCCTAACAACATTCTGCATGCTGGAACTACACGAATAATAATGTCGCTTCACTAATAACAATTAGCTACACTAAATAAGCCTAATCCCACCTCCTTCTGGTGGTCCTTAAGATATATGTAAACAGCTATATTATTTCTGCTAAATTGTTTCTTTTCTAGGGGAAACATCCTTAAAAGCTCAAGCACTTCTAGCAATACTAGAACACCCTTTCAGTTTGGTCTTAACATTGACTCCTCTATTCAACATAATCCAATGCAAACTGCCAGTAAAACCAACATTCATGATGGCTTTGGGATTTGTGTGAGCATCAGTGTCTGGTCTAAGGGAGTGAAAAAAAGAGGTAGAGAAGAACACCACACAAAGCAGCGCCAGAGGACTCTGAGCCAGTCTCTTATAAGTGACATATTTGGTTTGTCTCCAGCCAACAGTAGAGGAACCACATCGTGTTGGCCAGCCTTGATTTACAACCAGCCTTTTCTGCCTTTTGCTTCAGTTCTAAATGCCCTGTTTTTACTGCGCCCTCTCATTTTATGTTTTTAATGTCTTATTTTACATGTTTGTGTGTGTTTCCATTACCTTCATACTAGCTTCATAGGTTTGTCCACTACCTTTATATTCTGCTTGCCTTTTTAACAATGAGATATTTTCACATATATGTTTGTCTCCTGCTACTTTGGAGAATTCATTTATTAGAACTATTCATTTTTTTGGTAGAGTCTTTAGAATTTTCTATGTACAATATTATGTCATCTGCGAATAATGACATATTTACTTCCTCCATTCTAATTTGAATGCCTTTAATATTTTCTTGTTTCATCACTAGGACTTCCAGTACTGTGTTGAGTAAGAGTAGTGAAAGCGGACATCTGTGTCTTATTTCTAATCATAAGGGAAATGCTTTTAGTTTTTGCCCATTGAATATGATGTTGGCTGAAGGTTTGTCATATATGGTCTTTATTATGTTGAAGTATAATTCCTCTAGTCCTCATTTGCTGAAAGTTTTTGTAACAAATGAGTGCTGGTTTTTTATCAAATGCTTTTTATGCATCTATTTATATGATCCATGTGATTTTTTATGTTTCATATCACAATTATTAATTTGTGAATATTGTACCAACCTTGCATCTCCAGGTTAAATTAGGGCAGAAAAATGGTAAAAGGAAACTCAATTTTGTTCTGAGAATGTAAGAAATTATTCACTTGAAAAGACAGAGGGGAGAAATTAGCCATTTAAGGAAATATCAACATAATTTATCAAAAGAAGAACCACAAAACTCAGAAATCAATGTGGAACAAATACCCTCTTACTAGCTCAGTTCTGTTTGGATGCCCCCAACTCCTTTCTGACATGGAGAGAAATGACTTAGGGTAACAGGGCTCCTGAGGGTCAGGCCAAGGGAAAGCCTTGTTATTATCCCCCCTCCTCCCAAGAAATCCCTAGAAGCCAATCCTATGGCTGCCAGGAGACCCCAGACCATGGATGGTCCCCACCCCCAGCCTCTGTGCAAAGGAAATGCACTTTTCTTTCTCACCCCAGGGCTGCTGGGATGATTAACAAGCAAGATGGCTTTTGGAATTCTTCCTGCACTAGCCTGGCGCATTTCTCCCGTGACCTCAGTGGGTTAGTGTGTCACAGGAACACCTGTCTCTTTTCACTCCCAAGTGATTATTTTCCCATCTGTGCTGAGCTGCCTTCTTGTTGGATTTGTTGAATTTATTTTTCTTTTAAGTTTATAAATCTCTTAATAAGTAAAATCCACTAGTCTAGAGAAGAAGCATGACATCACAAAAATGCATGAGAGTTCTATGGACACAGCTAATTATTCTATTGATGGTAACAATAAAGTAACTTGAGATGTAAGCAGTGAATTTTTAAAAAACTGAAAATACTTTGCATATGATCACTCATTTAATCCCATAATAAACCAGTAAAAAGGGAGCACATTTTTTCCCTTTCTCCTCCCCATCTCTCTTTCTTTCAATAAATGTTTATTAATCACATACGGTGCCACACAATTTGCTATGTATGATACACAATAAAGCATAAAACAAGGTATTCTCTGAAGACATTGGCTTATTCAAGATATGTAGTTGCAAAACTAGTGCTTCTGGTTCTGTGACACATATAACTCAAGTATTAGACCTTATTAATCCAGTGATATGCCATGGTTTATGCAGGAAGGTACAGGCAGCCAGGAGCCTGCTCAACTTCTGACCTTTGAATTGAATAAGGTTATAGAAACCATGTACCTGGGAAGGCTGACCCTAGGTACAGGCTCCGAGTCAGGAATAACGTCCTAACACACATCTGTCTCAAGCATAGTTTCAGAAATGGCAGATGGTAAATTTGAGGTCAAGATTTTAACATGTGCACAGAGTGTGAGGAAAAGGAATAGTGGAATCTTCTCCTCAGTTAGGAAGCCGACATACCTAGGAAGGACTTCCATGGGTTACCTGCCTCAGCCACTGCTAGAGTTCAGGGATAAGGCACTGTGTCTAGGAGGGAACCTGGAAGACCAAGACAAGTTACTTGCTCAAAGTCCATCAGAGGACAGGTTGACCATATAATGTAATCATTTGAAGTCTTGAGACCGGGATCAAAGCAGAAAAAGTAGGCATCAAAGGTAAGGCTGATGAAGTCAATATTCCCAGAAGTAGAATCATTGGGTCAAATGGCAGTTTCATTAAAAAAATATTTTAAAATGTATTTTTATTGATTTTAGAGAGGAAGGGAGAGAAGGAGAGAGAGACACATCAATAATGAGAGTGAATCATTGATCGGCTGCCTCCTGCATGCCTCACGCTGGGGATTGAACCCAAAACCCAGGCAGGTGTCCTTGACCAGAATGAAACCTGGGAACTTTCAGTCTGCAGGTCGATGCTCTATCCACTGAACAAAACCTGCTGGGGCCAGTTTAAAAATTTGTGAGGAAACTCCATAGTGTTTTCCACAGTGGCTGCACTAGCCTGCATTCCCACCAACAGTGTACTAGGGTTCCCTTTTTTCCACATCCTCCACACACCTGCTGTTTGTTGATTTGTTGATGGTAGCTATTCTGACAGGTGTGAGGTGATATCTCATTGTGGTTTTAAATTTGCCATTGTTGAGAGGGCTGCTATGCACATCATTTGCTGTTAAAATAAAAAATTAATTTTCGATATGGACATATGGGTGGAATGGTGGTTCATTAGGGCAGGCAAATGTTCAACTAAAGGAAACAGTGCCAAACTGTTTACCAAAGGAGTCATAACAATTTATTCTGCCATCAATCATATACATGTATCTTATGAATCCACATCCACTTCAGTACTTGGCACTTTTATATTTCTGAGTTTATACCAATAGGACAGGTAAAAAGTGTCACTTTAAAATATAAGTAAATTGATTTTAAAGGAAATTATACATTTTTACAATAAATAAAAAGCTAGTACAAGTAGGAGAAAACCATGAAAATAAATAAAACAAAAATCATGTTCAAAATTATCACTAGATACTCTGACTTATTGAAATCAATTAGCCTGAGACCTCTGTTTCCTTTATTAAAATGAAAAACTAGTAATAAATATTAGAGAGTATTGGAGTTAATCAGCAACAAATGGAGACAGTCTGAGTAAAAGAACATTGATAAGGAAGTGGCTTTCTTACTTGGTGATTTACCGTAGTTAATTTTGGATATTCTTACTTCATAAAATCATTTGCATTGCCACCTTCATGAAATTGCTTCTCTGCAGTACTTATTCAAATAATCTCTGTTAATCACAGCCAGTTCACTGGTGATCCTCTGAGGTACTGATGCATAGATGTTCATGCATCTATTTCAGTGAATTCCTTTTAAATTTTGTATATTTAGTAGTACTTTGCACAAGTTTGGTGGCAGGCACCGAGTGAACACTCACTGGAGAGTGTATCTTATTGGGAACTCCTTAAGGTAATGGCAGGAAAGTTGGAAGTGGCAATCATCACAGCAGGTGTTTATCAAATTTTGCTTGAAGACTCAAAGTTTTATACAAGTCTAAGAAAATAATTGTGTAGTGGATAGAACATTGGCTTTGGTAGTCAGAGAAAAATGGTTTTTAGTTTAACTATGCTAGTTATCAGCTGTGTAATCTTGAGTATGTTACTTAATTTTCCTGTTTTGAGTGGTTGATCCATAAAGTGAGATTTATTCCACATTTAATTAGACTTAATAAAGGCAAGACATGGGCCATATAGCAAATGCTTAAATATTGCTAATTTCCCTTCCCAAACTTTTCAGAATGTATTATTTTCTATCTAGAATTGAACATCACTTATAGTTCCTACTCATGCACCATAATTTGCATTAATTTTAGCCCAAGCAATATTATATACAACAGATTTAAGTACTGAGTTTTCATTGCCTTGATACATGAAATTAGGCAAGAATTGTCTTATATCAGCTACACTTAAATGACATCTGAGTTACCTGTCATTTAACATTTGATTATCATTCTCATAAAACAGAATATCATTCTTATATAGTAGTTCTAGTCATGATGGCAAAGCAGGCAAACACTGTTCTTGCCTCCTCCCACAACAACATAAAAATTACAACTAAACTAGGTAATAATCAAACTGGAGTACCATCTGAAGAATAGTTGAACACAAGTCCTACAAGTAAGGATATACAGAAGAAGCCATGTGGATACTGGTAGGAGGGGCAGAGATATGAAATGGGCTGGCCCTCCACCCACCTGCAGCAGTTAACAGTCAGGAGAAATATCTCAACTGCAGAGGGACCCCTGAGAAACAAGGGGTCCCAGGCCCACTTTGAGCTTCCCAGCCTAAAGCACCGGTGCCAGGAAGAGGATTTCTTACAATATCTGGTTGTGAAAATCAGCAGGTCGGGGTGAGAAGGAAGGCTGCTGGAAATCCAGGTGTCATCTTAAAGGGCCTGCACACTACTCACTGACTTGCAAGTGCTCACCCTGGTCCCCAGCAGAAGGATAGCGGCTCAAGGGGTGCTGGAGACACATAGGGAGAAGCTGAGTTGTATGGCTGCAAGGTGAGGCCTGGAGGAACAGCCCCATTGTACCTGTACTGAGCCCTCTTTCCACATGGTGGCCAGGTGGGCACCATCTTTCCTGTATTGCTGTGTTGAGCAACTCCCCACCCCCTCCCACCCAACACACACAAAGCCAAAACTGAATTTGCATTGACCTGGTGAATAGCACTTGCCTTATTCTGGTAACTTCCTGAGACTACTCCTCACCCAACTTGCCTACTGCCCAGGGTTTTTTGGTGGCTAAGCCTTGTGGGAAGCTGGCAGTCAGTAACAGTCCTTGGGGTGTCCTTTTGAAAAGTGATCCCAGCTCTGGTACCAGTGGCATCTGGCCTTAGTTAGCAGCATAGTCTCTCCCACATGCCTTTAGGACCATATTGGCAGCTGCCAACTACAGATGGCTTTGTAGCTCTCATCAGGTAATGCTGTCTTCAAGAAAAAAAAGAGGACCCAAGTAAATTTTATTAAACAACTGACACCTTAGAACTACAAAGCAGTGTAAAAAATACTATATGCCAATAAATTGGCCAATTTAGAAGAAACAGGTAAATTCCTAGAAATATACAATCTTCCAAGACTGAATAAAAAAGAAACAGAAAATCTGAATGATAAGAATTCATTCTTTTTATGGCTGAGTCATATTCCATTGTGTATATATACCACTACTTCTTTATCCAGTCGTCTGTTGATGGGCACTCAGGTTGTTTGTGTACCTTGGCTATCCTCTATAATAAAAGCCTAATAGGCTAAGTGTCCAGTCATCTGATTGGCCTTTGAACCAATCAAAGCATAATATGCTAATAATATGCTAAGACCACTCAAATGCTCACTGTGATGTACACTGACCAACAGGGAGAAGACCCTCCAAATGGTAGGTTAGCTTGATGCTGGGGTCTGGCCTATCAGGACTGAGTGAGATGGGCCAGACATGCCCTGGAGCCCTCCCATGATCCCTCCCTGGCTAGCCAACCTTCCGCATCCCTCTCTGGCCCAATTGTTCATGAGTGAGGTTCCTCAGCCTGGCCGGTGCCCTCTTGCAATCTGGTACCCCTCATGGGATGTTAGAGAGTCAGTTTTGGCCTGATCCCACAGGCCAGGCTGATGGTCTCCACTGGTGCATGAATTAACGCACCGGGCCTCTGGTTGTAAATAATGATGCAACAAACATACGGGTATAAACACTGAGTTGCCAGATTATTATGATCTCTGAATGCATAATAATCTGGCCACTTAGTACCCTATCTAATAAAAGAGTAATATGCAAATTAACCATCACTCTACTATACCCATAAGCCATGCCTATCAGCCAATCAGGAGTAAGTATGCAGATTAACCCAACCAAGATGGCTGGGGCCACAGAGCCAGCAGGAGGCTTAGGTTTCCCCGGTAATGGAGGAAGCCAAGCTTTCTGCATACCCTGGCCTGCCTAAACCTCTACTCAGGTTGGCAGGGGGTTGGTTTAGTGAGGGACAACCAAATGACTGAACAAGCAGGCTGTGTAGGGCAACCAAGCCAGCAGGGGAGCCCTGAGGGGTGACCAGGCTGGTAGGGGGACGGGCAGGAAGAAGTGACCAGGCCAGCAGGGTTGGGGGCAGTTATGAGCAACCAGGCTGGCGGGAGGGGGGTGCAGTTGGGGGTGATCAGACTGGCACTGGGGGGGCAATTAGAGGTAACCAGGCTGGCAGGGGAGACAGTAAGGGATGACCAGGCGGGCATGGGCAGGGGCAGTTAGAAGTGACCAGGTCAGCAGGGGTGCAGTTCAGGGTAATCAGGCTGGCATGCAGAGGCAGTGTGGGGTGACCAGGCCAGAAGGTGGGGGCAGTTAGGGGTGGCAGGTGAACGATTAGGAGCCAGCAGTCCAGGATTATGAGAGGGATGTCCAACTGCTGGTTTAGGCCTGATCCCTGGGCCTAAACCAGCACTTGAACACCCCATGAGAGGTCCTAGATTGGAGAGGGTACAGGCTGGGCTGAGGAGATCCCCCCTTCCCTGTGCTCAAATTTCATGCACTGGGCCTCTAGTAATATCATAATAGCTATCTGTGGTGCCAGGTGGGTACTAGAATTACTTGGGGGAATTACTTCATAAATTATATAATTGTCTAATCACTGTATTGAATACCTGAAACTAATACAGAATAATACTGAATGTCAATTGTAATTGAAAATAAAATGTTTTAAAAGAAAAGAGAATGAAGGATCCTCTCTGGAATCATGTAGCCTTCCCATGCAATAGAATATTTAAATAAGCTTTTTCTTCATAAAACAAATCTATTGGTCTGATGAGTCATAATTCTGCTTCAACTCTGAACACTAAACATTCTCTTAACTTCTACATAATAATAAAAAAAAGCTATTCAGGATTGTGTGGACATTGCATCTCTCCCAAAAGATTTTCTTGACCCTGAGACTACATGCTGGGAAATAAGGGATAACATGTGTTCCCTGTTGGATTGGTCCTTGCATATTCCAAGACACCCTGATAAAAAGGCTAGGTAGCTATTCAGATGAGACTAGCATCAGATCCTGGACAAATTACTGAGTGCTTGTAAGAAATAAATTATGTCCACTATTTGGCCCACACTTAAGATTCTGAGTCTGTCAGTGAAGTTGGTCAAATTGGCAAAAAAATGTCTATTCTGGTCTCCATGAACACTGGAGAGCTATAAAATTGCTCTGAGTGAAAAATTTAACTCTAGCAGAAATCACAAGTCTATAGCCAACACCACCAAGCAAATTCAAAACCAAGAGAATACTTAAAAAAAATTAAACACACACACACACACACACACACACACACACACACACACAACACCAAAAAAATCCACAAAACAAACAAACAAACAAACAAAACAAAACAAAACAAAAAACACAAAAGAAAACACTCCAAGGACTCCAGAGGTCTGATTTATTAAGACCTTGGTTCTTTAAAAAATGTATAAAGTTGCACATTTCTCATACAAAATCAGCTTTCAATGCATTTTGCACCTAGTCAGAAGATATACTAGTATGAAGAAAAACCCCATTTATATAAGTAACTCATGATCAGTAAGATTTATTAGGCAATTTTCCCACATATAACACTGTCTGACCACCAGGCCCAGTATGGAACCCTAACCAGAAGAAGAAATCAAGATGTGGCTAGAGGGCCTGGAAAAAGGCTGAATTCAAGCACATGTTTGTGTGCAACTTGGCAGTAATGAGAACAAGTAGGAAGGCTGGAGACCTTAAAGAAAGAAAAACATCCCTCTTGGGAGAAAACATTCCCTGAGGAAAGCCATTATTTCACAGTTCGCTCTCCTCTTCTACAGGACATAGGGTCTGGCCATAGGCACCTTCCCTTTCCAAGAAGGCAGAGATGGCCTGTTCTTCCTGTGACCCCATTCCCTGAGGGGTGGTTCCACTGTGCTGTTTCACACAAACACATTTTCCACTGAGCTGCACAGAACTACTATGCCTGAGGGATGCAAAGGAAGGAAGAGGATAATAGATGATAATAATAAAGTTATGTTTGATGCTGAGAAAAACAATGTGTGTATTTTAGATTAATGCTAAAACCACTCCCTCTATGGTCTTGACCTCCACATTTAAAACAGATTCTGTTGGGATGCTTGAAGTCTGTTATGCAACATTCACTAAACAGATGATGAGGAATAAGACTGAATCTCTTCCATGCTTTCATTTTAAGAATTTCCCCAGGTTGTTTAGTTGAATATTTCCATATGCAGGTACTCATGGACTATTTAAATTACATGGCTGGAACCCAACATGAGATTATATCAAAATTTTAATTAGACATTACATATATATGACATGAAATATATGTATATTTTACATATACATCATGGGATATTGTTATGTGCAAGCTCCTCAGCTAAGGACTTGACCCTGGGTGATGGGAATCGGAAGAACACTGATATGCAAGCAGGCAAATGGAACATGCTTTATTCCACACAAAAAACCATAGCAAGCTGGTAGGTGACAGCTTACATACATGCTCAAACAAGATCAAAACAAAGAAGACTTTTTGCCAAACAGTAACATCAGTATTTGGCTACAGAAAGGTGTGTCTGTGCAGTGTAAGGCTTGTGGCGACCTTGCACTTGCATAAAAGTAACTTGGCCTTGAGCACTACAATTAGGCCCATGCTTAGAGTGGTCTTGAACATCCGGTGTATTCTTAGACAAGGCCCCACAGATATATATGTGAATACATAGTATGTGAGATGAAGGGAGTTACTCTAAATGACACCAATTTAAAATTTATGAATTATCTCTAGACTTTTCTATTAAATATTTTCGGACCAACATTGACCACAGATAACTGAAACGGCACAAAATAAAAGTGTGGATAAGGGGTGAGCTACTGTATATTGACTCAACCCAGAAAGCTGGTGGGTCCTCATGTCTCTTCCTTCACCTCAGCAATCCTCTGATGTTGGCAGAGGAGCTACTCTTGGGGCCACCTGCAGAGAATGAGTGGCCTTAGTCTCAAGCTTCATTCTTGTTTTACTCTGCAACTTGTGGCTCCAGGTCAGAGTCCAGGCTCCTTCTGGATTCAAGGATACCAAGAAATCTCCACTGTTTCACTTGGGGTCACTCCTGTCTTCTCATTTTTCCAATAAGGTTTTCCTGTCTGTACACGGTCATTTCCTCATTTATTGGGTTCTCCTTTTTCATTGTCTTTCTATTCAGCTTCCCAAATATGCATTTTAAAAAGCATATTTAAGAAAAAGAAGTAAGCAAACAGTTAACTCACCAAAGCATCTGTTTTCAAAGCAACCATCTAAATACAGGTAGAGCATCTGTTCTAGTATTACAGGGAAATGAAATGCTAGGAAAATTCCAAGGCAAGATGAATAGGGAAACTGAGACAAGAAAGTTAAAACAAAGCCAAACAGTGTGGGCTATTTGCAGCCAGCTTGTAAACTGTAAACCTTTATCTTTCCCAAGGAAGCTTGAAAGTAAATGGTTAATGATTCTCCAACTAAAGCATGCAGGAAAGGAGGAGAGAAGAGGGAGAAAATCAGCGATTTTAGGGAAGGAGAAAGGAAAAATGGCCATTTTATTTTTTTACACCCCAAACAAAGAAGCCAGCAGTCTCAAGACTTGGCAAGATAAAATTGTCTCATAAATTCCGGGAAGGCCACACCAAAGTAAAAAGGGACCTTGAGAATTAATCTGTATTAAGATATTCAGCAGAGGAATTTTGAAACCTATAGACAGGAGTGTATAAAATGTTTTGATACCACATCCAACTTGCTCCTTAATGAGGTGAATGATGCCATTCTGTACTCAGAGCTGGGTGAAATAGATTTGCTTGCCTTGGGTCTTTAATACATTTGCTTGTTTTAATTGCTTTAATACATTGGCTTTATCACAACACAACTGGGATCTCTCATTTAAACTCATTTATAGGAGAAAACAGGGAACCAGGGAGGGGACAGCCCTCTTTCTCCCACTCGAGGCTGTCGGATAACACCTTTCCTGGGGACTCTGGGGACTTGAGGCATCCTAAACTAATTCATTGTCCTGGCTACCAGTGCACAAGAGTAACTAATTGAAGCAGTTTCTTCCGTGAAAGCCCATGTATATAGGAATGTTACTAGCACTGCCCAAAGAAAAAATGTTCATTTTACCAAGTGATCACAACTTATCAGGAAATTAATGCAAATGGACTATATCAGGCCACTGTGTTCATTATCATCCTACATTTTCAGAGCCTGTGAGTCTCAATTGTAAAAAAGTAAATTTATAAAATTCCAAGTTAACTGTGGAAAATATGCCTCAAAATGGAAATAAAACTACATTTCAGCACTGAGATTTTAACTATTATATTTTAAAGAGAAAATTGAATAATTACTGAAGTTAATTAAGTAGCCATATTTATTGAATACTTTGCTTCCATAGTTTTTGAGTGAGACTATAAAATACAAATGGTGCTTGACATTTGTGGAGGAGGGAGAAGTGAATTTTATGATAAAAAGGCATATCCCCAAAATAAATTATTTAAATCATATTTTGTTTTACCAATAAAACAGTTAACTAACTACTTAATTGGAACATAGATATAAAAATATCTCACTTGTTTGTTTTCTGGTAAGACTAAATGATGAAAAAGAAGTATAAAGTCTAAAACATTGATGAATTTATGATCTAATCTGAGTGGAATCATGCAGAAGTTTTGTGTGTGTTTTTATTCCTTATTTTGGGGCCCATCATGAATCACTATTAATATGTTTTTTAAAATCACGAAGGAACTTGTCCAAACCTCAGTTCATAGGAATGGAATTAATATTGCTGTAAAAACAAGAGTTAGGGGAATAAGTTCTGGAACTCTGGCTAACAGGAACCGTTGAACTCGGCAGCCGTGTGGATTGTGTGACTCACTGCACAGGAAAGAACTTCCCTCTGCCACTCTCAGAAGAGGACTTGTTCCACTTTCATTGGCCATTCGTTCAGCTCTTGAAATTAAACATATTAAGACCCACCAAAATTGCCTAGAGAAAGGAGTGTGCAATATATCATCAATATATTTGAAGACACTGGTTACAGTGTCTTCAGATACTCTGGATATTTTTTCTTTTTTATGGCATTTCTTGTAAAGTAAAGGATAAAAATGAATTGGAAAAATAAAGTTTGGTGGAAAATTTTTAGAGTACTGTTCAAATAAGAAAATATTATACTGGATTTTTTTAAAAAAACCTCAATCTGTCTTGTTTTCAAAATAATATAACAAATGTAATTTAAAAACTTTAAGATAAGAGGGGGGGAAGCATATGCATTCAATTAAAATAGATTATTTTAGTCTCCTAGAGGATATCTAAATATTCCATGGGAATCTGAAGGATAAATGCAGTTTCATGCTTTTTTAGAAGGAGTGTGCTACATTATCTCTCAAGTCCCCACCCATGTCTGGGCTTGTGCAAATTTTCCAATTTATTTGGGAGAGGAAGACTACTTACAGCCTGTTTGAAATATATTTATCTTTCATGTATTTCATCAGACGCTGCGCAGTGATAAACCCTTGCATCTTAATAGCTAAACCACAATGATCTGTTTGTCATTTATGCTGTATAACTACACTTCCCTCATAGTCATCCCAGTTGCTGAGAATCAGACCATGTAGAAAGAAAGCTCTTGGAAGTCTTGGGTTAGCATTTAAATGCTTATCTCAGAATTAACTCACATGTCAGATATTGGTCAGAATTAGTCACATGATGCCATTCCACCACAAGAAAATCAGGAAGTACAATCTTTCTTTGTGCTAGAAATATTTGATGAACTACATTAAACATAACCACCCATATAATTGATTGCACATCTACATTAATTACTTGGAGCTTGGCCTCCAATTACTCATTCTTGTCATAGAGGTGTCAATGAATTCTAAAATCACTTGCAATTCCTGTAATGTAAGTTGCCCCATCTCTTTCCTACTCATTTATTTATCAATAGATATCAGGTTAGGTCAAACATATTAATTATTTTGAGTATAATTATCATCAAGCTAGAGGTTGAGATATGTTCAGCTTAGATTCTCATATTTTCATAAGCCAGATAATTCACAAATTATCACACAATTGATAATTTATTTACACTCTCTTCTTTATTAATATGAGATTTTTATATTTTTCTATTGCAACTAAAGAGAGAAATCACTAATTGGAAACTTCTTCCCTTCCAGAAAACCACAAAATATGATTCAGCTTTCTGGTTAGGAAAAGAGACATTTTCAGAAATTAATGTTAATAGCTTCCCATTCAATGAATGTTTTGACATAGCTTGAGGATTTTATAACTATTTTGAAAATCACGTAAAATTTTAAATGAGTAATTTAAAGATTACATCTGAATCCATTTTCAGTAAACATCTAGTATGTGAAAGCATCTGACAAATACTTTGAAATTATATTTTGAATTCCTAATTTTAAAGATATTAATAATAAAAAGTTGAGAAGCTGCTATAATTAGATAATACTCTAGTAAAAATATCCTAAAAGTAATACATAAAATAGTTAAGGAGATTTTGAGTTTGAAATCAAGTACAGTGGTCTTTTCTCTTCCCCAAATAAAAATGTGCTTCAAGCCCTAGCTGGTTTAGCTCAGGGGACAGAGTGTTGGCCTGTGGACTGAAGGGTTCCTGGTTCCATTCTGGTCAAGAACCCATACACGGGTTGTGGGCTGGATCCTCAGAGGGGACATGAAGGAGGCAGCCAATGAATGATTCTCTCTCATCATTGAGGTCTCTCTCTCTCTCTCTCTCTCTCTCTCTCTCTCTCTCTCCTTCTCTGAAATCAATACAAAAATATTTTTTAAAATGTACTTTAAACTATTACAAAGGTAAAATGAGGTTTGCTTTCCTTGACATAGAGCTGCTGCAGATAGTTGGGGTGGGGTGGGGTGGGTAGTTGATGCAGTGCAGTCCTGGAGGGTTTTCTATCCCGACCATTTTCCCCCGCTTTGGGGGCACTTTCAAAAACCTCTAGGGTTCCATAGAGTACAGGTTCAAATTTATTGATTTTCTCCAGCTACTTGCTTAATGTAAGAAAATGAGGTGCCGTGGGCCAAAGCGGCACAGCTATTGAATGGAGTGTCTAGAAGTAAAAAAATTAAAAAATTATTTACAGACTTGAAGTTGGATCATATTCTGAAAATACTTCCTAACATAATAACATCCTTAATCAGCATATACTTATTACGTCTCAGCTTATTTACTGAATAGGGTGTCATGGATTAAAAAAACTGTCACATTTCCCAACCACCAAGAAGTTGTCTAATTTGGAGAAGAAAAAATTTTAAAACTATTTTTCTGAATTTGGAATCTATCCACCTCTGCATCCCACAAGTACTATTCAACAAATATTTAATGAACATCTTATTTATTAGACAAACTCAGTGCCAGTTTGCATGCATCTTTTACTTCTTCTATATTTCACCTGTTTTGTAGCTTGTACCTTTTTTCTTATTATTTCTGGTCTATTCTTACTTTTTTTTTTATCTTTCTTTATGACCACCCTCTAAAATATCCCTGCATACTAGTTTAAGTCTGGAATTTCTTTTCACATAGAAAATAGCTTTCCATTCCACATGGGGAGATAAAAGGATTAAAATGCAATAGAGCAGGGGGGCAGGTGGGGACATGTGCTGGGGGTAGGGGAGGCTGGAGGGAGGATAATGGGGGGAAAAAAGGAAAACATTTACTACTATTAAATATAAGTTATACTGCAAAAAAATAATAAAAAATTAATTTAAAAAATGCAATAGAGCAGTGGTCCATATAGCTTAGGGGTTAGAGCACTGATCTTGTAAAATGCAAAAGAAAGGTTGAAAGTCCAAGCTATACTTATATGATGGGATTGCAGTTAGATTGCAATTAATCAATTCATCATCAAGTATGGGTGACTGATAGCAGAGTCTTTCCTGTTTTCATAGGTGCAGTGGGTAGGAAAGGAAGGAGAGAGTGAAGACAGTCAGAAGCCTTAAGCAAATGAATCTGAGGTAGGAGAAATGTACCATCTGAAAACAGAAGTGAGCTGAAGACTGCCAAAGTCTTGATAGTTTTGCCCGGGACAAATAGAAGCATTACCCTGAAGTATCTGTGGAGTGCAGCTGCAACACAAAGGCAGCTCTGCGTGATTTATGGAAGGCCTCATATGATTTATGGAGACTTAGAAACACATCAGCACAAAGCTGACTTTCTATAAAGGAGCTTCTTTCCCAAGGGATTTAGGAGCTTGGAATTTAATGAGGGAAAAGGAATATACAATGAGAGATGATAAGGAAATGAGACTGTTTCTCACACAGACACACCAGAATTTATGTATCCTGATGCTCTGGTCTTCACAGGCCTCGGCCAAAGCTCACTACCCTTGTTGCCAAAAGCACTCACTGAAACTCTTCCCCTCTGCACATCATCCTGACACCCTTTCTAACACAGATTACCCCTGAGAATTTTCTCAGAACCTTTCGTCTTCCAAATGCCTGCCCCAGCTCCTGCCCTCCTCTCCCCCATTGCTGCGTGTGTAATCCTATACATCCTTCAAGTAGTAATCCAATGCCTCACAGGATATCTCTTACTTCTAAACTTTTAGAATACTCTGTTCATGTCTCAATCATAGCACTATATTTTACTTTGTTATTGTTTAACATATTTTAGGTGTTTTTTTTTAAAGGCAAAAACTATTAAAGCAAAAATTAAAAGCAAGGCAGGGTTAGTTCTCAGAGGCCTATGTGTGGTCTGTGGTATGATGTATGTGGGTAACAAATGACAAGGGAATGTGGCTCCCGCCCCTCCTTGTCTAGTTTAATTCCATCATCTCTGTATAGAGAATGGCAATTGCTTCTGCAATCATTCTCATTACCCTGGCCTTTAGCCACCCATAGTGAGGATGGACTGGTGGCGGAGGGGAGGAATAGTGCTGTAAATGAGCCTGGGCTTTGCCTATTACTTTACTCATGTTTCTGTGGACATACTGATTGGTCTAGCATCTGGAATGTGTCTCAGGTTCAGCCAATCAGAGTTTTGCTTAAGGTTTCATAATCTCAAATTAGGAGGGAATCATTTTGGTGGATGCTTGTGTGAAGATGGAAGACAAGTGAAGATGGAAGGGATGGAGAGAGAAAGAGATCTGGCTACATTAAGTACCAGTTTCAATCTTTAAGGTTATGGTTCCTTGGGTCATTTGTTTCTGTGTTATAGTTCCTATTACTAGTGCTTTCTTTTTTGTCTGTTTCAGTTAAGTTGGGTTTCTATCACTGACAACAATGTCTTTGATTAATTGATGTCAGTTAAAGTGAAAGATCTTAAGACCTAAATGGATAGAACAAAAAGAAATTAAGCCAAAATAGAATCACTTAATTCCAATAGAATATCTTACTTTTCAAAAATAATGCTTTTGTCCTGACCCCAGTACAAATGTCTATTGTCATGTTCAAGGAGAAATGAGATTAAAAAGAAATATACATATTTGAAAATATAGTTACAGTACTCAAAAGGAAGTGTCATGACAAAGATGGCCAGAATGTGATTTGGAAGAAGGGCAGCAGAAAATACCAAATCAGAACAGAAAAGTAAAAAGAATAAAAAATATAAGGATAGTTTAAGGGACCTCTGAGAAAACATCAAACATATCAACATTCACATCATAGGGTAATAGAAGGAGAAGAGACAGAGTAAGGGACCAAAAAATCATTTGAAGAACTATAGAGTGAAAACTGCACTGCCTTGTAAAGGGAAGTACAGAGTCCCAAACAAGATGGACCCAAAGAAGCCCACACTAGGATACATTACAGTTAAAATGTCAAAGGTTAAAGACAGAGAATCTTAAGAGCAGCAAGAGAAACACAGGGTAGATTCTACCCTCCCCTCACTGTCCAATATCTAATGAATCATCTAATTTACATGCACACTTTTTATTTTGTTTTTCAAAACACTTCTCACATTTGTCTTTTGTTCCCAGGCCCTTAATCCCTAACTTTTCTCCTTGCTTCTTTTCTTACATTATCTTCATTCTATGATACCATCAGACTAATATAAATATGACCCTCAATTTTTTAAAGCAAACCTTTCATAGGATCCCTGTTGCCTACAGGGTCAACTCAGGCACCCAAGATGGCAGACACAGCTCTCAGTCCGAGATTAAGCCTCACTGCTCACCCTGCCTCAGTCGGCTTGCTGCCTCTCTATGAAGTAATCCAGGAGAAGCACACAGAAGCACCTTCTCTTCCATGTTGACATGAAATTTGAACATGCATAAACCAGCATCCAGGTGATGTAATCTCATACAATTTTCACTGATCATATCCAGGGTGGAATTGTTTCCAAACCACAGCTGAAATACACATGTGGTTTTATTTGGCATGAAATTCAGCAAATAATTAATACTCAACTCTGTCATGCTCCTGGAAGCAGGGCTGCTCTTGGAGCTTGGGAGATTGAAAGTAAGATCCTCACCCTCGCCTACACTGATTCCCTCTGTCCCACCAGGGAAAGCTAAAGCCTTTCATATCTACTGCTGGATTATCACAAACCTGTGCTAGCTGATTCTTGGGGTACTGGAAGAAGTGTTGAAAGTTCTCTTTGATTACACAGAGAGTACCCTGAATTAATACTGTTCCAGTGGTTATTTCTGAGGCTGATTCCTCTCCAATACTGTCCAGCAACCATGTACAGCTGGAGACATTCTAGAACAAATATATAATCAGATGCTAGAAAACCTCACCTTTAAGACCAGTTGAATGAAACCACAGGGCCAAACTACAGAAGTGGTTAGGCTGTAAGCAATATGTACATGAGAAAACCTCATCTGGAAACCTTGCCTCAACAGCATTTTTATAAACACTTGCCATAGCTAATGTGGAACTTTTCTTTTCACTCTTTCCTTTCCTTTGCCCCTTTGCCTACTGAACATATTCACTTCTTACTTGATCCCACATTTAACTTATCTTCAGTTATGCTTGTAAATAGGCATCAATAGTTTTAGCAATATTTTGGCTTTAATGCTATGTTGGTTTTTAATATTTGAGGGAACTATATATTTTAAAAATATATTTTATTGATTTTTTACAGAGAGGAAGGGAGAGGGAGAGAGTTAGAAACATCAATGAGAGAGAAACATCAATCAGCTGCCTCCTGCACACTCCCTACTGGGGATGTGCCTGCAACCAAAGTACATGCCCTTGGCCAGAATCAAACCTGGGACACTTGACTCCACAGGACGATGCTCTATCCACTGAGCCAAACCAGTTAAGGCTTGGAGAACTCGTTGAGAAACAAAATAAAGCTGTGGACTTCTTCTCCAGAAATAAAAATGGACATACATATGAAGTTTTCTTATAATTCGGGGAATTCATGGAACAGCCCCTCCCAACAAAGCACACCTACAGGTCTCATAGGGTCTTATTTGCCTTTCAATTACAAGCATCAAGTATTTTCACATATCAATTCCTCTCTCCTCTCTGCCTCCCACTAAACTTATGCAAGTATTTCCACCCATGTTTCTCTCCCAAATTGAATCTGTTACTTCCCTATTTGGGGATGTCCCAGATTTGACTCTATGGGCTTGCTATGTTCCATGTCCAGTAGGATAAGCTATTGCATCCTCTTTATGCAGGCAATGTCATCTACCAGCACTTCTTTTGCAGTTCATGGTGGACCACACAGAATGTGCTGTCAACTAAACTTTGAGGCTACTTCCTGACATATTGATAGCTGCATCTCTACCAAGTTCCACCTGTTGGGTGTATAGGCACCACACAGAAAGGCCTCGCCAACTGTACCCAAGGAGGAAGATTAGAAATGGCCAGAATCTGGAATGAGAGTTCTCCATGGGAATGGGGGAGGTTTTAGAAAGGACTTAGGAGAATATCTAGCATACTTTGGGGTTGGGGATCAGGGAAAGCTTCCTAAAGGCAGTTATATCAATGCTGATTTGTAGAGGACAAGTAGGTGCTACCCAGGTGGTGTGTGTGTGTGTGTGTGTGTGTGTGTGTGTGTGTGTCTGTTTGTGTGTTGTGGGTAGACAGGACCAAAGAAAGAGTGGAGGCCTGGAGCCAAATTGGTGGTGAGGAGCAGTTGGAGAGGCTGGGAGAACAGAACATCAATAAATGCCACAGAGGTAGAAAAGGACCAGAAGGGCCTTTGATACCACTTTAAGAACTTTATACTTGACTCTGAAGGGTTTTAATCAGGGTGTGATCAAAGCAGATGTGAGTTTCTGAGCAGTGCCAGTGGGAGTCTGGAGCATGTATCAGCTATAGCAGCAGGCTCATCCCACTGATCAGGCAAGGCAACAGCTTTGTTTCTTGTGGTTTGGGAGGCAGAGAACCACCCAGGTCCAGTCCTGCCCTGAGGACAGTTGGCAACTCAGAAGTTGAGATTGGAGGACATAAGAATACCCTGTTTCTTAAATATCTGCTATCTTGTCTCCCAGATGTGCCCTTGTGCCCTCAGGAGAGTAAAGAACATTAGCTGGTTGAGTCTCCTTTACTTTTCCTATCTATTAGGGGTAGGGGTGAGGCCCAGACTGACTAAAGGCTACATAAAATGACTAGGAATAAACGTACAACTTGCTCGTTGCCACGTCTAACTGATTTCTTTTTTAAAAAATATATTTTATTGATTTTTACAGAGCAGAAGGGAGAGGGATAGAAAGTCAGAAACATCAATGAGAGAGAAACATCGATCAGCTGTCTCTTGCACGCCCCCTACTGGGGATGTGCCTGCAGCTACAGTACATGCCCTTGACCGGGAATCGAACCCGGGACCCTTCAGTCCACTGAGCCAAACCGGTCTCGGCAGCCACGTCTAACTGATTTCGATGCAGTGTCCAGCTCTTCTTCAGGCTTCTGAAATCCCTTCAGAAGGCCTGAAATTGAAACTCCTAGCAGAATCTCACAGTTCCAGGGCAAAGAGACCACATTGGGCTTTCTGCTGCACTGGCCTGCCCAGTGACAGCCTGCCTGAGTGGCTGAGAGAGCTTGCAGCAGCTATCTCTGCCTTCCTGATTCTGTTCTCAGGGAGATGACTGAATTGCTGAGTAAACGATTAGTACTGTGGGAGCAGAAGAAACAGGTAGGGCTTTCCTTTAAGAAAACCTCTCATTAAAATAGCAAGCTTTTAGTGTATGTTTAAAGAGAGTTAGACTTGATATGCAGAAAAGATCTGCCTGCATTTCCATGGGTTAGATCCTAGGAGGCTCGATCTGCAGCCTGTACTCTTCAGGCCTCTCTCCCTAACCTCCCTGGGAAAGTGGGCAGCAAGTCCCTTTCTTCCTGGAAATAACCTGTTTACCTCCACATTGAGTCCTGGCTCCCTGATGGAACCTGTTCTCAGCACAGCATGTGCTCCTGAGTGTGACAACTGTGGTGTGCTGGGCTCCTATGGCAGCCTCCCTGGTCTCAGCAATTCACTGGGGGTGACCTTCTGCTGACCTCTCTTACCTTCCAGCAAAATCTAGGCCAGCCAGCTGGCTGTTAATTCTCAGTAGTAATAGGACCCTTCTAATGCTTATCAAAGTGCAGGGCACTGAGTGTGAGCTCTGGAAATTAGCATCCATGAAAGATACCCGGTGTCTGCTCTGATCCCAATCTCCAGACGCTCTAAGACCACGGGAAACGTTACTAAGTCAGGTTGTAAGTCCTACATGACCCTTACTGAATGGTTTTCAGAAGGCTCCTGTGGTATTTATGATCCAAGGTGGAAAACAGCCTGCCCTGCTACTATGGATGATCTTGTAGGGCATGTGGGACTTGCTCAGTTTGAGAGCTGGAGTAACACTGATTCTGGTGTTGAAAGCAACAATCTAAAGCTGTCTGAGGAGGGAAATAAAAGCCTGAGGGTTGCTATCTGTCCCTCAGGGCAGAGGTTAAGAAGAATAGGAGCTAAGTTTTACATTGAGTCCAGTAATTCCTGAGCATTTCACACCACAAAGCCCCTCCCTCAGGGAGCCCACCTCTCAGTCCTGAAGAGGTTACTCTCCTTTGTCTCACACATTAAAATGATTGGAAACTTCTAGCAGGTTCACTCACTAGTAAATATTTACAGAACATCCATGGTGGGACAGAATCACGAAATAGATACTTCTAATGTCTTTTAAGAAGTCTGATTGTAAGAGAAGAGAAACAAACTCTCAAGATTGGAAAGGAGTAAAGGGCCTTTAAGGGCAGCCATCCCTGGGAGTTCAGGTCTCCTGGGCTATCTTCTTTCTTACCAGACAGATTTGGAGCCCAGGAAGAACACTCCTGGGGACTCCCTCCTCCTTAAACTAAAGTGCTGAGTCCTCTTCTAGAGTACCTCACCAAATGTCCTCCTTCCCTCCTGGCGCTGTCTCCACAGCGTCTAGCCACTCCTCAGATGTGGTGCATGCAATAATCTCATTCAACTCTGAAGCCTTATCTCCCTCAGCCTATGTTTGTGAGGCTGATTCTTTAGGTGTAATGTCAGCATCTTGTTTTTTACTTATGTAAACTTCATCTTTTGATAGTCACACTAATACTTCATTCTAGATCAGGGGCCAAATCTGTTCTATCATCTAATTTAGTACTGGCTACCATCTAAGAATTGTTTTAACATTTGTAAATTATTTTTTTAAATAAAAAAATATTTTAATGATTCATGCCCATTATATAAAAGTACCTGAAAGATGAAACAGAAGGAGCAGAGAGAGAGAGAGAGAGAGAGAGAGAGAGAGAGAGAGAGAGAGAGCAGGGTACCAGGACACAGACTTTATTGAGGAGACTCTTCCCAAGGGAGAAAGAGCTCGCGTGTGGAGTGAAGGCAGAGAAATTAGGGGAAGGGGAGAGGAGGGGACCCAGCCAGCCCGCCTCCCGGACTGCCTGGGAGAACAGTCAGGAAGAAAAGGTGCCACGTGGTGCACTGAGACACCCTTTAAGGGCCAGAACAGGCAGGGGTTGGACCCAGGGCAGAATGGGAAGGGGTGGGACACAGGGCACTCTGGTATGCGCTTGATTGGTGGCTCAATGTCTCTGTGGCAGATGTCAATTACATCATAACTCTGCCCACCAGTTGTGAGGGGGGTACCTATCATTCCAGGCTTCTGATAATATTTAAAAAATATAATTGAGAGTCCAGGCAAGGTCTAGGGGGCGAAGGTCCATCTTTCGTAGCTACTTCCAGCTGAGAAGGGGGCGTTGTTAGGGGCGTCTACCTGGAGTCTCAAGGATTCTGGTGTTGGGTTCTGAATTCAGTGGCAGATCTATCTTCTGGTTGGCGAACATCTGCATTCTGTTATGCAAGAAACTAGTGAAACAAGGCATGAGGCATGGGCCAAAGAGCAAGATTAAAGGAAGATACCAGTGTGCCTAACGGGAGGAGCCATGGAGTAAGTGAGCAAAAAACAGGGGGTGTTTTCCATGCTTAATGAGTGCAGCACCATGGTTTCCCCAAGGGACTGGTTGGTGAAGTCTCAAGAGAGATCCAGTTGAGTCACTTGGAGGTAAAAGCTGGTCCTGAGGCTGCCACAGTGTCACTCGTCTGGTTTTGCTGCTTTTCTAGGCCTGGAGCTGAAATACAACTTGAGGGAGAGTAAGGTTCTTTAGGAGGACTGAGTCCCCGTCCCCCACCCCATCCTCCCTCCCCCGGCTGGAGGGTTGGTCTTGGGAGCCATGGTCGGCTGATCATCCTCAAGTTTACTTCTTGACCTGAAAAATTCTGTAATATTTACTGTGTGGCCATTTATAGGAAAGTTTTGCCAAACTACAGCCTAGATTTTTTTTTAAATCTCATTTTATTTTATTTTCTATTTTTTAAATAATTTTTATTTACTGTATTATATTATATTTAGATGTAAAACATAGTGATTAGATATTTATATAACTTATGAAGATATTAGCATGATAAGTTTAGTACCCATCAGGCACCATACATAGTTGCTAAAATACTGTTTACTATATTCCCTATGCTGTACTTGTTTTTATACCTGCCAAATTGTACATCTTAAGCATTTTCTCTTTTTTGTCATCCCCCCAATTTTCCTCCCATCTGGCAACCATCAAAATGTTGTGTATCTATGAGGTTTTTTTTTCTAGCTGTGAATGATAATTTTATTTTTTTAATTTTTAAAAATATTTTAATCTTTATTGTTCAGTTTATTAATTACATTGTTCCCCCTTTTTTCCCCTTATAACTCCCCTCCACCCGGGACCCATCCCACCCTCCACCCTCACCTCCCCCCCACTGTCCTCTCCCATAGGTGCATGATTTTTGTACAGTCTCTTGCTGTACCTCCCACACTCCTTTTCTCCCCAAGAATTGTCAGTCCATTCCTTCTCTATGCCCATGATTCTGTTATATTCATCAGTTAATCCTGTTCATCAGATTTTTAATGCACTTGATTTTTATATTCATTTGTTGATAGATGTGTTTTTGCTGTTCATAATTTTTATTTTTACCTTTTTCTTCTCCTCTTCTTAAATAATTTTTTTCAGCATTTCATATAATATTGGTTTGGTGGTGATGAATTCCTTTAGCTTTTTCTTATCTGTGAAGCACTTTATCTGACCTTCAATTCTGAATGATAGCTTTGCTGGGTAATCTTGGTTGTAGGTTCTTGTTCTTCATCACTTTAAATATTTCTTGCCACTCCCATCTGGCCTGCATAGTTTCTGTTGAGAAATTGATTGACAATTGTATGGGTGTTCCCTTGTAGGTAACTAACTGTTTTTATCTTGCTGCTTTTAATATTCTCTCTTTGTCTTTTGCTCTTGGCATTTTAATTATGATAAGTCTTGGTGTGGTCCTCTTTGGATTCCTTTTGTTTGGGGTTCTGTGTGCTTCCTGGACTCCTAAGTCAATTTCTTTCACCAGGTGTGGGAAGTTTTAGGTCACTATTTCTTCAAATAGATTTTCATTATCTTGCTCTCTCTCTTTTTCTGGCACCTCTATAATTCAGATGTTGCCAGAGGCCCCTTACAGTATCTTCAATTTTTTTGATTTTTTTTTGCTTCTTGCTTTTCTGGCTGAGTGGATTTTGCTTCTTTGTATTTCAAATCTTTGACTTGGTTCTTGCGGTCCTCTAGACTGCTTTTAGGTCTTTGTATATTTTTTATTTCAGTCAGTGTATGCTTAATTTCTAGTTAGTCCTTTTTCATATTTTTGAGGGTCTCATTCATATCCTTGAGGGTCTCATTCATATCTTCAAAGGTCTTGTTCATATCCTCGAAGGTCTCATTAAGTTCATTGGCCTTTTCTAGGAGCCTCTTGAAAAGCCTTATAACCGTGGTTTTGAACTCTATATCCAGTTTTTTCCTCCATTTCTTTCCAATGTGATTTCTTTCCATGTCTCTGCATTTTGGCTGCTTCCCTGAGTTTGTTGATTAGCTTTGTGTGGTAGATGTCCTCTAAGGGACAGTGGCTCAGACTCCCCAGTTACCTGAGGTGGATACTCTTGGTGCAGCCCTTTATGGGTTGCACAGTCTTGTGGTAGTTAAGCCTAGGTTATTGTTGTTAGCACTAGGAGGGTTTGACCTCCAGGCCAATTGGCTGTGAGCATCAGCTGTGTTTACGCTGTGAGAGCTGTTGTGCTCAGGTTGGATGGACAGAATCTCAAGGCTGAGCAGGCAGCCTTGATTTCCCATCAGCTCTGCCCTATGCAACACCTGTGTCTCTGTGCCTGGTGGTATTGGCTGCAAGCACCTCTGAGAGCAAGCTGCCATCGAGCTCTACCTCCTGCCAGACAATTCAGCCTCTCCCCAAATGAGTCTGCACACCCAAAGTCTCACCCAGCATTGTAAAACATTGCAGTCCAGTGGTTTCCCTTCTTTATTTCTTTTTTTCCCTCCTGAACAAGAGAACAAGTCACGAGTCCTCCCTATGTGCTTGTGCACTTCTGCAGTTCCCAAGTTTACGCGCCCTCTCCACAAGCTCAAAGACCTCTGCAGTTCCCGAGTTTCAGCATGCTTCCTCCTTACTATCTAGTTTCACCCTGTTTGAATGTGGGTTCCCTGGACCTTGCCTGGAACTGGGGAATCAGTGTGGTAGGATGCCTTTGTCTCCCTTCCCATTCAAGAAAACCAGCCAGGTATCCAGCTGCCCAACCTATCTGTTCACGTGCAGGGCTGTGCACCGTATCCACAACTCTGCCCTCCGCTGCTCCTCTGAGTCACAGTGTCCTATCTTTACTTTTATTTGTGGAATTTCCACTCAGCCAGGTTTCCAGTGATTCTGGATGATGTCCATTCTGTCGTTTAGTTGTAGTTTTGAAATTGTTGTGTGGGGCAGCAGGATAGGTATTTACCTATGCTGCCATCTTGGTTCCTCCTTATATTTCTCTTTAATCTATTTTGAGTTTATTCTGTATCTGGAATAAAAAAGTAGTCCAGTTTCATTCTTTTGCATGCACCTGCCAAGTTTTCACAACCCATTTATTGAAGAGACTACCTTTAACTTGTTGTAGAGTCTTGTCTCCTTTGTGATTAATTAATTGACAATATAGATATGGATTATTTCTGATATGCAGTATTTTCTTATAATCTTTTGTATTTCTCTGGTACCAGTTGTCACTTCTTTTCCATTTCTGACTTTATCTGGGACCTATCTCTCTTTTTCTTCTTGATAAAGCTGGTTAATGATTTAGCAATCTTATTAATCTTTTCAAAGATCCAGCTATTGGTTTTATTGATCTTTTATATTATTTTTTAATCTCTATTTTACTTATTTCAGCTTTGATCTTTATTACTGTTTTCCTTCTACTAAGTTTGGGCTTTTTTTGGTTCTTTTTCTAGTTCCTGTAGGAATAAGATTAGATTGTTTACTTGAGATTTTTCTTTTTCTTTTTTTTTACATAGGCCTGTATTGCTCTGAATTTCACTCTTAGAAATGCTTAGGCTTTATCCCTTACATTTTGAGTTGTTGTGTTTTCATTTTCATTTTTCTCAAGGTATCTTATGATTTTTTCCTTGATCTTATTGTTCAGTAGTATATTATTTAGCCTCCATGTGTTTGAGTGTTTTTTTTTAATCTTTTTCTTAGAATTGATTTTGAGAAATGGTTTCATACCATTGTGATCAATTATACTTGATATGATTACAGTCTTCTTAAATGTACTGAGACTTGTTTTGTGCCCTACCATGTGGCCTATCCTGAAAAATGTTCCATGTGCTCTTGAAAAGAATGTATGCATATTCTGCTGCTTTTGGATAAAATGTTCTAAAAATATCAATTATTCCCTCCTTGTTTGTATTATTTAAGGTGGCTGTTTCCTTGTTGATTATCTATCTGGATGATATATCCACTGATATCAATTAGATTTTAAACTATCTTGCTATTATTACCTTACTCTCAATCTCCTCCTTTGTCTTTCAATATTTGTTTTATATACAGGGTGTCCCTTAAAATGTATGCACATTTTAAGAGCTGATAGCTCAATTGATGTTTCTTTTCAGATTTAACCCATTAGAATATATAACTATTCAAAGTGTGTATACATTTTTTCAGACAACCTATATTTAGGTTCTCCTATGTTGGGTGCATAAATGTTGTCACTGGTTATATCCTCTTGCTGGATTAGTCTTTTCATCATTATGAAATATTCTTCTTTATAGCTTTTGATTTAAAGTCTCTTTTGTCTGATATAAGTATTAGTACCCTGGCTTTTGGGGGGGTTTTGTTTACATAAAATTTTTCCATCTTTTTATATTCAATCTGTGGGTGTGTCTTTCAATTTGAAATAGGCAGTATATATAAAGATATTATTTTCGTATCCATTTAACCACCTGTGTCTTTTGATTGGAGCATTTAACATATTAATATTTAAAATAATTAGTGATAAGTATGTAGTTATTGCTATTTCATTATTAATGCTTTATTTTTTTTCTTGTTATTTTTAAAAGATGTCCCTATAACATTTCTTACAATACTGTTATGGTGGTACTAACTCCTTTAACTCTAGGTCCATCAATACTATTGCAAAAGCTGAGTTCTTTCTTTTTTTTACAGCTGCTTAGTATTCCATTATGTAAATCTACCATGGCTTTTTAATCCACTCATCTATTGATGGTCACTTGGCTGTTTCCAGATCTTGGCTATTATAAATAACTAAATGCCAGGTGCACACAGTTTGTGCACTGGGGCGGGGTTGTGTGTCCCCTCAGTCCAGCCTGTACCCTCTCCAATCTGGGACCCCTCAGGGGATGTCCGACTGCCAGTTGAAGCCCGATCCCAGGGTTTGGGCCTAAACTGGCAGTCAGACATCCTTCTCACAATCCTGGACCACTGGTTCCTAATTGCTCACCTGTCTGCCTGCCTGGTTGCCTCTAATTGCCCCCCTCTGCCGGCCTGATCACCCTTAATTGCCGCCCCACCATACTGGTCGCCCCCTTGCCAGTCTAGTTGCCCTCAACTGTCCCCTGTCAGCCTATGTGCCCCCAAATGCACCCCACCACCAGCCTGGTAGCCCATAACTGCCCCCCTTGCCAACTTGGTCACCTCTTACTACCCCTTCCCCTTCCAACCTGGTCACCCTCAACTGCCTCCTCACCCCCCGCTGCTGGCCTGCTCATGCGCAACTGTCCCTCCTGCCAGCCTAGTCATCCCTCACAGCCTCCCTGCTGGCCTGGTCACCCCATGCAGCCTGTTTGTTCAGTTGTTTGGCCATCCCTCACTACCCTCTGTTGGCCAGGTCACTCCACACAGCCTTCTGCTCAGTTGTTTGGTCATCCCTCACTAATCCTCCTGCTGGCCTAGTTGTAGGCAGCCATCGTGTGAGGGCGTGATGACAATTTGCATATATTATACAGGACTAGGGGCTCTGTGTATGAAATTCATGCACTGGGGGTGGGTGGCCCCTCAGCCCAACCTGCCCCCTCACACATACTGGGAGCCCTCAGTGGATGTCCTACTGACCAATCACCCCTGGCTCCACCCCAGCCCTGCCCAACCCCCCAACCCAGGCCTTTGCCCCAAACAGTGCGTGCCCAGCCCCAGGCGCCACACACACTCGCTGACTGCCTTGGCCCCACCTTCCTATCCCGGCAGCCAGCAAGCACCCAGCCTTGGGGGCTGTGCACTCGCTGGCTCACTCTGCCCCAGCTCCTGATTGGCTAGTGGGTGTGGCTGGTGGGCGTGGCTTGATCAGAGGTATGGTCAATTTGCATATTATTCTTTTATTAGATAGGATGCTGCTATAAACATCAGGGTACACATATTCTTTCCGATTAGTGTTTTGGTATTCTCAGGATATATGCCAAGAAGTCAACTGGCTTCTTGGCATATATCCTAAGAGGTCAAATGGCAGTTCTAGTTTTATTTTTTGAGAAAACTCCATATTGTTTTTCACTATGACTGTACCAGTCTGTGTTCCCACCAACAGTGCAATAGGATTCCAATTTTTCCCCATACTCACCAGCATTTGTTTTGTTGATTAATTGATAGTAGCCATTCTGGCAGGATGTGAGAGAATACCTCATTGTAGTTTTAATTTTCATCTCCCTGATGATTAGTGATGTTGAGTATTTTTTCATATATGTTTTGACCATTTGTATGTCCTTTATAAAAAAGCGTCTATTTAAGTCCTTTGCTCGTGTTTTACTTGGATTGTTTGTCTTCCTGGTGTCGAGTTGTAAAAGTTCTTTATATATTTTGGAAACTAACTTATTTTTAGATATTTCATTGGTGAGTAAGTTCTTCCATATAGTAGGTTCCTTTTTCATTTTGTTGATGGTTTCTTTTGCTGTGCAGAAGCTTTTTCATTTGATGTAGTCCCATTTATTTTTCCTTTGTTTTCCTTGCCCTAGGAGATGTATTGGCAACAATATTGCTATAAGAGATATCTGAGATTTTATTGCCTATATTTTCTTCTAGGAATTTTATGGTTTTGTGACTTACATTTAAGTTTTTTCTTATGTATGGAGTAATCTGGTGGTCTAGTTTTATTTTGTTGCATGTACATGTCCAATTTTCCTACCAACATTTATTTAATGGACTGTTTTTGGTACTATACATGCCCTTTATTCCTTTGTCAAATACTAATTGACCATGAGACTGTGGGTTGATTTCTGGGCTCTCTGTTCTGTCCCATTGAGCTATATGCCTGTCCTTGTGCCAGTACAAGGCTGTTGTGATTACAATGGCTTTGTAGTATAGTTTAATATACAAAATTGGGATCCCTCCAATTTTGTTCTTCTTCCTCAAGACTGCTGAGGCTATCCAGAGTTCTTTTTCATTCTATATAAGTTTTTAGAATATTTGTTGCAGATCTGTGAAATATACCATTACTATTTTAATAAGAATTTTATTGAATCTATAGGTTGCTTTGGGTAGTATGGACATTTTAATAATATTAATTCTTCCAATCCATGAATATGGTATATGTTTCCACTTATTTGTATCTTGCCAAACAAATTTCATTGAAGTCCTATAGTTTTCCTAGTAGGGAAATGTAACATCACACTAGAATTAAATTTAAGATCTGATTAGTGACTTATTTAATGTCTTATTGTACCTCACAGTCTGCAATGCTGACCAAAGCATCACAAATTGGTATACCAGATGTCCAAAATTATTCTCTCACCATATCACTAGAAATTGGAAAGAGTAAGTTGCCTCTAGCCCCTAGTTGATCAACCAGACTAATTTTTCAACCATTTTTATACTTCCTGTATAAAAAAGAAGTATTTTATACAGGAAGGCTAAAGGCAAGAGAGTAGGTTATCACTAGCTGTCTCTCTGCTTTTACTAGGCAATGAAGTGAAAATGATGCTTACTGATCATGTACCTCCCCCCACTCCTAGATGACACCATAGCAGAAGCCAGAGATATCCAACATACCCCGACATACTTTAATGCAATTACTACTACTACTACTACTACTACTACTACTACTACTACTTCTGCTACCTTGTTAGAAGATGGAAAAAATCAGAACAAATGCAAAATCAAAGGGATTCCAAGATAATAGGCATAAACCAGGACTCTTTGAGGCTAATCAAAAAGTTTGGTCCCCTAGATAGAAAGATGAACAACATCCCTAGAGAAGAATGCAGTGAAGGCAATATACTCAGGGAAACAGCTTCAGATACAGCTGGGTGCAGACCCAGGTCTCATTTCAGGCAGCTATTCCCAAGCCTGTTTCCAATGAGACCAATAAATCTTCTTCCTAAGACATAACTATAGGTTTAGGCATTTACAGGCACTGATCAGCTGGGAAGATTAGGCAGTGCTTGGGTATTTGTTTGTTTTTTTTATCATGTCCTTTCCTGGGTTGACTTCTTGCTTTTTTTCAGTGGTAGCAGCTCAGAAAAATTTTTCTGTCATGTACATTTGCTTTTATCTTTTAATTATAGTTTCTGGTTTGGCAGCCATAAGCATGAAGCTAAAGCCTTCTTTCTGGTATCAGAAGTTCTCTTGCTTAGAGGAGTCAAAGCCTACCAGGCCACAGTGTCTGGAGTCTGCTCACCACAAGCAAATTAGGGTAATGCCCGCCCAACGTAATATAAAAGGCCCATCTAAAATCTCCAATAGTCTACAACCATGGCTGAACTTTGCTCTTACAATTGACTTTGTAAAATCTAGACAGCCTCTGGAAATATAAAATAATTCTTCATTTTTCACATTTTACTGAGGTATTATATTAGTCTCCTTGTCATCACACAGAGAAATCTGGATTAAGCATAGTGCTTACAGGTCAAAAGAGCAAAGATAGGGCAAAAGAGCCAACAGGTGTACTTGTTTCTGAGGTGGGTGAGCACTAGTAAGAGCCATGCACCCAAGACAATTTTCTTGCTGTATAACTTTGTCAGGAGCAGATCTCCTGGGGGAATTTAGTTGAGTAAACATTCATTAATTTTTGTTCTTTGAAATTTGGTCTTATAAACACTTTAGTTGAACTTACTTGACAGTGTTCATATCTATTTTCCCTGTGTTTGGTCAGGACTTAGAAGCAACAGTAGAAAGACTGAAGTATTTGAGAAATGATTTTTATTCCAGCTTTTCTGGAAATATTTAATGTCTAAAATATTTGGATCATTAGCATTGACAACTTTCAGAGATCTGAAAAGAGTAATAGGTCCTTCTCTCACCTCCTCCCAGGACTAAACTGAAATAAAGCTAAATTGGGGAACATTTACTGTGAATTGCCAGCTGGAGAGGAGACTTTTAAATAAGAAGGGGCAGAAACCACCTTGAGACTGGCAGGAAAGGCAGGGTTTCAAGAGAGGCTGGTTCCACTCCCACAGGCAGCAGCCTGAGGGTGAGAAGGAATATATCAGCTACAGGGGGTAATGCTGAGAGGATCGAGGGCTGGACCCCAGGCTGGAGCACCAGAGCCAGGAACAACAGCCTATGTAGGATCCAGCCATGAAAGGTGGTGGGGCATTTGTCTGCCAGGAGAGATGGAGCCTGACAGAGAGAAAGCTACTTGTTTTGAAATAAAAAACAAACAAAAGAAATCAAGAGCATAAACTTTTCATCCGGAGCCACTTACCCAGGGCTTCAGCAGAGGGAGGGTGGTGCAGATAAGAATCACCTGAGGAAAGTCTGGGGAGAGAGAGATTGGGGGCAGATATGGAAGACCAGCTGCCGGGGTAACTGCACTTAGTCATCCCCCTCAAAACAAAGGTTATAAAAGAGACAAAGAAGGTTACTATATAATGCTAAAAAGATCTATCCAACAAGAGGACATAATCCTTATTAAAATATATGCAACCAATATAGGAGCATTTAAATATATTTAAAAAATAACTCCTGATGTACTATTAGTGAGAGATTGGCAGCCAAACAGTCACAGTAGGGATTTTAATATCCCACTATCTTCCCTGGATAGATCTGCTAGACAAAGAAACAAAACAAAAACAGGAAGGACACAGCGACCTTAAACAACGTATTAAATTAGAAAGATTTAACTGTTATGTAGAGAACACTTCAGACCAAAAGAGCTGAATATACATTCTTTTCAAAAGCACATGGAATGTTCTCAAAGATACACCACATGTTAGGACATAAACAAGGCTTAAAGAATTAAAAAAAGATTGATATCATACCAAGCATCTTCTCAGATATAAGCAGCATTAAACTAGAAATCAACATCTGGAGGCTTGATAGCATCTTAACAAACAGTGAATAGGTTACTAATGAGATCAAAGATGAAATAAAAATTTACCTGGAAATAAATTAAAATGAGCACACAACCTCCCAAAGCTGTGGGACACAAAAACCTAGTTCTGAGGAAGAAGTTCATAGCATTATAGAGCTATCTCAAGAAGCAAGAAAAATCTGAAATAAACAGTCTATACACCTAAAAGAAATAGAAAAAGAACAATAAAAAGCTCAGAGTATGCAAATGGAAGGAAATAATAAAGATCAGGGTAGAAGCAAATGATGTAATCTAAAAAAAACAATTTTAAAAAAGATGAAACCAGACTTGGTTCTTTGAAAAGATAAATAAGATTGATGAACCTTTAGACAGACTCACCAAGAAACAAAGATAGTGGACCCATATAAATAAAATGTGAATGAAAGAGGCAAAGTAACAACTAATATCACATAAATGCAAAGGATTATAAGAAAATCTATGAACAACTATATGCCAACAAATTGGACTACCTGGAGATTGGACAAATTTCTAGAAATGTACAATCTCCAAAATTGAATTAGGAAGAATCAGAAAACCTAAATAGACTAATAACAACTAATGAAATTGAAGCAGTAATAAAACAAAAACTCCCAGCAAAAAAAAAGTCCTAGACCAGATGGCTTCACTGGTAAATTTTAACAAACATTCAAAGATGAGCTAATACCTATCCTCTTGAAACAATTTCAAAACATTCAATAGGGAGGAAAGATTTCCAAATTTTTTTTACAAGGCCAGAATTATCCTAATTCCAAAACCAGGTAAAGACACTACAAGTAAAGGAAACTTATGGATCAAAATCTCTGATGAACATAGATATTAAAGTCCTAAACAAAATATTAGTAAACCAGCAATATATTAAAAAGATCATATACCATGACATAGTGGGATTTATTCTGGGGATACAGGCTGTTATAATATCCACAAGTCAATAAATGTGATACATCATATAAACAAAAGGAAAGATAAAAAATCACTTGATCATATCACTGGATGCAGAAAAAGCTTTTTATAAAATCCAGCACCCATCCTATCTAATATAAGAATAATATGCAAATTAACTATCACTCTGCAATACCCACAAGTCATGCCCACCAGCCAATCAGGAGTGAGTATGCAAATTAACCCAACCAAGATAGCTACAGCCATGGAGTGAGCAGGAGACTTCGGTTTCCTCGCGAATGGAGGAAGCCAAGCTTTCAGCACACCCCGCTCAGCCTAGGCCTCCACTCAAGGCTACAAAGTTTCAATTATAGAAGATAAATAAAATCCCAATAAAAATGGCTATAGCCATGGAGTGAGCAGAAAGCTTGGCTCCACTCAAGGCTACAAAGTATCAATTATATAAGATAAATAAATCCCAAGTACCAGGGCCTCCACTTGGGTCATTGGGGGGCATGGCCAGCCTGAAAACCACCACAGGCTCCTCATTTAGGCCACCCTATGTCCCAAGGGGACCCCCACCCTCATCCAGGACACCCTTTGGGGCAAACCAGCTAGCCCCCACTCAGGCACCAGGCCTCTATCTGATCTAATTAAAGAGTAATATGCAAATTGATGATCACTCCAACACACAAGGTGGCTGCCCCCATGTGATCAAAGATGGCTGCCCCCTTATGGACACAAGATAGCCAGCAGGGAAGGGCAGTTGGGAGGGACCAGGCCTACAAGGGAGAGCAGTTGCGGGGGGGACCCAGGCCTGCAAGGGAGGGCAATTAGGGGCAAACAGGCTAGCAGGGGAGCAGCTAGGCATCAATCAGGCTGGTAGGGGAGTGATTAGGGGGTGATCAGGCTGGCAGGCAGAAGCTGTTAGGGGCAATCAAGAAGGCAGGTGAGCAATTGGGAGACAGCGGTCCTGGATTGTGAGAAGGATGTCCAACTGCCCAGTGGGATCAGACCTAAATGGGCAGTTGAACATCCCTTGAGGGGTCCCAGATTGGAAAGGGTGCAGGCTGGGCTGAGAGATACTCCCCCCGCCCCCCCCCCCCCCCCCCCCGTGCAAAAATTTTGTGCACTAGGCCTCTAGTTTATGATAAAAACTCTCTGTAAGGTGGACTAGAGGGTCACACCTCAACATAATAAAAATCATATACAAAAAACTTAAGGCCAGCAACATACTCAATGGACAAAAATGAAAATCATTTCCTTTAAGATTAGGAAAAAGACAGGAATGTCTCTTTTACCACTCTTATTCAACATAGTACTGTAAGTCATAGCCATAGGAATCAGACAAGAAGAAGTAAAAGTTATTAAAACTGGAAAGGAGGAAGTAATTTGTCATTATTCTCAGATGATATAATATTGTACATAGAAAACCCTAAAGACTCCAACAAAAAAACAACCAGATCTAATAAATAAATTTGGCAAAGTAGCAAGATACAAAATTAATATCAGGAAATCAGTGGAATTTTTATATACCAATAACAAACTCTCAGAAAGAGAAACTAAGGAAACAATCATATTCACTACTACAACAAGAAAAATAAAGTACCTAGGAATAAGCTTAACCAAGGAGATAAAAAACCTGTGCTGAAAAAAATTATAGAGCATTGAAGAAAGAGAGGAAGATACAAAGAAATGAAAGTATATATTTTTTTCCATGAATTGGAAGAATTAACATCATTAAAATGTCCTTACTACACAAAGCCATCTATAGACTCAAAAATTCCTATTAAAATAACAATGGCATATTTCACAGATCTAGAACTAATATTTCAAAAACTTACATGGAACTTAAAAAACCCCAAATAGCCTCAGTAATCTGGAAAAAAATAACAAAGTTAGAGGACTCACAATACCAGATATCAAACTAAACTATAAAGCCTTGGTAATCAAAACAACTTGTTACTGTCACAAGAACAGGCATACAGATCAATGGACCAGAAGAGAAACCCCAGAAATGACCCACACAATATGGTCAATTAATATTTGACAAAGGAGGTAAGATCATACAATGGAGTAAAGACAATCTCTTCAATAAATTGTGTTGGGAAAATTGAACAGGTACATGCAAAAAATGAAACTAGACCACCAACTTTCACCATAAATAAAAATAAACTCAAAACCAAAAAATCCTTGAAGAAAACATAAGCAGTAAAATCTCAGAAATCTCTTGTAGCAATATGTTTGCGGATACATTTCTAGGGCACGGGAAACTAAGGAGAAAATAAACAAATGGAACTACATAAAAATAAATCCTTTTGCACAGCAAACAAAAAAAAAATCAACAAAATGAAAAGGGAGCCCATATTCACCAATAATACATCAAATAATGGGTTAATTTCTAAAATATATAAACAACTTATAAAACTCAACAAAAGGAAAACAAATAATCCAATTTAAAATGGGCAAAGGTCATTTAGATACTTCTCTAAAAATGACATCCAGATGGCCAATAGGCATATGAAAAATCGCTCAAGGTCACTATTCATCAGGGAGATTCAAATTAAAACTACAATAAGGTATTACATCACACCTGTCAGAATAACTACTATTAATAAATCAACAAACAACAAAGGCTAGAGAGGATGCTAGGAAAAAGAGAACTCTGTTGCGCTGCTGGTAGGAATGCAGATTGATGCAGCCACTGTGGAAAACAATATGGATTTTCCTTAAAAAATAAAAAATCCTTTTGATCCAGCATACCCAGTTCTGGGAACATTGCCTAAGAATCTGAAACACTGATCAGAAAGAATGTATGCTCCTCTATGTTCATAGCAGCTTCATTTACAATAGCAAAGATCTGGAAACAGCGCCAGTCCCCATTAGTAGATGGATGGGTGTGGGGGTTGCCGGGAGGAAGCTGTGGTACATTTATACATGGAATACTCTGCAACTATGAAAAAGAAGGAAATCTTCCTCCTTGGCGGCAGCATAGATGGACCTGGAGATTATTATGTTAACCTAAATAAGCCAGTCAGAGAAAGACAAATACCATATGATCTTACTAATATATAGAACTTAATGAACAAAATAAACTGAGGAACAAAATAGAACCACAGGCATGGATATATGGAACAGATTTAAAATGTCAGAGTGGAGGGAGTACTGGGGGACTGGATAAAGGAAGGTAAAGGGATTAGCTAAGAACATATGTGCATAGCCTATGACTCTGGATCTATTTCTTTATCTCAGGACAATTTTATGAGTTTCTTCAGTCAACTGTCAATAAATGTTACCCAAATATGTATCACTTTCTTTGCTCGTTGTTTTTCCTGGCATTCTAAACTTTCACCTGGAAATTGCTTTCCTTTGGTCTTAAAAACATACTTCAGAATTTTCTTTAGTGAGTTCTGGGGGCAGCAAAACCTATCAATTCTTGTTCCTATAAAAATAATTAATATTATTTTTGAAAAACATTTTTCTTGGGCTCCTAGATGTAAGAGTTTCTAGTTTTGTTTGCTTGCTTGTGTGTTCATTTTCTAGTACTATAAAAATTACACTTCACTGTTTTTAGCTTCCATTATGGATTTTAAGAAGTTTTCTGCCAGTCTAACATACTTTTGAAGGCAAATTATCTCTTATCTCTTGCTCCTTTTAGTGTCTCTACTTTCTCATTGATGTTTCCCTGTGTTAATATGATGTATCTTATTGTGTGTTTGTTTTAACATGATTTTAAAAATATTTCATCCAGCTCTTTGGTTTGTTTTCAGTGGGTTGATCTAGGTACCTAGCCTGACATACACTAAAACCAGAATATCTTTTTTTTTTTTTTCATTGAACCTTTAAAATGTAAGAGAGTAACAATTTTCAGGGGATTTTTAGTGTTGTTTTTTTTTTTTTTTTTCAGGTGCCATAGATTTAGTGCTCTGAAATTAGCATAGGACTGAGAAACAGGAAGACTCTATATCTTAGCAAGTGCAAATATCAGACCTTAATTTTCTTCTAGGGGTCAAATGGGTTGATCATATCTTCACCAAAGGGTTATTTGAGAGCAGCAATTTTACATAAGTGAAAGCACCTTGTGAACATTATTCTCCACTCAGCGTTTTCTTACTTTTGACCTATACAAATAGTATAAATGTATCATACCTAAAGACACAGTATAATACATTTTTATTCAAATCAAATAAGCTTCCTTTGAGTGGGAGTAAGTTAAACGTGAGAGAGCATAGTGCTTTTAGTGGAAATGGCCTCATTCTCAATATAGGCTTTTAATTTTTCTAGTTTTTAGCAAGAAATAATTTTCCAAAATTCACAGAGGCATCCTTTGATGCCTTACCCATTAAATGAGCTAGAAGCTACAGCAATGTGGTCACTCTAAAAAGCCATACTAAAGCTATATACTGTGCATCATGAGGGATGAAGGAGAGGGGAGATGGAGTACATGTGTGGAGTAGGAAACCCAACCTCTCATTAAAGGTCTATTTTCTAATGCCCACAGCCCCTTAAAGAATTATCTCATCTGGGTCTACTTTATTTCCCTGGAATCACTGACTATCCACACCACTGAAAGGCAAAGCAGCTATCTGACAGGCCTCTTCTGTGTTCTGATAATTAGGGAAATGTTGATTGAGGTGTGTTTCTCTCCCAGGACCCTCAAGTCCCTCTGCGCCATTCCATTGTGATATCAATTAGGAATATCAAGACAATATTTAAGGTCCTCCAGTGTAGCTGAATCCGCTACTACATAGGACAAGGCAAAAGGCTGTATGTGTGAGCTAATTATTTGCTTCTTTCTCCATGTCCACGGATGAATTCTAGAGAGATTTAGAATGTACCTTCTGTTTCTGGCCCAGTGCTCAAGTTGCTCAGGAAACACAAATCCATGGACGAATGGGATTCACAATCTTACCCCGAAAAAGAAAGACAGAATTTTTCTAATAAAGAAAGGCAGATGTTAACCATCTTGATTCATTTCAAATGTGCTTAGAATAATTCAACAAGCTTCAAATGGAGGATCAGAGGGCAAGCCCTGGTTTCCTTACATCATTCACAGTTACGTTAAATCTATCTTGTTTTCTGACAGATTAGAAACAGACTACCAAACCAACTCAGCAGTTTGGAGATGCAGCTTTCTGCATTGAATATAAAGTTCTCCAGTTTTGTGAATCAGGAAGAGTTGTTATTTATGCTGAACACCCTTTTATTCAAAATCTTAGGTGGTCAGGGAGGCTGGCTTAGATGCTGGTCATTCTATACTCCTTATGTACTATTATTTTTCATCACTACGTGTCAAGTGGTATCGAGGTGAATAAAACTCAAGTGATGTAAAGAGAAACATTTATAATTTTTATCAATAAAACTATATATTTCTCAAACAGAAATGTCAGCTCTACATGAATAAGACTCTTGAATCCAAGGAATGGTGCCTAACTCTGTTTGAGATGTTCACGCTCACCTTAAGTAAAATGAAACTAGAAAATATTAAGCCCTAATGAAGAGCAACTGATGAACAAATTGCTTCAGTGCAAACGGAGAGGCTCAAATATTTTGACTTGACTATATTTCACTGAAGTCTTTCACTGAACCTGACCACAGCTGTCCTTGAGGCCTGATGTTAGCTGTAAAAGACAGTGAATTTAATATACTAAGCAACCTCCCTGCCTTTTCAGACAGGCTGAAGCCCACAGCGTCTGCATGTGTGAGCTTTACACAGCTTTGGTTGCTGTGTGGAGACTCCTATTATCCTCATGTGGTTTGGCAGTGGCTCAGATTGCCTCCAAGCTTGTGCACAATGACTCCATTTAGAACTCTCTGCTTCTATTGAAGTGAAGGAACCTCACAAATGCACTTGATACTGCGGTTCCTAAAAGCATTGGATGAAGTCAAATACCTTCCCTTTTTTATCATTGTGAAGCTGCCCAAGCCCAATTAGTTGTGCCCTCACTGGATGCATTTCCTGGACGACTGCAGGATCCATCAGGATCTGGCACGCCTCGTAGGAAAGTGAACAGCTTGCGGAGTGCAGAGTTATTGGGGTCCCCTGCTCCCCACTTCCGCCAGTGCACTTTCTGGTCTGTTAATTAGAGCTCAGGACGGTGCAAAAGCCTGTCTGTACCTCCTCAGGGCAAATTCGCAGAGCCTGGGAGCGGTGATGCAATGGAAAGAGCGCATGGTTTCGGAATTGGAAAGATCCAGGCTTAAATCAAGCAACACCATTGAATTCCCTGAATGCCTGTTGATTCCAGTATAAGCCCTACTCCTCCCAACTTAATGCAGTAATTTTAAAGCTGGATTCAGGATTCAGGGTCTGCAAATGCTTGAATGACTTTTAAAAAAACACATTTAAAAACTTTTAATAAAGTTGTAATTAAAAAACACACATACTCAGATGTGTTTAAGTACCAAAATTCAGTGTTCCCTAAACTGCCCCATTGTTCTTATTAATCGCCCTTAAAATGTAAAATTATAAATTAAACTTTTACTCATAAAGTCTCACTTTATATTATATGCTAGAATCCCAGGTAATAATGTGAAGAAAAGCCTCCACTGTTTAAAATCTTTGAAGGCCACTGCTTACCTGCGGTTCCCACTCTTTTAAAATGTTCTTGCTCTCCAGGCAACTTCAGGGTTGTCCATAACTCATGAAATGCTGCCATTTTCAGGAGCTTATTCATCATTCCCCTTGAGGTTTGCAAGAGTACCCTGGACCCATCTTTAGCAGTTTTCACATTTGTAATGATTTGCAGTTATTCACTTTATCTTTTAAAGAAATTACCATAGAAGCTGTATTCTCTAGGCTCTTCCTTAAGAAAGTCTGTCAACTGTCTTCATACAATCATTAACTAAATTAAATTAAATTAAAAGAGTGGCCCTGGATAAGAAAAATGACCCATATACAGTATATATATGTTGTCTACAAGAGACCCACCTCAGAACAAAGGATTCACATAAGAAGAAAGTGAAGGGATGGAGACAAGTTTTTCAAGCAAATGGAAACAAACAAGAAAGTGAGGCAGCAACACTTATATCTAAAAAAAATGGACCTCAAAATAAGGCCATAATAAGAGGCAAAGAGGCATTACATAATACTAAAGGGATCCTACCAACAAGAGTATATAACTCTGGTAAATGCAAATGCACCAAAAATAGGAGCACCTAAATGTATTCAAAAGCTCCTGGAAGACTGTAGTGAAGAGATAGACAGTTATACAGTCATACTAAGGGACTTTAACACCCCACTGACATCACTGATAGATCTTCCAGACAAAAATAAACAAAGAAACAGGGAACTTAAACGACACACCAGATCAGATAGATTTAATTGATATTTAAAGAACATTTCACCCCAGAGCTGCAAAATATACATTCTTCACAAATGCTCATGGAACATTCTCAAAGACAGACCACATGTTAGGACACAAACTTAAGTTTCTACAAGTTCAAGCAGATTGAAACCGTATCAAGCATCTTCTCATATCACAACAGCATGAAGCTAGAAATGTACTACAATAAAGAACCCAAAAACAGTCAAGTATGTGGAGGCTAAATAACATGCTTTTCAACAAAGAATTGGTTACCAATAATATCAAGGAAGAAATTAAAAAAAAAAAACCTTCCTGCAGAGAAATGAAAATAAATACACAATAACCCAAAATCCCTGGGACATAGTAAGAATAGTCCTGAAAAGGAAGTTCATAGCTTTACCAGCATACCTCAAGAAGCAAGAAAAAGCACAAATAAACTATTTAACCCTATAACTAAAAGAATTTAGAAGAAAACAACAAGCAAAGTCCAGAGGAAGTAGAAGGAAATAATAAAAGATCAGAGCAGAAATAAATGACATAGGGACTAAAATGAAAAAATACAAAAGATCAATGAAACTAAGAGCTGGTTTTTTGAAAAGATAAGCCAGATTGATAAATCTTTAGCAAGACTCACAAAGAAACAAAGAGGAAACAAATAAATAAAAACAGAAATCAAAGAGGTGAAGTAACAACTGACATCACAGAAATACCAAGGATTGTAAGGAAATATTATGAGCATCTACATGCCAACAAGTGCTGGCGATGCTGTGGGGGAAAGGGGACCCTTGTGCACTGCTGGTGGGAATACAGACTGGCGCAACCACTGTGGAAAACAGTGTGGAGTTTCCTCAAAAAACTGAGGAACTGCCATTTGACCCAGTGATTCTCACCTCTGGAAATATATCCTAAGAAACCTGAAATACCAATCAGAAAGAACATATGTATTCCTATGTTTATAGTATGTCATTTACAATAGTAAGATCTGAAAACAGGCCAAGTGCCCATCAGTGAGTGGATAAAAAACAAAAAAAACTGTGATACATTTACACAATAGAATATTATGCAATTGTGAAAAAGAAAAATTCTTATCCTTTGGAATGGCATGTCAAGCAAAGTAAGCCAGTCAGAGAAAGACAAATATCACATGATCTCACTTATATGTGGAATCTGTACGTACATCTGTAATCAATTTTTAAAAACCTCAATAATATAACACAAATAATTCCAGCTGAAAAAGTAAAACGAACAAAAATTTGGCTGAACATGTCACCAATGGAGTTAATTGGAACTATTCAATAAACTGGAAAACTTTCAGTTCTTAGTTCTAAACTCTGTTCAGCTGGCCCAGAGCACCATTTAGTCTAGAGCCTATTGTTTCTATGACCAAGGCATCTGAGCACTCTACCAGATAACTCTTGAATTCTCGGATTTTCCCATGTAGCTCTTAAAAACGGAAACAATTTATTCATATATATATATATGTGTATATATATATATATGTGTATATATATATATATATATATATATATATATTTACCAAGCAGTAGCACTTACAATTAGATGATGTGGTGTTATGTTGTGTTACTGAAATATTAAGTAGAAAAAGCACAGACTTCAACAACTCTGAGTTAAAAAAGTAATTTAGAGTAATTGAACATAACGCAAAGAACTAGGAATACCTTCACTAATTTATCTTGTTAAATATTTTGATAACTTATCTTTTTTTGTATGCATCAGAACAACATATTGATATAAAACAAATTACATCTAACATTAAATAGTTTCTTTGGTAAATATAAAAATGCTAAGAAATAAGACAGCATAGTGTAATTGGCACTGCTTTTTTCTTTTTGAGTGGTACATCAAAAATGACATCTTACTATTTATGGCACCTTTGACTTAATGAAATATGGTGCTATCCATCTAAATGTTTTAATTTTTTATATTTTCACTCTGCACTAACCCTTATATGCCAAACATTTATTTTAATAATTAAATTTGAGGCATGGTGTTCTGTTTATTAAAATGTCTAATGTGTTTTTAATTTTGTTTTGCTCCTTACTTTATTTTTTCTTAACTCTGCAATCTTTTTTAAAATTCATTCCTTGTTACTTTTTCTGAGCTCTTTCTTTGAAAATGAATTTTTATTAAGTTCTATGGTAGTAAGTAAAGTTAATTTCCTTGGACCAAGTTCTTATCTATGGAATTAATTACCCCCAAAAGTTCTCCCTCTTTATTTTTTCTACGAAAGCTCTAGCTAATTTTCTGCATAGTTATTCATTCCCACCTCCTGCAGTGTCTGGCCCAGGCCTGCCATGCAACTTTAGCTTGTCAAATTCCTGTCTATTCCTCAATGTCTCTCTCAAATATATGAGATGTTCATGATTTGATTGGATTGAAAAGACCTTTCCCTCCTTTAAATTCTCATAGTACCTTTTCTCTCTCTTGTAGACCCTATCTTGGAGTTTAACTATTAAGGTAAACTGCACAGTGGGTTTTGTTTTTAGCATACTTTGAATTGCCCAATCAGAGGAATGTGGCATGTACATAATAGACACTGATAAATATTGGTTGAGTTGATAAAAAGTACATGGGAAAACTCTGTTATATGAGCAATTAATTTTCTGATATAATTTTTTAAATCATTGAGGAGTTATTAATACAACAAAATAGAATTTCTTTACCTTTAAGACATATCAGAGTCACCATTGAGAGTTCTTTTTCTTTTGAATAGCAATCCTTGGTTCTAGCCAAATCTATGAAAATTGTAATCATTGAAAATTAGCCCCAGAATATTATTTTTAAAAGCTCTACAGAAAATTTTGATGATCATAAAAGGTTAAAATACTGGTTTTAGGAAGTTGAAAAATAACTTTCTTTTGAGCTCTATGTAAATTTAGGGACCTTTCATAGATCACTAATATCTGGGCATGTGTTTTAACGAAGTAAAGCGGTAAATGTGCTACAATAACTGTAATCTATTTTGCCAGGAAGGAAAAAATATATATGTGGGACTTGTATAAGCTATTTCTTTACAGATTCAATATATGTTTTGATGTAAAAATAATCTAGCTGTGACAATGTTCTCCTTCTATGAATGTGGCAGCACAAAATAGTGAAAAACAGTATAATTATGTTGTGCCCTCAAGTAACATAGGCTCCTATATAAGAATATACATCCTTTCAACCAAGACTAAAGTACTCTTTTTTTTGCCAGCATCAACTTTATTTTGTGTAAATTGTCTGGAAGCATGATTTTAAGCACCACTAGGAGCACATGTATGGACAAGTTTGTAGGGACATATTTATACACCACCCCAGGTAAGTCATTAATCAATAATGTTCACAGTTCTGTACTAAATACCAACTAAGCCAATGTTAATCATCCTGAAGCATTAGATTATTTATTAAGAATTATTGTGGTTAAGTGTCTGTACAAATTTCAGAGTTGCCTCTAGAGTATAGTCTCCATACACCAGAAATTTAGAATTTAATGTGGATGAGAGAATGTGGGTGTAACTGAATTTATTTAAATAACACAGAATTGATAAAAGTGCGTGCACACACACACACACACACCCACACCCACACCCCCACACACACACCCTGGCTATAAATAGGCACGTCTTCATGGATGTGAAGCTACTGAAGAATTTTCACAAGCCGTGAAGCAGATATGCTATGAATCTTCTATAAATATAAAAAACACACAAAATACCAAGCTATGGAAAAATAGAACTACAATTTTGTGAGTTTTAGAAAAGAGAATGAGTTTGCATTTAAGGCATCTACATCTTCTATTATGGTGGTGCCAGCTATCTAATTAGTCAGCTATAAATGTGTAACTTACCTATGAGTAGTCCACAGTTAATTAATGTCCAGACAGGGAGAACTCTGCCTGAGTTAGAATAAGATTCCCCACTTAATACAATTAAGATAATTATTATCAACTTTGTATGTATACTTTTTCCAGTTCATGTTTTAGTGTTTTTATAAATATGGTTTGGTGCTTGTGTGTGTCTGTGTGTGTGTGTGTGTGTGTGTGTGTGTGTCTGTGTACAAAAGGAAATAACTGAAATTGTGTGCATAAATTTTTTGACTTGACATATCATGAGCTTTTTTTCATATTATTATATTTTGGAAGCCATGATTATTAGTGGCTATATAATTTTCAAATGTTGACTTAACATAATTTTGGGGGCATGTACCTTATTTGGGACCATTGAGTTTGTTTTATTTAATTATTTTTTATAAGAATAAATAATGCAAACATGCATATCCTTATATGTTAGTCTTTTGTTGTTGTTGTTGACAGTATCCAGATGTCTCCTATTTTCTCCCCTTTTGTCCACCGCCCCCCAACCCCTAGACCTTCCCCATAAGTGGATTATGCATATACGTATATATATTCTTTGGCTAATCTCTTCCTATTCCCTCCTCACCCAACACACACACACACACACTGTAATCTGTTATTCTTGGTCCTATTTTGTTCATCAACTTATTTTGTTCATTAGATTCCACATTGAAGTGAGATCATGTGAAGGCACACAGACTGAAAGAGATGGAAAAACATATTTTATTAAAAGTGAAATCCAAAAAAATGCTGGGCTAGCAATACTTATACAAGACAAAAATGGACTCTAAACAAAGGCTATAACAAGAGACAAAAAAAGACTCAGCAATTCCACTTCTGGAAATTTATTTGAAGAAATTCAAAACACATTAAAAAATTCATATGTATCCATATGTTTATTGCAGCATCATTTAGAATAGCCAAGATATGGAAGCAACCTAAGTGTACATAAACAGATAAATGTATAAGAATAAGTGGTAATTTGAAGCAATAATAAAAAAAGACTCCTAACAGAGCCCAGGACCAGATGGCATCATGGGTGAATTCTAACAAACATTTAAAGAAGAATTAGTGCCTATTCTCATACTCTTCCAAAAAATTGAAGAAGAACATTCTCATACTCATTCTGTGAATCAGAATTACCTTGATACCAAAACTAGAAAAAGATGCTACAAAGAAAGAGAATTATGGGCCACATATATGTGATTGTAGAGACCAAAATTGTCAATAAAATACCAGTAAATCAAATTCAACAGTATACATTTAAAGAATTATACAACATGATCAAGTAGGGTTTATACCAGGATCCAAGGTTGATTTAACATCTGCAAAAGAATAATCATGGCTTCCAAAATATAATCATATAAAAAAAGCTCATGATATGTCAAGTTAAAAAATTTATGCACACATTTATGCACACAATTTTAGTTATTTTTTAATCACATCAACAAAACCAATAATAAAAATTATATCATTATTTTAAGAGTTGCAGAAAAAGCATTTGATAAAATTCAGCATCCATTTATGATTTAAAAAAATAAACAAACATCTCAACAAAGTGGGTATAGAAGAATCTTACCTCAACTTGATAATAGCTGTTTCTGACAAGCCCACAGCTAACAGTATACCGAAATGATAAAAAACTGAAAGCTTTCCCTCTAAAATCAAGAACAAGGTAAGGATACCCACTTTCACCACTACTATTCAACACTAGAGGCCCAGTGCACAAAATTTGTGCACGGTGGTTAAGGGCAGTGTCCCTCAGCCCAGCCTGCACCCTCTCCAATCTGGGACCCCTCGAGGGATGTTCGACTGCCCCGTTTAGGCCCGATCCTACCTAATGGGATCGGGCCTAAACAGGCAGTCAGACATTCTTCTCATAATCCAGGACTGCTGGCTCCAAACTGCTCATCTGCCTGCCTCCCTGATTGCCCCTAACTGCTTCTGCCTGCCAGCCTAATTGATGTCTAATTGCTTCCCTGCTAGCCTGTTTGCCCCCACCTTCCCTCCTCTGCAGGCCTGGTCACTGAAAAAACCTTTTTCTGTGTTATATTTGCAAGTTTAAATATAGTTCTCCAACTCATCTCTTATAACTTTAGTTACCAGTTTAAAGGTATCCATTTGTCTGCGTGCATCAAAGCCCAATCAAATGCAAACAGGAGTTTGCAGCCAAGAAAGTAAGGATTTATTCGTTTAGGAAATGGCACTAATCCCACAGTCACAGGTAACCCCACAGTCACAGGTAAGCTAGTGCTCAAAATCTGGCTCCCCAATGGCTTCCACCGATGGGTTATGTAGCCAGGGAAAGTCATTAATCATGGTGGCTAAAGCACTTGGGATGTTGAGCTCTACAGAGCAGTTGGGGCAAGGGTACAGAGTAGTTCATCAGTAGTCCTGATGTCAGCAATGGCATTATTTTGTCATTTCAGGAGGTGAGTAGGGTTGTTCTGCTTTCATGGGCCTGTGACTGAAACACCACTGAGGCCAAGATGTTATTGTTACCTTGACTGAAACTCTGTTTCTGTGGTCAACAAACATGAGGCTTTGTAATTAAGATAGTTTGATACTGACCAGAATCTGGTGTCCTAAGGGCAAAATGATTAAGGAAGGCAGTGGACAGATAGAAAGAAAAAAGGATCATGTTTTAAAAGTGGAGTTTCTGCACAGTTACATTTAGATATTATTTTTTTAGCAAATATATATATTTTTTAGGTGGATGTGATTTTTTTTTATTTCTAGCAAGCTCTAGTTTTTGTTTCAAATGGAAAATTTCTGATTTGTGTCTACTTTAATTTCATGAAATGAAGAGAAATTCTGATGCAGAGAATCTATATTAGTTTTCATGTTGTCCTGTTTCTAATTCTACTTGTTCAAAGAAGTGTCTTTGAACTAGAAAAATTATTCTTGTAATAAAAGCTTCTTTTGTCCATTGACATTTCTTCCTTCTTCTTGAAGTCTGTGAAATGTACCAATGCTTTCTAAACAGAGTGTGTTCCAAAAAAAGTAATGCATATATACAATGAAATATGACTCAGTCCTAACATGAATGACAAAGACAAATGTCATAAGATTTAAATTTTATGTGGACCCTAAAAAAACAAATTAAGCAAACAAACAAAATCGAAACAAACTCATAGATTCAGAGAACATTTTGATGGTTGCCACATGGGAGAGGGATAGAGGGAGGGAAAAGAATTAAGAAATTTAAATAGGGTCCTGGGTTCAGTTGGTTGGGTGTTATTCCATGCATCAAAAGTGGCCAGTATATTCCCAGTCAGGACACACACTCAAGTTTCCGGCTTCATCCCAATAAGGAGTGTAGGGGGAGTGCAGAAGAGAGTCAATCAATATTTTGCTCCCACATTAGTGTTTCTCTCTTCCTCTCCCTTCCTCTTTCTATAAAAATCAATTTAAAAGCCTTTTAAAAAGAAGTGAAAATTGATAGTTATAAAATAGTCAGAGGATATAAAGTATAGAATAGAAAATGTAGTAATACTGTAATAACTATGTATAGTGTCAGATGGGTACTAGATTTATGAAGGTGATCACATTAGTAAGCTATATAAATGTCTAATCACTATGGTGTACACCTGAAACTCACATAATATTGTATGTCCACTGATTCAAAAATTAAAAGTTATTTTAAGCAAAGAAGCCCTACCATGTAAAATTCACTTACATATGTTTTTTGCCAAAATTGGTTCATGCCATTTCCCTGCCTACAAGGGAATCTGGAAACGTGAGCTTTTTGAAAATGTCACTCTGAATAAAACTGGTTGTTAAGTTGAGAATTTGGGGTAGATAATTAGCAGCCCCTCCCATAAATTGCATGTAAAATGTCCCAAAAGAAGAGACCAATAACCATTTGAATATATAAGATATCAAGAATGGGATCTGAGAAGAAACAAGGATGGTGGCATAAGTAAACACTTGAAAGTGCTGTCTTGGACAACACCTTAAAACTACAACTAAAAGACAAAATGGACATCATCCAGAACCACAGGAAGGTTGGCTAAGTGGAAATTCTACAACTAGAAGGAATGAGAAAAGCACACTGAGACTCAGAGGAGCTGCATATGTAAAGGCAGAAGTATGGAGGCGTGCTCGCAGACAGAAATGGCTGGCAACTGAGTACGTGGCTTTCTTTTTCAAGCAGGAGGGAAGACAAAAGCTCCCAACTGTTCTGAACTCCAGTTCTTGGCGAGACTCTGGGGACCCAGACTCATATGGGGGGGGGGGGAAACTGGAATGTCTGGCAGTGGGTAGAACTTGAGGGAGGCTTTCTCTCAGAGGTGCTTGCAGCGATTACCAAGTGACACTAAGACCTGGGAGCCTCTTAGAGCAGGACTGACAGGAAGCCATTGCTGTTTGGTCCACCCTGAGACTCTGCCACATGCAAAGTGCACACAGAGGCTTTTGCTTATGAATGGCCTGGTCCTTTGAAATCTAAACTTACCTAACAAACTGCAGCTGAGTCAGTGATACCCAGAACATCCAAAAGAAGGCTCAAGGCCCCAAAGTATCTTGCATGGCTTCACAGATGGGCCTCATCTGGGCACCTCCAAACCCCAACCAAACAAAGAAGAGGAATCTGCACATCCCTCTGTAGCTCCTGCTGGATGGCCTCAGGCAGAGGCTAAATTTGCACCTCCTTGGAGATACAAGAGCCAGTGTACCCAGGAGTCAGAGTGGGGCCATCCAGATTACAACTCCTCAGATCCATAAGGGACACACTCAGGGGGCAGGCTCAATGAGCAACAATACCCCAGTGAAGCAAATCTTACCTCATAAGGGTGTCTCTAGCACAGAAGTTCTCCCATCATAGACACAGCTGATTCTCACAGCAACTGGCCTGGAGGTCAAGTCCTCCCAGTGATAACAACAATAAGGGCTTACCTACAAGACTGTGCACACGGCCCACAAAGGGGTGCACCATGAGTGTTCATCTCAGGTAACCGGGGAGGCCAAGCCACTGGGCCCTATAAAACACCTAGCACACAAAGCCACTCTATCAACTCAGGGAAGCAGCCAAAATGCAGAGACAAAGAAACAGGTCACAAATGAAAGAAATGGAAGAAAGCAAACTAATGGATATAGAGTTCAAAACCATGTTTATAAGGTTTTTCTAAAATTTTTTAGAAAAGGCCGGTAAATTTAGTGAGACCCTCAAGGATATGGAAAAAAACCAACTAGAAATTAAGCATACACTGTCTGAAATAAAAATAATATACAGAGACCCAACAATAGACTAGAGGATCGCAAGAATCAAGTCAAAGATTTAAAATACAAAGAATCAAAAAACACCCAACTGGAAAAGCAAAAAGAAAAAATAATCCTAAAATATAAAGATAGTGTAAGGAGCCTCTGGGACAACTTCAAATGTACCAACATCAAAATTATGGGGGTGCAAGAAGAAGAGACAGAGCAAGATACTGAAAACCTATTTGAAGAAATAATGACAGAGAATTTCCTCCACGTGGTGAAAAAAAATAACTTACAAGTCCAGGAAACTCAAAGAACTCCAAACAAAAGGAATCCAAAGAGGACCACACCAAGACACATCATAATTAAAATGCCAAGAGCAAAAGACAAAGAGAGAATATCAAAAGCAGCAAGAGAAAAACAGTTAGTTACCTTCAAGGAAGCATCGATACAATTGTTAGCTGTTTTCTCAACAGTAACTATGAAGGCCAGACAGGAGTGGCAAGAAATATTCAAAGTGATAAACAGCAAGAATCTACAACCAAAATTACTCTACCCAGCAAGACTATCATTCAGAATTGAAGGTCAGATAAAGAGCTTCACAGATAAGAAAAAGCTAAAGGAATTAATTCATCACTGCCAAACCAGTATTATATGAAATGCTGAAAGGTATTCTTTAAGAAGAGGAAGAAGAAGAAAAAGGTAAATATAAAAATTATGAACAACAAATACATATCAACAAGTGAATCTAAAAATCAAGTGAATAAAAAATCTGATGAACAGAATAAACCTGTGAATATAATAAAATCAGGGGCATAGAAAGGGAGTGGACTGGCAATTCTCAGGGAGGAAGTGTATGGGGTGTGGGGGTTCAAGAAGAGACTAGACAAAAATCATACACCTATGGATGAATACAGTGGGTGGGGGGAGGTATGGGCAGAGGGTGAGGTGGGAACCATGTGGAGGGAAGCTATGGGGGAGAGGGAAGAGGAATAATTGTAATAATCTGAACAATAAAGATTTATTTAAATAAAAAGAATGGGATCTGAAATAAAAGTCAAGATTTGAGAAGTCTGACATTTAGATCACAATTTAACCCATTGAAGTGAACTAGATTATTCATTGATGCTAAGAAACTGAAATAAGACTGGTGGGAACAGAGAGGTTACTAATATGGTTAGTCATTTAATTGGCTGCACTTGGTGGTTGTCTCAAAAGGATAAAAGCAGGAGTTTAGAATAATTCTCAAGTTTCTGCTTGGCCAGCTAGGTGTGTGGCAATGCCATCACAACAATAAGCAATGCCTGAAGAACAGGCTCCTGGGAGAGAACAAGACCAAAGGGCTTCTGGATAGGCTGGATTTTAACTCTGTGGGAAATGCAGGGGTGATTTCCAGAGGAGTTCAAAGGTAAAATATCTACCTGTGAAGGAGCTTTTAGGTAGAAAATAGTGATACAGGAGACATCTGCAGGTATGTATAAGAGCTTTCAATAACAGCAGATACAAAGTAGAGAAGAGGTTAAGGGTAGGATTTTGAATTATATTTGAATTGTTAAAAGTGAACCCCATCTGCCTATAAATTTTCTTAATAGCGCCTGTCTTTTGTTTGCATCAGATACTTAATGCATTATTTGACATATGATAAATACTAAAAAGCCAAGTCAAAGACAATGTAGGCATAGAAATTATTGCATGAATCTGATCAAGACAGAATGTAGAAAAGCATAATAAATGAAAATTAAGTGATTAATTAAATATATATTTTTATTGTTGATAGTATTATAGATGTCTCCCCTTGCCCCCCTTTAATCACTCCTCCCAGTTAAATGACTAATTAAAATCAATACTCATAAAAACCAGGATCTCTCAAAACTTATGTTATTAATAACTAATATTTATAACATTATTCACTTTTGATTTGGCCCAGAAGCTTGGTTTTTATGAGAAATGGATTCTGATTTGAATTAAGTTATTGAAACTCTTTCACATGGATAGGGATAACAAATTTTAACAAAATATTATTATATTGTTCTGCTTCTAAAATATCTTATAAAGTGTGAAAAACAAACAAACGAAAAACACCCACACACTAGCGTACAGGGATCACTTAGGAAATCTGATCAGCTCTGAACCCGAACCCTAGCCTCAGTTGTGTAATCTTAGTTTGCAATATTCAAGTGGTCCCTGTGCCTGCATGAAGCAGTTGGCCTCCAACCAGGAAACCCCTCCTGGCCTAAATCTCCCTCATGGGTCCTCCAAAAAGGGACATACTGAAATTCCCCAGAATCCTCTTCAGATTCAGCCACCACCTGGGCTTTGTTTATTTTCAAACTAGACCTGTAAAAGATTTGTCAGCACTATTCCTGGAGGTAAGGGTCATTTTCCCCCTCAAGTAAGAGCTTTAGCAAAGAAAAAAGAACATATTTGTTCTTCTTGAAACTAAAGACAATAGGGTCATAAAAATGCTTTTGTACTACTTCTAGCCATTCTATTTTGTTATGAGAAAGTTATTTTAAGCCTGCCTTGGCTCCATCTAAATCCCTGCTTAGATATCAGAGTCATATCTCCCTGATCTGGCTACTTCCAGCATGCATTAGCTTTACTTTCTGCTGGTGTCTTGTGGTTGGGAAATGAATCACTCAGACTCATGCCATTTTGACAGAAAGCTTAAAGACAGCTCAGGCAGGCAGAGCTGGATGAGGTGTGCGAGGGCACCCTGGGCCTGCCAGGTTACCCTAGGGCCTGTGCAGCTGAGCTGCCTAATTGGGTTCTTGCTCCTCACAAGCCTCCAAATAGCTGTTGAGTCCCAGAGTTGGTGGGGAAATTTTTTTTCTATCTGGCTGATAAGATTTTCCAAGTCACCAAAGCCTGAGGGGTTTGGGGAAGTAAACCTCCTGTGTTAATCAAAGCATGTTCTACTGGACTTTTTGCTTTTGAATTTAGGGAAATAATCTCAATTAGTGAAATGTTTATGAATATTAAGAGACCTCAGTGGAAAAGGCAGCCTCTGACCCTGACAAGAATCATGGGCTAGAAATATTACATTTAGTGCAAATCCCTTGTTTAAAAAATTCAGAGGCTAGGACTTTGTTCCAAAGAATTTAGAGAAATATCGCAGAATTAAAGGCAGCAATAGATTCTCTAAAGCCGTGGCCCTCAACCTTCTTAATGCTGCGACCCTTTAATACAGTTCCTCATGCTGTGGTGACTCCCAACCATAAAATTACTTTGGTTGCTACTTCATAATTGTAATTTTGCTACTGTTATAGATCATAATGTAAATATCTGTGTTTTCTGATGGTCTTAGGTGACCCCTGTGAAAGAGGTCAAGACCCACAGGTTGAGAAGCGGTGTCAGGGGTCGCCTAAGACCATCGGAAAACACAGGTATTTACATAACGATTCATAACAGTAGCAAAATTGCAGTTATGAAGTAGCAACCAAAATAATTTTATGGTTGGGGGTCACCACAAAAGGAGGAACTGTATTAAAGGGTCGCAGCATTGAGAACCACTGCTGTAAAGAGTCTAAGAATAAATATTAAATGTGTTTGTTTTCTCAGTCATCATGCTATGAGTTTATTTTTTATATGAACTCAAAAAGTAGCCAGCCATTGGATGATGAATAGAATTCAGGGAAATTTATTTTTTAAACCCCATGCGAAGTATTGCATCAGATACAAATAAGAGTCTTGGTGTATTGTGTTCATCTAGAATAACACTTTTTAATGTAAATTTATAGTAAGCTTAATTTCTTGCAAATAAATCCAGGTTTAATGCTATGATAGCCCTGGCCAGTTTGTCTCAGTGGATAGAGCGTTGGCCTGTGGACTCAAGGGTCCCAGGTTCGATTCCAGTCAAGGGCATGTACCTTGGTTGTGGGCACATACCCAGAAGGGAATGTGAAGGAGGCAGCTGATCAATGTTTTCTCTCATCAATATTTCTAATTATCCCTTTCCCTTTCTCTCTGTAAAAACAAAAAATCAATAAAATATATTAAAAAATATATTATGATACATTATGTTGTATATAGATAGCAAACACAATAGAAAATGGCTTTCCTTCATCATTCTTTCCTTTTAAGAATGGCAGTAAGGGAGGAACAATCCTAAATTATCAGCTGTATAACTCCAAAAATGAGATTTGAGACAAGTATGTCTGATTCCTTGAGAATTTAGGAAGCCTGAGGCAGAAGCTGAGGCAAGGAGGGCAGCAGCTACCTCATCTCCACCTACCTCATCTCCACCTACCTCCTCTCCAGCCGAGGGCTGGTGGGCGGCAATGCAGGCCCAGTGGTACCAATTATTCTGTTCTTTCAAAAGCTGGAAATCCAGATTTACATGTGACATCTCCCATAGAACACTGTCATGCCTAATGTTAAAATATGAATGACTTTCATTTGGAAAATGAGTTTCTAGCATCTGGGTGAGAGGACTGAAGGCAGGGCGGTAAAGTTGTGATGTCTGTGTATAAAATGGCCTCAGATGGCATTAAAGACATATCTCGTGGAAACCACAGATCACAATACCGATAGAGTTTATAGCTTCATATTTCTGGAGCCATGTATTTCCAAATGTAGTCACAGAACCAGCATCATCAAGACCTCACCTGGGAGCTAGTTAAAATGCTAATTCTTGGGCCTCACTCCAGACCTACTAAATTGGAAAATTTGTTGGTGGTTCGCCCATGTTTTAACAAGCCCTCTATTGATTCTGATGCCGCTAAAGTTGGATAACTACTGTTTTAGGATATTTTTCCTTTAGCTTCAGAACTCCAGTTTCAATGTTGTTATTTTCATACATTTTGAGGAGAGTAAATATTTAGTCACAATTATTTCAAATATTAATAGGTAAAATACAAGCAAGAGCTTGCTTCCATGGAGCAGCTGCTGGAGTGGGGAGTGGGGGTAGCCCCTGTCCTTCTGGCTTCCTTGTCTTATGCTCACTCTTGAGGCTCCAACCCTACCCTGACTCACAGAGCTCCACACTGGCCTCTGCATAGCAAAGTACTGGAAATTCTAATCCCTTCAACTAAGAAGACAGACACTAAGCTGGGGAAGTCTAGGAGCCAGAAAGACTTAACTGTTCCCATCCTGACTTCTGTTAGAGTCATGGACATGGCATCACTGGGAAAGTAATATTGGAACACAACCTCGAATATGCTGACTTTATCCCATTTCTTGCTCTTGCTTTTCATATGTGCCTTGTTTAGGAAAACTCTAGTGACTGGTATTTTGATTTAAAGTTCTGTTCTTTGGGGGGAAGCACAAGTAAGCAGGAGCTAATTAATTGTGTCAATACATCGCATTATCACCTATTCTGCTTATAACCTGAAATGTATTCATCTTTAGAGTACCTGGACTCTTAATAGATGTTTTTGAATAAATTAATTAATGATTGACTATCAATAGAATAATTCTCTCACTATCTGGTTAATGCTATTGCTGTAAGGATAATACTAGATGGGAAAGAGGTTGAGTAGAATTACTTCCAGTCTTGATGTAGCTCATTTATTGATTGTCTTGTTCCAATTCAGAACTGGCAAATGTCTGAAGAAACATCTCCATTTTGGAAAGTAGAAATACAGGGAAGAAGGAGGAGGGTGAGAGCTGGCAGTTATTCCTCCACTGATGTAATGCATTTTTTATTTCATGTGTCAAATCCAACCAGGAACCATGTGTAGAAAATTCATCTTAGATTATCTCCCTGAACTGGAAGATAAAGAAATAAGGGCCAGTGTGGTTATTGACTATTCTACTGATGCATAATTCTAAATCTTCCCCTCAATAATTTTTACTTTACCCATTCCTTATCTTCATAAAGACCTTGAATCTAAATTCTCTACTTTGTCTCTTGTGTTCAGTTCTCTCTTATGTCAATTTTTTCTTGTATTCATTTCTTTCACTATCCAGTTTATAGTCCACAGTCTTTCACTTCACTCACACTTCTATCAGTATTGTTAACCTCCATTTGCCACTGGACTGTCCCTGGAAGTCTCTTTCAAAACCACAACCCAAGACCTTTTTAATGGCCTGTATTCTCTTGCTTGGTCTGTCTTTCCTGGCCAGATAAAATAATACAACAATGCAATATAAATTTATTTGCTTTTCATCCTACAGCCCTTTGATCTCTGCAAAAAATTATTTTAACTGAAGTTGTCAATGACATTCTAGTTGCTTAACAGATGCAACATTTTAGGTTTATTTTAATTAATATCTTAGCTAATTTGCTCTCTAGGAATCATGTTTTTCTTATGGAAACATTTTCTCCCCTTTGGCTTCTGTGTTATTTTTTCTCCACTTCTCTGACTACTCCATCTTAGTCTATTTTATCGATTTTTTTTCTCTTTTTGGTCCCTAAATGGTGTTGTCCTTCAGTGTTCTATCCTGAGACCTCTTCTTCTCTTACTTTCTACATTCACTGGCACTCATGGATTAGGTACCATCCATATCAGTGATTCTCAGTTGGGGGTGATTTTGTCCCCCAAGGGACATTTGCCAATATCTGGAAACATTTATTTCACTGTGATAACTTGTGGGAGGGATGTTGCTAAACATCTTATATTGCACAGGATGGCCTCCATGACAAATAATTGTCTGGCTTCAAATGTTGGAAGTGTCAAGATGAAAAACCATAGTCTCTATGATGATGGATCCCAAATGCGAATCCCTTTTAGTAGAAGTTATTAAAAGTCAGAATGATATGTCAGTCTACAAACCTTTTCAGTTGATATCCCACAGGCACTTCAAATTTAAAAATCCAACCCAACTTTGTTACCTTTTTCTGAAACCTTGCCTCCTCTTGGGCTTGTTTTGTATTTTATTTTATTTTTTATTAAGTAAATGGCACCATCATCTACCTACTTACTCATACTAAAACTCAGTGCCGTCCTTGAGTCAACCTTTCCCTCACCATTGGAATCCTATCTTTAATCTGATTCTAAACTATATCTCTTAAATACCCCTTGAATTCATTTACCACTCTACTTGGTTAGATTTTTACTTCTTTTTTTAAAAAAAATATTTTATTGATTTTTTTACAGAGCAGAAGGGAATGGAGAGGGATAGAAAGTCAGAAACATCGATGAGAGAGAAACATCGATCAGCTGCCTCTTGCACACCCCCTACTGGGGGTGTGCCCGCAGCTAAGGTACATGCCCTTGACCGGAATCGAACCCAGGACCTTTCAGTCCGCAGTCCAACGCTCTATCCACTGAGCCAAACCGGTTTTGGCAAGATTTTTACTTCTTTTAAGTCTTCTTGCCATTCACCTCCCCTGCTCCCTACTGTAACAGTCACGCAGTAATGTTTTATATTTCGGTTGTAATAAATAGAGTACAAATGGAATGTGACATGATTCTACTGGCCACAAAACCCCTACATATTCTGTTCTCTCTGCCAGCAACAAGTTGAACTTGCCTACAATACATGCATTTCACTTTATGAATTCATTCAGATCTCAGTTGGATGTCATTTTCCCAATAAGATTTTTTATAATATTTAGAATCTGGGTAACCCTCTAATGCTGCTCCGTAGCACCCTATCCTTATCTAACACTATTTGAAAACTTGTCTACTAGACTGGAATTTTTTAAAGTTTATTTATTGATTTTAGAGAGCGCAAAGAAGGGGGAGAGAGAAAAAGAGAGAGATTTGCTGTTCCACTTATTTATGCATTCATTGGTTGATTCTTATATGTGCCCTGATCAGGGATTGAATCCACAACCTTGGTGTATTGCGATGATGCTCTAATCAACTAACCCAGGGCCTAGACTGGAATTTCGATTTAATTTTTATATTACTATCACATTCCCTGCACCTTGTAGGCACTTGATAAATGAGTAAATTGTTCATCTAGTCAGTATCAAATTTAGGTTCTTCATGAATGTTCTTGTTAAAAATTTCAATATAAGCCTGGCTTCCTTAATATGTTTTGGTCAAAAGCAATTTAATTTAAGACAAAGTTACATCACACTTACTTTATGTGTTTGCTATTATATATTAGACATATAATATGCAAAGATTTTGCAAATAATGGAGTTTACACATGAATTGGATAAAAATTGATGTGTATTTTCAGTTCTTTAGTGAAAACTCATTGCTAAATTGGTGTAGAACATGTATATACCATCTGGACTACTGTAAATTGTTGGATAATACAAAGTTAACTGTACACTTTTATCTGATCTTTTAGCACAAGTAAGCACACAAACTGTTCACCAGCACCAGAATCTGATCCTTATTTCTTAAATGTCTAACACTTAGCTTTCCCAGCAGGATCATTCTAAAGCCACCCCAGTAAACTTTCTTTGCAACTGTGCTTAAGGGTGATATTCGCACACAAGGGCTAAGTCTAAGTAGCGTCTACAGATGAAAAAAATGCAAAGAAAATGAAAAATGAAGAATTAATGTGAATCCCCTATCCTGAAACCATACTTTTGGGATTTCAGGTATTGCAACATCTTTGCCACACAAAAGAAGAGATTACTGATGAATTTCAACTTCCTACTTTATAAAGTTACCTGCGTCAAGCAAGTCCATCTTTGGGATGTGGAGAAAGGAGACACAGGAAATGATATTCCACAAATTTGGGGCACCTCTATGACTTTTATCTTAATTTTCTTATCTTAGATATATGCTACTTTAACCCTTGGTCATTAATTAAATCTTTGTGTAATAAAAATCTTTCATCATGATATAACACGTAGGTGACATGAATTTCTTTCTGAAACACACACAAAAAAAGTAAAACAACTTTTATATCCTTTTATAATCTTTACACAATGAATGACTCAGCAGAAAATCAAATAACTTTCTTTTGTAGGCTTAATACATTTTCAAATCCTTAGATCATTGGGTGGACCTTCTCCTATCTGGCCTGCTATCAAACTCTAACATGCTCTGTGATACTATTAGAAAGTAGTATTATAAAAGAAGTTGTAAAGCTCAGTAGATAACATCATGCCTTTTCTTTCTTTGAAAATGGCCCAAAATATTATAGCCTTTTGTTCTCCAATGCTAGAAAAATATTTTATAAAAAAGAGTAGTCTTGCCCTGACCGGTTTGGCTCAGTGGATGGAGCATCGGCCTGAGGACTCAAGGAGTCCAGGTTAGATTCTGGTCAAGAGCACATCCCCAGTAGAGAGTGTGCAAGAAGCAGCTGATCGATGTTTCTCTCTCTATATCCCTCTTCCTTCTTCCCTGTAAAAAATCAATAAAAATATATTTTAAAAAGGAGTAGTCTTCAACATCATGGATCTTTTATTTGATATTTTTCTAGGTTGTCCATGAGCAATTTAAAAATTGAAATAAAAGTATTCATTCAAAGAATTTAACCACTGCCTACTGTAGATCAGACCCAATATAAAACTATGGGTACACACATGAATTATAGAATTCAAAGTCTAACATAAAAAGCACACGTGTAAAAATAATAATATAATACCATATAATAAAGACTATATTAAGTGTCAACATTTATTGAGGCCCTGTCACTTACCAAAGAATATTCTAAATGCATGATATGGATAAACCTATTTAATCTCTATACTGGTTCTATTGTTATCCTTCTCTTTCCCCATACCACTCTATTAGTGTGATAGACTTTTGATATGTCAACTTTGCTAAGCTATAGTCACCAGGTATTCAACTAAACAATAATTTAGGTGTTGCCATTGTGATATTTTGTAGATATGATTAAAGCTTATGATCAGTTGACTTTAAGTAAGAAAGAATATCCTAGACAATGTGGGTAAACCTGACAGAATCAGTTGAGAGACCTAAAGAGCAGAACTGATACTTCCCTGATGAAAAAGAGATTCTGACATTGTACAACAACTGTAGCTGGGTCCCCAAGTTCCACACTGCCTTTCCTGATGGCCTTGCCTTATGGATATTCCAATTCCCTCCAGTAATCCTCTCAATATATATCTCATATTTGCTCTGCTTCTCTAATGAACCCTGACTGATATGATAAGTGAGTAAACAAAGCTGGAAAAGTTAAGTAATTTCCCAGCAGTCATAGGGCTAATGCATGGGGGAGGAATATTTAAACTCAGAGAGTTTGAATGCAAAACCCCTGTGTTAACAGCTGTATTTATGTATCTGATAGACATTTTGGTTCAAAAGAGTTCAAAGGAAACAATCCTTAATTCTGATGGAAAGGATTGGTGGTGCAGTAGAAAAGCATCTCATAGGAAGATTTAAGATACAGAAAATGTTTGAACTGGATTTTGAAGGATAAGGGTAAACTTTGTGAATGACTAATATATGAAGGGCATAGTGGACAAGGAAGCAACAAAAGTCCTAGGTATAATTCAACAAGGTGTGAAAATACGCAGACGTACATAAATAGGGGATTTTTATGATTCTTCCCAGTTTCTCATTTGCAAAAAGTTGGATTAGATGATTTCTAAAGGTTGCTGTGAAAAATAAGTAGGCAAGATGTGTATAGTATATGGCAACCTGCCTGGCAAAGATAGGTATTTTACAAAAGTTATTTTATTTCTCCCTCTTCATCACATCAACTCCTCTCTCCCCTCCAAATTCCCTTCAAGTATGTGTGTTCTAATCTTGATGATAAATTAATACTCACAAGAGATATTTCATTATATTCAACCTCTTTCTCTATGAAATTGCAGAATATATGCACCAAATGCCAAGAACAATAAACAAAAGAGGCATGGTCTCTAACTTCAAATTGCTTATAATCTAGTCTGAATGGAATACTTTAAGTGGGCTATGATACCTGATAGGAAAAGGAAAATATATGGGGATAAGAGATCAAACAGGAAGGAATTTGAGCAAACAGCTTAGACTGAGGTTGTCAGGGAAGACTTTCTAAAGGAAAGGACATCGCAACTAGAAATTGAGAAACTAAATAATTGGTGTTCTAGTTAGGGATGCACCTTACATAGGGTGCATGTAAGGCCTGGGCATGAGGCCCCTTACACATCTTCAATATTTTGGATTCTTTTGGTTTCTTGCTTTTTCAGCTGAGTGGATTTTACCTCTTTGTATTTCAAACCTTTAACTTGGTTCTTGGAGTGCTCCAGAGCACTTTTAGGTCTTTGTATAATATTTTTTATTTCAGTCAGTTTATGCTTAATTTCTGGTTGGTCCTTTTTCATATCCTTGAGGGTCTCCTTCATTTTCTTGTAGGACTCATTCATTTCCTTTGTGGTCTTGCTTATTTCCTTATAGGCCTCAACCTTTTGTTGGAGCCTCTTGAAAAGCCCTATAACCGTGCTTTTGAATTCCATGTCCAGTCGTTTTTTCCCTCCATTTCTTTCACATCTGATTTCTTTCCATGTCTCTGCATGGTGGCTGCTTCCCTGAGTTGGTCAATTAGCTTTGTGTGGTAGACTTCCTACTAGGGACAGTGGCTCAGCCTCCCCAGTTACCTGAGGTGGATATGGGTTGCAGTCTTGCTGAAGTTAAGCTCAGGTTAATTGTTGTTAGCACTTGGAGGGGTTGACCTCCAGGCCAATTGTCTGTGATGCTCAGCTGTGCTCAGGTTGGATGGGCAGAGTCTCCGGGCCAAGCAGACAGCATTAGCTCTGCCCTATGCGGCCCCAGGGACTCTGTTCTGGGGGCAATGGCCGCCAGCACCTCTGAGAGAGAGCCACTGCCAAGCTCCACTGGCTGCCGGGGAATTCAGACTCTCCCCAAATGAGTCTGCACGCCCAACGTCTTACCCAGGGTCATAAAACAAAGCAGTCTGACGGTTTCCCGAATGAGAGGGCAAGTCGTAGAGCGCTCTCTGCGCAGTCACGCAGCTGAACTGTTCACGCAAGCTCTCTTCTCCAAAAGCCGGCAGACCTGGCAGCACCCGAGCTTCAGCTTGCCCTCCCACTGTCCAGTTTTTACCCCCTATGATAGTGGGTTGGTTCCCTGGACTTCTCCCAGAGCTGGAGAATCAGTCCAGTGGGACCTCTTTGTCTCCCCATTCGAGAAAACTGGCCGGTTTTCAGTCGCCCACCCTCTCCACTGGCGCGCGCTCCAAACCTCTCTCCGTGCGAATCTTTCAACGCTGTCTGCGCACTCCAAACCTCTCTCCGCAGGAATCTTTCAACGCTGTCCACCACCGCTCCTCCGAGTCACAGTGTCTTATTTTCACTTTTATTTGTGGAATTTTCACTCGGCCAGCTTTCAGGTGATTCTGGAAGGTGTTTGTTCTTTCGTTAAGTTGTAGTATTAAAATTGCTGAGTATGATGGCAAGATAGGTGTTTTACCTATGCCGCCATCTTGGTTCCTCATTATGGTTTTAACTTATGTTGCTTATGACTTATAATTTTGAGCATATTTTCATGTGCCATCAACTATTTCTATCTCTTCTTTTGTGAATTGCCCATTTTAAATTACGGTGTTTAATTTTCTTATTGATTTTTAAGAGTTTTTGATATGTTCTATTTTTGATTATTGTTTTAAATATATACATATATCTTAAGGAGAATGTATTATGAATATTTTCTCTCACTCTGTTACTTGTTCATCTTCTTAATTCTGTATTTTGTTGTGTAGAAATTATTAATTTTTATAAAGTTCAGTTTATTAAATTATTTAAAATAATTTTAAAACCAGTACCCATTTATCAAAAAAAAAAAAAGACTTAGCAAAGTGGGAATAAAAGAAACATATCTCAACAAAATAAAAGCAACATATGACAAACCCACAGCTAACATGATACTCAACAGGAAAAACTAAAAGTGTTTCCTGTAAGATCAGAAACAAGACAGGGATGCATGCTTTCACCATCCTCATTCTATGATCATAGGACTGAAAGTCCTAGACATAGCAGTAAGAAGAAAAGAAGAGATAAAGGCATTGGATACAAAAGTAACATCCACAAATCATTTTTACACACCAATAATGAACTACAAAAGCTATCCCATTTACCATTGCAACAACAACAAAAGATACCTTGGAATAAACTTAACCAAGGAAGTATAAAAGACCTATACTTAGAAAACTATAAGGCATTGAAAAAGAAATAGAGAAAGATACAAACAAATGGAAGCATATATCATGTTCATGGACTGGGGGAATTAACATCATTCAAATGTCTATACTACCAAAAGTAATCTACAGATTCAATGCAATCCCTATTAAAATACCAATGGCATACTTCAAAGAGCTAGAAAAAATACTCCAAAAATGTATATGGAACCATAAAAGACCCTGAGTAGCTGCAGTAATTTTGAGAAAAAAGAACAAAATAGAAGTGATCACAATACTGGATATTAAACAACTAGGGGGCTGGTGCACAAAATTCCTGCACTGGGGGTGGGTGATTCCTCAGCCCAGCCTGCCCCCTTGCACATACTGGGAGCCCTCTGGCTGAGGCTTTAGGCCTTGGGCACCCAGCCATTGCCCTGCAATAGGGCAGATAGCTGGCTCCATCCCAGCCCCCCCCCACCCCCCATCCAGCCAGGGCCTTAGCCCCAGCCAGCTGGCCTCCGGCTAGCATGGGCCTCACCACGCTCCCCAATGTCTGGGCCACCTCGACACACCCCCTAGATCCCCCCAGGCACGGACCTCCTCAGCCATGCCCCCCAGGCCCCCCAAGGCCCAAGCCTCCCCCTGTGACCTGGGCCACATCGGACACGCCCCCCCTGTGGCTCAGGCCACCTTGGACATGCCCCCCAGGTCCCCACAGGCCTGGGCCACCTCGGCCATGCCCTCCCAGGTCCCCCCAGCCAAAGCCACCTTGGCCACACACCCCCAGGCCCAGGCCTCATCTAACACGCCCCCCAGGCCGCCTTGGCCACTCACCCACGCTCCTGATGGGCTGGTGGGCGTGACTAGTGGGCGTGGCTTGTGGGTGTAGTGAAGGTACAGTCAAATTTGCATATTACTCTTTTATTAGATAGGATACTACCAAGCCATTATAATCAAGACAGCCTGGTACTGGCACAAGACCAGGCATATAGATCAATGAATCAGAACAGAGACCCCACAAAATGACTCACACATTATGGCCAATTAATATTTGACAAAGGAGGCAAGAACATACAATGGAGTAAGGACAGTCTTCAACAAATGGTGCTGGGAAAAGTGGACAGACACATGCAAAAAGTTGAAACTAGAACACCAACTTACACTATACACAGGAATAAATTCAAGGGGGATAAAATACTTAAATGTGAGGCATTAAACCATAAAAATTTTAGAAGAAAATATAGGCAGTAAAATCTCAGACATTTCACATAGCAATATGTTTACAAATATATCTCCTAGGGCAAAGGAAATTAAAGAGAAAACAAACAAATGGAACTGCATCAAAATAAAAAGCTTCTGCACAGCAAAAGGAACCACCATCAAATTGAAAAAGAATATTTGCTCTCACTTTGTTACTTAATTATTCATCTTCTTAATTCTGTATTTTGTTGTGTAGAAATTGTTAATTTTCATAAAGTTCAGTTTATTAAATTATTGAAAATAATTTTAAAAGCAGCACCTATTTATGGAAACAAATGACTTAGCAAAGTGGAAATAAAAGAAACATAACTCAACATAATAAAAGCAACATATGACATACCCACTGAATGGGATAAAATATTTGCCAAGGATTTATCTGATAAGGGGTTAATATATAAAGTTCTCATATAACTCAACCAAAAGAAGACAAAAATCCAATTGAAAAGTGGATAGAAACCCTGACTAGTTTGGCTCAGTGGATAGAACATTGGCCTACAGATTGAAAGGTCCCAGGTTCGATTTTAGTCAAGGGCATGTACCTTAGTTACGGGCACATCCCCAGTGAATGCTATGCAGGAGGCAGCTGATCGATGTTTCTAACTCTCTATCCCTTTTCCTTCCTCTCTAAAAAAATCAATAAAATATATTTTTAATTAGAAAAAAATGGGTAGAAGACCTGAATAGAAGTTTCTTCAAAGAGGACATACAAATGCCAAGAGACACATTAAAAAATGTTCAAAGTCACAATCATCAGAGAAATGCATATTAAAACCCCAAATGAGCTATGGCCGGTTTGGCACAGGGGATAGAGCAGCGTTAACCTGTGGATTGAAGGGCCCTAGATTCAATTCTGGTCAAGGGCATATATCTCAGTTGCAGGCTCAATCCCCAGAAAAGGGTGTGCAGGAGGCAGCCAATCGATGATGTTCCTCTTTCATTGATAATTATCTCTCTCTAACCCTCTCCCTTCTTCTACTCTCTAAAAGTCAATAAAAATGTAAAAAAAACACACACAACACAATGAGATATCACATCACACCTGTCAGAATGGCTGTCATAAAAATAACCAGCAAACAAGTGCTAACGAGGATGAGGAGAAAAGGGAACACTATTCACTAATGGTGGAAATGCAGACTGGTGCAGCTACTATAAAAAACAGTGTGGAGTTTCCTTAAAAAAATTAAAAATGGAATTTCTGCTTGACCCAGCAATCCCACTTCCAGGAATATATCCTAAAAACCCCAAAATACCAATCAGAATTAATATATATGCACTTCGACGTTCATAGCAGCATTATTTACAATAGCTAAATTTGGAAACAGCCCAAGTGCCCATCAATGGATGAATGAATAAAAAAAAAAACGCTGTGGGACATTTACACTATGGAATACTATCCAGCTGTTTAAAAAAAAAGAGGGCTCTCTTACCCTTTGGGACAGCGTGGATGGACCTGGAAAATATTGTGCTAAGTGAAATAAGCCAAACTGAGAAAGACAAATATCATATGATCTCACTTACTTGTGAAATCTAATGAACAAAATGAATTGACCAACAAAATAAGACCTGAAGCAGGAAGGCATGAAACAGACTGACATACTGATGTGTGATTGGAGGACAAAAAAGATAAACAAAAGAAGTTACATACATGGGCAACAGGACATTGAAGAGGGAAGAAGAGGGAGACGGGGAGGGAAGTGGGGAGGAAGGAGAATGGGAGATGTCTGAAATACTATTAACAATAAAAAAATCTATTTAGAAAAAAAGACAATAGGCTCAGTTAAGATCAAAGTTCATCTTTGTCAGGAGTTAAGATCAAAGTTGATCTTTGTCAGGGAATATACTGGCCTAGGATATGACTACCCACCATAGACTGTTTTTAAGTTGAAAAGTTTTAATTTCAGGTCATCCTTTGGAGTTATTGTAGGTCTCCAGGCTGCCACGTAGGCCTTCTCTGAGTTAAGTGAGCATGTGGCCCATTTTTGTCCACACTTCTATGGTTCTTAACTCTGATCATACATTGAAATCACCTTCAAGCTTTAAAAAATATCGGTGCCTATTCCCTGACTCACTCCAAATTAAAGCAGAAACTCTGGTGCAGGACCAGGCACTGAGGTGTTTTTTAATCTCCCAGGTGATTCTAAAGTGCAGTCAGTACTTCGTTAAAAAAAATTACTATACATAACTGAAGAGAGAAATAACAAATAATAATAATAGTAATAATCAAACTAGATTAGCTTGAGACAGAAGAGATAACGAGATGCTAAATACGTATGTCAGAAGAGTCTGACATATACCTAATAAGAATACCAGAAGGAGAGAATAAAGAGAATGTTCAAGAAGAAATGGTCCAAGAGAAAAATGGTTGAATGTTTTTTCAAAATTAGGAAGTATATAAAAACTCTTATTGGATACCAAGTAGATAAATTAAAAGAATTTGAACCTAGACAGATCATAAGAAAATGTTTAGGGGACATGCCAAAAGTAGGTGTGGTTACAGCAGCAGTTCTCAGCACTGACTGACTTAGGAAATGGTCGTCAGAATGTTGAATAAGACAAAATTCAAGAACTTTGGGGAAGGGGGACAGACACACAGATGATTGTGGTAGATTGTACTGCTAGTATGAATAATTCAACCCTTCCTCTCTCTCTCTCTCTCTCTCTCTCTCTCTCTCTATATATATATATATATATATATATATATATAACCTAAAGGGTTTGTTTTTTTTTCAGAATTTCTTCTGCAAGACCTTAAAAATGGTTGACCTTGAGACTTTCTGTGGCCAGTAGAATTCTTTGGACTTGAAGGTGTGCAGCTCTGAGCCTAGGCCTTGTTATGCCCAGAGCTCAGGATCCCCAATAATTAACCACCAGGGAGCCCTTTATTATCCGATGCAAAAAGCAAAAGAACCTTTATTCAAACCCGGGTTTGGCCCTCAGCCTCTGTCTGGCACAGCAGCGAGACGAGAGAGCGAGCCCAGCAAGAACAATAGGTTATGAAGGGTTGGTCATTTGGGTGGTCTTAGGGAAGTGATGTGGGTTACAGAAATAGCCTTATTAGGTCAGGGTTTTTCAGCGGGGGTCTCACAGTACAAGGATCAGGGAATGTCCAGTACTTTGGTTATGCCTTATTAGGACCTAAGCCATGTCCTTGGGCTGCAGTGGTCCGCTCAGGCAGTGGCTGGGGGAGTCAGGACATTCCTGGCACCCTTGTGGCCACTCCCAGCAGGGGGAAAGGGGAGATGGGCTGACCAGCCCCTCAAGATGGAGTTTAGTCCTTTGTCCTTTCAGCCTCAAGATGCCAGGAGAGTTTCTGCTGGACTTCTGCCTTTCCTCTGACAACACAGCAATGCTGCCTGCTGCATGCTGACAGGGAGAGAGCAGAGAGTAGCTGCCCAGTCACCCAGCCGAGATTGTGAGTGATGCCAACAGAGGCGACCACCCAGATGCATGGAGAATAAATGATTCTTACTATAGGCCATCCAGATGCCCCTGATAACACCCCTCATATTCCAATGTGACAGGGGACAGAAGATATCAGTGGGAAAATGACTCCAACTTCTAAAGTCTTTCTCCTGTGCCATGTTGAACGTGTTTCCTTTGTTTCACAAAGTTCCAGGAGTTCTGTCTGGCAGATGAGTTGGTGGCAAAAACTGTGAAGTGGCAGCTGAAATCTCCTGCCCTTAAATAGCTGTCAGCTCAAAACTGTAAACAGTAAATACTGTGAAGCCTGAGGGAACAGCAGAAATGGAATGATCTTTAAGTAAAGGTTGAACACAATGGCCTTGGGGATAGTTTTAAATGGTGGCTCAAGGCAGAGTTGTCTGACGGGGAGCGCTGCCAGTCTGGCTCCCGGGATCCACCAGCTCGGAGACACATCATGAAAATGAGAGCTTCGGTGTCCGAAGCCGGGCCTCTTTCTAAAAGCCTAAGTAAAGTCTCTGCTTGTGGACTCATTCATGAGACTTCAAAAGGTAAGAGGCCAAGCGAAAACCTGAACTTCTCAAAGCCTCCATTCATTTCAGGAGCAGCATGCCCCAAGCCTGCTGCCCTAGATCCTGTTCCCTTTCCTGGGAGAGCGAGCACCCTGCATGCACATGTGATTCGGGGTGTTGAAAGCTGGCCAACGCAGACAGTGAAGGCCTCTTAAGGCCCCCTTGACAGGCGGCGGCTAGCAACTCAGGTTGGCAGTTTGGAAATCACTTACTTTGCAGAGAGGGGCCTTTTCATGGCAGAGCAGGAGGGGACTAAGGAATTTGGGGGTTTCAGGGGCAACATGCTCTGAGATGCCAAAGTTCTCCTTGGTCTCCTCCCTGTCACAGGCTCGCCTTATAGGGGCCTCAAGGGTCAGCGAGCACCCTGCTTCCTGTGGTCAAAGCTTCACAGAGAACACTGGGAGATGGGTTTTCTCAAAAATCTCAGGGGCTGGATGGACAGAGGCAGGACATTCCTAGAAGTGGTGTGGCTACTCCCTCCCTGCAGCAGCTCTGCAAACATCCAGACTTTTCTTTTCCTTCTCCCCTAAGTACTGCTGTGCCCCATCCCCTCCTCCTGGAGAATCTATCCCCAGCCCTCACTGGAGCAGTCACTGTGCTGCCAGCTAGTCAGCTTTCAGAGCACTGGTGCTTCCTTCACTTGTCATCATGTGCTTCACCTTCCTGGGCCTCAGGAGGCCACCACCAGATGTACATACGTCCCTTCTCCTGCGCTGCTGATGGTACTTTCAGGTACCCGTATGTCCCAGCACTTATCAACACTGGTCTGACCTTGTGGAATTGCTGCAGAAGAGGTGATCGTATTTGTGTTCTGAGTCCCCACCAGCCTGGATTCTTAAAGGTCAAAGATTTCTTTTTAATTCAATAGGTGTTAGAATAATATGGTATCATGCCAATAGTGCACTGGTGTGAAATTTCACTGGTATAAAATGTGTCTATTTCTCATTAAAATGTCCATGATTTCATACAAAATATTCCATTTTTTATCACATTATAGTCTGTAGACAAAATCTACATGGCCCTAGCAAGCTTGGACTTCTCCCTAAAGATACCAGGGAGGAGGCAGACTGGAAATCTGTACGATAAGAAACTAACTCCATACTCAAAGCTGTTCAACACTTCATGCTTCAGTTATTAATCATACCTGTTTGAGGATGTTCTGGTCAAGATGGCGGAGTAGGTTAATGTGTGCATACCTTCTCTAAGGACCACATAGAGTTGCAATTAAATTAGAAATCAGTCAGCCTGGAGAACCATCTGAAGACTAGCTGAACAGAACTCCTATAACTAAAGATATAAAAAGGATGCCACATCAAGACCCATAGGAGAGGCAGAGATCCTGAAAGGGCTGGTCCACACCAACATGTGGCAGTTGAAAATCAGGAGGGATTTCTCAGTTGCAGAGGTCCCCACCTTAACAGCAAGAGGTTCCAGGCCTTCCCCAGGCTCCCCAGCCAGAAAAACCAGTGCTAGGAAGAGGAGTCCCCATAATAGCTAGCTGTGAAAATCAGCAAGGGTTCAATCCCAGTGAAATGAAGGGTTGCCTCAATACCTGCTTTGATAGTGCCTGTTTTGGGTAGGTTTTTGTTGTTGTTGTCTGTTTTTTAAAGGTAATCCATATTACATGCTTACCTCAAGGCTTGACACATATAAGTACTCAGCTGTCATTGTAAATATTATTTCTGTAGCTACCATGGCAGCTATTAAACACTTTCTTTTGCCTTAGCTCTTATTTGGGGGTTACACAAAACCATTTCAGAAGCAGTTTAAAGTATAAGGCTCCAGGAGTGTCCCTTTTGCAGACTCTGTGTGCCCTCTGATTGAATTAGAGACTACATTTTTGTTGGGTCAGATTGATCCTCAGAATAACTGGCTTGAGGGATGGCCATGACTTAAGCAGATGAATCGTTCTGTCAGTGCTGATCCCACTGAGCGAGATTCAATTCAGCAGGGCTCTGGTGCCTACTGAGTCTACCCTTTATGTGTGTCATTTTGGGCAGTTGCTTGGGTGTTGTCTGAAGCCAGACACTGGGCTGTGTTGATCCTGGGCCTCTTTGAAGGAACTCTGCTGCAGGCCAAGTTCAGCTGCTGCCTGTACCCAGCTCAGGACCACCTAGTCAGAGTCACAGTGGTTGGTTGTTGCCTGTGCTAAGCTTGTAGGTACCTCAGAGAGGCTAGGCTGCACATCAAGGCCAGTAGCCACTAGTCAGGCTTGAGGCCACTTAGCAAAGGTAGAAGACATGCCAAGACCAGAAGATGTTTATTTGGGATTTATGAACCTTTGAGAGGGTTTAGATAATCTGTGTGAATTGAGGAAGGCCATTTGTGTGGAAAAGCTGCTGGAAGAGGTTTTGACCAGGTGTATGATTTGGGTGAGGCTGGTCTCAGGGACTTACCAGGGTGAACAGTGTTAGATAAGCTAATGGAGTCTCAGAATTTGGCCTCCACCTATGCCTGCCAGCTGGGTAAGGAGAAGATTCAATAAAGGAACAATGGCATCTGCTATTTACTAGTGCTTCTGCCCCAGAGCATGCTCCTCCTGCCCTCACCCTGAGGCTAGTCTGTTCAGCTCTTCCCTGTAATTCCTGCTGCTTCTGGAGCTGCTGTCTCAGTAGTGGAGCTCAGAGCAAGGGCATGTGCACCATACCTTTAAGACATAAAGTGCTTGATCTCCAGAAGTCCTCCATCTTCCTTAACCACAATCCCCACTGATTTTTACTCCCAGATGTTTTGGGAACTCCTCTGCCTAGGACTGGAGCCCTGGACTGGAGAGCCTGGTATGGAACTAGAACTCCTTGATCCTCAGGGGGTTGTCTGAAGCCAAGATATCCCTCCCATTTTTGAACCACATTATCTGTGTGAGACCTGCCTGTTCTGCCTCTCTGCATCTTCTGTCTGTCTTATTGTGTCGTCTTCTTTATATCCTTAGTTATAGAATTTCTGTTCAGCTAGTCTTCAGGTGGTTGTTAATGATGGTTATTCCATAATTTAGTTACAATTTTTGATGTGGTCATGGGGGGAGTTGAGCACAGTGTCTACCTATTCCACTTTCTGGACCAGAAGTCTCCTGTGTAACATTTCTAAACTACAATGTTAGTAGGCAGAGAAGCAAGATTAGCCATCAGAGGATCTGACATCTAGGTTCTGTGATATCTATCTAGCTACCAAATATTCATGATAGTTCATAGATTCCACAGAAGACACACTTTTTTATCTCAAACATCTCTAAGTTTGAAAAAAAAAGCCTTTCAAGGTCTTATAAATGCTATAACAAACTTTCCCAGTGATTCCACATTTAGAAATACATTTGAACACAATCATCCAAGACATGGACTAAATTCCCATTACATAATTATTTATATTAGCCTAATATTAAAACAAATGTTCAACACTGGAATCATTAGGTATAAAACATGTGATGAAATTCTGATGTTTACAAAGAGTTTTTTGAAGCTTGGAAAGATGTTTACATTATAATGGTAGAGGAAGTTTGAGGCTTCAGTACTGTATATACCATATGATCTCAACTATTTCTTAAAATGTACAAGGAAATGAGGATAAAACATACATAAATTTTAACTGATTTTTTCTTGAAATTATATGTTTTATTTCTTTTTATTCTCTGCTATCTTCATTTTTTCCTAGTAAGCATATATAACTTTTATAATAAGAAACATATAAGATATTTATTTTAAAGTTTACAGTCCTAAAACAGCAATTGATCTCCTTGTGGTCCTCTATTGCATGAGGAAATATGACATTGTGAAAAGAGGGTCTCTGAGCCGTTGTAACATGATATGTGAGCTAGCCAAAACAAGAGCTGAGAAAACTCAGAGATTCTTGAAACTATGAAGCCCAATTTGCAGAATATTGGCAAAATGGAGATTATTCTTTGCAAAAAAGTGAAAAAAACTTGTCATGGATTTCATTAAAAGTTTGTTAGATTGCTTTCTAAAAGCCAGGAGAAGCATCCTTCTTTGTTTATCAGAAAGGAATGAGGAAAGCTCAGAGGCTAAATCTGTGATACTATTCAACACTAGAGGCCCGATGCACAAAATTTATGCAAGGGGCTTGGCCTTGGCAGTCCCTCACAGTCTTGGCTTCATCTAAAGGTCCTCTCGACAGTTGTCCAGAATGTTGTCTGGACAATCATTTGGTTGTTCAGTCTAATTAGCATATTAGCTCTTTATTATATAAGATTTTAATATGGCCAAACACACAGCTAAGATACAAAATATTATTATCTCTTTTGGTTGCAAGTTTTAAAGACTCACTCAAGTAAATGTTTCAACTAAATAAATCATTCAGTAAGGACATACATAGAGTAATAAGGGAGACAAAACTCATGGAGGGTGATAACTGGCATGGTGAATAACCAGGAGCTATAATTAGAGCAAACACAGACACTGTAAGAACTTCTGAGTCTGGAGATGCTTTCAGGACTTCAGCAGCAGGCTGAAGTTGACACTAGTATTACTGGGTTGATTGATTGCTACAATTCAGTTTCTCTGGGGTTCTATTTGTTGGCGTTATTTGTTTTTTCCTGTTGTGATATCAATAGGTTTCTATGTCCTTTACTCTATACATTTTCTATACTGCATATCTTCTGCTTCTGTCACTGGTCAGTCTAATTCGCATATGGCTTATTTTGTCTACCCTAATTCCCTCTCCTATTCAGCATTATGAGAACTTCAACTCTCATTGAAGAGAAGCCCATGGCCTCATTATTCCTTTATTCCTAGTTCAAAGAAGTTGAATTGTCTCCGCTCTTCTGTTTACAGTAAACCACTTTATAAGTCCCTAATAATCCTGTATAATAGCTGCTCTGAGTTCATCTGTTTTCTCCTTATTCATAAAATAAAACTTGTGATTACCCTCTGGGAATGGATCTTGGGATAAGTGGATTCACTGAGAAGAGAGAAGAGAAGATGGTTTATAACACAGTTTCTGTTCTTGAATGCCAATTTTACTTCAGTAATGGTTTCATTCTGAACTCCTAATAAAGTGATGAGTATCCTAACATATTTGAGCAATGATGATCAAAGGGGAATAATTCTCTACCATTATCAAATTTATGCAAGAAAGAAAAAAAGCCTTCTTTTTGCACTTAGGTGGTAGAAAGGGTGTTACAAATATCCTTGATTTTAGGCAAGAAAGATCTTACTTCAAAGCCAAGTACTACTAGACTGTCCCCATTTTTAGAAATCCTTCACTCAACATTCTTTCCTTTACCCATAGCAAATGTTCCGTGCCAGGAGGAGAAAAAAACTCACGTTTTTTTGTACTTTCTCCTTTGTAGAATTTTCTTGTTCATTGTTTCACAGCCACTTACCAAGAAGTTCCTGCTCAAAGTTCAAAATGATAGGGAACAGTGAGTGAAAACAGTATGAATTAGAAGGGCCACCAAGAAATGAATTAAGGAGATTTTTGAATCTCTGTCTGCTTGCTCCCAACATCAGACTGGACTTTCTACTGAGCTACAGAGCATTTAGCTTGAAAAACCAGTTGAAGTGTGGCTGATCTGAAATATTGTGAGCAGGGAGCATAGAGAAGGGACAGGAGGAGATGCAGAGAGGTGAGCCAACTCGTGAACCCATGTGACTGGGCAATTGGAGAGAAAGTACGGCAGTGGAAGCCCCCACCTCCTGGGAGTGTGGAGTCTCAGCTCTATGCAGGGATCCTCAAACCAGAGAAACAGAAGAAGGAAAGGGAGCTGGCATAGCACTGGAAGGTGGGGGATCAGTGGAGATTCAGTCCACCTGGGAGACTCAGACAGCACCATCTCAGGCCGAGAGTTATTTCTTTGTTACAATACCAACCTGAGAAATTTGCCCTGATCTGTGACTTAGAGGAGCAATGTGGAAAAGCTCAGGGCCAGTGGAGGGGTCTCATGGATCCACCTTGCACTGAATCAGAGGGACCATTTAGTCTCTGGAAGAACTTTGGGGTGAGAATAGGATGGGGATGCACAGTATGGCTTAGGAATAAGGTTGGTCTTGCCCACCTGGAATGCATGGGCAGTGCTCTTCCTCCTCCCCTCGGAGGCGCACCCCCTACAAAATAGCTGGGTCTGCCCCACCCTGCTGCAACACCAGGCAAAAGGGAACAGAAATCTGTGACTGAAAATCTGCCCATAGGGTTTGGTCTGAAGGCACCAAGGACTTGGGTATTTGGCCTGATCAGAGACTTGGTGGAGGCCCTGCTCAGGAGGGGTAAGCTGTGCTGAAAGATTAAAGTGCCAAGTGGGTCTGATTTTTTTTATCTCCTCCTATTTGGTGTGGTGGCGAGGGAGTGCCATGGAGATAGGCAGAGCTGAGGCACTGTGATTGGGTTTCCAGAGTGAGCTTCCATCCAGGAGACAGACAGGCATGTCATGGTCCATGTGACTGCATTGCAAAGAGCCAGAGTCAAGCTCCCCAGTTAGTTCAGCCAGTACAGCCCTGCAAAAGAGGGGAAGTGCCTTCACCCTCTTCTTCAAGCTACGGGCACCATGCCAAATGGGAGTCTGTTTAAACGACCCCATCCAGGTCTCTGATACTGCCACAGATCTCAGTTTTGTGGGAGAAGGGTAAGCAGACAAAGTAGAAAGAAATCACTCAATCTGAGCATCAATAAAAATAAATAATAAAAAAGTCTTAGGATAGTTTAAGGGACTTTGGGGCAATATGAAATATAACAACATCTGCATCATAAGTATACCAGGGGGAGAAGAAAGTGAACAAGGGATAAACAATATGAAGAAATAATGACATAAAACTTCCCTAACTTGGTCAGGGGGAAAGTAACACAAGTTCAGGAAGTACAGAGAGTCTAAACAAAATGAACTCCAAGAGACCAGAATAATTACAATGACAAACATTAAAAGGCAAACAAAGAATCTTAAAAGCACCAGAGAGAGAGAGAGAGAGAGAGAGAGAGAGAGAGAGAGAGAGTCAGAAAGTTACCTACAAGGAAGCTGCCATAAGACTATCAGATTATTTTTCAACAGAAACACAATCTGCTAGAAAAGAATGGCACGAAATATTCAAAGTAAGGAAAATCAAAGATCTGAAACCAAAACTACTCTATCTAGCAATGCTATCATTCAAAATTAAGGTAAAATAAAGAACTGACCAAAGGAAAAAAACACACACAAACAAAAAAAGCTAAAGAAGTTTAACACCATGAAACCAGAATTGCAAGAAATGATAAAGAGACTGCTGTAAGAAGAAGAAAGAGAGAGAAAGAGGAACAAAGGCAGAAAGAATAAAAATGGCAATAAATGCCTCATAATAACAATAACCTTAAGTGTAAATAGATTAAATGTTCCAATCAAAAGACATAAGGCAGGTGAATGCAGAAGAAAACATGACCTATATATATGCTGCCTACAAGGGGCCCACTTCAGAAGAAAAGACACACAGGATAAAAGTGAAGGAATTGAAGAAACTTTTAATGCAATAGAAAAACAAAAAACAGCTGGGTAGCAATACTTATATCTGAAAGATTACACTTCAAAACAAAGGTCATAATAAGAAACAAAGGCTATCACTACATAATACTAATGAGAATGATCCAACCAGAAAATAGAACCCTCTTAAACATATATGCACCCAATATAAGTGCAAATAAATTTATTTTTTTAAAATATTGGAGGACTTTAAGGAAGAGATCCAATACATTCATAGTCAGAGACTTTAATACCCTACTGACATCAATGGATAGACCCTCCAGACAAAAAATCTATAAGGCAACAGCAATCTTAAGCGTCACACTGGATCAGATGGATTTGATATTAACAGAACATTTCATCTCAAAGCAGTAGAATATATATTCTTCTCAAGTGCAAATGGAACATTCTCAATGACAGATCACATGTTAGGACAAAAAATAAACCTTAAAAATTTCAAGAATATTGAAATCATATTAACAAAAACATTCAAACACATGAAGGCTAAATAGCATGTTATGAAACCATGAATGGGTTACCAGTGAGATAAAAGAAGAAATAAAATCTTCCTGGAAAAACATGAAAATTAACACACACACACACACACACACACACACACACACACACACAAAACCAAATCTATGGAACACAGGAAAAGCAGCCTTTAGAGGGAACTTCAAAGCATTACAGGCCTATGTTAAGAAACAAGAAAAATCTCAAATAAAATATCTAACCCTACAACTAAAAGATCTAGAAAGAGAATAACAAGAAACACCTAGAGTAAGTAGAAGGAAAGAAATAATAAAGATCAGAGCAGAAATAAATGACATAAATAATGAAAAAATACAAAATATCAATGAAAACAAGAACTTGTTTTTTGTAAAGATGATTGATGAAACATTAGCCAGAATCATCAAGAAGCAAAGAGAAAGAACCCAAATAAATAAAATAAAAAATGAATAACAGAAAGAGGTGAATAACAACAGACATACTAAGCATTGTAAGAAATACTATGAACAACTATTTGCCAACAAACTGGGCAACCTGGATGAAATGGATAACTTCCTAGAAATATAGAATCTTCCAAAACTCAGTCAGGAAGAATCAGAAAACCTGAGTAGATTGATAACAACTAATAAAATTGAAGCAATTAAAAAACACTCCCAGAAAAAGAAATCCTGGACCAGATGGCCTCACAGTCCAGTTTTACCAAACATTCAAAAAAGTAACATGCATCCTCTTTAAAAAATTCAAAAGGAAGAAAGACTCTAAGCTCTTTTTACAAGGGCAGCATTATCCTAATTCTAAAACCAGATGAAGACACATCAAAGAAAGAAAATTACAGGGCAATATTCCTGATGATCATAGATGCTAAAATCTGCAACAAAATATTAGCAAATTGGATTCAGCAATACATTAAAAAGATCAGACACCATGACCAAGTGGGGCTTATTCAATATCCTGTATTTTTCTGTGTACAGGTCTATTATATCCTTGGTTAGGTTTATTGCAAGGTATCTTATTTTATTTTCTTGCAATGGTAAATGGGATTGTTTTTTAGGTTTGTGTTTTTGGTTTATTTTCAGAGTGTTCATTATTGGTGTATAAAAATGCTATCAATTCTAGATTTTAATTTTGTATCCTGCTACTTTGTTGAATTCATTTAATAAATCTAGTAGTTTATTGATGGAGTCAATATGATGTCATCTGTGAATAATGACCATTTTACTTTCTTCTTTCCAGTTTGGATGCCTTTTATTTATTCTCCTTGTCTGATTGCTGAGGCTAGGACTTCCAATAATCCTATCTAATAAAAGAGTAATATGCAAATTTGACCATACCTTCACCACACCCACAAGCCATGCCCATAGACATGCCCACGCCAATTAGGAGCAGATTATGCAAATAAACCCCAACCAAGATGGCTGCCACCACTGAGAACAGGAGGAAGGCTTGGGTTTCCCCAGCAACAGAGGAAGCCAAGCTGCCTGCCATTGCCTGCCTAGGCCTCCACTCAATGTTACAAAGTTTCAATTATAAAAGATACAGAAATGGCGGCAGCCACTGAGCTAGAGAGAACAGAGGCTTGGGTTTCTCTGGCAATGGAGGAAGCCAAGCTTTCAGTTTGCCGTTACCAGCGAAGGCCTCCACTCTAGGCTACAAAGTTTCAAACAGAAATGCCTGCCACCACAGAGCGAGCAGAAAGCTTGCCTCCGCTCCAGGCTACAAAGTTTCAATTGTAGACATAGATTAATCTCAGATACCAAGGCCTCCACTTGGGTTGCTGGGGGGGCATGGCCAGCTTGCAAACCTCCACAGGCCCCTCGCTCAGGCTGCCCCTCACTCCAAGGGAACCCTCATCCTGATCTGGAACATTCTTCAGGGCAAACCAGCTGGCCTCCACCCATGCACCAGGCCTCTGTCTTATCTAATAAAAGAGTAATTTCCAGATTGACCATCACTCCAACACACAAGAGGACTGCCCCCATGTGGTCAAAGATCCTGCCCCCATGAGGACACAAGATGGCCACCACAAGATGGCCAGCAGGGGAGGGCCATTGGGAGGTTCCAGGCCATGCAAGGGAGGGCAGTTGTGGGTGATCAGGCCAGCAGGGGAGGGCAGTTGGGAGGGACCAGGCCTGCAAGGGAGGGCAGTTAGGGGTGAGGTCAGGCCGGCAGAGGTGGGAAGTTGGGGCAAACAGGCTGGCAAGGGAGCAGTTAGACATCAATTAGGCTGGCAGGGTAGTGGTTAGGGGGTGATTAAGCTGGCAGGCAGAAGTGGTTAGGAACAATCAGGGAGGCAGGCAGGTGAGCAGTTTGGAGCCAGCAGTCTTGGATTGTGAGAAGGATGTCCGATTGTCCTTTTAGGCCTTTTCTCAGATTGGAGAAGGTGCAGGCTGGGCTAAGGGACATCCCACGTCCCCTGTGCACAAATTTTGCACGTGCACTAATAAAATAGTAATATACAAATTAACTGTATCTTCATAATGCCCACCAGCCAATCAGGAGTGAATATGCAAATTAACCCAACAAAGATGGTCGGCTAATTTGCATTCACAGGTGCTGAGCAGGGCAGGGTAGGACTCCCTGGTGATGATGCAGGTGTTCTACACTGCCCCAGCTGCTCTGGGCAGCATGGGAAGACAGAACAAAGATGGTGTCAGCAGCCAGGGTAAGGAAGGCCCATTCTTGCACGAATCTTCAGGTATCAGGCCTCTAGTATTGAATAGGAGTGATGAAAGCAGACATCCCTTGTTCCTCATCTTAAGGGGAATGCTTTGGTTTTTTTCCCCCATTGATTATGATATTGGCTAGAGGTTTTCATATAACTCAACACTAAGAAGACAAACAATCCAATAAAAATGGGTAAAGGCTAGCATCGCCCAGAGGTTGAGCATCTACCTATGAGCCAGGAGGTCATGTTTCAATTCCCAGTCAGGGCACATGTTCAACTGTGGGCTCGATTCCCAATAGGGGGTGTGCCGAAGGCAGCTAATCAATGATTCTCTCTCATCATTGATGTTTCTATGTTTGTCTCCCTCTTCCTTCCTGTCTAAAATCAATAAAAATATTTTTTATTGGGTAAAGGGCCTAATAGACACTTCTCCTGAGAGGACATACAAATGGCCAATAGATATAGGAAAAAATGCTCAATGTCACTAATCATGAGAGATATAAAAATTAAAAACTATAATGAGAATTACCTCACACCTACCAGAATGGCTACTATTAACAAATCAACAAATGATGAATGCTGGCATGGATAAGGAGAAAAGGGAACCCTAGTACACTGTTGGTGGGAATACAGACTAGTGCAGCTACTATGTAAAATAGTATGGAATTTCCTCAAAAAATTAAAAATTATACTGCCGCTTGACCCAGTATCCAGCTTCTAAGAATATATCCTAAGAATCTTAAAACACCAGTGAGAAAGAATATATGCACCCCTACGCTTATAGCTGAATTATTTACAATAGCTAAGATCTGGAAACAGTTCAAGTGCCTATCAGGAGATGAGTGCATAAAAAAGGCTGTGGGACATTTACACAGTGGAATACTGTGCAGCTGTCAAAGAGGAAATGTTTACCCTTTGTAGCAGCATGTGTGAAGCTGGATATTATCATGCTAAGTGAAATAAGCCAGTCAGAGAAAGAAAAATATTGCATGATCTCACTTATATGTGGAATCTAATTTACGACATAAAGTAAGGAACAAAATAGGTCCAGAGGTATGGGCACAGACTGAGAGATCTCAGAGGGAAGGTTTGGAGGGAAAGGGAAGAGATTAATCAAAGAACATGTATACATGGACACAACCAATAGTGTAGAGAAGGCCTGGGGTGAAGCAAGGGCTGGGTGGAGTGGGGAAAGAGGGTAGGAATGGGGGACATCTGTAATACTGTCAATAAATAAATAAATAAGAAAAAATGAATTAATGAGGATTGTGTGCACAGAGACAAAGAATCCACTTGAAGTCTTACTAAAATATAAGTTGAAGGAAGCAAGCAAGTTCAGCTTCCAAAAAGACACTTAAGTTCTGTGTTTATTCACATAGCCAAGCAGAAGGAATGTAGAGAAATGGTGCCTCAGTGAATGAAAACAAGGCTATGAAATTCAGACGGAGCAAGAAAGCATTAGAACAGAATGCATATTCAGTGGCTGGTACATAAAAGTGCAAGCCTAACAAAGAATCAGAGGGGAGTTTTCTTGAATGGTCTTCACCCGTATGTAAAGTACGGGTCAGCAAGTGCTTCTCAGACTTGAGCATGCATCAGAAACAACCAGAGGACTTGGTAAAACACAGATTGCTAAACTCCTCCCCAGACATTTTGATTCAGTAGGCCTTGGGTGGGACCTGAGAAACTGCATTTCTAGTAAGTACTCTGATGATACTGGTGCTCCTCGTCTAGGGACCAACTTTGAGAACCTTCAGAATGGCAGATGCATCAAGCAATATGGTTGGAAGATGCCTTTTGGCCTTGAACAGTAGCATGTGTTTTCTTGCAGTAGCTTTCCTCTGGCTGTGGGCTCACTTGTGCTGACAGATGGCTGAGGCTGCTCCATTTCAAGACGTCATACCTGTTTCTGGCTTTGTTCCTTTAGGTGCAAACCATATCATGTGATCCTTTTTGCTTTATGTCTCTGCTGATTCAATAAAAAGTATAAGAATGATTATTATATATTTAAAAGTTTACAAAGTAGAAAACAACAACAACAATATCACCCAAATACTAAAAGGGTTATAAGAATAAGCATTAATTTTAGCCATGAATTTTTAAGGAACCAAGGTAAAACTGGGGAAAAGGATGGGTGGCATAATTCTCAATATTAACCATATATAAAGTTTTTTAAGGGAAACCTATATACTTGTGATTTTAAATAATAAGGGAGAAAGTAAAGGGCAATTCAGGAGTGTGGTATCACATGAACAATTTTTCTTAAAGATTGAAAGAAATATTTAAGGGTATGTGTAAAACGTGGCTGACTGAGGCTATGTGAAAGCTAATTTTGAGGATGAGTGAGTAAGAGTCCAACACCAAACTGGTGGCAAATATGTCAGCTCTAGAAGACCTGATGCGTTCATGATTATACTTATTGCAAAATCAGACCCTGGTTCCTGGAGCTAAGCAGAAACAAAGACTCCTGAATTGTTGCTGGGTTGCTAGGAAAACCAGACCAGCTTCCCATGAATCCCGGCACTGGGCAGCTCTACTCATAAAAGCAATAGCTGATAATAGAACAGGGAGTAGTCACAGGTCTGGAAAAAGTCCAGAAGGGATTCTCCGGGTTCTTGCTCAAGGTCACCTGCCATAAAATAAACACCAAAGGACTTATAAAATGCCCAAGAAACACACGTATGCAAAACTAATCCAATCCTCTAACTCTACCCATGGGTTTTGTGAGGTTTCGCCTGGCTCCAGTTCAAATTCCTGTCATAATGTCAGAGTTTCCAGACTACTGGGGGCATTTAGGTAGGAGTGGGCAGTACACTTTCTGTGGAGAAACTCTCTTTTGCCAGGAAGGGTGGAGTGGCTGAAATGGAATAACCCAATCAGGTTTTTAAAATTTCTATTCCTGAGGTCTCCTTTAGATTCTCATCATAGCATCGCATGAATCGAAACAATCTGGAGGCCTGTGATCACACTAACGTTCCAGCATGCCTTTTGTCCCTAGTACCTTCAAGGGACAAACACCTCCCTCTTCTCTCCTCCCCCGCCACACAAATCAGAAAAATAAAGTCCCCCAAATAAACACCATGTGCTAGGAATCATCAGGAAAGAGAAAGCAGCTGAGCAATTTCTACTCTTCACACAGTCATGTGACACTTTGTTTATACTCAACTAGTAGGATAAGCATTGAAAGTACAAGTATGAAGACCTAACTTCTTTTTTTGGCTTGGGCTGATTGTTTACTTTTGCTGTACTGTCAAAATTCATCATAATCTTCTCTATTATCTTTCCCATAAATATACTAGATTCAGTGGGAAGGAGAACATTCCTCAGGCCTGCTTAATAAGCAAATTATTTTTCAACTGCTTTATCCCTTTCCTCCACACCCTCTTTGAATAAACATTTGGGAAACACAATCCTGTGGCCTAGCAATTTGCCAAGACTCTCTTTGTCCTCACAAAGGCAGAGAGAAAAAAATGGATGAGGTTAATGCAGGATATGAGTTATCCTGGATAATCAGTTGAAATATCCACATCTCTAATTCAAGGCTTCCTTTGATTTATCAATGTCATATTTCACATTAAGGCCCCCAATGTCCATTTTCTTCATTTCCTTTCTAATTATTGCTTCCCAACTCAATAATTTGCTGTTCTATAGTTTCTGAAGTTTTGCATTCAGTTTGTTAAGCATCTTGGAATGTGATGAGAAAAGTGGTCTCTCTGTTACAAAAACCATATGGACTTTTTCTTATTTTCATTTACTCTTCCTATCCTCTCTTGCTTGTCAGTAAGTATATCCAGGTTAGTGGCTAATGATGCAAGAGATGAAAAGTAAAAGCTTTTCTGAGATTATTGGGGGAAGGGTCAGAAGGAATGGAGGCTCAGATATTTGAGGCCTGGACTAAAGCCCAGTTTTAGCACTTATTGGGGACAGAAACGTGGATGAATTCCCTCCAACTAATAGGATTCATAGTTACTATCTAGTAACTCTGAGAGATTTCAAACTCTCGGAAAATTTGAACTCTGAGGATTAAAAATAAGAACCAGCTTGCTGGATTGTTGAGGGAATCAAATAATGTAAATCACGTCTTGCCCCTCTACTGTTTCCATCCCAGTTTAAGCCACTCTCCTCTCACCTGCATTATTGAAACAGCCTCCACTTCCGCCCCTCCTTTAATCCAAAACCACATTCAGCACAACACAAATTAGACCAGGTTACACTCTGTGCAAACTCTGCAAAGGCTTTGCATCTCTTGTAGAGTAAAAGCCGGAGTCCTCCCTTAGAACAGCCACCACCATTGCCTTTCTGACAGCAACTCCTACTACTCTCTTCCTTGCTTATTCCATTCAGCCACACTGACCTTCCGGTGTCCCTTGAATGCCTGACCTCAAGGCCTTTGCATTGACTCTTTGCTTTGCCTAGAATGCTCTTTACCATGCCCCAGGCCCTCAGTTCACCTGATGTCAACACAACTCAGGTAGTCTGTTCCATGTATGTCACCACCTCTCATCATGAGCATTACCACCACATCCTCCTAGCACAAGTGTAACCTAGACCCACAGGGAAATTGATGCATCAGGGGAATCCCTAAGCAATGGAGGATGGGATTTGGTAAACAAATGACTGACCTCCCATCCTTCAGTGAGACAGTCCTGAGGCGTGTTTTCTATGGGTTCTCAGAGGCCTGGAAGGAACTGAGCCCTGCTGCACACAAACAGCTTGTCAGCACACTCTCCACTGGCTTCCCACACTTCCCTGTCTCACTCTTCCATATTCCTGACTTCTGCTTTCTAAGATCATCTTTCCAATCTTAAATCTCAAAGTTGCATTCCTTTATGAGATTCTAAAATAAAAACCAAAAGTGAATATCTCATGTCCCCTTCAATTTGAAACTTTGGAGCCCAGAAAAGGGTATTTCTGAATTTCTTGAAGTCAGACAAAAGGCCTCCTGCTCCCTTTTCCAATGTACTTAGTTTTGAGAGTAGACAACCAGAAAATTTGAAGATGAAACATAAAAAGCATGTCCCATGGGGTAAGAGTTGTATCTTTCTAGATGTATTCATGAAATTACTTCCTGCTCTTGTTAACTTTAGAATCAGGCAACAGTATTTTCAAATCAGGAAGTGTTTTCCCTGGCTCACCATTGTCCACACTTTTTGCTGGAGCCTGGCACATATATATATTCACCTGGAGTTTATGTTCACTGTGCGGACTGTCATGAGCTATAAAGCAGCCAATATCTCTCCCTTGGTATCTCAGAGAAAGAGAGGATGTTCATCTCAACATTGTTTGGAATAATTTTTTTCTCTCTGAGAAGAAAAATCTCCTTGAGCCTCTGGTAGAAAATAAAGATAAAGTGGTGTATTCATTTGCTCAGTTTATCAATAACAAAATACCACAGACTGCAGGACTTCAACAATAGACATTTATTTTCTCATAGTCTGGAGGCTGGAAGTCCAAGATCAAGATGTTGGCAGGTTTGGTTTCCTCTGAGTGTCTTCTCTTGGATTGAAAATGGCTTCCTTCTCTCTGTGTCCTCACATGAGCATACATCCCTAGTGTCTCTGTGTATCCAAATTTCAGATAGGAGTAGGGCCCATTCTAATGACCTCATTTTACCTTAATTACCTCTTTAAAGATGCTATCTTTATACAGGCTGCATTCAGAGATGGGTTAGGGTTTCAACATGTAGGCTTGGGATAGGGATAATTATTTAACTAGGCATGGCCTTGCCTTGTTTACTCTTACTGCTCCCCCTCGCCCCCCCCCACACTTTATTCCCCAAATCTTAATCTTTTTTAGAAAGGTATCTAGGATCACAGGTATCCTTAGACAAACCTTTCAATCATGGTGTGGGTTGGCCACCTACTTTGTCTCCTGTCCTATTCTGGCTTCCTTTGGTTGGTCAGGTACTAAGGAGCTAACCTACGAGCATATTCTTTGGAGCTGGTTCCTGTGAGTCCTCTGTGCCCATTGCATATTATGCCAAAACCACTCTGCTGAAGTACCCACATTCCTTGTCCCTTTGTGCCATGCTCTGTCATGCTGGACCTAACATCTCACAGAAGTGGTATTTGATGTCCACTCTGCCATTTCTGCTTCTGGACATGTCATCTCTAAGACCTACTCAGACACTAGCACCATGCTATCTCCAAAACTCCTTTTCTCAAAGGCACAAGTGCCCCTTCACCAAAACCCTTCTCTTCCCTTTTTCTCTTTCCTTCCCATCATCCACAGAACCCCTGTGAGTCTGTAAGTCACCAGCTTTGAAATTTTTCCTCACTCGCCCTGGCCAGTATAGCTAAGTTGGTTGGAGCAGGTTCCATTCCCAGACAGGGACATACCCATGTTGCAGGTTCGATCCCCAGTCTTGGGCTCATGTGGTAGGCAACCGATTGATGTTTCCCTCTCACATGCTATTTCTCTCTCTCTCTCTCTCTCTCTCTCTCTCTCTCTCTCTCTCTCTCTCTCTTCCTTTCTCTAAAATCAATAAAACTTTTTAAAAATGAAAGAAACTTCTCCTCATCTGAAAGAGAATGATCTGAAATGTAGAGATTGAATAGTATTTTAAGAGTGACTCCTTCAGTAAGCTTAAAAATATAATGCTACTGGAAGCTAAAGAAAAATAATTGTATAGCATTTTAAAGTTTAAGAGATTTTTATTTATGTATAAATATTAAATCACTTTATCTTCAAACAGTCCTGGAATGAAGGTATTTTCTCATCTCCGCAGATAAACTGAGAGGTGAAAGTTTGTCTGACTTGGCCGAAGTCAACAGTGAATGGAGGACTTAAGGCTATTTCAGAGGAGAGGAGATTGGGTGTGTTCAGGGTAGTTTTGCTGTAGACCCTAAGACTATTTCAATGCTCTTTCAAAACTGCTGTTATCCTCTGCTTACACTATATTGGAAAAAAACTAAATTAATTTTAATGCATGATGCATAAGAAATACCCATGTAAAATTAGACACTATTTAACAAATAAACAAATACTTCCTACCTTCTTTCTTTAAATTATTAGCTACTACTTACTCTTAGCTACTATTAGCTACTATTTATTATTATAAAAACTCAGTTGATTCTTTCAGCACATCCCTCCCTCCCCATTCCCCCACCCCCTAATGAGGAGCTTCATTGCTTTCTTAGGGCTATAAGAACAAAGTGCCTCAAACTGATTGGCTTAAAACTACAGATTTTCTTCTCTCTCAGCTTTAGAAGATAGAACCTGAAATGAAGTATCAGCAGGGCCATGTTCCCTCTGCGGGCTCTAGGGAAGGCTTCTTCCTTGCCTCTTCTACTTTCTGGTCCTTTCAGGCAATTCCTCCGCTATCCTTGGCTTGTAGACACGTCACTCCAATCTCTGCCTCCATCTTCATGTGGTCTTTGTCAGTCTGTGTTGCTTCTCCCCTAATTATAAGGATGACAGTATCATTCCATCCTAACTTGATTATATCTGTAATGACCCCAGTTTAAATAAGGTCACATTCACAGATACCACAGGTTAGGACTTGAGCATTTCTCTGGGGGAGGGCAAAATTCAACCCACAACAGGTATAGGGCTATCATATTTTTACCCTTATCCTAAAGATGAAGACTTTGTGAGACTCAGAGCATGTCAGTCAATGTTTCTCTAAATTTGGCCCAACAATGACCTGTTTCAAATCTACCTGGAGGTTTGTTACAGTACAAATGCCTGAGCCTCACCATGGAGCAGAATAATCAAAATAAAATATCTATATGTCTAATGAAGGCCAAAGGTGGCTCATAGAGGCACTTGATTTGGGAAACTCCTAGGTTGATCAGAGTTCCTACGGATTTTGTAAATGAGTGGTATAAACTGAATGCAAGTCTGGGCACTCCGACTTCAGGATTTTATTTCTTTTGTGGGCCCCCACTTTTCCTTTCATTTTCTTACTCAAGATCCTGCTTGATTATTTGCCCCAATCTCTTGTGAATGTTGGTCTTCCTTGCTTGATATACATGTACTTTCCAGGACTATGTGCGATGTGTACAGGTTGGCACTGCACAGCCACACCCAGAAGCCCCATTCTCTCACCAATCCCTTGTTCCACCTCTCCCTGTCTTGCATCGTTCTCTTACCACATCACCTACTCAGCTGTCTCATCCAGGTCAGGGGAAGCTAGTCCACACTCTGGCTGCTTATAAAATCTTCAGATCTTTACATTTTATACTTTTCTTCCTAATAATTATACTAACTTTCTCTTAAGTAATATTGGGCAATTACATTTTAGACCTCTCTTTCCAAGAGATGCTAATTTTGTCATGTTCATCCTCTGTTCAAGGATGAAATATTGCTAGGACTTATCTATACATATAAAGAGGTAATATGCAAATTAGGCCAGGACTCTGTAATGGGTCATGACCAGATAGGAGAAGGTTGTGCACGCAAGTGAGACAGAGGCAGGGGGGCCTGCCCAAGCTGGCGTGGCGGCTCAGGCAGCACCAGAGTGGACACAGGCAAGGAGGCTGAGGGATGCTGCAAGTCAGGCGTGGGTCCTGGCTGCCCCACAGGCTGTCTCCTCAAATAGCAGAAGATGGGGCGCCTCCTCTCACAATTTCAATTGCTCTCTGAGCCTCTAGTAAATAATAATAATAAATAACAAATATCTACAGTCTTCTTAATGTGTCAGTGATCATGCCCTATCATAACATTTCTCATTAGACCTTCCTTTAGAGAGATTACCATTTTATGGACAAGCAAACTAGATCTTAAAACCAGACCCAGGATTTGAACCCAGATAATCTGACAGTTTCAACTCCTCATTTCAGACTCCAAGCTCTCCATAGTAAGACTCCTCCTTTCTATCTGATACTGACTACAATCATTATCCATGTTCTCTATCAACACACCTCCTCACTAGATCTTTCCACTTCCAAACACTACTCATTCCCACTTCCTGACTTCCCAAATATATCTGGGCCAAATTTGGGCCTTAGCTAGCATACACTGCTATATGTTGTCTTATTTATGAACAAAGACAAGTTTGTAACCCCAGCACTCATCCTACTAGGAGAGAAGAAGGCACAGAGTAACTGTATCTTGAATGAATGAAGATAGACCATTCTGGGAATGGCACCTCTGCACACAATGGAAACCTTATATCGAGAAGCAAAAGCTCTGCTTTCCATCATTGACTCTGTTACTCCTTAGAATTATGGCTGGACATGTACATCCATCTCCTCTGCTTGTACAAAGAAGGGTTGGGTTACATAATTTCTGAAATTTCATCTGGGTTTAACACTCTCCAAATCTAAGTCTTACTTGTATAAAAATACTCCTACAACTTTAGCTCATACTGATCTCTTCTGTTCTTAATCAAGTCCATATTTCAGTACCAAAAATCAGAACACAATATGACAGAAATATTTTATCCTACTTCTGGATATGTGAAGCAATAAAATTGTAACTTGAGTGCTAAAATATGCTGCTATGCTTGGGATGTTTTGAGAGGAACAAGGGGGCAGAATATTTCAAAATTACACAGTCCTCATAGCATATATTTTGATTTTTATTGAATGCCATTTTTTTGTATTTGTTTATACATTTTTCTACATTCTCTATTTGTAATGTGTATAAATCTTAGCTCCTCCTCAGCTAATTCCTTGAGATGAGAGACTACCCAGTATGGGTTTAATATCCGGATGCAACTTTATAGTACAAACCAATACTATACCTGTGTTCTTCAAACAAAGCAAAGCTAAACATTTACAAAGTATGTGGATTAAGCATTAAATACTTGCTATAGTTAGTAAGCTAGAACTCCAACAAAAGGGATCATTTCAGGTGGTCATTTGTAAAGGCATCAACAAAAGAGGAAACTAATGGTGCTGTCCCATAGATCTGGAAGACCTTGGACTAGGTGTCTAATGCGTACGTTGACTTTTAATTAAATCACCATACTTACGGATAATTCATTACTAGTGGAGTTTTCTATCACCATTATCAAATATATTGATATGACTTTTTAATATATAATTGTTACTTTATTTATTATTCTTGGTAACACTATTGAGATTCATGGATAATAAAGGATACCCAGCTATTGGCAAGTAAAGAAACTAAGCCAAAAATTTAGCAGAAAATGAGAGGCAAAGAGGGTAATGACATTCCTGGCTAGCACTTCTGTAGAAAGCTCTTTCTCTCCTGGGGTCAGGGCTGGATCAGGAAATGACAGAGTACAATGAGGAATGGCCACGAGTTTATCTCCAGCTAACCTAGAACCAGTGAACCAGTCATTGCCAACAAAACAGCACTGCTGTATTTTAAGACATTGTTCTGATGTGTGTTCTTTTTTGGCCAAATGGCCTATGCCCTTCAGCCTTCCACCCATACTTTGAAGTTCACAGCACTGGTCCCTCCAGGGAGACACAGGCCTGGCTGTGACCACAAATATGTTGAGCTATATTCTCAAGCCACCACACTGCCCTCTACAAGTCCCGATAGTTTTGAGCTGAAGAAGACTTGCATCCTGTGCCCTCTTAGTTGCAGGCTCCAGGCCATTAGCAGCGCAAAGTGTGTGGCCATTCTGCTGGGACATTTTGTTCTGATAGATGAACCCTCACTTATTAGAGATGCTGAATCTTAAACAAGTCTCAACTCTGCTCCTGAGATGCAGGCCACAGGAAGTAAGAACAAAGGCAGGCTCTATCTGATGTTTGCCTCCTCCTAAATATAAACAAAGGGCACCAGTCCTATCAATAAGTAAATTGCCTGACTTTTGGTTATAGTTGAACTGTTTTGATGCAAGTATTGTATTTGGAAGGTGATAACTCTACCACAACAAGGAGCCAACAAGAGTTAATTCACCTCCAAAGGAAGCATAGTTCACTCCTTCCTCCAGAACGATCAGATCAAGAGGTAATTATAAATGACTGATCATATTATTCATATTTTTATTGGGCTATAATTAAAGAGAGTTTTCATCCTCATTACTCTAGCAATTTCACTTTGGATATATCCTCAGAGAGGGAATTTGGAAGTAATAAACCTGAGTCTTCTCCCTTCTGAAGCTTAGCATCTTTGAAATGATAAAAGGTTCTATTACTGAGGGAAAGTTTTTTTTTTATCTAAATTAGCATGACCTGCTCCCAGAGTCCAGTGTACTTCCCAGTCATGGCTTGCTGATCCCTAAGGAGTTAAGAGTAAACTGGAGGGACCAGAGGAGAGGTCACCCAACGCAGGGAGTTCTCCACGACTGCCGGAGAGTTCACCCAACGCAGGGAGTTCTCCACGACTGCCGGAGAGTTCACCCAACGCAGGGAGTTCTCCACGACTGCCAGAAGCTAAGAACTCTTTGCAGGGCTGGAGAGCTACTGTCAAGGAGATATCAAAAAGCAGATCTAGACACTAGAGGGAAGATTGTTTAGGCTCATACTCAAGAACTTCTAAACAATGAGATCTATAAAAAATTTTGGGGGTATTCTGTAGCACACAAATCAGGTATACTTCCTGCCCTTGTATAGGTCATAGTTTGGGGAAAGAAGGGAATAAGTGGATTTTTTAAAATATAGATTTTGTTTTGCAGCTATGTAAAGCAGCACAATTGTAGATACGTGGCATAAGAGTAGAGAATAAAGAGGGGATGTTGAACATGCTTATAAAAGGCAGCCAGGTATATCCTCTAGGAGGTGCCCATTTACCCAGATCTGCAGGCTATGAGGAGGGGGAGAGAGCAGAGAAAGAGTTTTGCCAGTTCCTGAACCATATGGAACAGATTGGCTGAGGAAGACAGTCCCAGGAGTCGAGGTTAGAAAGATACATTTTCAAAAGGCACCTGGTCAATCACTTGTTGGAAATGGCATAGTGGGGATATGTGTATAGATAATAGAGCTAACCTTTATGGACCTTCTTAATTTGGGGATGTTAATTTTGACATTTAAGGGGGCTTACCTCATGCAGGCCACATTCTGGGCCAGGTGGCAAGAGAACTAGGAAGCCAACCCCATGCATTTGCTTGGAGGGAAGGGCATGCAGGCATACAAACTGCTCCTGTGTCCAAACCTGAGGTTCGTACTCAGCATCTCAGATCCTGTCCAGATCAGCAGCTCATGTTTAATCTCCAGGCTATTCTTCCTCCTCTCTAATCCATTCTCCACACACTGCACTGGAAGTGGTCTTTCTAAAACTGGGTGCAACTAGATCTTTTTCAAAAAAAATTCTTGTTACTTACAGAGTAAAGGAAGTGAAAATTCTTATTGACCTCTCTTTTGGCTTCATAACTTACTGATTTGTACTATAATCTTAATATATAAAAACTCTGGGTCAAAATGTCCAGTAATGACCAAGATTCAACCAACCAGAAGTCAGTCCTGCAGTTGGTGCCCCAGCACAGACTGCTGAAGGGGCTGTGAATCAGGGTCAGAGAAAAACCTGAAGAGAGAAGCAGGGACTGATTCATAGCCTCTGTGGCAGCTTTTGATCAGCACTTGCCTCTCTCTCTCCCAGTCTGGCCAGAAGCCACGCCTCTATTTCTCTCCAGGCCTCCACCGGGGCTGATGATCAGCCCCACCTTTCTGATCAGGACCCATTGATAGGCCTAGAAACACTGACTGGCATAGAAACCGACCAATCAGAACTAAATTGGCCAGCAGAGGAGGGCAGTTGGGGATGAGATCTGGCCAGTAGGGGAGGGAAGTTAGGGGCAATCAGGCAGGCAGGCAGAGGCAGTTAGGGGCGATCAGGCAGGCAGGTGAGTGGTTAGGAGCTAGCGGTCCCAGATTGTGAGAGGGATGTTCGACTGCCAGTTTAGGCCCAATTCCTGTGGGATCAGGCCTATACCAGCAGTCAGACATCCCTCAAGGAGTCCCTAATTGGAGAGGGTGCAGGCTGGGCTGAGGGAACCCCCAACCCATGCATGAATTTTGTGCACCAGGCCATTAGTTACCATAATTGCTCTAATGTGAGCTTAGTTTTAATTACAATAACAAAGTTTATCTTGAACAATTCAGTACACCATTATCTAAGAGAGAACGTAACAAATGTCAAATTGGGCTAGGAGAACCTACTTTATCCTTGGTCATGAGCAAAAAAAGGTAGGTTTCAGTTGATGAGTCATGAAGAAAACTAGGAATCCTATTTAAACAGAATTTTTTCTGCTTCATTTATGAGGTACAGAATATCATGCATTTTAAATAAAATAGTGTTTAATCTTGATTTGAGACAGAGAGAGAGGTAGGAAGAACATTGATTTGTTGTTTCATTTATTTATGCATTCATTGGTTAATTCCTGTATGTGCCCTGACTGGGGATTGAACCTACAACCTTGGTGTATTGGGATGATACTCTAACCAACTGAACTACCTAGCCAGGACCAATCTTGATTATTTTCAAAGACAGTGCCCATTAATTGAGTGAGAAAATGAAATAGCTGTTATGTTTAATGATAGAGCAAATAGTTCCCTTTAAATTTGAGAATTTTCTAAGCATGCCTCTAAAAGGTTATTTTGTTGTTGTTGTTGTTGTTGTTTTTCATAATAGTGATCCACTTCTATTTTATTTTTATTTTAAATCTTATATGTATTTGTTTATTTTATTATCCCCCTGTACATGTGTGCATATTTAACATAATCCATTTACATTTATTATACTAGTAATGTGTAGAATATCTTCTATTACCTTGTTTTATGCTTTAGGTATTTTATAATTCATGACTGTTACCTTTTGTTTTTCAGTGTCTTACTATGTGGGAAATGTTTTCTAATCTTTTTGTAATCTGGTAATTTTCAAGATATATTTTATATTTTTAGTTATAGTGAGAGTTTATTCAAATGTAAAATTTTAAATGCTCTAGTGTACATTTTTCTCTCAGAAAGGGAGCAGGATTGTGACCCTTTGCATCTAATAAATAATATAACAAATGAGCATTATTTTACTGTCCTTTTTTCCTCCTTCCCAATTCCCCAGGAAGAGAGCATGATTCTGATGATGCTTACAATGATCACTTTTAGGTGCATTGTTTCTATTCTCCACCCACTTACCCCATTATTTTAATATTTCCAATCAAACTTCTAATCAAATATAATAATTATTTAGATTTAACTCAATATTTATTTGGCTTCCATAATAATACTATTTGCCTGGTTTTAGCTGTTTAATTTTCATTTGTTTATTGGTCAGTTTCCACCTGTCTTGGAGTATTTTTCAGATGACTATACAGGTACTTAATGAACTCCCTATAAAAAAATCTTTATTCAGAATTTCATTTTCCTTCTGCAACTTGACATTAATGCCACATTAATTTGGTCTTCGAGGGATTTACCCTTCCTGTTGACTCAATCTTGAATGATCTGAGGGTTTTCAATACCTAAAGGCTACCAATATTTAGAAATACAGTGAGTCTCTTGGTCCCATCAATAACCATATGAACACCATCAGGATATTCCTTCCAGAACCCAACATTGGAAGGCTGTTTCATTGTAGAGTTTCATCTAAATTTACGGTGTTTAAAAATCAATGACATAGAGTAGCCATTTTGAACTGCTGAAGGGTCAGCTTCTCCAGCTTGATTATCTTTTACTGGGATATACAATTCATTCATAGATAATTTTATGCTCTCTATTTATTTCCTGCTTGGGTGCAGGCTTAGGCTGCCATTTCTAACGTGTGCTCTCTTCTCACTATTTTCCTATCTCTTCTATTTATGATTGTCAGTGTCCCATATCTGCCTCTGACTATTTCTGACCCAACCCTCTGGCATTATCAAATTATACTCCACAAATGTATTTCAAAAGAAAAGTGACAATCAAATAGTTTGTTTGGATGAAATGAATTTAGCTAAGACAGAAAGCAATTGCTTCACCATTTAATTGGTAAAAGCTCCAGAATTCTAGATACATAACTCAGTAAGACAGGATGGAATTTCTCAATGTCTTTCTGCTTGATCCAGCTTGTCTACCTCAAGCACCATCCAAGCTTTGGTTGGTAGAAATTCTTCCTGGCATTTAGCGCATCATTAGTCTATATTCCTAATTTCCATTACTGTGGAAGCTTTTATCTCTCACTCAATTTCCATAATTATGTCAATAAATTTCCCTTAACTAGCTGCCATCTTACCTGGGAAGTTCATCTTCATAGGTGTTTTAATGGGAACTGAGAGAAGGGATATTAATATGAAAACATGTTAAAAGAAAGTTTGTCACTTTGCCTTTCTTTACAGTGGAGACAACTTACTTACATAGTAAAATTTAAAACAACAGGCAAAATTAGGACACTGATGCTATGATTCTGCCTACTGACCATCAAGGTAGACAAGAATCAGTGCTGGAGAAAGCAATCATCTCACACTCAACATTCCTCAACAGAGAAGAATTAACCAAAGCAGCAGATGCTCTAAGAAAGCAGGGAGATGCAGGAAGGGGGTCTTTAAGGAGGAGTGCCAAATGCTATGTGAGCTGGTAAGGCAGAGCTAAGGACACAGGTACTGGCCTCTGACTACTTGTTTTCAAGTCCAGGCTCTCCTAAGCAGATTAACTGTAGGTAGGTTCTTAGGAGAGGTAACATAATCTCTCAAATCCATCACTTCTGTTTCCTTACTGTAAGATAGTACATATTTCAATGGGTATCTGTGAGAAGAAAAAAAAGGTATTATACTAGCCCATGCAAAATATTTAGAATCTTACTTGGTCTGCGATGAGGGCTCATTAATGTTAGCTATTGTTATTATCCTCGCCCACATTTCTTTAGCAGAGATCAGATAGACTAGACAGAACTAGCTACTAGACATACTCTTAAGCCACATGTGTAGGTGAGAGATAAGTCTGTTAGTTCCAGAATTAGTGGGGGTGGAGGTAACCTGGGTTGGGGAGAGGGAAGGGTAAGTGTGGAGGTGTAAGGAGAGCAAGCTAGAAGTCACTGGTCTAAGTACTGTCTGAAAACAGGAATGTGGTCATTTTTTCCTTGAAGTCACTGTATTTTCTGTGTCTACGGCATGTATATAACAGACATCTAATAAATATTTGTCAAAGGAACTAAATGCAGTAGGGTCAGCACAATCCTGGACCAATTCAGAGAAGACGAGAGGCAGCATGGAAGTAGATACAAAACCTTTGTAGACACACATAATATTAGTGTCTGAGTTATTAGCTTAGGTTATTTAGTCACCAACTTAAATGGTCTAGATGAGGAACTTTATACATCTATAAACTCATTTTCAATTTTTACGAAAGATTCCATTTTCAAAATGAAGAAATTAAGGATTAGAAGAGATAAGCGCAATCAGTCTTCTTTTTCCATAGTTTTAATTTCTGAGGTTTTATTTACTCATGGTCTGAGAATATTTTTTTTTTAATTTCAACTATCAAGAATCCCCAACCATCAACATTATCTGCTCCTGAAGTCCAACCATCAACAGTGTCATGGTTCAATGATCCTCCTTCCAACACACAGTCAGATTACTGTAGCCCTAATGCTACATCACAATGCCCATCATTCACCTCACTTTATCCCATCACATAGGCGCTGCCTCATCTCACATTATCACAAGGAGAAAGATGAGTACAGCACAGTAAGATATATTGAGACGGAGAGACCATATTCCAATAGCTTTTATTACAGTATTTATTATAACTATTCCATTATATTATTAGTTGTTAATCTTACACTGTTTTGTTTATAAATTGAACTTCATCATAGGTATGTATGTATGTATGTATAGGAAAAACAGTGTATATATGTTGATACATCGGGTATCCAATGGGGATCTTGAAGCATATTCCCTTGGATAGGGGGACTTCTGTCACTTGTTTGGTCTCTCTCTGCTAGCCTGTGTTCAAACCACAACAGGAACTGGCTGGTGCACGCTCCTTCCTCTGACTGCTCAAGTCCACAGCAAGGGCAAAGGTTACTAGGCCCGAGAAAGTGGGTGCACAGAGGCCACTGGTTTTTAAGCAAATGCTCACCTCAGAATATTGTGAAGGAAGAGGAAGAAAACTGCGGGGTTGCACTCAAAGAATCATATCCCAGAGGCACAAGAAAGAACACATGGTAGTTTGAGGTTCTGGTGAATCAACATGAGATCTCCGGCTCGGCCACGCCTCACACTGCTTTGGTCATATCTCAGCCCTTGCTAGGATTTAAAATAATATAACATTCAAACATTCTTCTTGCCTTTTCATTAGCCTGCTGCGTCCATAATGGTCACCAGAAAAAACATGAATTTTTATTGTACTGGGTCATTGCAATGAAGGAAATGAGAAACAACATGAACTATTATATGATTTTTATTTGCTCCAAATAAAAAGTTATATATATATATATATTTAAAAACATGTGAATGTTGATGCAATGGAATTTGCATTATATATCCTAAATTAATAACCTTTCATCTTCATTTCTCATGTGACCATCATGTTGTCTGATGTTTCAGTTGATGACTCAAGAAAGAAAACCCAACCGCTCCACTGCTACCTGTCTCTGTGAAGTGAAACATACCTGTATTTTGAAGGAAATCTTACAAGCCTGGGAACACGGTAAAAGCGTTGTAAGAGGGTAGAAGTGAACAGAAAAGCACTGTCCTGTAGGCCCCCTCACAGCTCTTTCCTAAGCTCGGCCTGCAGTGCCAACACATTCCCAGTTGACCAGGAGCAAAAGCCTAAGGGGACATCTTGACAAGTGGGGTTATCTGTGCTCTAGAGCCACAAGAATATCCATAATAACCACACAGAAGGAGAAACTTCTGGTCAGAGACTCTGGCAGGGAGTTGACAAGTGTCGCTGCTAGATTATGTTAGCTCTCTAGCCCTCATGCCACATCCGCATGTCCATACAAGGCTGCTATTGTGGGAGGAAGCTTACCAGGTTTCACACCCACTTCTCTCTAAGAGAGAATGTAGGGCAGGGCTGGCAATGCCTAGGCCAGACCACAGAGCTGTGTCTGGCTCCTAAGCTGTCAGTTAATGGACAGCAGTGGTGTCTTCCTCCAGTTCAGGGGAAAAATGGCTAGGTTTTCATCTCCTACCTTACTAGGCAGCAGATGGGAGAGAGAAAAGGATGCTCAGGGTATGGTAGTCCCTAATGCACTTGCTCAGATCCACACCTTTCACAGGACCTGGGAAGAATGGAGCAACCTGGAAATAATGCTTCATGAAACTGGGGTCTGAAGCCAAGAATGTGTATTTGGGATGACAGAGGATGCTAAAAAGTGGGGCAAATAAAGTCTCAGGTCCCTGGATTCAGGCAAACAGGCTCTAGGAGGGTCTCACGACCAAGGTGGCTTCAGGAACAAGGCTGGCAGAGATAGGGGCCAGGACAAGGCAGTATGGCAGGGAGCCCACCCTAAGGAGTTTGAATGTAGACAAGAATCAATACTATGAGAATTATCCAAATTACATGTCAGCAGTGCAAACCTAGGTCTCTGAATCTTTAAGTGTCCGTACATAGTCAGTGGAACCAATTCAACACCAATAAGAATCACCAATTTGTGGTGCAATGAAGAAAGAAACTTTACCCAGTACAAAAAGCTTAATTGTGATGCAGCATGATGGTCAGAATGCCACAGCTATGGAAAAGCTTAATAGTTTTATAGCTTAATTATGTAACAGCATGTCTGTGAAGTAGCCTCAGGGCAAGACCCTCTCTGGTTAGACAGTTCTCTCTGCTCCTGTCGGCTCCACTCTGCTCCACAGTTTTCGGTGGAAAGGAAAAGTGCCCTTCTCTAGCCAGAGGGCAGATGACATATAGAGAGACATCCCTGTCCCTGGTCCCTGACTGATCTGTCCTCATTCACATGAGGACTCTAGATCCTCACAGTTTGATGGAACCAAAAAGCAGTGCCTTAATTGGTCAGAATGGAGCTGCTCTGATAGGTCAGTAAATAAGCTGATGGGACTATCACTCCAATTGGATGGGGAAAGTTTCAGTCCTATTGGTTGAAATTGGATTCTAGAAGCCCCTTTATAAAAATGGGATCAGGGGGCAGAAACACAGTGTGGGAGGCAGGCAGTTCTGTGCGGGCAGCTCCCTGGAAGGCTGCTTGCACGAGAAACCTCTGTGTAAAAACAGCTACTAGGATCTGTTCCTGGAACCTACCTTCTTTCTCAGGGTTCACAGGAGGTTTAAAGGGAGAAGGAAGGACAGACTGAACAAAGCCTACCTCAGCAAAGGTTTTCTTTATTTTCCCAGCCTTTTATTCAGACCACTGCCTCTCATCCTGTCTACAGGGCCTAGAGTACGTGGGGCAAAATGACTTCAAAACTAAAAAGATACTTAGTTTAGCACAAGGCTCATTATCCTTTGGGCTAATCCCAGAACCCCACCTGCTGTGCTCAGGGCCCTGAATCTTTAGTCCATCCCCATGTAGCCAAGACCTCCAGCTCCCCATGGTCACAAGCCGAGGGCTCGTAGCTCAAATCAGAACCAGCGCCAAACTCCCACCTCCTGCCTCAGCCTGGTCTTTCCCAACTCCCCAGGGCTAAGGCTGCTTGCAGGCTACATTTGTGTGATGAAGAAAACAATTACAGGCCCAGCACAACTTCAACTCTCCGCAGATATGACTGGTTCAGAAAAATTAACCCACTTTCTGGTGTAGGCCACAATTAAAGTTCTCCTGTGTATGCCAAGTCACAGATCACCTCTCTCCACCCACAGCAGCAAGTCAATGCCTGAGACGGGCATCTGCCATGCCCTCGTGCAATCTGTCCAGTTATCTGTTTGCTCTAGGACAGACAACTCTTGGTTAAGACCCTGAGAAGCTGTTTCTATTGTTCCAGGAGCAGGTTCTTGCTCCATGTGCTCCAAGTCCCCAGATAGAGGCAGAATAGCACAAAGCAGGAGCCAGATTAAACATTTTAGCCTTTTTCCGTCTCTATCACAAGTGCTGAACTCTGTGGCTGCAGTGTGAAGGCAGCTGTAGACCCGAGGTAAGCAAGTGAGTTTATCTGTGTTTCAATAAACACTCAATACAAAACAGGCCATAATCTGGACTTGGCCCTATAGTTTGCAAACCCTGGGTACAAAGGTTAAGAGGAAAGGTTCCAATGATAGGTGGTTGGGTTTATATTTGAGTGCCAACAGGTTTCTCTCTGTGCAGTTCTAGGCAACTCACTTGACTTCTCTAAGATATATCCCTAACATGGACATCATGCCCTTCTTAAAAGGCTTCACTGAGTTTCATATGCATATAGTGCTTTAAGAGGGTTTCCAAGCACATAGTAAACAATCAAATGCTGTTCATTCTAATATGACGTCTTCAGACTGTGACAGTTCTGCCAGCACTTTCAGTAAATGCTGGCTGCTTTCCCCTGCCCAGTCCACACCTGAATTGGCTTAACTCTCTGAACAAAGGGATACAGACAGTTTAAATGGTTGTTTCCCACAGAACTTCTTAGGGCTTTAATAAGCTAACATGCATTGCTCAAGAGAGAAATGTAAACACTCTTCAGCATTTCCAAATCTATTTTAATATAGAACAATTTCCAAAGACCATCACACACAACCAGGATTCTGGTAATTGCACTGTTGAGAAAGGGCTGTGTATGCTGTTCTTTGAGTGGACATGTGGCAAAAGTTAATCGAGTATGCAGGGTAGAGGAATCTCTGAAACCCTTCCTGTTTGTTAGAGTGTCTTCATTTCTCATGACAGCTTGCTTGGCACAGTTGTACTGTGGGCGCTGCCTGCCTGTGTCTTTGTGGTGGGTTTTCCAAGCATAAGGGCTTGCCCTGTCTTCTTGCCAGATCAGCCAAATCTATAAAGAATTCCCTTAGTTCATGATATCCAATGCCCTTCCTTCCTGAAGACAATCCTGGCCACTCCAGTCAACCTGTACCCTTCCTAATGTTCTCCTGTTTGACCCTTAAAAGAAGTTTAACGTGGCCCACAATTCATGTCAAATGGACTGGCCTGCAGTGTCCTATTTGTTCCCATGGGCTCCTTTATGAAGCCATGGCTTGATTAGTCTTAGCCCATCTCCGCAGGAACCCTTTCTGAACTCAGTGAACTTGTTTAATCATCCCAGTTCTCCTGTTTCCCTCAGCCTGCTCTCTCAGCACGTAGAGCCTGGTAGCACTGACCTGAGGGCGATCTGGGAAGATGCCAAAGCATCCAGCAACTCGGGCGTTACTGTTTGCTTTCGTCAACCCCACTGTGTCCCCAGTCTCGGCCTTGTTGTCCAGGCAGAGTCACTCTGTCTGGGGAAGCAGAGCCAAGACCCTTATCTGAGAGGCCATTCCACTCCTGCTGCTTGACTAATCTTGTTCATTGACAAGGTATGTTGTTGTTGTTTTTTATTATTTTCTGCAAATCAATGGTAAAGAGTTTACAACTAAACAATGCCTGGGCAGTACCCAGAAGTCCCCTGAAGAAAGGTGCTGCTGAGATGTGACATGTTATTTCTGCAGAGGAAGGACATAAGCACTGTTGCTTCATCATCTTCCCTGAGCGGGCCCGGGTCCTGTGTTGTGGGCACTTGCTCAGGAGACTGCACCAGGCAGCCAGATGGCCACACAGGGTTTCACAATACGCCCTCCGAGCACTCATTCAAGTAGAGCTGCTCTGAGACTAACGTGCATCTGAGGGCTAGGCCAGGTTTGTAACATGTGGGAATCAATTGTAATAGAAGAATCTACAAATCCACAAGGCACATTTAACCAGTTACTCCTGTAATCTCAGTACCATGTGGAGGGTCTTTCCCAAGCTGGGAGGGCATAAGGAGTGCTCTTCTATTCAGGGCCTCTAACACATCTTTTTTCACGTTTTCATGGGAAGACGGCTGCAGCCTCCTAGTTTTTAAAATGAAGTTTATGGTTTCTGGACTGCTCCTCCCAGGTGTCATGTTCTTCAGGGGACATTTATGGCCATTCCACAGGCCAGGAGGAAGCCTGCTGCAGGGAGGGGTCTGGGATCTGAGCAGATCCACCGTATTCTCATGCATGTATGTATTTATTTGGAAGAGAAAAACTTTCTTGTGTCTGAAAATAAGCAGGTTGAAATATTACTAAGACTTTTTTTTTTTTACTTGTAATGTCCTTGGATCCCTATTCAAAGCACATGCATTCAGAGGCTAACCCCAATGCCTGGCTTTCCACCCCAGGTTTTCTCACATTTACCCAACTGTCAGTACAAACTATTAGGATGTATTTATGAGAATGAGATACAGGTATGTTGGGTTTTTAATCTAAATATTCCGTGGAAATAGAATCTCATCTTGTACAGTTTGGGTTGCCAGGAGTATTTGTTGAAATGTTTCCCCCTATGTGTTTTTCCTCAGTCCTTCTACCTTCTGCCAACCTGTACCAGACCAGCAAGGATTCTGATGCCTCACTCAGCTCAAGCCAGAAATCATTGCCCACACAGAGCTTCGTGGCCCGTTCCTAAAGCATATCCGCAGTGTCCCTATGAGTTTGCTTTTAAAGGGGTTCCCTCCACACGCCACCTGGGGGTACCTCCCTTTCTGTGCTTTCCTCCTTTGGTGGTGGTGTGGGAGGGCAAGCCCACAAACTCAGTGCTCACCATCCTTGCAGCAGGAAACCCAGGAAGCTCAATCTGGAGCCAGAATTCACATCCTCTCCTACGTGTTGCTGAACCTCCCCCTCTCTCAGTGCCTCACAGGCTGCCCTTAGGGCCATTCTAAGTATGAAAGGGTCCGAATCTGCAGGCTCTTTTATCTTCCCAGGAACCTACCCCCTCTGCCAGCCTGGCCTGTCTGGACAGGGCTGAATTTCTGGAAGGACTGCATGGCAACTCCTGTCCATGTAACCACCCGCCCTCCACAAGCACCCATGAGGCCGCAGAACCTTGGAGCTGTTGACCCTCACCATGATCTTGAAAAGCACAGGAAAGGGACTGAGCAAAGAGCGTTCACAGCAGCAACCTTCCCACCTGCTCTGAGCAAGGCTTTGTCACCTCGGATCTGGATGTTTCATCTCCCACCTAGGAATTCTCTGGCCATGAAATCCCGTCGCACCCAATATTTTCCTCTGAGGCCCTAAGGGGAATATGGGGTGTGTGTGTGACGGTGGGGGGGGGGAGTGGGGGGAGAGAGCTGTAGGTCACTACCATTTCTTTGCTGCAACCAACTACTGAGGGCAAAGACAAGCACTGTCCATGGCTCCGCCAGTTCTGCAGAGGTCTCACTGGACAGTTAGGAGGGAGGGGAGATGAACCCATGATTGGTGCTCTTGGGAGAGAGACAGTTTTTTGAGAAGTTGTGTCCTCTGTCCTTTTCCCACTAAAACAGTAATGCCCCCTCCCACTCACCCACCTCAGATACAGTCCCTGTGCTGACCTCTGCTGGGCCACATCTGACCAGGCCCTTGGAGAATGACAAGGCATGGCTCAAACCTCATTTGGGTGGGTCCCCACACAATTCATGGGCTCCTCCCTGACCGAGGTCTGTGCAAGGAGGCTATTAGTTCAGATCTTTCAATGCCACAATCTGGCCCTACATTCATTTCCCTGTCTTTGCCTTCCTCTCTTTCCCCGGCCCCAGGTCTCCCACACATAGATTTCTTATCAAAGCTCAGAGGCTAAGAGCACAACTTTCCTCTCCTTTTCCTTTCATTCGGTCCATGGCTATGGAGAGGCTGAGCAGCATCTGGCTTTGCTGGTCTGTAGAGATCTGAAATCCAAACAGTCTTTAAAGAGTTATGACTCCAGGAACTGTGGATGGCAATGTTTTCTATTATTAACAGTTCCAACTTTCCCATCTGGCTGTTTTCAGAATGAAAGCTGGAGATTACTGTCAGCATTAATTACAATCAGGTGTACTTTTCTTCCACTCCATTTTGCCCCATTGGTTTCTCACAAGGCAAGAAATCCTTAAAATGCATGTCTTTTGAAATGTGGCACATAAATCCTTGCTGCTGGTGAGAGCTGCTGTCAGCCAGTGGGGCTCTCTCTGGATCTGGTGAACCTGGAGAAGTTCACCAGGCTTCCCCGGTTTAGAGCTTTGCCTGAGCACCTTGAATCTTCGGGACAGGAAATGTCAAGAGAATCACCTTCCTTGCAAGATTCTGGCACTTTCTGCTCCCACTCTAACCAGAACTACCTTGAGAACAGTTTGTGGAATGTCTGTCTTCAGGGCCCAGCTGTACCAGGCCAGACAAAGCTGCCAAAGAAGAAAACCAAGCATGAAGCGATGGTCCCAAGTTCCCTCTGGTTCGCAACTGAATCTCTTTCCTCATGTCTCACCTTCACATCTTCTCCCTCAACCCCTTGCCCTATTTCAAGACAATGTTGTGTTTTGTTTTGTTTTTAGTATGTTTTTGTTGACTTGAGAGAGAGAGGGAGAAAGAGAGAGAAACATCGAAGTGAGAGAAACATTGATCGGCTACCTCCCACATGCTCACCTCTGGGGATCGAGCTTCTAATTCAGGCATGTGCCCTGGTGCACAACCAAATGAGCCACACTGGCCAGGGTCTAGACAATGTGTGGGAAATATTTTCTTCCTCTCCATCTTTGCTCCTATATACACATTTGCATATGTTCTGCTTTTCTTATATTTTCTGAAAGATTCTTGTAATTACTCTCCTCAGGTTTACTTTTCTCTACAAGCATTTGAATTTAATCCAGATAAGCCATTCGAGTGGTTCAGTTATTCTTTTCTAATAGCTCTGCTATTTAAGCCATGGCTCCACCGTTACTAAGTGGGTGACCTTGGATAAGCTGCTTAAACCTACTGAACTGCTGTTTCCTTATCTACAAAATGGGTATACTATGTCTTCACACAGTCCCAACGTGATTAAGGAAGATGATAGCTCAGCACTGGCAAGTGTTAGGTGTTACTGTTCACCTGGTGTCTGCTCCATGCAGGGGTGGGAAAGGAAAAAGAGCCTAGGTCTTGAACATTCATATGAGGAAGGTGGAAGAAAGGGTTGTTGTTAAAGGATTGCAAATACGTAAACAGCATAAAAGCAACACTGTTTTTAACACTACCCATTTTTTCATCATGGAGCCCAATCTTTATGGGTTCCTTTTATCACATGTGGTTCATCCCATTTTCTAATGGTTGTCCTGTCATTTTATCACTGAACAAGTGCAATATAAAGTTCCAATGTTTGACAAAGAACTCCATTAACTTAGAACCTTTGTCCCTCCCCAACTTCATTTGACATACCATCCACCAAAAAATAGTCTTGGGGGAAAAGGAGGGGGGAGTGTTGGCAACTTTAAAAAGTCTGGGAGGAGTATGACTTATTTCCTCAATAAAAACTTAATAGAAGAATTTACCACAATTGTATTGGTTGTGCTGCTAATTTGGTCCTCGCCTAAACTTGCCCTAGTTTGCTGCTCCCAAATCACTCACCTCCTCCAGTTCCAGTCATGCCAGGTCTGCCTCATTCCATTCATCCCTGGTTTCCTTACCTCAGCTGCCAGGATTATCTTCCACAATAGGTATTAACCACAACTCTCTCTGAGCTCCCTCAGCCATCTTTCAGATGAATTCTCAGGCTACATTTTATAATCTCGGTAGGATAAATGAAGTTTTTGACAGTTAATTTATTTCCTTGATGTATTTCAGATGTCCCTTCAGACAAAGCGCTGAGTTAGCCCCGTTGGTTGTCTTGAATTGGTTATTAGGTGAGAACACTTCCTCCACACCACTACTGAGCTGTGTGTTAAGTGTATTTGCACATAGTCATAGAGCTCAGTGACCCTCTGAGCTCTTAATTTTCTACTTCATTAAACTCTATGGGTGTGCCGAGATCCATAAATGAGACAGTTATGAATGTGGTTACAATCACGTGGGTCTGCTGAAAATAAGTCTCGTCCCCGTCCTCGTGGATGTACAGAAGTCGTCCATTATGAGCAAATTAACAGAAATATTTTATGTAGACAAATGGCTTAATCAAGCACTCTCTTGTCCACATTTTAAACGTTTTCATACAAGCAAGTCCTGTTTCTTTCCCTGTACTAGTAATCTAAACTTCTGGCTGGAATATCTTCACTTCAGCCCCTTTCCAGGACAGACCTTAGGAGACAGTAGAGTTCATTGTAGGTGCTCCGAGGCCAGCGGGACTCAAAGGAAATATCGCAGGCTGAATGGACACAAAATTAGGAGTGTGACTGTTATTGTTTACTATTTCCCAACCATAACTCATGCACAGAGAAAGTCACAGTCATCATTGGGAGACTGTTATTAGTAAACAGCATAAAACACCTATGTGTGATGGCCATTTCGGGGTGGTATCTCTGCACCAATGATTAGGGTATAACTTTTGGAGTCAGACAGATTCATTTCTCAATCCTGGCCCTGTTTACTGACTAACTCTGGAACATCAGAATGTTGCCCAATCTCTTCAGGCCTCAATTTTTTATATGTACAGTGGGCTAATAGCTACTGCAAAGATTCATTAAGGCAGTGGTTATAAAACTTTCAGGACAGTTTCAATGCCCGGCACAGAGAACATACTTCATAAATGATAGCTTTATTATTATAGACTCAAACTAAACAATAGACATGATCCCCACTTTGGGATCCAATGACTTTTCTCTTGCCAGAAATTAGCTCTATCTATTGCATTCTCTGGATTATATTATTATACTAGTTTTCTATGCTTTGTAGCCAATGATAAAAAATTGAGTAACTTAATGTATTTATTCTATCACGGTTTATATCAATCAGGAGTCTGGGCACAACTTAACTAGGTCTTCTGTTTAGCCCTTCTGCAATTGAGGTGTTAGCTGGGCTCTGTTCCCATCTGCAGGCTCATTTGGAAACTACCGCACTTCCATACTCACTCAGGTGTTGACAGGTGTCAATTACCTGCGGCTTTAAGACTGAAGGCTCTGACTTCTCACTGTATGTGAGCAACTAGTGGTCATATTCAGCTCCTAGAGGTCACTCTCAATTCCTTCCTATGTGGCCCTCTCCATGACCTTCTCACAACATAGCAACTTGCTTTTTCAAAGACAGCAACAGAGAAAAAGAATGAATCTATTAGTAATACAAAGTCTTATACAAATATCTCAGAAGAAACATCCCATTATTTGCCATATTCCTTTTTAAAAAATATGCTTTTATTGATTTTAGAAAGAGAGAGGGAAGGAGAAGAAGAGGAAAGAAAAGGGAGAGAGAGAAACATCAATGTTTAAAATCATCAATTGGTTGCCTCCCACATGAAACCTGGGTATGTGCCCTGACCAGGAATCCAGCCTGTAACCCTTTGGTGCATGGGACAACACTCAACCAACTGAGCCACACCACACAGGGCTTTGCCATGTTCTTTTAGTTAGAAGCAAGACACAGGTCCCACCCACAGCCAATGAAAGAGGATTATACAAGAGGACACCAGGAGGTGGAGATAATGCAGATGACCCTACAGCCCATTCACCACAACTAGAAAAGGCCTCAACAGTAAGAGGTTCAAATAGAGCCTAAAGTCATGGTTCTCAAAGTGTGATCCCACAGCTACCATCATCAGCATCACTGGCCCCACTCCAGCCCGACTGCATTAGGATTCTACTGCTGCTGTAACAAAGTATCACAAACTTATTGGATTATAAGAACCACAGATTTATTATCTCATAGTTCTTGAGGTCAAAAAGTCTGAAATGGGTCCCACTGGGCTGAAATCATTGTGTCAGCAGGCCGGCATTCCTCTTGGAAGCTCCAAGAGAGAATTTGTTTTCTTGCTCTTTTGCACTTTGAGAGACTGCCCACAATCTTTGGCTCCCAGCCACATCACTCCATCTTCATAGACAACTAACAGTGGTTCAATTCTTCTCGCATTACAACACTCTGACCTGTCCTGCTTCCCTCTTCTACATTTAAATATCCTTGTGATAACATTGAGCTACCTGGACAATCCAAATTAATTTCTTTATTTTAAGGTCAGCTTATTAGCAACCTTAAATCTATCTGTAAACTTAACTCCTTTTTGCCATGTAAGTAACTTAACCATAGGTTTTAGGTGCTAGGATGTGGACATCATGAAGGGGCATTATTCTGCTTACTGTACATACTGAATCAGACATGGGTTCAGCTACCTGTGATTTAACAAGCCCTCCATGTAATTCTAATGCAAATTCAAGTTTGAGAGCCACTGGTCTGCATCAACCAGATATGAAACAATCCTATCTAATAAAAGAGTAATATGCAAGTTGACTGTACCTCTGATCAAGCCACACCCATCATCCAAGCCCATCAGCCAAAGGAACCCCAACCCTGATCTGGGGCACTCTTCAGGGCAAACCAACTGGCCCCCACCCATGTACCAGGCCTCTATCCGATCTAATAAAAGAGTAATTTGCAGATTGACCATCACTCCAGCACACAAGATGGCTGCCCCCATGTGGTCAAAGATCCTGCCCCCATGTGAATACAAGATGGCCACCACAAGATGGGCCAGCAGGGAAGGGCAGTTGGGAGGGACCAGGCCTACAAGGGAGGACAGTTGGGGGTGATCAAGCCTGCAAGGGAGGGCAATTGGGGTAACCAGGCCTACAGAGGAGGGAAGTTGGGGGCAAACAGACTGGCAAAGGAGCAGTTAGACATCAATTAGGCTGGCAGGGTAGTGGTTAGGGGGTGATCAGGTTGGCAGGCAGAAGTGGTTAGGGGCAATGAGGGAGGCAGGCAGGTGAGCAGTTTGGAGCCAGCAGTCTTGGATTGTGAGAATGATGTCCTGGTAGGATCGGGCCTAAATGGGCAGTTGTACATCCCTAAAGGGGGTCCCAGATTGGAGAGGGTGCAGGCTGGGCTGAGGGACAACCCCCACCCCAACCCCATGCACGAATTTCGTGCACTGGATCTCTAGTTAACCTATAAGACACAGGTATCAACACCTGATCAATAGCAAGAGTTGGGACAAAGGAGATTATTATGGGGGTTAAACTGCAATAAACAAGATATTAAAGAATTTGTCAGGTATAAGAAGCAGATAAGTTTCTGAAATCTATACTTCATCCACCAAAAAATTAGGAGAAATGTAAATCTTACCATGCCATCAAAGAGAATATGAACTAGGAATTACTGCAGGTAGAACACCACAGAATTCTTTGGAATCCTATCTAATAAAAGAGTAATATGCAAATTGACCATATCTCCCCACACAAGCTACACCCACCAGCCAATCAGGAGCAAATATGCAAATAAACCTAACCAAGATGGCTGTGGGCCACAGAGAGCAGGAGGGAGGCTTGGGTTTCCCTGGCAATGAAGGAAGCCAGGCTTTCCACCTGCCCTTGCTGGGTCAGACCTCCACTCAATGCTACATAGTTTCAATTATAGAAGATAAAGACAGCAGCCACAGAGCTGCAGAGAGCAGGAGGCTTGAATTGCACCCAGAGATGGAGGAAGCCAAGCTTTCCACCTGCCCTGGCTGGCCTAGGCCTCCACATAAGGCTACAAAGTTTCAATTATAGAAGGTAAATAAATCCCAACAGAAATGGCTGCCTCCATAGAGTGAGCAGGAGGCTTGGCTCCACTCCAGGCTATAAAGTTTCAATTATAGAAGATAAGTAAATCCCAGATACAAAGGGCTCTGCTTGGGTCACCAGGGGGTGTGGCCAGCCTGCAAACCACCACAGGCCCTTTGCCCAGGCTGCCTCACGCCCTGGCTAGCTGACCTTGATTGGCCCCAATCAGGACTGGACAAGATGGCCCCAATTGCTTGCCCACCTGTGCAAAAATTCGTGCACCCAGCCTCTAGTTCAAATATATTTCTACCTGCAGCTTTGCTGAAACTTTAAATGCTCTACACATTTGTTGAAAATTCACTCACTCTCTATGTCTGCTGCCCTTGTTCATTGAAGCAGAGGAAGAAGAGAGATGCACTACTTTATCCTCAGTCTAAAAATGATGATAGATACTTGGCCTAATTGCTAAGGACTCAATTTAGAGTCAGATATTTCACTGTATTTTTGTTGTTAAAACATATTTCTAGGGCCAGATGAAAGATGAGTCTTTGCCTATCTTTGTGAACTTATGTTTACATTGAATCATTAAAATCAGAATGTAGCATATCCCAGTGATGGCAATCCCATACCAGAGGAGCCATCCACCTGAACCTCCCACCCAGGATGGTATTGCTAAATGACCAAGCCCTCTGGACACATTTGAAACCTCAAAACAGCAGCCAAGGCAGCCACTGCTCCATGGGCATTGACACAAGTTAACCATTCATTTTACCACTATTTGCATACACAATAAAGTCTTGATTACTATATATAAATCAGCTCTTAGACCTGTTTTAAACTTAGTGCAAGTTAATGACTTGAGTTGTTCTTTTTTGCTTCTTTGTTAATCCTCACATGAAAATATTTTTTTCATTGCTTTTCAGAGAGCGTGGAGAGGATAACCATGGATATGAGAGAGACACAGTGATTGGTTGCCTCCTACAAGCACCCCTACTGGGTCAGGGAGTGAAACTGCAATCCAAGTATGTGCCCTTGCCTGGGAATCAAACCCATGGCCCTTCAGTGCATGGGCCAATGTTCTAACCATTTAACATCACTGGCCAGGGCAGTTTGTTCTTTTGGCAATGCGCAGTCTTGACACTTTAATCTTAGTGTTCTGTCTCATTTCTTCTCTGGCTGGACTCTGAGGGCTGTCCGCTGTTGGGGATGGGCTGGCTATGTGATAGTGTGGTTGAAGGTCTTTAGTGGCCCCCTCTATTAGCTGCTCAATATTCTGTGTATCTGGGTGGCCCTTTCCCTAGTGGCACCCAAGACTAAAGTCTGACTGATGAACTGTGGCCTATTTTTTCCGCTTAGCTGATGCTCTGTGGGGGTTGTCCTTCATTTCCCACAGGCTGACGTGGTCTCTTCTCTGCTTTTGGTGGTTGTGGAATGCCACATCTCTGTCACATCCCCATCCAGGCCCACGTCCAGCAGTCCACCATAGTGTAGTCCCATACAGCCCACTGCTGGCCATGGGGAGCTCGAAGGTGCCAATTAAGGCTCCATCTATCTTACCCTGCTGTTCTGCTTTCTTATTTGGGCTAGAATGCACTATGTTGGCATAGGTGTCTGGCATTGATCTTTAAAAGTTATGAAGGGGCCCTCACCAGTTTGGCTCAGTGGGTAGAGTGTTGACCTGTGGACTGAAGGGTCCCAGGCTCGATTGCAGTCAAGGGCATGTACCTTGGTTGTGGGCACTTGCCCAGTGTGTGTGTGTGGGTGGGGGGGGGGGTGCAGCAGGCAGCTGGTCAATGATTCTCTCTCATTTATATTTCTAACTCTCTATCCCTCTCCCTTCCTCTCTGTAAAAAATCAATAAAATATATATTTTTAAAAATTATGAAGGGGGGGTTGAGGACATAAATCCTCCTTATGCTTTCTGAATTATTCCAACTTATTTAATTTAATTTCTCTTTCTGGGTCGAACTTTGAAAAGAGTAAGATTGGTACATGTGTTTCTGCCTAACCAGAATGCTTCTAAAAATGCTTCAGTCCACATTAGTAACTGCAGTGTGCCAAGGACTGACATTTGACATTCACAAAACATTGGTCCTTTATGTGCCTTTTTAAAAATCAGTCTAAACACCAGTTCTCCTTACAGTGGACTGGGAATGTGATGATAGCTATTGCCTTGAGCTTTAAACGTGTAATTTGCCTCTTTGTCCTTAATAATAAACTCGATTCATTCATTGGGGCTTTTTAAAATGTCTTTCATTAGTACAGTTTTTTCAATTTCAAAATTGCAAAAGAGCAATTCTTTTTTGACAAAAGAGGAATTCCCAGGTAAACGCATTGGGCCTTATACACTTTCCACCGGGCGCGTCTGTCAGGGGAGAGACGTTACTTAAAGCTTTGTGACCGAAGCTAGAGTTACAGTTAGTGAGAATGGGAGCTTCAGACCAGAGCAGGTGTTTCCATTCTTTTCAGATGCTTATCTTAATGTGGAGTAAAGTCGAGTCTATAAAACAAAGGTGGGAATTTCATAGGGGCAGATTCAGACTGGACCATAAAATGCCACCAGTCCTGTGCCTGCACCACCTATGTGTGAGCCCTATAAAGAACCTTCTAGCAATGTGACCACAGACCTCAATCTCCCGGTTTCATGTGAATGAGAGTGTATGTGTGCATGTGTGTATTTTTTAAAATGTTGTAATGGATTAAACTTTGTGAAAAATTATTAAGCACCTATCTTATGCTTTCAACTCTACCCTTAGAGGAAGTTATAAAAGTCCTGGATCCAAGATAACAGGTGAGTAGGTGGAAATTATACTCAACTCCTCCCAGAAACAAACTGAAATTACAATTAAAATATAAAACAATAAGCCATAATAACCAACTGAAGACTAACTGAGAAGAAGTCTTATAACCGTTTGACAGAAGCCCCAACTCTGGTAGGAAGAGCAGAGAGTTAAAAAGCTGACAACACACCTATGTGCAGTGACTGGGAATCAGGAGGGATATCTCAGCTGCAAAGGGCCTCATGGAGAAGTGGGGGTTTCATCCTCATGCCGTCTCCCAGCTCATGCACCAGCACTAAGAAAAGGAGCTCACATAACATCTGGCTGTGAAAATCAGTGGGGATTCTGCAAGGGAAAGACAAAGAGTCTGCTAGAAACCCAAGTGTCCCCCTTATAGGGTGACAAAATCTAATTAATTTACAGCCACTCATCCTGGACTCCAGCTGAAGTGGAGGGGGCTCGGAGCAGTCTGGAGTCATTCTAGAAGAGACAGGGTGTGTGGCTCCAGGGAGAAAGCTAAAGGGACAACCATCAGGGTCCCTGTGCTGAGTCCCTCTTCCATGCCGCCAACAGATGCAATCTTTCCTAGTCTGCACTACCCTCCATACTGCATCAGCCTAGGGGATGCAATTGTCCCACCCTTCCAACACCCCGTCATCCACCGTGCTGAGCTCACACTCTGCAGAGGAGTCAGCTGCCTGGGCCCATGATATAGAGGTCTGGGTGGACTGAGGAGTGTTAGAGGAGGAATTGTGTGGCTCTGGGGCAGGGTCCACTGCCGCCACCACCACCCTTGCACCTGACTGCCAATGCTCCCCCACAAGAGATCCACTAGACCCTCCACCCCATCTAAACCAATTCCCAGTAGCCCCACTCTGCTAGGCTCATACCCTGTGAAATTGTCAGCTTCCCTTGGCCAGCCTGGGCCACAGTGCAGATTTTCCAGGAAGGCCCTCTAGCAGAATCGGGGAAAGACTGAGTTGTGGGGCCCTAGGACAGGAACCACGTTTCCCTTGCATTCGTGAAGGGAACCACCATTCCTGTGCAGAGCCCTCTCTTCACACAGCCAAGGTTTGGTCTTTTTGAGCCTGCTCACCTCACCCTGCTGACTCCATGAGACCTTACCCACTACAAAGGTATGCAAGCACCTGCAGGTGACGGCAGGCTTTGGTGTACTCTGAGACTTTTGCTCAGACCACAAACTGGTGCTGAGTGTGATTTAGTATCAATCTGGTAAACCCTGTTGCCCTTACCTGGTGACTCACTGAAAACCTACCTCACCCAACTTGTGTACTGCAAGGGGATCTTTCAGTGGCTGAGCCTAACAGGCAGACAGCAGGCAAAGGCAGAACTCAGTGTGCCATGAACTTTTACTAACTGTCCCCAGGCTTTGACCTGGTGGAAAGGGGCCTTTATGTGCAATTTGCCCTCCCCACTCCTCCACCCCCCACCCACACTCTCTCAAGCCCAGCAGAGGTAGCCACAAACTCTGAACCACTTTGTAGCTCCAACCGGGTATCCCAGGGCTAGTCACAGGCAGCATTTGTTATTGACTTGTACCTGAATTCCTCCCAAGGGGCCTCAGAACCGATACACCCAGTGGAGGGCTTCCGAAGACATTAGAATAAGAACCAATTAGTTTCCCAGGTAACATATCAGCCGGCACCAGACTCAGCTAAGGCAAATTCCTCTTTGCGGGGTTGGCACATGCACAGTAGCTTGTACATTGTTGTCGAGATCAATCCTCAGTCAACAAGTCTGAGAGTTAAATCCACAAGCAGACAAGCCATCAGCAACTAAGACTCCACTAAACAGGAGGGCTCACATAACCCACACGAGACAATCCTGGAGCATCTTGTTTGGTGACCAAGGAGGCTGCTGCCAAGCCCCACAGGACACCTACAGCACGAGGCCAACATACCAAGATTGGGAAACATAGCAGATCTACCTAATACACAGAAAGAAATACAGAGAGGCAGCCAAGATAGAAAGACAAAGGAACATGCCCAAACAAAGATCAGGAAAAATCCCCAGAAAAAGAACTAAATGCAATGCTCAAACACATAGGAGATTCATTAATATGGAACTAAACAATAAATGGATTAACAGTGAAATTTTAATAAAAGACATACAGAAATGTTACTCGGACATAAGGAAGAATGAAATATTTCCACTTTGAGATAGCATGAATGGACCTTGAGGGCATTATGCTAATTGAACTAAGTCAGTCAGAGACAAGTATATGATTTCACCTATATGTGGAATCTAAAGAACAATATAAACAAACGAACAAAACAGAAACAAAATCATATATACAGAGAACAGATTGATGGTTGCCAGAGGGAGGGGTTTGGGGGACAAAGGTGAAGGGGTTGGGAAGTGCATATTGGTAGTTACAAAGTAGCCATGGGGATATAAAGTATGGCATAGAAAATATAGTCAATAACATTGTCATAACTATGTATGGTGCCAGGTGGGTAGTGGAAATATCAGGGGTAACACTTTGTAAAGTTTATGCTTGTCTAACCACTATGCCATGCATCTGAAACTAATATAAACTATTATTGAATGTAAACTGTAATTGAAAAAAATTCTTATGCTAGAGATATTACAGTCTTTGTGGTTTAAGAAAATGTGTAAAACATTTAAGTAACATTTAACTGCTAGAACTGTATCTCTAGGGAAAGTGCTTACAGATTTATAATAATGGAGGTCAGGAGATTTACTCACTATCTCTGTACCTAAGGAAAAGAATGTTTTAAAGCGCACCATAGACAGATGATATGTTATAGAATTGTATACCTGAATCCTATATGATTTTGTTAACCAATGTCACCCCTATAATTTGACAGTAAAAAACAAAAATTTTAAATGCACATTGAATTGCATAACTTCCTGAATAAGACTCTCTGGAGCCAATTCTTCCATTTCAGATGGATTCTTCATGGTTCCATGTGTTCTTCTGTGGACCACTGAGTACTCTTGTTCCTTAGCTTCTGTCACAGTGGCTTTTTCTTTTTAACTCTCCTGAAAGTACAGATTTTTCCTGCTTTAAAATCTTCTCAAGTGCCGCCGAAACCGGTTTGGCTCAGTGGATAGAGCATCAGCCTGCGGACTGGAAGGTCCCAGGTTCGATTCCGGTCAAGGGCATGTACCTTGGCTGCGGGCACAATCCCGGTAGGGAGTGTGCAAGAGGCAGCTGATCGATGTTTCTCTCTCATCGATGTTTTTGACTTTCTATCCCTCTCCCTTCCTTTGTAAAAAAATCAATAAAATATTTAAAAATAAATAAAAATAAAATCTTCTCAAGTGCCCTTCACCTATAGTATCTCCATCTTATAGGCCTTGTGAATTTACCCGTTCATGCATCACATAAAATTTCACCTCCCCCAAAACCCTTCCTCAACTGCCCACTTCTCCATTACTATTTTATTTTGAACTTTTTCTTCATTATACATTTAAGAATTTGTAACTGAGTTTATGTTTGAATATTGAGTGCTTTCTACCCCCATTAGACTATGTAACCCATGAAAATAAGAGCCACATCATTTTTGTGTACTTCTATATTTTTCATGCCTAGCACAGTTCCCAAATGTGGGAAGTATTTGAAAAATATCTGTTGCTGAATGGATACATCAATGAAGAAACACACAAAATAACATGAAATAGAGTCACATGTATACTACACGTGTCCTTAAATTGTGCTGTCAGCAAAAAAACAAACAAACACCATCATCAAGTGATTCCTATCACTTGATAATTTATTCATTAACTATTTATCGGATGCCTGTTATGTGCTAGATACCATGCACAATGAAAATTCATTGGCAGCACAGTGGAGCTTTGCAGCTTTAAATTCTGACTCCACCAAGTATTAGTCGCATGACTTTGCTTATTTAAACTCTGTAGACCAGAATTTTCTCGTATACAAGAACAGGATCATGACAACCTGCCTTTCAAGGTTGTTGTGAGACTTGAAAGAGTTACTATAAGTAAAGCAATTAGAACAGTGGCTGGCACATAGTGCTGACTGTGTGTCAGTTACTCTGAGTGAACACAGTTTTTGGACCTAGAACTAAGTTGTCATGATGGTTAATTTTGTGGACCAATTTGAGTGGGCTAAGGGATGCCCAGGTAGCTGGTAAAACAGTATTTCTGGGGGTGTCTGTGATGGGTGCTTCCAGAAGAGAGTGTCATTTGAATCAGCACACTGAATAAAGAAGATTGCCCGCTCCAGTTTGGGTGGGTACCATCTAATCTGTTGAGGTCTGAAAAGAACAAAAAGACTGAGGAGGGATGGATGCACTCTCTCTGATTGAGGCAGGCCTTTATCTTCTCCTGCCCTTCCTTCTCCTGCTCCTTGTTCTTTGACCTTTATACTTGAACTGGTGCCTACACCATTGGCTCCTCTGGTTCCCAGGCTGTCAGGCTTGGACTAGAACGGCACTATCAGCTTCCCTGGGCCTCCAGCTTGAGGATGGCAGATCATGAGGCTTCTCAGCCTCCATAACCATAGGTGCCAATAAATCCCTCATAATAAGTCATATATATATCTTATCTAATAAAAGAGTAATATGCAAATTTGACCATACCTTCACCACACCCACAAGCCATGCCCACAAGCCAATCAGGAGCAGATTATGCAAATAAACCCCAAACAAGATGGTTTCCTGAGAGCAGGAGGGAGTCTTGGGTTTCCCCAGCAACAGAGGAAGCCAAGCTTTCCACCTGCCATTGCCTGTCTAGGCCTCCACTCAATGCTACAAAGTTTCAATTATAAAAGATACAGAAATGGCAGCAGCCACTGAGCTGGAAAGAACAGAGGCTTGGGTTTCCCTGGCAATGGAGGAAGCCAAGCTTTCAGCCTGCCATTGCCAGCCTAGGCCTCCACTCTAGGCTACAAAGTTTCAAACAGAAATGGCTGCCACCACAGAGTGAGCAGAAGGCTTGGCTCCACTCCAGGCTACAAAGTTTCAATTGTAGAAATAGATTAATCACAGATCCCAGGGCCTCCGCTTGGATCACTGGGGGATGTGGCCAGCCTGCAAACCTCCACAGGCCCCTCGCCCAGGCCACCCCTCACCCCAAGGGAATCCCCACCCTGATCTGGGACACACTTCAGGGCAAACCAGCTGGCCTCCACCCATGCTCCAGGCCTCTATCCTAGCTAATAAAAGAGAAATTTGAAAATTGGCTATCACTCCAACACACAAGAGAACTGCTCCCATGTGGTCAAAGATCCTGCCTCCATGTGGACACAAGATGGCCACCACAAGATGGCCAGCAGGGGAGGGTCATTGGGAGGTTCCAGGCCTGCAAGGAGGGCAGTTGGGGGTGATCAAGCCTGCAGGGGAGGGCAGTTAGGGGTGACCAGGCTGCCAGAGGAGGAAACTGGGGGCAAACAGGGTGGCAGGGGAGCAGTTAGACATCAATTAAGCTGGCAGGGTAATGGTTAGGGGTGATCAGGCTAGCAGGCAGAAGAGGTTAGGGGCAATCAGGGAGGCAGGCAGGTGAGCAGTTTGGAGCCAGCAGTCCTGGATTGTGAGAAGGATGTCTGACTGTCCATTTAGGCCTGGTAGGATTGGGCCTAAACAGGCAGTTGGACATCCCTCGAGGAGTCCCAGATTGGAGAGGGTGCAGGTTGGGCTAAGGGACATCCCTCGCTCCCCGTGCATGAATTTCATGCACCAGGCTCTAGTGTGCATGTGTGCGTGTGTGTGTGTGTGTGTGTGTGTGTGTGTGTGTGTCTGTGTGTGTGTGTGACAAGCACAGTTACTATGTTGGAAGGAATAGTGGACCAAAAGTCAGCCAACTATCTTTTAGTTCTTATTTACTCACTAGAGGCCTGGTACACAAAATTTGTGCACCGGGGTATGTGTCCTTCAGCTTGGCCTGCACCCTCTCCAATCTGGGACCCCTCAAAGGATGACTGACCCCCCATTTAGGCCCAATCTTACTGGGATTGGGCCTAAACAGACAGCAGGACATCTCTCTCACAATCCAGGACTGCTGGCTTTCAATTGCTTGCCTGCCTGCCTCCCTGATTGCCCCTAACCACTTCTGCCTGCCAGCCTGATCACCCGCTTAACAGTACCCTGCCAGCCCAATTGATGTCTAACTGCTCCCCTGCCAGTCTGTTTGTCCCTAACTGCCCTCCCCTGCCAGCCTGGTTACCCCTAATTGCCCTTCCCTGCAGGCCCAGTTGTTCCCAACTTCCTTCCTCTGTTGGCCTGGTCACCCCTAACTGCCCTCCCCTGCAGGCTTGATTGCCCCCAACTGCCCTCCCTTGCAAGCCTGATCCCTCCCAACTGCCTTCTCCTGCTGGCCATCTTGTGGCAGCCATCTTGTATTCACATGTGGGCAGCCATCTTGTGTGTTGGAGTGATGGTCAATTTGCATATTACTCTTTTATTAGACAGAATAAGTTGGAACTTCTTCATCGACAGTCTGAGAAGCATAGTACCTGCCCTCCCTAACTTAGAGGATTATCAATGAGACCATGTAAACTATAAAATGCAGTGCTAGTATAAACTAGCATATGCTATGTACTACTAATAATAAACTATCACCCTTCTTCCTTGTGAGACTTCTTTATACCATTTAGTTAGTAATTAAAAATTTTTAGTGTTCTGATTTTTTTTTCAAAATTCTCATTCTATTTTAGTAGTTTTATTCTTCATATATTGTACTGGGCATTTTCATCATCTTCTGATGTTTATTTTCTGTGTAAATCTAAATTAAATTTGATATTCTAGCTGCAATATTAAACATTACAATATTTTGAGCTTGAAAAAAAAAGAACTGAGTTAGATTTTCAAAAACATGCATCTATTTTATCAGCATGTTATATTACAGATCTAATGATAATAATAGTTGTCTTCATTTCTAAAGTTGTGAAATATGAACAAATATTCAATTTCTTGGCAGAATTATCAAGGAAATAGATTGCTATTACCCATTTCTGGAATAATTTAAAAGTCTGTATAGCCCAGGTGGATCTTGGGGGAAATGCATGATTTCCCGGGAAGGTGAGGAGGGATGGAAGAGCTTTGTTTTCTGGGGGTCATTATATATATTATCATTGGACTCCACACTGTGTACCCCACTTCACCAGTCACACTGTTCCTCTTCTGCAGCTTTTTTATGGTTTCACTCTTTTCACTATAAGATATTTGAAACCAAACACTTCTAATCACTTTTAACTCCTCATATTACCACAAAGAACAGCTTAAAATAGACATCTGATTAATTAATGTTATAGTTTTAAAATTTTCTGTCCTCTTACTTTAGTATAGAGGATCATCATGTATATCTTACCCTCATTACAAGAAATGCTAGGAGCATTTTTAAGGACTCTCACCTATAAAGTAGTTGTATGTACCCCCCCAAAGTAAAAATCTGTTGTTCTATTATTTTTGGCATCATTGTCCTTATTTATAGTAATTATGATGGGAAAGAACTTGTCATTTCTAGATAGTCCATAAACCCAAAATAATAATCATAGTAATCGCCATAATAATGAGCAATATAACCACCATCCATTAAGACAGTGATTCATAATCTTAACTAACCATTATCATATTATGTTTAATTATGATGATGGTGGTGAAAATTGCTATTTCCAGCTATTGAGTTTATTAGGAACTTCAGAACTAAGGGAGGGAAATGAAAACAAAATAAAAAAGTAAAGATTTTTTCAAAAAAGTAAATTATTTTTTCAAAATAATCTTAGAATTATTTTTAAAAGCTAATTCAAATTTATATTAATTTAACTCACACTTTTGCCTGATCTTTGACAGAAAGATAAGTGTGTTTTCACATTGTTACAAGACTCCTTCCTGTTATTCCCCCTCCCAAAACATTTTTATTCAATTTCAAATTTAAAAAAGTAAATCAGGGCAATCTTCACAGAAGGATGTGCTTGCCTTTGAAAGTCACAGCAAGAGTATCTGATAAGGTTAGAGAATCACATTGGCTTTAGCCTTCTGGTGAGCAAGGCATCTTGATGTGACCACAGCACAGGAGAAGGGAAGATGAGCTTCTTGGCTTCTTGGTTTGGCTCTGCAGCCAGCGAGCTGGACGTATTCAGCCGTCCTGTCTGTGAAGAAAACAAAGGAGAATGTTTGACACTCTTGGATCCTGAGAGCCTTTACAGGTGTGACATGAAAACCAAAACCATAAAGGAAAATATTGACAGGTTTGACTATTTTAAAACTTTAAATTTCTGTAACAGTGAAGACATGGTAAATTAAACCAAAAGAATATTTTATATAGCAGAGAAATAAGTTATTACTAGAGGCCCAGTGCATGAATTTGTGCATGGGTGGGGTCCAGCCAGCCCAGCCCCAATTGGGGCAGATCGGGGATGGGCCTATCTGGAGGAGGAAACAGTGGGAGGTTGGCTGGCCAGCCTGCCCCTGATCAGGGGGGGGGGGGGGAACAATCAGGGGTGGAGCTGACTGGGGAGAGGGGTTGCAGGCCAATTGGGGTGATGGAGACCCATCAGGAGTGGGGCCAGCTGGGGAGAGTGGCTGCAGGTGGTTGGCTGGTGGCCCTGCCCCTGATTGGAGTCAGGGAGCTGATTTGGGGTGGGGCCAGGGAGAAGGAGGGGCTGCAGGAGGTTGGTCGGCCAGCCCTGCCCACTATTGGAGTGGGGAGGCATTCAGGGGTACGGCCAGCCAGGTGGAGGGCCCACAGGGGGTGTTGGCCAGCCTCCCTACCCCCAATCAGGGTGGGAGAGGCTGATTAGGGGCTGGGCTGGCTGTGGGGAGGCACCATGCCCCCATCAGGTGGTTTGCTGGTGGCAGTGGGCATCATAGCAACCGGTCGTTCTGGTTGTTATGGGGTTCCAGTTGCTGGCTTTTTATATATAGAGATTTGTAATATACAATTTTTTAAATTATCAAAGACCAATGGAAAAGAACACACTAGGGCAATTCAGGTAGGAAGGAATGTAAATGATTAAGAAAGTCAAAGATAGTCAATCTACTAATAACAAACTAAATAAAAAATAATTAAAATACCATTTTTACTTACCAGTCTGAACATTTTAAATTAATAAAACAATATGGGAAAATGCACCCTTGGGAAAAATACATATTGCTTCAGATTTTTTGGAATGCATACATTTGGTAAGTCATACTTTTAGGCATTCACTCTATAGAAATATCCATGTAATAATAAAATGCTATGTGCATAAAAATGTTCATTGATGTTTTATTTGTAATATTCAGAAATTGCCTCTGATAGGTATCAGTAGACAACTAGTTAATTTCTAAATATAATAAAATAAAATTGAAGGAATGTTGGACAGCTCTTATTGATAAGGAGAATTTACATAAAATAATATAGATATATTATTGTGTGAAAAGCCAGTTTTGGGACACCATATATTATGATTGCATTATTTAAACTATATGTGTGACTATCATATATATCATGTATGCATTTATTGTTGTTTTGAAATTAGTACATGTTACTTATGTAATAATAAATATTTCAGGAATTCTAGGATGTGAGTGATACATGTAGCATCCCTGCTCCCAGCTCAGTCCCCTGTACCACCTTCCTCATCCATGTACAGTGTGGAAGAAGGCATGTTGAAAAGCAGTGGCAATGTAACTGGAAGCAAGAGACAACATCACTGCCTCTGTAACTTACAGAGCAGTGAGGAAAATCGGTACTTACACATGAAATCACACGTTGCTGTAAATTATGCCGCAATCCTCGCACTGGGAGCACTGGAGAGCTTCAAAAAAAGATACTAGAAAGGCCACCGAAGTTGATTCCTGGAAGCTGGAAAGGGGTTATTGAGAAGCAGAGGTGCCAGAGCAGAGGTCTCAAGAGACAGCAACAACAGAAATGCTTGGAGGGTCTAAGGAGCCCATAAAGAGCCTTAGAAGCTGTCTAAAGAGTTTTCATGTTACCCTCAGTGCTGTAGAAAATTCAAGAAGGGTTAATGCAGCTTTATACCAGAGAGTAAAATGACCAGACTTGCGTTTTTGAAAGATGCACAACTGTGGCCTTGCTTTCCTCCAGCATGGCTGAATGGAGACTTTGTTGACAAAATAACGAGATGTTACATTAAAAATAGTTGTATGCATGTGTGTTTCATTTTAATTACTGGGTTTTCAGAAAATTTAGGAAAGGGAAAACAAAACTGTGTTTTAGATCAGTCGTTCTCAAAATATGATTTGTGGGCCCCTGGGATTCTTTAAGAACCCCGAGGGATTCCCCAGGCAGTCAGGGAAGTCAAAACTATTTTCATAGGAAGCTGTTATCTGCTCTTTTCACTGTGCTCACATGTTCTCTGTTGGTGCACTGGCAATGGAGGTAAAACTGCTGCATCCACTCTGTGACACAAACCAGCAGTCCCTTCACTTCACACGCTTGCAAACTAAAGAAATACCACTTTCTCACAGGAATGTTTTCAATACGGCCGTAGAAATAATCTTATTAATTTTAACCCTAGGGAATCAGTCTTTCTAATAGTCTCTGTAATGACATGGGAAGTACACATAAAATACTCAGCTGCCCACAGAAATAGGAAGATTGTCTCAAAGAAAAACACCTGTCTGATTGTTTCATATGTGAGCTGACCTAGCCAATTTTTCTATGAAACACCATTTTTTACTTGAAAGAACATCTGAAACTATAGTTATCCAGACCTGGTTAACTGTCAAACATTTTCTTGTAAATGAATGAGATGAGTCTGTCGCTTTAAGAAAAACAACAGATTAAATGATTAAACTGAAGTTTTCAAACAAAACCTAAAATTTTAGAAAACTTGTATATGTCACATTGAGTTTGAAAACTTCCCAATTATTAAAGACTTTTCTGATGTGATCAGTTAATTTTTAACTAATGTGAGTTTTCATATTCTAGAGTGAAATGAGTCAGTATTTGAAAGATTTGTATAACAGATCTTTAACAAATGTGGATTTTTTTATGTTGTACAATGAAATGTGTCAGTATTTGACAGATCAGTGACTCACTATTGCCCAATGACCAATACATGTTCTATAAGCTCACACATGGTAAGATAGACCAAGTATATTTTAATGTAATAGAGAACCAAAATTTGCAGATTTCACATTATAAATAACTATAAAGAAACTAACACTTCTTGAATTTTGGTGTTAGATCAAAGAAAAATATTCACAGTTATTTAAAAAAGATGATTATTTAATACCTTTCCCTTTTCCAATTATATATCCTCTATGAGCCTGGGTTTTATTTTATTTTATTTTTTTATCAATTATTCGAACTAAATGTATTAGAAAGACTGCTAGCAGTAGCAGCTATGAAACTCCAGAGGTCTTTTATTTTAGCCAGACATTAAAGAGAATTGCAAAAATGTAACACAAAGCCATTTTTATTACAAATGTTTTGTTTTGAAAAATATAGTTTGTTTTTCATTAAAATGTTATTTATATTTACAGGGAATGAATTTGTTAATGTTATTTTAAATAAATTTATAAATAAATGTAAGATATCAAGTTTTCATTTCCAATGTTATGAATATTAATATATATAACCCACATTAAAAAATTCTTTGAAGATCATAAATTTTTAAGAGTAAAAGGGGATTCTGATACTGAAAAGCTTGAACTACTGTATTGTAAAATGTAATTGTCTCTAAACAAATTTATTACAGTTAAATGTCTTAGTCTGAAAGCAGACTCCAGGATAAGGATTTGTGTGCAGGTAGTTTATTTGACAATGACATCTCAGGAATGCAGGCAATGTGAACATAGAGGGAAAGAAAACCAATGTATTATACAGTTGAGCATTCCATGAAACCTTCTGTGGAGCTTTATGACGTACTTCTCAGAACTGTCTGCCCAGGCCATGAGCAACAGAAAGCATCAGTTAACTAGCTTCCTTCCCTTATTGGTCAAAGTTTATCTGGCAACTTGATGTTCCTGCATTTTCTGCTTGTCAGAGCCTCAGTGCTAGTCTACTTCCCCTAAGCATCCCTCACAATAGTGCCTGAGAAGTTCCAGGACAGGAAGCTAGAGGTGCGTGGCAGATATCCCAAGGCACAGTGAAGCTGGTTGTGTTGTAAGGTTGACCTGGGTGAAGCTGGTTGGAGCCTGTGTAGATCTAGCTGTTGTACATGGGTCTGGAGGAAAGAAAATTGGCAAGAGAATATGAACTATCAGATAGAGAAACTAAGAAAACAATCCTATTAAAATCACATAAAAATATAAAATACCTAGGAATATACTTAACCAAGGAGGTCAGAGACCTGTACCAAGAAAATGATGAGGCACAGAAGAAAGAAATTGGAAAATGATACAAATAAATGCAAGCATGTTATCAACATCATTAAAATGTCCATACTACCTAAAGCAATCTATAGATTCAACCCAATTCCTAGGAAAATACCAATGGTATATTTCACAAAACTAGAACAAATACCGGTGACCCAAAAATTTATATGGATCCACAAAAAAGAAAGAAAGAAAGAAAACTCAAATAGCCTCAGCAATCTTGGGGGGAGGGTAGAAGTTTGTGGTATCATGCTACCTGATATCAAACTATAATACAAAGCTATAGTAATTAAAACAGCATAGTTCTGGCATAAAAACAGACATAGATCACTAGAACAGAACAGAGAGCTCAGAAATAAATCCATATCCATGTGGTCAATTAATATTTGACAAAGGAGACAAGAACACACAGTGAAGTGAGAGTTTATTCAATAAATGTGTTGGGTAAATTGAAAAGATACATGAACAAATAAAATTAGACCACCTTTTTACACCATATAAAAGAATAAACTCAAAATGGCTTAAATACTTAACTAGAAGCCTCAAAACCATAAAACTCTTAGAAGAAAACATTGGTTGTAAAATCTCTGATATTTCTCTTAGCAATACTGTTTTTGATAGATGTCCTTGGGCAAGGGAAACAAAAGAAAAAATAAATAAATGGTACTATATCAACCTAAAAAGGAAATCAATAACCAAAAAATACAATCAACACAACAAAAAGACAACCTACTAAGTGAAAAATAATAGTCACCAATGATACACCCACCCTCAGATGAGCTGTTTCTTTGAGTCTGTTTCCCTATAGAATGGATAGGAAAGAGAAGAGAAATTCACAGACAACACAGAGATTAGACGTATTTATTTTCCCTTGGGGAAACTATGAGCTAATTCATACTCAGATGATAATGGTTGGAATATAATACATTTTCTAAGTACTTACCAGTAGTCTGTAGGTTGGACCTGGGGCTTGAAAAGGATTTCTAGACCTGGATCATGAAACCTGGGAAGGTCCTCAGGGCATGAAAGAAGCAAAAAGACCACTAGCTGAGTGGTATTGTACTGGGGTTGGAAGTCAGAATTCTGTAGTCTTGCAGTTGTTTAGGAAATACTCAATAGTTCTACAAGCCTCAGTTTCCCCTATCTGTGAAAGGAACAAGTACCCTTCTCCAAGGTTGCTGTGGGATGAGTGCTATATTTTAAAGAGCTTTGGGAACTGTAATGTGCCTATGCAAATAGCAGTTAGAAAAATCCTTTGGGGCCTCTGCGAACATGAAGATTATTACCATGGATTTGATTTTGCTTAGCTTCACCAAGAGAAGTGTTGAAAGGTAGCAGATTATGTAATCTATGAGTTTAATTTTGTGGCCTTAAGCCAACTATTTTATAGTTCTCCTAACTCAGACAGCATTTCAAAGAGGAATCTGTTCATGGAAGTAGAGCATGGAGGGGTGGAAGAGTCTGTAAGCTTTCACCTACTCATCCTCTCCATATCAGTCTTCACCTCCCTGTGCAGGAGCTGGCCCCTCCTATTACTGCCGAAAGGCAGGCCAGGCTTCTTCCAGGGAAGGATGGGAAGCTGAATCCTACTGCTGCTTGCTTGTGACAAACCAATGATGAACTCTCTCCTTTTATCTGGGTCAGGCCCCCAGACCCGTTCGTGGAATAAGATCCTGAAGATTTTCTCTCAGCAATCATTTTCTTTATTATAAATGCTTCATTTACTGTAATGTAGTGTGCATATATAATTAGGGTGCTAATGACAGATTATTTCAAACTTTTTTTATTCAAGAAACTTTCAAGTATGTTCAAAATAGAGACGATGTAACATTTCCCATATACTCATCACTCAGCTTCTACTATTCACGGCTGATGCTGGTTTTGCTTCATTTATACCCTCACTGAAAACCCTTTCTTATCACTTATTCCCTAGCTTTAATTTAAATCCCAGACATAATCTCATTTGGTCTATAAATAGTTCCATTATCTATTTCTTAAAGATAGGGACTCTAAACTGAACACTTTTATTGGTCTATACTGGACTGGACTCCATGGAATTTGCTTGAGGCAAATGAGCTTTCCATAAATTATAGCTGGATGCCATGGTTAGGGGAAAAAAAAACCCACAACACTTAATAAGTATTTGCAGCCCACTAAGTATTAGACTGCTCAATAAAATTCTTACAACTGGAGTATGAACTACTTTATAGGATTCACACAATGAGCTGATTCAAGAGCAAGAAGCTGGGAACCTGAGGCCCTGGATTAGGGCAACATGGCTGTCACCTCAAAGCTGGTGGTGTCTGTGCTGTGGAGTGGCAGGCGTCTTGGAGCAGAGGGAGGTCAAGACACTCTGATGCTTTAAGAGGATTCTCATATCAAAAAACATGGGAAGCACCAAGGTTATCATGGACTTTATGAATATGTCTATAGCTCAAAGTCCTCCATCACCAAAAAGCTAGGAAGCAGAGGAAAAATAGAAAAGCCTGTAAGTTGTGTGTGTGTGTGTGTGTGTGTGTGTGTATGTGTACACAGATATATGCACATAAATATATACACATGCACACATATACACCTATATACAGGTATATGCACATACACATATAACCCGTACAGGTATACATCCATGAAAACCTGCATATACACACACACACACACACGAAGCAGTTAGGCACATGGTTCTAAAAGGAACAGAAGAGAAGCAAGGAAAAGAAGGAAGCAGCAAATACTTGGTTTTCAAATGGGATGGAGCTCACAGCAGTATCTCAGAAAGCCTGTGTAGAAGGTTTAATGCTCCTCCTCAGAGAAAATTAGAGTGAGATGTTCCAAAGCCTGAAAAATGTCATCTAAATAGTAATAGTGATTTTCATTGGGTGCCATAGATGCTGAGCAGTTTACTTGCTTCTTTAACCTTCTGTTCCATTTCTTATTTTATAATTATTATGCATCATTTAGGTAATGATGTGTCCATATGGGTTTATCCATTGTAACCATGTACCACGCCGATGGGAGATGATGATAAATGAGGGAGGCTGTGCATGTTCAGAGGCAGGAACTCTATGGGAAATTTCTGTATCTTTCACTCAATTTTCCTCTCAACTTAAAATTGCTCGAAAGAATAAAGTCTATTAAAAATGATTGCACAGAACTTTTTATTTATTTATTTATTTATTTATTTATTCATTTTTTTTGGGGGGGGGGCTAGTTAACAAGATCATATACTAGGTTTCAAGTGTACATTTCTATGGTACATGATCTATATGTTGCAAATGTGCCCACCACCCAAGGTCAAATCATTTTCTGTCACCATATATTTGGTCCCATTTGGTAACCTCTAAAATGTTGTCTATGTCTTATGAGTTTCAGTTTTATAACCTACATACAAGTGAAATCATATGGCTCTTCGCTTTTCCTGATTGACTTATTTCACTTAGCATAATATTCCCAAGGTCTAGCCACGTTGTTGCAAATGTTGAAAAAGCAAAGTTGCATTTTATTCTGTCCAACTCACACTTAAAGCAAAAAGCTCTATCACTCAACACCATTGGAGGGTGAGCTTAGCAATCCCACTGCCCCTGGTATCTCTCCAGAGGTTTCCTTGCTTTCCTGTTTGATGCCTGCTCCAGGTAATCCTAATCTAGCCCAGAGATCCTAAAGAATGCTGACACCAGCCCCTCAAAACAATCGGGGGCATGGGAATAAATCACACCTCTTGGCTTTCTCCTACCGTGGTCGGCAAAGCCACATGTGGCTCTTTGGACCCTTGAGTGTGGCTCTTCCACAAAATACTTGGGTGAGTCTATTTTGAAGAAGTGGCCTGTTTTTGCACGAATTTCATGCATTGGTCCTCTAATCCTATCTAATAAAAGAGTAACATGCAAATGTGACCGTACCTTGGCTCCTGATTGGCTATGCTACCAGCCAATCCAGAGCAGGGGGGGCATGACTGGGGGTGTGTGACCACGACTTGCCTGGACACCAGTGAACACTTCCCTTCATGAATGCTTTGCTTTATGCCGGCGCCTCAAGTGCTCACACCTGTGGGGAACACTTCGCTTCACACGGCGCAGGCGGGGAACGAAGCCCTTTATGCCAGCACCAGCTGGGAACGCTTCTCTTCATGCTGGCAGGGGCGGGGAAGGAAGCAGGGACCACGCCTCTGCATAAGGTGTTTTCGAGGGCCTAGTGAGCAAGCGGGAGAGGCTCGGTCCTTGAGGCGTCTGCGGTGTGGGGAGAACTGGGCCAGGACACCACCATACTTTCAAAGAAAGTTGTTTCCCACTTAAATATCCTCTGATGAGTATCTTTAAAAAAGAAGTAAATATTCAGCCATTGTCACACCTTGAAAAGTTAAGGTAATTCCTTAATATCACCTAATATCCACTGTACATTCAAATGTCTTTGTTTCAAAGATGCCCTTTACTGTTGGTTTGCCCCCTCCAGAAGCTACCCAAGGTCTTATTTCAGCCCTGATGTTGGGCTGCTTCCCCCCGACCATAAGTTCCCAATGCACTTCCAGCCAGAGTTAAAGGGGGCTTCTTCTGTTTTTAAGGCATCGCCATATCCAGTGCCTGCCAGGCCTCTCTGAAAGCACTACTCCTTAGGTCCGGGGTGCTGGAAGCTGAAGCAGAGAGGCTGTGAGGCCCAGCTTACCCAGGATGCTGGCCACCATCACCCCCTCCCAATTACCCTGGCCCAGCCTTCCCTATGCATACCTGCTCACGGAGAGCATGAGGTGGTTATGGCAGCTGGATGGGAGGCTGGCAGGGGTGTGTGGCCGCAGCACAAAGGGAAGGAAGGCCTACACCCTCCCCTAATCCAGAGGGGCTTGATAGGGGACCACAGGCCACACCCCCCACCTGGCAGGGCTTGACAGGGAACCTCAAGGTGTGCTTCCCGCCCTGGTGCTGGGCTAGGGTACCTCAGGCTGTTCCCCCCACCCTAGCTCCAGGCTGGGGGACCTCAGTCAGTGCCTCCCAACTGGTGCGGCTTGACAGGGGTCTACAGGCCACACTCCCAACCTGGCAGGGCTTGACAGGGGACCTCAAGGTGTGCTTCCCCTCCTGTTGCTGGGTTAGGGGAACCTCAGACTGTTCTCTCCACCCACCAGGGCTTAACAGGGGACCTCAGGCTGCACCCCCACCTGGCAGGGCTTGACAGGGACCTCAAGCCGTACCCCTACCCCAGTACCAGGCTGGGGGAGCTCAGACCGTGCCCTCTGCCCCAGCACCAGGCCAGGGGTCCTGAGGCTGTGCCCCTCCTGCCTGGCTGGGCTTGACAGGGGACCTCAGGCTGTGCCTCCCACCCAGCCCGGCTTCAGAGGAGACCTGAGCCTGTGCCCCTGTGCCAGTGAGGATTGACAGGGGACCTGAGGCTGTGCCTCCCTCCCGGTGCTGGCCTGGAGGACTTGAGGCTGTGCTCCTCTGCCTGGTGGGGCTTGACGGGGGACCTCAGGCCATGCCCCCTACCCAATGGGGCTTGACAGGGGATCTCAGGTCATGTCTCCCACCTGGTGGGACTTGATTGGGGACCTCAGGCCACACCCCCCATCCTGGTGCTGGATCAGGGGTCCTGAGGACACACCCTGCCCTGGGTGGCTTGACAAGAGTGGGACTGGTGGGGTCTGGATCTACCACAATGCAGGGGGGGTGAGGCTGGGTCTGGGTCTCACGTGATTTTGATGCACATGTGAGTGAATGGGGACTTGACTCTGGGCCCTGTGGTGCACCGCAGACTCTGACAGGAGGAAGGTTTTCATATACATTTTACTAATTTTCTTTAGTCTCTTATACTTCTATTATAGAGAAAGAGCAAATAGCGATATTAAATTATTTCCTCTAATTAATACCCCTTTAATGTGCACGAATTTTGTGCACTGGGCCACTAGTTCCAAATAATTTGCCTCTGAGAAAAGGCAATTTAGTTTCTTTTTTTATGACTTGAAACTTTATTATTTAAAAAATAACCTTATGTAACTTGAGGGGGTTAGAATAGTTATTTCTGGATTACTATCATAAATGTTTGTAAACACCAATCATATCAATAATCATATATACTTATTTCATTCATTAAGAACTTCCAAAAATAGCTCTTCTGTTATCAAAATACTTATAAATGTCACCAGTGAATTAAGTAATACTCTGTGCAGGAGAGAAGAAAACTATTCTAGGGGACAGTTTAATGAAACATTCTTCCCATTATATTTTGGGGGGTTTGTTTTTATACTGTTTAATAATGTTGCCCTTTAAACAACTTCACTTCATACAGTTGGAAATCCACATATATCTTTTGACTCTCTAAAAACTTAGTTGTCCCTTAGTATTCTTTGAGGATTGGTTTTATACCTATTACATTTTAACTAATATCATTTGTGAAGACTAGATTTGCTTTCTTTTTATTTAGTGCTTAGTCTAAAAAAGGGAACACAAGAAACCGAGTTTAGGAGGAAAACTGCTTTCATAATATCAAGTGTAAGCCACAAACAGGCTTTCGTAACAAAAGCTTTAAAACGTGAAGAGCTCAGCCAGCGTGGCTCAGTGGCTGAGCATCAACCCATGAACCAGGAGGTCACGGTTTGGTTCCCCGTCAGGGGACATGCCTGGGCTGCGGCTGATCCCCAGTGTGGGACATACAGGAGGCAGCTGGTGAATGCTTCTTTCTCATCATTGACGGTTTTTATCTCTCTCCACCTCTCCTTTTCTCTCTCTCTAAAAATCAATAACGTTTCAATAAGTATGCAAATAATTCAGCATTTATAAACATATTGCTTGTATATGTGAAAATACAAAGATTTTCGTGCTTTGAATATTTGATCCTGAAGAGATATTTAGAGGACATTTTGTTCTAAAATTTTCAAAAATAAAACTTACACACACACACACAAACCATATCAGGATTTCTGCAGGATATTATCATTCTGCACTGTCCTAACAATGTCAAACAATAAAAGGACAAACACGATCACATATATATTGTAAAGACAGCACTGAAAAGGAACAACAGGAAAATGCACAACCTATGTCTTTGTTTTATGGTCAATGCTTTCGATAAGTTCAGCAGATGAATGTAAATTGTGATCATTTGTTTCCAAACAGTCAGAGCCTTCTCAGTGGCTCATCGCTAATCACACAAGTCCTAAGTTCTAAGTATTTAAAAGAAAAACTACAGATGACTCTACTCCTCTCTGATCTCTTTACCTAACCTCTAGGTCACCCATGATATTACTTGTTAATATCCTACTTTCCAAAATAAAAGCAGGTAAACACAAGTTTGTTAAGTTTCACTTGGCCAAATAAATTTTAAAATAGATAAAACACTTTAGCCCTGGCAAGAGTTGCTCAGTTGGTTGGGCATCGTCCCCTGCGCTGAAGGGTGGGCGGTTCAATTCCTGGTCAGGGCACTTGCCCTAGTTGCAGGCTCCGTCCCCCTTAGGAGGTGTGCAAAAGGCAGCCAATCAATGTTTGCTCTCAGCCTCTCCCCTCCTTTCTCTCTAAAAATCAAGTTTCAAAAATACGATAAAAATAGATAAAACTCAAATTATCACAACACAAGCCTCAGTTTTCACATTCATTGAAACATTTTAGCATTATTCAAACATGAAAATTGGAAATGTATATGCTTATTCAAGAAAAAAAACTACTGAATTTATTCTCCAGAACTAAAAGCAGAATTATGATGACAAGTTATATTGTAAACTTCAATAAAAGCTGCTTGAACAAACTATTTAATGAACACCTACCCCTATTAAACAGCAAGGTATCTGCTACATCAAAGAAGTGGAAAATTGAGTGACTTCTTTCTGTTGCTTTCAGTTGCTAGAATACTGGCAATTCTCATAAATATATTTAATGTAACATGTAGATTCCCAGCATGTAATTGATGGGATCATATCTTTGAGCTACATACACTGAGATTATTTCTGCACACATGATTACTTTCTGCCTATCACAGGGAAGCAACATACTGAAAGGAGCTAATCCACCATAAATTGCCACTGACTACCGCGTGGCACCAAGCACAGTGGTAGGTGGCATAAACATAGATCCCACTGAGGATACAAAGACCAGGTCCAAGCCAACTCCCAGCAATGCTCCCATGTTCAGAAACTTCTGGTTGGCATGCACAAGACCACAATGGAGAGGCCTCCTGTGATGCCTGCTGTGTACTTTGCAGCTCTGAGAAGTACTATCCCTCTAATATCATGACCAGCATTCCAACTCCAATCCCTGGCTGCAAAGGCTGCACCAAGTGTCACCCAAGAGTCTCTCATCACAAGTTCATGAGAGCAGGAGTTCTGCTCACTATCAAGGCAGATAAAGCTATGAAACCAATACTTCTGCCCTGGCCGGTGTGGCTCAGTTGGTTGGAACATCATCTTGTGCAACGAAGGGTCACCGTTCTATTTTCTGTCAGGGCACATACCCAGGTTGGGGGTTTAATTCCGAGTTGGAGCACATATGGGAGGCAACCTACTGATGTTCTCTCACATAGGTGCTTCTCTCCTTCTTCCTTCTTCTCTCTTTAAAATAAATAAAAATGTATACCCGTGTGAGGATTAAAAAAAAAAAAAAAGCTGCCCTAGCTGGTTTGGCTCAATGAATAGAGCGTCAGCCTGTGGGCTAAAGGGCCCCAGGTTCAATTCTGGTCAAGGGCACATGGCCAGGCTGCAGGCTCAATCTCCAGTAGGAAGGTGCAGGAGATAACCAATCAGTGATTCTCTCTCATCACTGATGTTTCTATCTCTCTCCCTCTCTCCCTCTCCTTTCCTCTCTGAAATAAAAATACATTTTTTTAAAAAGCACAGAAAACTTCCTAATAAATACATATAGATAGAATGAATTCTACCCATCACATCCTGAGGCCAAATTACAGCAACCTTTTCAATAGTTTCAATTTCATTAAATATTCCAAGTCATACTAGTACAATGCTCCAAAACCAACAGCCTCTCCAGCAGTAAACCATTTTCCCACTTGATCAAGTTCTTAAGTATTTTTTTTCCATTGATGGTTCCAATGGTGCCTCCTTGAATCCTTGGCCAGTTTTCTTATGCCGGATCCTACTTCTTATCTTGGTTTCATATTTCTGGCTGTGTGTTAAGAGGCATTGATTCTTTGTGATGGAATTCTTCACAAGAGGGGGAAAGCTGGGTTCAACACCCTGAGAGGTGGTGTCAAGAGATACACAAGTATTTTGGTCAGCATGGCGGTGCCTCAGTTTTACCAAGCAGATCTAAAATGCTCAGCCCCAGGTTACTTCAACTGCCCAGTTGCCTTTCAGGCTAGTGAAATGTGGACATGCACACCCTGGCCTTCCCCATCACCCCTTATTGTCTCTCCTTCCTTTTTTTGTTTTCTTAATTGGCCCTATTGTGCTGCCTAGGATTCCAACTAACTGAGAAAAAGGCAGGAATACTGGGCATTCTGTCTTTTTTCAGGTAATCAAGGAATTGTTTCTCAGGTTGCACATTCATATGTATTCGTTTAGTCAAATACCTGAGGAGCATACATGCTGCTGCGGTGACCACCCTTATTGGCTGTCCCGCCCCCTTCTTGGTCATACCAGCCACTGACTGCCACCAAGCAACTCCATTTGGTCTGCCTCACTGTTGGGTTGGATCTTGCATACATGATATTAAACACTTAAAAAATATTGGTTCACTGAGTTTTGCAGATTTTCAAAAAGTTGATATATTCCAGGCTGCAATATTTAAAACCCAAATTAATTAAAATCACCAGAAATCTTACAAAGAGTATTTTGAAAATAATGTTAACCTCACAGAGCCCCAAAAGGAGTTCACAGGGGTCCGTAAACCACTTTGAGAGAAATTGCCTTAAATAATATAGTTATTCACCTTCTCTGAGGTTTCAGCTCTTCCACGTCTGCCAGTTTTATGTACTATAAACAAGAAACCTTTTCTGTCACCAAAGAAACATGCTACAGTGAAGAATTACAAAGAGCTACCAATAATCTCAACAACGTCTTTAAGCAAGCATGAACTTATTGCACCCTCATTATGGGCCAGACTCTGCTCCAGGGAACAGCCCAGTGAGTAGGAGAACATGAATTAAACTCTGAATAGAATAGTCTTATTGGCTTCTGAGTTTCACCTTTGTTCCTCTCAAATAGTCCAGTAACTATTATTCATTAAATAATTTACATTTGTGTTTTAAAAATACAAGTTGCTAAGGAATACATGAAAACTCTCTGAATTATTTGCAACTTTCCTGTAAATAAAAAATTATCTAAAATAAAAGTTTGTTTGGTTTTAAATTAATTGATACAGTTATAGAAAAAAATATATTTTTTTCCTCCCCAATTTCCACTATGAATGGTGCGAATACTCAGAATAATTATTTATCCATCAGCAGATGAGTGGATTAAAAAATGTGGTACATATACACAATGGAATACTATGCTACTATAAAAAAGAAAGAACTCTTACCATTTGCAACAGCATGGACGGACCTGGAGAGGATTATGCGAAGTAAAATAAGCCAGTCTGAGAAAGATAAGCATCACATGATCACACTCATTTGTAGAATATAAGAAACAACATAAGCCGTGATGAACAAAAATAGATCCAGAGACAGAGAAGCATCAAATGGACTGTCAAACCTCAGAGAGAATGTGGAAGAGGGTGGGAAGAGATCAACCAAAGGACTTGTATGCGTGCATATAAGCACAACCAGTGGTCACAGGGAGTAGGAGGGGTGAGGGCTGGTGTAGGGAGAGGTAAATGGGGGAAAGGAGACATATATAATACTTCCAACAATAAAGAATTTAAAAAATAATTAAATAAAAATAAATTAAAAAGACTAATTAATTTTTTATTCTTTTTTTTCTCACTAGGCCTAATAGTTCTTTAAGGTTAAAACTTATAATACTTACACCAACACTTTCTATATGCATATTCTTTAGCATTTACAACATGATTTCAGATAAATGATTTAATTTTATCTTCATAACAATTCATTACAGAGGATAAGATACATTGATCCATTATACAGATTCAAAGCTCCTTATTTTATACTGCTGCTACAGCTTAAGTAAATGCATAAATACAGTTAAAACAATAAAAATGACATTAGGACCCTTGCCTGGAAAATAAAAATATTTTAATTACTAGTTACATTTGCAGTTCAGTGAGTTATTACCTGCAGCTTAATATCAGCCCCAAGTGTTGTGGTTGGTGGCAGTCATCAGGGAGGCCATGAGCTGAATGAATTAAATGACCTTTTTATGCCAATGACTCAGACTTCCCGGTGAGAAAATGTGATTTTTCCTTGAGACTCCAAAACAAAAGCACCGCTTTGTTACAAAGATCTCTCCTCTTCAGTGCTCTGTGTCTGTAAAGTTAAGAAGACAATGCTCAGCTCAGAAGCGTGTCAATAAAATTCAGAGTAAGCATCTTGATTTCCCTGAATTTCACCCCCACAGCTTTCCTCTTGAGCATTAGATTCTCACCCAGGTCCAGCGTTGGTCCCATAGGAATAAAAGTGCTGACTAGACACAATCAACTTCCACTTTTACCCCATTGCTTCCAGCTGAACTTTCCCATCCAACCTCTGTTTTGAGTTAAGATTAATAAATATATTTGAAATGGAAATCATCTCTTCCCCGTTGTCTTCTCCCTTGCTCCAAATCCCCTTCCCAGTTTCATGGCATGATAAATACATACATAATTCATTATGGAATATATTGGCCTTCTCTTTTTGCTTTACTCTTTACATTTGCAACTTCCTAGAGCGTTCCAGCTTTGAGAATTTCTGCTCATTCCCACCCCCATCCAAATCATTTAACAATGTATGTTTGTAAGTTCCTCCAAGAAAGCTGATAAAAGTCTGACTTATTCTCCTATTGTCTGCATAATATTATATTTTACTGATATGCCAAAAGGTATGCTACCCTTCTCTTCATTAGTTTATACCATTTTCAAGATTTTGGTCATAATAAACAAATCTGTAGTTAACATCTTTGTCTCATATTGTCTTACATTTTCATGCTTTTGGGCTAGATTTCCGGCAGTTACATGCTGAGTCAAGGGCATGTTTAGTTTTAATTTTAATATTGGCAAATTATTTTTAAAATGTACTGAAACAATGTACATTTCTAATTGCAGTGGATGAAAATCTTCTTTCTCTCATATCCCTGCCAGTAGTAGACATTATCACTTATTAATTTTCACCAATCTTATGGTTATAAATGATATCTTAATTTGTAATTTCTCTAATTGTGAGGGCAGTAGAGAATATTTTCACATTGGTTAATATGGATTTATAAGTTTTAAGTAAAGTACTATATTGTAGTATTAAAAAACAATTTTTCTATGCTTAGGTCATGAAAATATTTTGTTATAACCACTTCTATTAACTTCTTTCAAACACTTGGAAAACTATGTGGCATTCTAACAGTAATACCACACCCATATCTACTCTGTAGGCCTGCAATTTTACTCCTAGGTACAAACTCAAAAGAAACAAATGTATCTACAACAGGTATGTTCAAGAATGGCCATAACAGCTTTTTTCAAAATGGCCCAAAACTGGGAAAAAGAACTGAAATGTCAACTGGAGAAAGAATAAACTCATTGTGCTGTATTCATGCAGTGAAATACTACCCAACAGTCAAGAGAATAAACTCTGATACACACAACAACATAGGTGAATTCTGAAAACATTTTGCTAATCAGAAGAAACCAGACACAAAAGAGTATAATTTATATATTTACAATTATGTAACACTTAAGAAGAGTAAAAATTAATCTGTGGTATTAAATCTCAGAATAGTGCTTACCCAAATAAAAACGGTTGAGGATGTTTTTTCCCCCTGGAAAAGAACACTGGGAAACTTCCAGGGTGAAGCAAATAACTATTTTGATCTCTGTGGGCTACACAGTTGCATACATATATAAAAATTAATCAAGCTTTATACTTATTATTTTGCACTTTACATGTGTTATCTATAATAATAAAAGCATAATATGGTAATTAGACCTGACAGCCTTCCAGATGACCTTCTGGACAAAGCTGGACTGTGAGGGAAGCCCCAGTCTCAGGTGCCAGAGGAAAGCCAGTGCCAGCAGCTGGGGGAAAGAAGGCCTACTCTGGCATGAATTTCCTGCATCAGGCCTCTGGTATCTTTAAAAAAATAGAAAAGATACCAGCAGGCGTGTCTAAGTGGTTGAGTGTCAACCTATGAACCAAGAGATCACAATTCAATTCCTGTCAGGACACATAACCAGATTGCAGGCTCAATCTTCGGTGTGGGATGTGCAAGAGGCAGTTGATCAATGATTCTCTCTCATCATTTATGTTTCTATCTCTCTCTTCCTCTCCCTTTCTCTCTAAAATCAATAAAAATACATTTTTAAAAGCTAAATAAGAATTCTAAATATTAGAAAAAAGATGTAGCATTATATTTGTTAGCTCTTATTATATTTCTTCTTGAGTCCCCAAAACCTCACTGAAAAAAATATTATAAATACTGAGAGTTTTAGTAAGATTGCTAGTCAATCAATAAACCCACACTGATTTATCACTGGGGTCACAGTTCAAATGCTTAAACATGTTTAATAAAAATTGGTGAAAGAAAATAGTGTTAGAAAGTTATTACAAAAATTTTATTTTATTGAATTTTGGGTTAAACAAGTGATATAGACATCTGTGGTACTGAAGATTTTACTTTAAATCTGCAGTAGAAAAATACAAATGAATAAATCAAAAATTTTATTTTATAATTTTTCCCTCTGTTGATTTAAGCCTGAAAAAAATGACACATTTTATATCAAAACTTTAATATAAATTTCTATATTCCCATTGTAATATGCAGAATAGAATTCAACTTAGAGTCCCTTAACTGAGAGCAGTATTTTGTTTTACTGGTATATACTTTCTGATTTAAGAGAGAAATATTGATCTGTTGTTCACCTATTATGTATTTATTGGTTGATTCTTATATGTACCCTGACCAGGCATCATACCCACAACGTTGGCACATAGGGATGATTTTCTAACCAACTGAGCTACCTAGTCAGGGCTCATATACTTTTATCTATAATAATAAAAGCATAATATGCTAATTAGACAGACATTTCAGATGAAGCTGCAGCTGTGAGGGAAGCCTGGGTCCTGGGTGCCAGAGGGAAGACGGTGCCGGCAGCTGGGGGAAGGAAGGCCTAGTCTTGCATGAATTTCGTGCAACAGGACTCTAGTATTTTAAAAAAGAAAACAGCTGCTCACAAATTTAGGAAATTCCTAACCTAACAATTTTTGCACAACAATTTTTTCAATTCAGTGCGATTATACCCTAGATATTTGTACAATTATGGAATTCTGGTATAATGACATAAACGGGTATTATAGTATTGTACTGAGCTCAGTTAAAAAAAAGTCTACCTTTTAACTATAAAAAAGTGCAAATAAAAAAATTGAAATACTATTTCTTGTCTAAAAGTTTAGAAGAATGATCCCATTGCTAATAGAAGTAGAAATGTATATTAAACTGAAACTGGTAAAAGCTTTTTGGAAGATAATATCCAAATATATGTGTGTGCATTTGTGTACATATAATGTGGATTACACTTGTGCATATGTGTGTACAGATATACTCTCTATTAATATTTTATTCACTTGGATCCAGAAATTCTTCCTATGGGATTATAGCATATGTTCACATCATGATAATTTTATTGTCAAAACAAATATCAAAAACTAATGCAGAAATATAATTGACCCAACAGAAGGGAAACTCAGGACCTAAGAGAAATATGTGAGGTTATGCTTTGGATAAACTGGCCTCGGGGAGCCTTAAAAACACAGGCAGCTCTCACTGCTCATTTCACTTGCCTGAGAGCCCCTGGGAGAAAACTTTTTAAGAAGGGGACCTGGTAAGAACCTCTAAGAAAGGTGATATAGTGGGGATGAGGGGCTTTTGAAGCAGGCCAAATAAAAAATTATGGATTCTGCAAAGATGTATCTAAAATTTGTTTATAAAAACAGCATTTCACACTACATATAAATTTACTGTCTAAATTATACTGGCAGTAATCCCACCTAATGGCAAACTATGTAGCTATTTAAATTGTGTTAGAAAAGAATCCTATATAATAAAAGTCTAATATGCTAAGTGTTCGACCGTTTGTTCAACCATTCGACCACTCGCTATGACACGCACTGACCACCAGGGGGCAGACACTCTGACCCATAGGTTAGCTTGCTGCTGGGGTCTAGCTGATTGGGACTGGGTGAGACACCCAGACCCACCCTGGAGCCCTCCCACAGTCCCTCACCAGCCTGATCATGCACTGGTGGGATCCCTTGGCCTACCCTGTGCCCTCTTACAATCGGGGACCCCTTGGGGAATGTCAGAGAGCTAGTTTTGGTCCAACCCCTGCAGGCTAGACTGAGGGACCCCACCAGGGGTCTAATCCATGCACCAGGCCTCTAGTATTTAATTAAATGAAGATTTATTTATGTATTTATTTATTTAATATATTTTATTGATTTTATTACAGGGAGGAAGGGAGTGGGATAGAAAGTCAGAAACATCAATGAGAGAGAAACATCGATCAGCTGCCTCTTGAACACCCCCTACTGGGGATGTGCCTGCAGCCAAGGTACATGCCCTGACCGGAATCGAACCCTGGACCTCTCAGTCTGCAGGCCGACGCTCTATCCACTGAGCCAAACCGGTTCCGGCAAAGAAGAATAATTTATTATATGATCTCTATTGTCATGGGAAAACACAATCCCATATAATAAAAGAGAAATATACAAATTTAACTATACCTTCGCTATGTTACCAGCCAATCAGGGGTGGAGGGGCGGGGCTAAGCAGCGCAAGCTCCCGCCCCTGGGGGCAGAGACAAGGCGGCAGTGGCATGGCACTCCTACGAGAGCAGAGAAGACTAAATGCTCCAACTGGAGTACAGCCTACAGCTGACCAAAGCAAAAATAGAAGGCAACAGCCAGAGGGAAGGCCTGGGTCCCAGGTTCCAGAGGAAAACTAGTCCTGGCAGCCAGGGGAAGGAAAGCCTATTGCGTGCATCTTCATGCAACAGGCCTCTGGTTTAAAAATAAAAGAGTGAACGTGCTATGAATTGAATTTACATCTAAATTATAAGCATTTCCTGCAAATGACTTGGTTTCATCAGCATGTCACTAAAGATTAAGGGACACTTCCTTTTGATACCCAATAAAAATGTGGCAGATTTCCATTAGTCTGTCTTCCAGGCCACCTATCTGTTCTGTTCTGTATTAGCTAATCTGATTTTGGTTCTTTCTAGTATATTTTTATTTCAGTTATTGTATTCTTCCACTCTGCTTGCTGCTTTATTATACTTTCTATCTCTTTGTGGAAGTTCTCTCTAAGTTTTTCTATTTCACTCTCAGATTTGGTGATCATTCTTATGACCATTTTCTTTTTTTTATCTTTATTGTTCAGTTTATCAATTAATTACATTGTTCCCTTTTTCCCCCCCCTTAACTCCCCTCCACAAGGTACCCATCCCACCCTCCACCCTCCCCCTCACTGTCCTCTCCCATAGTTGCATGATTTTTGTCCAGTCTCTTGCTGCACTTCCCATATCCCTTTTCTCCCCAAGAATTGTCAGTCCATTCCCTCTCTATGTCCATGATTCTATTACATTCACCAGTTTATCCTGTTCATCAGCTTATTAATTCACTTGAATTTTAGATTCATTTGTTGATAGATGTGTATTTGTTGTTCCTAATTTACACTTTTATCTTTTTCTTCTTCCTCTTCTTAAAGAATATCTTTCAGCATTTCATATAATATTGGTTTGGTGGTGATGAACTCCTTTAGCTTTTTCTTATCAGCGAAGCACTTTATCTGACCTTCAAATCTGAATGATAGCTTTGCTGGATAGAGTAATCTTGGTTGTAGATTCTTGCTATTCATCACTTTGAATATTTCTTGCCACTCCCATCTGGCCTGCATCATTTCTGTTGAGAAATCCGCTGACAATCGTATGGGTGCTTCTTTATAGGTAACCATCTGTTTTTCTCTTGCTGCTTTTAATATTCTCTCTTTGTCTTTTGCTCTTGGCATTTTAATTATAATGTGCCTTGGTGTGGTCCTCTTAGGGTTTCAATATATTGGGCTTCAGTGTGCTTCTTGAACTCCTAAGTCAATTTTTATCACCAGGTGTGGGAAGTTTTCGGTCACTATTTCTTCAAATAGGTTTTCATTGTCTTGCTCTCTCTCTTTTTCTGGCACCCCTATAATTCAGATGTTGGTATGCTTGAGGTTGTCCCAGAGGGCCCTTATACTATCTTCAATTTTTTGGATTCTTTTGGTTTCTTGCTTTTCCAGCTGAGTTGATTTTACCTCTTTGTATTTCAAATCTTTAACTTGGTTCTTGGGGTACTCTAGAGTACTTTTATGTCTTTGTATAATATTTTTTATTTCAGTGTATGCTTAATTTCTGATTGGTCCTTTTTCATATCCTTGAGGGTCTCGTTCATTTCCTTGTAGGTCTCATTCATTTCCTTGTAGGTCTTGCTTATTTCCTTGTAGGTCTCGACCTTTTCTAGGAGCCTCTTGAGAAGCCTTATAACCGTGGTTTTGAATTCCATGTCCAGTCATTTTTTTCCCTCCATTTCTTTCACATCTGATTTCTTTCCATTTCTCTGCATGTTGGCTGCTTCCCTGAGTTGGTCGGTTAGCTTTTTGTGGTAGATGTCCTACAAGGGACAGTGGCTCAGCCTCCCCAGTTACCTGAGGTGGATATGGGTTGCACTGTCTTGTTGAAGTTAAGCCCAGGTTAATCGTTGTTAGCACTTGGAGGGGTTGACCTCCAGGCCAATTGTCTGTGAAAATCAGCTGTGCTAAGGTTGGATGGTGGAGTCTCCGGGCCAAGCAGACAGCGTCAGCTCCACCCTATGTAGCCCCAGGGACTCTGTGCTGGTGGCAATGGCTGCCAGCACCTCTGAGAGAGAGCTGCTGCCAAGCTCTACTAGCTGCCAAAGAATTCAGAATCTCCCCAGATGAGTGTGCACACCCAATGTGCACACCCAGGGTTCCAAAACAATGCAGTCTGACGGTTTCCCGAATGAGAGAGTAACTCACGAGCACTCTCTGCGTGGTCACGCAGCTGCGCTGTTCCCAAGTTCATGCGCACTCCACACAAGCTCGCCTTCTCCACAAGCCGGCAGACCCCTGCAGTACCCGAGCTTCAGCATGCCCTCCCACTGTCCAGTTTTTACCCCGTATGATTGTGGGTTCCCTGGACTTCTCCCGGAGCTGGGGGATCAGTGCAGTGGGACATCTTTGTCTCCCCCGTTCGAGAAAACCAGCCGGGTTTTCAGCCTCCCGCCCTATCCACTGGCGCGCTCCAAACCTCTCTCCGCACGTATCTTCAATGCTGTCCTCAGCCGCTCCTCTGAGTCACAATGTCCTATCTACTCTTTTATTTGTGGAATTTTCACTCAGCTAGCTTTCCAGTGATTCTGGATGGTGTTTGTTCTTTTGTTAACTTGTAGTTGTGAAATTGCTGTGTGAGGCAGAAAGATAGGTGTTTACCTATGCCACCATCTTGGTTCTCTCTCTTATGACCATTTTCTTTCCATTCTTTATCAGGTAACTTATTTCTTTCTTTCATTGTGATTTTTTTCCTGGGGATTTTTCTTGTTCTTTTACTTGACAGATATTTTTCTGTCTTTTCATTTTGTTTGACTTTCTGTGTTTTTGTACATGACATGAACAAAATATCCATCTCTTCCATTCTTGAAAAGTGTAGAAGTGACCACTGTTTAGGTTGTGGGTGCTGGGTGGTTTTGGCAGACTGGTTTGAGTCAAGTGGATGCCTACAGCTTCTGGAGCTCTGGCCTCCAGAGGTGAAGTGGCTCTGGGTGTTGAAGAAGGTTGCATGTAGTAATGCCCTGCTGACCCTGCTTGCTCCCTTTGTTTGGAGCCAAAATGGGCCGTAGCAAACTGTCTGGGAATGATGCACTGTAATGACCTTGAAGGTAAGCCAGAACACCCTGACAGAATTCCCATCAAGGTTGAGGGGGGTGTAAACAATGGTGCTTACCAGAACCTTTTATACCACAGCACTTCCATAGTTTTCTAGCTTTCTCTATTCTGTGTCTTTCTCCTGCTTGTTATTCAGAATCTGTTCAATCAGCCCTCAGTTGTCTCTCAGGAGTCTCTATGTAGGTGTTTATTTCAGTGTGCTTATCAGAGGGGGTGAGTTCAGCTTGTTCTATGCTGCTGCCAACTTCTAAGTTTCTGGAGTATTTTAAAGGAGGCAAAAGGGTCCAGCCATTAAATATCTGACCCCACAACACATTTTTACCTCTATTCCAACACTGTATGTCCCACATATTGCAATAAACTTTGGGAAATGTGCAAATCCAGTTATATACATCTCTTTGCATCTTCCTAAGGAGATGGTCTATGAAGAATCCAGAGAAAGGAAGATAATAGATCTACACCCAATTCCTCTGAAGTGAGCAACACAGCAGGGTCCCAAGGGTACAGCTAAACATCAGTGCACCGCTCCTGGTCTCAAGCTTTGCAGTCTCCTTGGATATGTCACTGATGGCTACCCCCTGATTCAGCCATTTGAGGCAGACCACTGCCCTGACACAATGAGGTTTAAATTGATTTAAATACCTGTCCAGGCCCAAGAGGGAGAACCCCAAAGAGTGATTATTGCTCATCTTTCCTCTGGCCAGGGTCTCTCCTTCCAAGCTTGGGTATCCTCTCAGAATATCCTCCCTCAGATACTTATGAATCTGGAAGGAGCCCACCTCCTCCATAGGAGACTTATTCTCTTTGCTCACAGCAGTCTTCCATGCCAACCTCAGCAAAAGACAGCCCAGGAAGCACAATTATTTTTAAGCATTTTATTTTTTGTTTATTATTTTTTAATATATTTTTATTGATTTTAGAGAGGAAGGAAGAGGTAGAGAGAGAGAAACATCAATGAGGAGAGCGAATCATTGATCAACTGCCTTCTGCATGGCCCCTACTGGGGATCAAGCCTGAAATCCAGGCATGGTAACCATCCTGGTGTGACCTCCAACTATAACTTCCTGGTTCATAGGTGGACACTCAACCACAGAGCCATGCTGGCCAGGCAGGAAACATATTTTTATTCAAGAAACAGGCAAAGATAATGTGCATGGTGGGAGGAGGTCAGAGCCAGAACAGACATACAACATATGAGGAGGGTACAAAATTGAAAAAGTTGTGGAGAGGAAAAGTAAAGCCCTTACTCTCTGGAATCCTTTATAACTGCCCTTCCACTGGTAGAGGAGAAAAGTTCATCTTGATCCGGCTTAGTAGTTCCCGAGCATGTCTGCTCATTAGATCACCTATGATCTTAAAACCTTCTGAAGACCAGGACTCACCCATGCTTGGGCGGGACCTAGGCAGCAGTAGTATTAGAGCCCCTGTGTGGACAAGTTTGGGAATCTCCCATCTCAGTCAGAGGTTCTCAAAGTTAAGCATCAGCAAAATCTCCTGGAGGCTTAAAACACCAATTACTGGGCTCCCTTCTGTTTCTGATTCAGCAGGGATGGGATGAAGCCTGAAAATTTGCATTTCTATCAAGTTTCAGGTGATGCTAATGTTACTGGGCCAACAGCCACACTTTGGGAGCCACTGATCGAGATATCTAAAAATTTGGTTTTAGTCAATAATTGAAATCTACCTTTGAGATTTAATTCACACACTAGGAGGACAACATTTAGGTTTTTCAAATTCCTCTCTTCTGTGGAAGATGAAATTTTATGATCTGTGCGATTGGAAATGCTTAGTGGCTGCTGTCCCACACCCATTATAGACTGTATGCTGGTGGCCAAGGCTTATGTCTATAGGTATTAAACTTGGGATCGATCTTGGACCCACTGCACAACCCACCAAAACCTGACCTGCCTTTGTTTGCAAAGGATCACTTGCCCCATGGTCAGAACCTCTCTGCATGGCCATGCTGCTCTGTCCTTTAGCTCTGCCTTGGCCCCCAACACAAAGGGTTTCTCTATGAGCCTGAACAGGGAGGAATGCTAGGCCTCTGTGCCTCAAGGTTTCTCCCAGCTTGAGTCCTAGAATAGAAAAATTAAAGCACCCCCGGATTTTAAAGAACCACCAGCCGAGAGGGGGACCCCTTCAGTGGTGCCAGGGCCCTCAGGTGGAGGAGCATGCAGAAGCCAGGACTGGACAGTCGTGCCATGCTCTCTCATAGCAACTGGGCTATGGTTGCTTTCTTTTCCAGTTCATCTCCCTCATCAGTTCTGGCTTTATTTCTGACTGACAGGTTCTGATCTATTCCTGTATCCCTTATGCAAGGTTCCTCTGGCCTGACCATCAGATCAGTGTAGAGTCTAGGGATGCATGCATCTCAGTAACCTGGGCGCCTTACCCCAGACCTACAGAGTCAAAAACTCTAGGGAGGAGATACAAGAGGCTGCACTATAAGAGATACCCAGATAATTCTTACATACAGTAAATCTGAGGATGTCAATAGTAGGCTGTTACCTTCTGAGCATAGGAACTGTGTGTTGTTGCTAAAGCATGTCTTCACCATCTGCCAGAGAGCACACAGGAGTTGGCATACAGAGCGCTGGATTCCAGAGTCCGGGGGGCATGGGAGGAAACAATCACAAGCATAGCAACATGATGCTTGCAAATTGTGTGAGTACATGTATATGTGTGTGCAAGTGTTTGTATGTACTTATGTACATGTACATGTGTGCAAGTGTATACCTGTATATGTGTATCCTCTTAACACCATTTGATTTCTCTTCAGCTTTGCAATGATTCTTGCTTTTGCTTGGACAGTGCTCACCAGAAGCAGTGATGACATTTCAAGCCCCATAACCACAGCCTGTTGCTTACATGAGATGAGACACAGGGAATGAGACCATGGAAGGCCATACCCAGCATCCCCCTTTCACAATTTCCCATTCTGTCTGGGCCAGTCGTTAGTGGAGTGAGCACCTGGAACTGTGCTCCTCAAATTTCCATCTACCCCTGATACCATGCAGTGGCATTCACATACACTAAGAGCACCCATTGCATTTCTCCACCATAACACAAATAAATATTTGTAGACTGGAATAAGGAACAATACACATGACAGTTCGTGCTCTGCAATGAAACTTCTATAATTTTAAAAAGTAGTTCTCATATAGGTAGTACTTTTCACATGCCAGGCCCTGTTCCAAACACTTCACATATGATACTCATTTAAACCACTTAATTTTAAAAATTTCCTATTTCACAGAAGTACAGGCACAAACTCACCCATGGGCCTGAGGTAAGGACTAAACCCAGGAAATCAGTTCCAGAATATGGGTGATCAACCTCCTCCTCTTTGCCTCCTTGAACATGCATTTCAGGAGATTCATGGAGGTCATTTTTTAAAGTCTTCCGCAGCCCAGACACTCTTTCAAAAGCACACATTACTGTCCTGAATCGAGTCAAATCAGACCAGGTACAAACATTTCTGAAGAGAGAAGCCCCTTATATGCTAAGACATGTTTTCTCAAGCATGTTTTTGTGTCTGTGAAAAATTAGTAGGTGGATAGATTGAGATCATCTTTTTTTATTTGAAAACCACAAACACACACAAAAAAAGACACCACTTACATTTAGTTTGCTTCTTTGTGCACTTAATATTATGTTGAATCTGGGTGGGATTTTGATACTACAAGTCATAATAAATATAATAGGTAAATAAACACTCAAACTGCAAGCTTTACTCTGTAGTTAGGATTGGGTGTAAGCATGAAAAGGTTTAGTGAAATTGTTATTGTACCTACCCATTTATAAAAATTCTACTTAAATGAAACTGTATAATGAACACAATATTAAATTGTGCCATACAACTTTAATCTGCAACATGCAAAAATTGAAGGGCATTCCACTGTCAATGATGGATAGGTTAAATAATTTGTACTTTTCTAACAAAACTAGAGAGTCCATTTTGCTTGTTAAAATGCATAGTGATTTACAATAGTCAAAACTACACTTGGCAGCAAGTTATGTTGAAGACAAGATAGGTAGGAAATACTTTCTTGATTAGATAATGGTTGGCTGAAATTCCTTCCAGCTTTTGTGAAACAAAAGTTAGCAATTGAAAGCATATCAGATGATGCATCAATTTTCCATAAACAGACGACAGTGCAACCTACTTTATTGAAAAACCTTTATGTGGAGCTAGATTTAATCTCTCAATTTGAGAAGCAGTGCCATGAAATAAGATGTCTGCATACAAAATCTCCAGATTTCCAATGTAAATATAAAACAGAGAAGGCTCTGTTCCCTTGGGGATGGCACCTATCTTGGATTCATTTTTTTCTCTGATGTTCTTGCATGGTTTTATCAGTGGCTTCAGGGAAGTGAAACGGCAGTTTGCTTTCTTAAGAACAAAGGCTAGAAGAATTTTTTTAAATATCACATTAAAAGTATTTTCCCTACTGTTCTTTTTACTTGTTATGGATTTCCTGAGGAGTAATTACTGTTTCAAATAATGTGTCTTTTAATGATTTTCATGTTTAAAGTGGCAACTAAGTGTGACCTGAGTTTATGCTTTGTTTTCTGATTTTTGTTTTCTTAAATAATATATGAAAATGTTTCTTCACATAGGCAACTTTTATCTACATAATTTGGAAAAGAGGATGAACTTAAAAAAACATATAGAGCCAATTATATATTTCTCATAAAAAGCTAACTACTTTCCACCCTCACCCCCCTACCTGCCCCCTAAAAAAATAGGCCTTTATCAGCATCTTTAAATTTAGTTGGTAATTAAGTATTTAGCACATGGTATGTGTTTGATGAATGAATGAATGGCAAATAAGACACAGTGATGTGATCAAGGTCCAGTAATGTAGTTGTGCATAACTAGTACCTGCAGCTAAATAATACCCGGGGGGAAACACATCCTCTCCTGCATGTGCACCTTATAACAAAACAGTCAGTCTACATTCTGTAATATAGCTATTTACTGATTTCTGTTTTATTTTATCAAATGTTGCCATTTTACCGACATATTTAAAGCAACGCCACAAAAATGTCAAGATTGTTTCACAGTCATTTTGTTGAAACCATTTATCTCTATTTATTTGGGTTTTAACTAGTAACCTTAAGTAACTAAGCATAATTTCTTGCCAAAGCAGCATAGCCAAGTAACAGATTAACTATCAGAAACCATAGAATTATGATGTGCCTAGATTGTTTATTCTAAATACTGTTTCCTATGTAGAGGCACCAGGCATTCTTGTAGAAACCACCAACACCAAATCTGATTCCTGCAGCTGGAACTGTACAAGATAAACCTGGACCATGTTAAGACTGTGTTAAAAAGAACATTTGAAGAGACTCCTCTTGCTAAAAATGGAACATCAGCATCAAAAAGCATCAATATTCTAAAACAAGTAAATAAAATAAGCTTACAGAAAAAAGTTAAGCACAGATACAAGACAAATGCAAACAGCAATATAAAAATCTAAGATCCAAACATAATTCATGTTACAGGTAATGGTGAAGTGTTGGGGTCATTTTAAATTATTAAAAGCACAATTCACATAAAGATATATCAATTATAAATATTTATGGGACATATAATCTTATGTCTGTATGAATTAAAATTGGAAATAAAATTAAATATGACAAAATATAATAAAAGAAATGGACATATCTGTGAGCCTTTTATAAGCAAATAGATAAATATTTTTTAATTATAAGAACTTTTATTAATATAATGAATAACAATTATTTAAAAGGTACATTGTTAACTTTTTACTTTACAAATAAGACAGAACACTTTGTTTACAGTGTCCATAAATAGTTTTTAAAAATAATCTTAAGTCACATATTATATCTAAATACTTACTTGGAAAAACACATTCTCTGTCTTAAATAATATAAAATTAGAAGTAATGGTAAAGAATAAAAAGATAAGGGTAAATAAAGAATTTCTCAGTTAGAACTTTTACAATGGCCTCCTATCTCACTCCTGGCTCTGCCAGCTTAGTGGTTGAGCATCATCCTATAAAGCAGGTGGTCAGGGCACATGTTCAGGTTGTGGTTTGATCCCCAATGTGGGGCCTGCAGGAGGCAGCCAATCAATGATTCTCCCTCATCATTAATGTTTCTATCTCTTTCTCCCTCTCCTTTCCTCTCTGAAATCAATAAATATATATATACTTAAACACACACACACACACACACACACACACACACACACACCAATGTCTAAAGGGTAACTTTCCAACATGTTCCTCCAGCACAACACCATGGTGGCTTCTCTGCCATCCAGGGACCCATAGCCATGCCTTGTCTAATAAGATCTGGATCTCAACCATGGGTTAGGAACCTATTTTTGACTTTACAGCATAGCCCTGAAGTTATGGCTGCCCCTGATATCTGCTATGCCTCCATTCTTTAGAGTTTTTATTTTTTATACTGGAGGCCCAGTGCATGAAATTCATGCACCAATGGGTGGGTTCCTCAGCCTAGCCTGAACCCTCTCCAATTGGGGACTCCTCAGGGGATTGGACCTAAACCAGCAGACAAACACCCCTCTCATCTCACAATATGGGACTACTGGCTCCTAACCACTCACCTGCCTGCCTGCCTGATTGCCCCTAACCTCTCTGCCTGTCTGCCCGATTGCTCCTAACTGCCTCTACCTGTCTTCCTGACCACTCCTAACTGCCCTCCCCTGCCAGACTGATCTCACCCCCAACTGCCCTCCTCTGCTGGCCAATTTGGTTCTGATTGGTCGGTTTCTATGCCAGTCAGTGTCTCTGGGCCTATCATCAGGGCCTGATCAGAAAGGCAGGGCTGATCAGCAGCCCCAGTGGAGACCTGGAGAGAAATGGGGAAGGCCTCAGGCCTTGTGAGACTGAAGGGGTGGCTTGGAGGAGGTGCTTGCACTTCTGATCACTTGCACACTGTGTTTTATACCACAGCGTGTGGCAGCACCTGTGAAGGGTGCCAGGGCAACCCAGCGCTGACTGCAGGACTGACTTCCGGTTGGTCAGCCTTAGGTTGTGATCAGTCATTATAACCCTGGGCTTTATTATTAGGATTATAAGCCAATCCATTGTCACTTTTGCCCCTAATTACAGTCAATAATTCTTTATATTAACTTTACCCTTTTTTGTATAATGTGAGATGTTAGGGGAAAATATTATGTGTACAGTCATAATCCTAGCACCATTTGTTAAAAGGACTGTTTCTCTTCTATCACTTTAAGACTGCCAAAAATCAATTGACCATGCATGTGCAGGTCTATATCTGGTATTTATGTTTTATTCTATTAACCTATTTGTCTATTATTTCATCAATACTACACTACCTTGATTATTGTGATTTTATATTAAATCTTGAAATTAGCTAGTATGAATTCTCCAACTTGGTTCTTCTCTTCAATATTGTTTTGGCCCTATTAAGTTCTTTGTTTTTCCATGTAGAATTTCTGCAAAAAAAAAAAAAGAGGTGATGATTGAGATTATATTGAATCTATAAATCAATTGAGGTGAACTGACATCTCAACAAGATATGGATTTACAATCTATGAATTTGCTATAACCCCACTTTTATTTAAATTTAGTTGGATTTCTCTTGTGAATGTTTCATAGTTTGAGCATCCACATCTTATACATATTTTGTATAAGTATTAGGTATTTTAAGTGTTAAGTATTTTGTATTAAATATGTAGTATTTTATGTTTTTATTATAAATGGTACTTTTACATTTTTAATGTTCAATTTTTATATATTTTTTATTATTTATTTTGCATCTTATGACCTTGCTAAATTTTCCTATTAGTTCTAGGAACATTTTTGTAAATGCTTTGGGGTTTTCTACTATTGCCTTAGTCAGTTCAACCCGCTCTAAAAAAAATAGTGTAAACAGAGTGGTTTATAAACAACAGAAATTTATTTCTTACTGTTCTGGAAACTAGAAGTTGAAGATACAGGTCCTGGTATTGTTAGGTTCTGGTAAGGCTTCTTCTATGGTTGTAGACTGCCAGTTTCTCAGATTCTCACATGGTAAAAAGAGACTTCACTAGCTCTTTGGCCTCTTCTTATAAGGATATGAATCCCATTCACTAGAGTTCCCACTCTCATGACCTAATTACCTCCCAAGTGCTTAGACCTCTAAACACAATTTACATTGGTTGAGATTATGATTTTAACATTAATTTTGGGGGGCGGGGGCACAAAAACAATCAGTCATTGCATCTACATAATTGATTGTAAATAAAGAGGCAAATTTTTTTCTTTCTTTCCCACCTGTATGCTCCTCCATCCTTTGCTTTCTTTGTTGCATTGACCAGTAACTCCACTAAAATAGTTAAATAGAAACCTTGCTTTTTTCTCAATCTTGGGGTAAAAGCATTCAATCTTTCTTTAAGACACAATAACTAGAAGTATTAACTGTGCCCTAGCTGGTTAGGCTCAGTGGATAGTCAGCCTGTGGACTGAAGGTCCTGAGTTTGATTATGGACAAGGGTACATGCCTAGATTTAATCCCTAGTAGGGGGCATGCAGGAGGCAGGCAGTCAATGATGGTCTCTCATCATATGTTTCTCTCTCCCTTCCTCTCTGAAATTATATATATATCCTATCTAATAATAAAAGAGTAATATGCAAATTGACCATACCGCCACAAGCCACATGCACAGCCAATCAAGAGCAAGTATGCAAATTTACCCAACCAAGATGGCTGCAGCCACAGAGAGAGCAGGAGGCTTGGGTTTTCCTGGCAATGGAGGAAGCCAAGCTTTCTGCCTGCCCTGGCCTGCCTTAGCCTCCATTTAAGGCTACAAAGTTTCAATTATAAAAGATAAATAAATCCCAACAAAAATGACTGTGACCACTGAGCGAGAGCAGGAGGCTTGGCTCTGCTCAAGGCTAAAAAGTTTCAATTATAGAAGATAAATAAATCCCAGATCCCAGGGCCTCCACTTGGATTGCTGGGGGGCATGGCTGGATGCAAACCACCACAAATCCCTCACCCAGGCCACCCCACACCCCAAAGGAACCCACACCCTGATTCAGGACATCCTTCAGGGCAAACCAGCCGCCCCCCACCTGTGCACTAGGCCTGTATCCTATCCAACCAAAGAATAATATGCAAACTGACCATCACTCCAATACACAAGATGGCTTCCACCATGTGCTCAAAGATGACTGACCCCATGTGGACACAAAATGGCTGCCACAAGATGGTCAGCAGGGGAGGACCATTGGGGGTGATCAAGCCTGCAGGGGAGGGCAGTTAGGGTTGACCAGGCTGGCAGAGGAGTGAAGTTGGGGGTAACTGGGCCTGCAGGGAAGGGCAGTTGGGGTAGACCCAGGCCTGCAGGGGAGAGCAGTTGGCGGGGGGGGGGGGGGGAGGGGACCAGGCCTACAGGGGAGGGCTGTTAGGAGTGACCAAGCCTACAGGGGAGGGCAGTTAAGGGCAAACAGGCTGGCAGGGGAGGAGTTAGGTATCAATCAGGCTGGCGGGGAGTGGTTAGGGGGTGATCAGGCTGGCAGACAGAAAGGGTTAGGGGCAATTAGGAAGGCAGGCATGAGAGCATTTGGGAGACAGCTGTACTGGATTGTGAGAGGGATGTCTGACTGCCCATTTAGGCCAGCAGCCAGGGGAAGGAAGGCCCATTTTGCACGAATCTTCATGCATTGGGCCTCTAATATATATATATATATATATATGCAAACTGACCATATTATTCTTTTATAAATTATATATATAATTTATAATTATATATATTTTAGAGGCCCAATGCACGAAGATTCCTGCAAAATGGGCCTTCCTTCCCCTGGCTGCTGGCACTGCCTTCAGCCACCTTTCCACCTTCCCATGCTGCCCAGAGGCCCAGGGCTGCTGGGGTGTGCAGAACACCTGCATCCCCCCACCCCCACCACCACTTGGTGTCTGTGTATGCAAATTAATCCATCATCTTTGTTGGGTTAATTTGCATAGTCACTCCTGATTGGCTGTAGGCATCACAAAGGTACAGTCAATTTGCATCTTCCTCTTTTATTAGTATATATATATTATGTACATATATAATATATATATATGTGTATGTATATATATTATATATTACATATTATATATGTAAGTATTAACTGTAAGGTTTTATTTCTCCTGACTTAGAGAAGTTTCTGTTTATACCCAGAGTTTTTTCATGAATGAATCTTAAATTATATTAAATGACTTTTGTGCATTTATTGAGATGATCCTATAGTTTTTCTATTATACTCTGTTGATATGGTAAATTAAATTACTGATTGTCTAATGCTGAATCTTGCCTATCAGGAATTCCCAGCATGTTGCTTAATCTAAAATGTCTATCTGTGATTCCCAGGAAGAGGGTATTCAGATTAGCTATAAATACAGAGTAATTTGTAATTAGTTATGATTTATGATACAAGCTTCAAGGTTTAGTGATTCAGTTCTTTAACAAGTATCTATTGATATCTACTATTGTCCTGAATTAAGTGGTTAGGGAAATCTGTGCTTGACTTTCTAATAAGATAATTGATTTAGCTATTGTAAAAAATTCATCAAACATCTTAATATATAAAAACTCTGGGTCCAGCATGACTGGAGGCTCAACCAACTGGAAGTCAGTCCTGTAGTAAGCTCTGGGCTGCTGTGGCAACCCAGCACTGACTGCTGAGGGGGGCTGCAAATCAGGACCAAAGAGAGGCCTGAAGAGAGAAGCAGGGTCTGATCCATAGCCTGTGTGGCAGCTGTTGATCAGCACTCATCTCTCTCTTTCTCTCCGGGACGGGCCAGGAGCCATGCCTTCACTTCTCTCCAGGCCTCCACCTGATCAGCCCTGCCTTTCTGATCAAGCCCCATTGATAGGCCTAGAGATGCTGAATGGCATAGAAACTAACCAGTCAGAACCAAATCTGGGTCAACTGTGAGGAACCAGTGGCTGCCTAGGAGCCAGAACTTTTGATGCTGACTGGCATAGAAACCGACCAACCAGAATCAAATTGGCCAGCAGAGGAGGGAAGTTGGGGATGAGATCAGGCCAGCAGGGGAGGGCTGTTGGGGGAGATCAGGCTGCCAGTGAAAAGCTGTTGGGGTGAGATCAGGCTGGCAGGGGAGGGCCATTGGGGGCAAGAGCAGGCCGGCAAGGGAGAGCATTTAGGGGTGATCAGGCAGGCAGAAGTTGTTGGGGGCGAGATCAGGCTGGCAGGGGAGGGCAGTTAGGGGTGATCAGGCAGGCAGGCAGAAAGGTTGGGGCAATCAGTCAGGCAGGAAAAGGCAAGTAGGGGTAATCAGGCAGGCAGACAGGTGAGCAGTTAGGAGCCAGAAGTCCCAGATTGTGAGAGGGATGTCCAATTGCTGGTTTAGGCCCAATCCACCAAGGGGTTGGACATCCCCCAAGGGGTCCATCAGTTAGACATCCCCCAAGGGATGTCCAATTGGAGATGGTGCAGGCTGGGCTAAGAGAACCACTCCTACCCCCCATGCACAAATTTTGTGCACCAGGCCTCTAGTATATTATAATTATACTCACTTTTTTTCCCCTAGATTCCCACAGGGTTCACTTCCTTCAGGTCTGCTCTCATGCCACCATCTCATGGAAGCCTTCCCTGACCACCCCAGGAAGCATAGTCCTCCTTTCGCTCCCTTGGTTGCTGTTCTCCTCACCTAGATTTTTTCCATGACACTTGAAGTATGAATTCATACTTTTTTAGCCCTACAGTATAATTTAAACTCCCTAAGTTTAAAGCCATTTTTTGCTTTGAGCAGTAGGTCCAAAACCCTATAATTATCTTTGATATGCAGATAGGATCAAGTATCTGTTGAATGAAGAATAAACTAAGTGAGATTGTACATGTAAAGCATGTAAACTGTATCTGACCCATTAAAATTAACTATTAATATATTGGCTCTTTATTGTGCTTTCTCATATGCTTCTATAATGAATCTCTCTGGTCCCAGCAGATGGCACACTCAAACCAGGGTATTTGAGGAGAGTAATAAATGGATTCTTTATAAAAGATGACTTGGGGAGAGGAAGTTTTAAGGGAAACAAAAAAAAGGAAGGGGGGAGTGATGCCCCTGAAACTAACAAAATCAGGGAGCCCTTGTCACTATAGGTCTGAGGAGTAAGAATAGTGGGTGTGGTTATTAATGCAGAAAGGAAAGCTGAAGCTGAGAGAGTTATCTGACAGGATCAGCAGCCTCTGGTGGGAGAACACCTCCACAAAAGAAGTAAACAACCCAACATCACTGATCTCCAACCACTCCCTGAGCCCAGAGACCAGAGGGAAGGGGAATCCCAGTGAGGCACTTTATAAAGATCAGCCTCTCAGGGACACACAGCGGAGTGGAGAAATACAGACCAGATCTGGAGTGGAGCATGGAAACTGTCTAGCACCCCGAACACACAAACCAATTGTATGAGTTTAAGTTCTCAACATCCAGGAAACTTTACCAAGTGCTACCCTTCTAGGCTATCTTCTTTTTGCCGGATCCTTTCCCTCCATGACCTCCTAGCTCCAGCAGGGTTGCTTGGCTGGGAGGTATGCCTTGGGTGAAAATGCTTTGTTCCTCTAAGAGTCAATGAAGATCGAGTTCATCCAACTGTGATCATGCTCTAGGCTGTTCTCCTAATCTGCATCTCTTGCCATACAACATGAAAGAGCTGTGAGTCCGGCAGCCTCCTGTGCTCCTGATGCAGTGCATTATGTCTGCGCATTGTTAAGCAGCTGCCACAGTTTCCCCCAGAGGTTGCTACATTTCAGGGCTGGATGAGGTAATGGGGATATTTAGCCCAAGTTGAGCTTGTAAAAGTGCTTTGGGAATCTTTGGAATGAAAAGAACTGTGCATACCCGAAGAGTTTGTTATTAATTACATGAGGTATGCCCAGAGTTGGGAAAAGATCTCTGCATGGGTGTCTCCCACTAGTAAATAGGACTACTTCTTTGCAGGGACAAGATTAATCTGAGAACTGAAATGCAGTAAAATAAACTTTTAGGCAATGATTATGGATAGGAAACCTTGAGATTGTTTTTCCTACCTACAAGATGAGAATACTGACGACTACTACATCATCAAGGTTGGGAGAGGATGCCATGGCGGTAATGTGTATACATTAATTTATGAGGAGTTCATTTGAAGTGTCGAGTAACATTCTTGGAATGGTGGCTAGAACATTACAAAGGTCCATGCAGTGCAAGACTGGTTACAAAGCCATCCTCCAGCAAACTAAGTGCAGCGGCTCCCTCTGTCTGGATTATATCTTGAAATGTGGCCAGGTATGACTTAATTAATTGAGTGCAAAAAGGGGCCTGAAGACAGTGAAACTGAGGAGGGACTTGGACCTTAAAATAATCCTTCTCTCCTGAGATGAGACAGGTGGTAGGCAGCTTGACCCAGTTGCTGATACTTGAAGAAATTCCAGCCCAGCAGGCAGAGTGTAGTATCCAAGAGAGAGGCCAGAGACCAAGCCAACAGTAGATTCTAGAGGGTCTAATAATAAGTGGCCTCTTGGGGTAGATCAGTACAACTGACAATGGCAGATACATGGATGCTCGCTAATGCAAGAGCCAACATAGATCTCCCAGCAAGGACTATGGCTGCCTACATGGGACTCAAGTTCAGATTTTTACAAGCCAGGGACTTGTGTAAAGGGCAGGAAATCCATGGAGAAAAATAACTAAGAGTAGGAAAAGGGCCCAAACCAGCCATTATCCAGAATTCCTACATAAAGTATATTTGGAGAAGGCAGTCTAGTTGAAATGAAGTTCTGAGGCTGTGTTTACATAGAACTTTGAATAAGGTTGAAAAAATAATAGTTTTCCATATCACAGAATGTAGTAATTATGGAAGAAAGGGGACTGGAGAGTAGAGCCCTACACACACACACACACACACACACACACACACACACGCACGCACGCATGCACGCACGCACGCACGCACGCGCTACCTTACCTCCATGCACTACTATCCCCAAACTAGCCATCATAATTTAATCCCAAAATTGAACAGACAAGCAGGCAGCAAAAATGTGGTCAGTTTCTCAGCTCACTCAGCTTAGCCAAGCACCAAGTGGTGCTACCAGGCCCATCCTAATATACTTCCTATGTTTCTGACACTTGTTTCTCAATGACCCTTTTCACCTGATGTACAGTACAAGTTAACATCTTACAGAATTATCAGTTTTGCAGCATTCCCTGAAACACAAAACCATGCAAATAGTAAGTGATCAATAAATATCTCAAATTACATACTTGAGCAGAATGACGCATTCAAAACTCTCAGCATATACCGGTAATATATTCCATCAACTTTCTCTCTTTTTCGTTTTCTCCAGTAATCAATGCCTAAAAGTCTCTTTTGGTCTGAGAATGTTTCTTGAGCCCTATTCAATCTAGGTATTATTTTGATTCTGGAGCAACATTTTAAAAAATATTTTTAATTGATTTTAGAGGAAAGAGAGATAGAAATTTTAATGATGAGAAAGAATCATTGGCTGCCTCCTGCATGCCCCACACTGGGGATCAGGCCCACAACCTGGGCATGTGCCCTGACTGGGAACTGAACCGGTGACCCCCTGGTTCATAGGTCAATGCTCAACCACTGAGCCACACTAGTCGAGTGAGGCAAACATTTTTTACCTCAGCCTTGTTTGTCACAGGTTGGGCCAGGTTTATGCACAAGAGTTTTGGCTGAAGATCCACATGGTGAGTCTCAAGAAGTTAGAAACCCCAGCTCCCTTTATTGAGCTTGTTCCTTGTCATTGGTATTTTCCACAGAGTCTTACTGAGCTTCAGTAAGACCTCCCAGTACAATCACAAACCACGATGCCTGGGTATCAGGATTGCCTGTGGAGATCTGATTCTGTAGGTTGGGGTATCTGTAAGAGGAATGCAATCAATCAAATTCCCAATTCCAACCATTTTGAAATAAAAACGATTTCTAAGACTTCCAAGACAATGAATTCTTTCCTGGAAGCAATGAAGAGAATTTTAATCCATAGAACACAGGTTTTCCCCCACTATATTCCATTCTATATGCAAAATTGCATAGCCATCTATGCAGCTACATATTCTCTATGCTTTGCTACTTCATTTGAAAAACCCAGCAATTGGAATGTGATTGTTTGTCGCCAGCTTGGCAGAGGCATTCCTTAATACCAGTTCTAACCAAGTAGCTCTGGCCCTGTATTGTGTACCAATTTCAGGGAACTGTCTTGACTGTCAACTAAATTCATCTTGACCTTAGAACAGCTGTTTTCACTTAATTTTTCAGGGCCATAGATGGTAAAAAACTTACAGTAAATCTTTGTCCCAAATACAGCTACCTGGCATCCCATAGCAAAGCTGGCAGAATTTCAGCAAATTTCTGGGCGGGAAACTTATAGAAAATCAGATGCATTGTAAGTACACAGAAAGTAAAATTGCTTTAGATCAGAAAGATTGCAAGATACATTCTATAATCAGGAACATTGCCCGCCAAACAGGATATGCTCATCAAGATGCCTTAGAAGCTAAAATTCAGACAGTCTGAAATAATATTCTTCAGATTTAAATGTATACAAACCACCTGGGACCTTGTTAAAGTGCAATTTCAGATTTAGTGGTGGGGCCTGAAACTCTGCATTCCTAAAAGTGTCCCAGATAATGTTGATGCTGAAGGTCCAAGAGCCACATTTGAGGTAGGAAGGCCCAGTAGCCACAGGCCTCTGAGTCAAATTCAGTAGACAAATTATCAGAACTTTCCATGTAGACTGGGATATTTTGCAATTGCCAGTAAATAAAGGTGAAGTTGAGATTATTTCAAACTTGGAATAAAAATTCAATCTGTGTCTTCAGTAATGTTTTATTCAAGCTCTCACAGTTCTTGTGGGATTTCTGTTGTTGTTTTGTTGTTGTTTTGTTTTGTTAGGAAAGGGGAGCTCAGGTTCAACAATGTGATCACTTCCAGCCTTTATGTATTCAAATGAAGAGTTGGATTTTAGTAGGAAGTAGGTGCATGCTCCACTAGGTACCTCTGTCATATTCTGTTCCCCAGATCTCTGTGCCGCACCAGCACAGCCAAGGGTGAACCTGAGAGGGGGCGGCTGGAAGGCTTAGAAAGGACAGACAAGAGAATGAAAGCTGGGTTTTGGTGGGATGCTGCTTCTCTGAGAGACAGCGACAGCACCCACAGGCCGTGTCTTTATTTTATAGCAGATGCCACGAGGCAAAGTAAGGGGGTGATCAAGATGTTTACAACATTCTAGTGCAATGGTTCTCAACCTTTCTAATGCCTTGACCCTTTTTTTCTTCTAAATTTTTTATATATTTTTTTATTGATTTTTTACAGAGAGGAAAGGAGAGGGATAGAAAGTCAGAAACATCGATGAGAGAGAAACATCGATCAGCTGCCTCTTGCACACTGCCACAGACAAGGTACATGCCCTTGACCGGAATCGAAGCTGGGACCTTCCAGTCCGCAGGCCGACGCTCTATCCACTGAGCCAAACCGGTTTCGGCATGCCTCGACCCTTTAATACAGTTCCTCATGTTGTGGTGACCCCCAACCATAAAATTATTTTCATTGCTACTTCATAACTGTAATTTTTCTACTGCTATGAATCATAATGTAAATATCTGTGTTGTCTGATTGTCCTGGCGATCCTGCTAGCGTTTCTCAACCTGTGGGTCCTACTCAATTACATGCACCCGATCAAGCTTTGTTTATTTGCAGCCTATATTACTTTGGCACATGGGGCCACATGCTCAGACCATAGGTCCAAGCTTACAACTACAGCAATTGGCTATAACTGTGCTGGGAGGGCTCTGCTCTCCTAGCTGGGACTTGCACGTGGCAATGAGAAGACTGTGCTCTCATCAGTCCAAGGCTTGAACCTGTCCAACTCTGTAGCTGCTCCCTACTGATCTCCTTAGTTTTGGATAGCTCCCTGTGCTCACAGGTCCACATGGGGATTGAATTCCATACCTGGGCTCATTAGAACAGTCATCATAACGTAACCAGTGAAAGTGACTAACAAGGGAGCCAGTTAAGTTTAGGACTGAGCTTCAAATTCCAGGACTAAAAATGGTTTAACCATACTCACACAGGCACCCTACCCATTCCCTAAAGGGAAGAACCACAGCTGCTGCTTCCATATGTCTATCAGAGCTTCAGCTCCTCTTGCTATGACAAGTCCCATGGCATTATTTTCTTACCTGTGTATCAGGATTGCCTATGGAGATCTGATTCTGTAGGTTGGGGTATTTTTGTAGATCTAAATTTGATATATATTTGCTTAACAACTTTTTATTTCAGTCATAAAGAGGCAAGTCATTTTTTCCAAAAAATCCTGCTAGAATTATGAATGAAATATGGAATTTCTCAGAATCAAGCTCATAGCAACAACCATGTAGTCCATTCCCTGCTATAGGAATTATTAATGCTTAAATATCCCAGATTATTAAGACCTTTTGTGCTGTTACAATAAGCACTAGAGAAAAGATTTCTATAATGTTCTTAAGAAATATCATTTATAGTTAGAGCACTTATAATAAGGAAATTTTTCTCCTACCTGATTTTATGTCTTTATACTTAGAGTTTTAAGTGAAAAAAGGGGAACAAGAGGTCACAACTCAAATACCATGAATCCTACTTTAAATCTCACACCTGTTAGTGCACATATTTCTTAGCATACTCCATTATAGGTCCTAGAACAGTCTGACAAATCCACTATCAGAACTATAAACAAGCAAACCCTGATGAGCAAAACCACCAAGTTCCTTTCAGACATTCCTTTCTGACCAATATAAATAAAATGTGTTTTTTTTTAAAATCTATGTCTCTACTGAATATATAGGCTTGCCTATTCAAAGAAAAAATATAGAATTGTGCTGTCCAATATGGTAGCCACCAGCCACTTGTAGCTATTTCCATATACATCTAAATTAACTAAAATTAAAAATTCAACTCTTCAATTTAAAGTGATCAAAGCATATGGCTAATAACTATCATGTATGAGACAGTGCAGACATAGAATATTTCCACCATCAGAAGAAAGTTTTGCTGGACAACATTGATCTAAAAGGATGCATACCAGATAGTAACAATCACTAATATCTCAGGTTGTTAGTAGTACGTTAAATCTAGAGATTGAGTTTGGAGGACAGTGAAAAAGTTATTTTCTACTTTATATACTTGTTTACTACAGTTACTTCAGAGTATAATTTTTTTAACATGGAAATCCTAAAGTGTTGGTTAGGAATCTACATTTAAAAAAAGATTTTTATTGATTTTTTACAGAGAGGAAGGAAGAGGAATAGAGAGTTAGAAACATTGATCAGCTGCTTCCTGAACACCCCCTACTGAGGATGTGCCCACAACCAAGATACATGCCCTTGACTGGAATCACACCTGGGACCCTTCAATCTGCAGGCCGACACTCTATCCACTGAGCCAAACTGGTTAGGACAAGGAATCTAACTTTTAATGAAATACACTTTGGAGCCACACTTGGTCAATGTGTCTTTTTTTTTAATGGACATTTAGGAATGAAGCTTTTATTAAGTAGATATGAAATATATCCAGATGAGCCATAATCAATGCAGAATCATTCTCACTAGTATTTTTCTTTTTCCTTTTTATAGATAAAGAAACAAAGGGACATGAGCTTGGACATACGATTATAAGTTGAATTTAGTTTAATGAACATTTATTGAGCTTCTATTGTGGTCAGCCCCTATGCATCAGTGTAAGGATGAATATGGCCCTCAAGGAGCTGACAGTCCAGTGGGAAGACAGATCTATAAACAGATAATTCCAACTCAGAGGGGCATGTGTGCCAATGGAGGTGTGTGAGCAAGGGATTTGGGAAAGGTCATTAGCCCAGCCCTGAAGGTCAGAAAAGTCAGAGTTCAATTCACTTAGGAAAGAATGAAGACATATTAATAAGGAAAAGAAAGGACTTGGTGAAAGGGAAGGATTCTATCCTTGGAAAATCACATGAGCAAAGAAAGGAGATTAAAACACAAGTATAGTGGCACCATCCCCAGATGGGGTGACCCCAGTGGAACAGGCTACCCTTTAGCTGAACTCTGGGAGGGAAGGCCACTGCAGTATTGTAAATATAGCATGGCCTGTCATGTCCAATAGACCTGCGTCTGAATCCTGGCCACTTTGCTTCCCTGCTAATTGAATATGTATGCCACCTCATCAATACCAGCCTCCTTTCTCTCTATACAAAATACCCAGTGAGACCCAACTGGCAGGAAGTAGTGAGGACCAAGGAAGGTGAGGTACTTGTAGCTCAGCCCACCGTTGGCCCTGGTTCCTTACAACGGTCTATCACTTTCCCTTTTTATCCCAATGTACCATCTAATAAAGTGTTTCCTTCCTGGGATTCACAGAACAGGCTGACTAGTGATAACAACAATGTCAGCATTAAAGGCTGCCTTATATTTGAACACCTACTGTGCTCGTTGTTTCTGTGCCAAGAACAATCACTTCACCTGCTCCCGTGCTTCTAGCAAATTCCCCAACTAAGCATTATCTTCCCCCCCATCCCCGTTTAGTAGAGGGGAAAGCTGAGGCTTAGACAGGTAAAGTCACTTTCCAAAACTCCCACACCCAAATGGAAGCCCCAGAACTTGCACCAAGGTCTGACTGGCTGCCAAGCCTGCTTGGTACCCTCTCTGCTCTGGGCTTCCCCACGTGGAGCAGCCAAGAGTTCTTCTGATCCACTTTTCATAAGAGATTTTGGGAATAGTTTGAACAGAAAAGAATTCATTTACAATCTCAGTTCACTGAAGGACCTACACAGGATTTTGTTTTAACAAAGAGCACAAAGTATCTGTTCGGATAATATGCCTGCATGACTATTCTTTGCCTAAGTCTAAAGGGAAGCTATGCATTAGCAGGCCTGGGCAGACACCCCACCACCCCAGCCAGCATCCAGGGGGCCTAGGTGGCTACACTATGGACTCTACTATACCCACTTCAGACCCTAGATTCTAGCCACTCAAATTTTAATCAAGGGATAATTTAAATAACAGTCATTTAAATGATAACTCCAAGCAGTTTCTCCATTTAATAGTGGTGAACAGAGGGACCAACCCCCAAGGCCTAGCCTCAGGCAGTGATTTAAGCAGTGACCGCTCCAACCAGATGACAGGCTATAGGCCCAGAGACCTGCCGCCTACCTGCTTAGTCTGTGGGTGAGCCTGCCTCCACAGCTCCCACACCACCCTTTCCAGTCACATCCCTGAGGTTCTCTGCCTCCGGACGGCTTCTCATTTCAAGAGAAAAGAGAGGGAGCCACAAACTGGGAGGGACATTTTTATTCAGTCATCACCCTCCTTTGAACTTGAATGTGAGTCCTCTCAAGGTGTGCTTCAAATGTAGAGTGCAGGCTGCCTAGAGAAGTGGTCTGAGGTCATCCAAACCTAAATGGCATGGCCAGCTCTGTCTGTGTGCACCAGCCAGGCCCCCAGCCCTGTGTCCTGACATATTCTACATGAACGTGGGGCTGCATCCTGCTCTGAGCTCCCCCCTGTAATCATGTCACAGTGCAGTAGGGGAGCAAAGGTGACCCCTGCTAACTCCCCATTGGGACCAACACACTTCTGGGCCCCCAAGCCTAGTGGGTTTCTCATCTGCAAACATGAAATCCTGATTATCATTCCTAATATTATCATTCCTAATCCTGTTTATTTTGGCATTCCTGTCCTAAAACGTTACTCTGATCCAGCCAGCGTGCTGAGGACTTCAGCAGTAGCACCTTATTTAACCTTTACAAAAACCTTGCAAGGAAGACAGCACCATTCCCACAGCCCAAAATAGGAAACTGAGGCTCGGAGAGGTTAAACTGCCACAGAATACACAGCCCTGCCTGGTGGGGCAGGGGTTACGAAGGACATGTGATTATCACAAAATGAGGTCTGGAGCGCAGAAACCTAGGTTTAAAGGAAAGGATATTAATTGCTTTTAAGTGACATCTGTGCCATTAACCCTCATGTCCAACTGATATTAATTTCCTCTGGGCCACAAATCTATCAGGAAAATGGGGCTCCTGGCCTCTGCCCAATAAAGACCACCTTGCTAATTACTTGACTTATCTGTATGCCCTACGTGTAAAGACCTGACTCTTAATTGTGCTCCCTATTTCTGCAAATTCTTTGAGAATTCCTTACAAAAGGGGTGCAGGCTGTGGTGTATGTGTGTGCATGTGCATGCCCATATGGGTTAAAATGTGACACGTATATACACATATAGGTTACAATATGCAATATCTTTTCAACTCACACAGTGTGAAAATGAAATTTAAATGATGGAGGACTCTGAAGCGAATGTAGCCTTTAGAAAAAATAATGAGGTCTTTGCCTAATTGCTCATTTATCACAGGATTTTATCTCCGTCTTCAAACAAGCAAAGAAAAAAAAAAGTGGCAACTGATTTAAACTTCTTTATCTACAACTTTAGCCATCATGTGCTTCTAATGAAGCCAAGACTTTCTGAGCTGGAGAATTTACTGGTCTAGAAGGTAACCAAATGTTCTATCACCTCCTCTAATTGAAAAATAATAAAAATGTCACAAAGAGTGTAAATTACCCATTGAAGGTTTGCTTTCCTCCTATTTACCTTTAAAGACATCAAGTGCTTCTGGAAAATATTTTAGGCAGTTTTTTTCACCATCCTGTCATCCCCCACATTCTGCCACCCACCCCCTTCCCCGTTAATATTTCTTTCAGAAGTGACAAGGAGACACAGTGTCCCTGCTGGTGTCTGGTTATCTGTCAGAATCCATGACTTAGGTTGGGTCCAGACATTCAATTACAGAATGGGGTGGGGGGGGGGGGGGCGGGGAATCAAAACAACCACGGGAAAGTGAGTATTGCTTAATTATGATTTGAAAGTCAATAAAGTCATCTGATGGCAGATTTAAGGGAACTCATTAGAGAGTGAAATTCAATTGTGCACCACTGCAAGCTGCTACAGCCCCGAAACCAGCCCATTTCATTAGGGTCTTCAAATGGGATGAGAGCAATGCCCCCAGGACTCGAGTTTCCCCCTGGGCAAGCTCCATCTATAAAACACTTGTCAAAATCAGTAAAGAAGTAAGTAAAGAATAAGATAGGCAGGTATTCCACCCAAGCTACTCTTTTCTGTTCTCAGAATGAAATTACTTAGCTAAAGAAAGCCAGTCACATTCAAGGGCCATGGGGAGCTCGGTCGACACGGTGGACCCAGTCTTGTGCTCAGCCAGCATTAGGTATTTTAAAGTCAGAGGCTGCAGGGAGAGAGTTGCATGACCATTTTGAATGTGGCAGCTAACAGGAAACCGAGTAGCGCTGGGCTGCAGTCCGTGCCTGTGAACGCTCCTTGTGAGCCATATAGAATGTGTTTGTTTAAGTGGGGAGTGAGCTCTGCCCGCTCTGGAAGGTATGTCTTCTGAAGCAAAGCTATAAAACAGGCAATGTTTATCTTTGGTTTCTCACTGGTGGAGTCCTCTCCTTCCAGAGGCTCTCTGCTCCCTGCTCATTTGTCTTTGTCACTTAGGGCCATGCTCCTCGGTCTCTTAAAACTTGCTTATCAATTTTTATATAGCAAGTGCCCATCTTGTGGCTTCTTGTGAGGCTGTAGGGTGGGTGATAAAGAGATGGGAAAATTATAGTTTTTGTCTCCCAGGTTCTGTTAATATTGCTGGAGAGAAAAAAAGAGATGAACATATGGCCAGCATCCATCCTACTCTTTCTGAGGCATTCCCTGAAAGTGTCCCGTTCTCTCCACTTACCAGACAAAATCTGATTTGAGGCTCACAAAATCTGAATCTGGACCCATACTAAAATAATAATAATAATAATAATAATAATAATAATAATAATAATAATGATAATAGCAGAATGGAATCAGAGCAACTTCTATAAAACCATCAGGCCAAAGAAGAGAGCATGGAGCAAGGCAGTAAATTACTATGGAAGTCTTAGTGCTGGGTTTGCTTATGTGGGTACATTTCTATTGTCCAGTCCTTAGAAGCCAGATTTTTCCTACTTTAAACATGGGAGTAAGGAACTGGCATCACTTATTTTTCTGAAGGTGGTATCTTCCCTTGTAGGTAAGGATTTCACAAAACAATATAAAATATATGGGCCCCAAAATGAAAAAAAAAGGGCAAAGACAATTCAAAAAGAAAAAATACCTGCACATTAAAAGAGAAAAGAATTCAAGTTTTATTAATACTCAACTACAAATTAAACAACTATGAGTTGTCATTTAGTATTAGTGTCCAAAATTGGTGACGGTTGGTGAAAGGGTATAGCTGATTGCTGCTTCGTGGAAGTATAAACTGACACAATCTTTTTATATAGAGAAATTTTCTGATCAGTTACAAAAAAATGCTCATAGCCTTGTGCAAGGTAATTCTCCTTCCAAAAAAAGTATCCTTAAGAAATATGCTGAGATGCATTTAAGACTGAGAACAAAAAAAAGTTCATCACACCCCTTGTCCCCTAGCAGGCTGCCTTATGGGCTGGAGGAAGCCTGCGCCAGCTTCCCCCAGGGAGCAGCTTAGACTTTTCAAACACACTGAAGGAATCCAGATGTGCTCCTGACCTCCTGATGGTTTAACCTCATGTAGTCCCCGGCTCCTTTAACCTAAGGGCTATTAGCAGGTTTCTGCCTGTGTGCCTGCCACTTACTCTGTCTGCAAGCGGCCCCTCTTCCGCTGAGGGTGAGTCAGGAATTTGCCTTTTCTTTCGATTGATCTCACCTAACAAACATTCTTGGAGATTTGGTGTGCACTCTTCAGCCTTCCCATGCGTCAGCACTTGGTGACGTTTGTTTTGTTTCGTTTGAATTTTTATATATATCAGTCGTTTTAATGGGGCTGTTGAAGAAGAGGAATTAGACACTTGTGCAGACATCACATTCTTACCCAGAAGCCCGAGGTTGCTTTTCTAAAACAAAGGAGAGGCAGAGGCGGAGGGAAGAAAAGAGAAGGAGGAAGGAGAAGGCTAGGGGAAATGGGGAGATCCATTTGCTTGGCTCTCCTTCATAACTGCTGCTCTTTTGTCTATTTATGTGAGTTTTTTTTTTTTTAAAGGTTGTCCTTGTTTGGATGTTAATGAGCAGGGCTTTGGTGGGGAGGGGACTAGAACCAGAAAGAAAAATAGCTGCAGAATAGCAGACTTCTAAAGAAGAATAGATTCAGGCATAATATTATAGGCAGAGGTGGGGTTGATTTGCCATTATAACTTTTAGAATCTGAGGTCAACATAACTGCCATCCTGAGAAGTCACAAAGTGAGTGAAGTGCATCAAACAGCAGAAGGGAGGGAGTTTTTGAAAAGTCCCCTTTGCAATTTTGCCTACAAACCTGGTAGTAGCAACTGCCTCATTTGCAACACCCGAATCAAGGGTTCACCTGGATTAGTTGCATTGACATGTTTGGCTACACAAAGTCCATTTCCTCACAGAGGATTTAATTCAGTCCGCAGTTTTCAAAGTGAGTATGTATGCTCAGATGCTTTCAAACTACCATACAGATCTGACGGAATGCAACCATAGTTGTGTGGAGGCAGTCAGCATCACAGAACCCTTTAGAATACACTGAACCGGGCAGTTGTAGTTTCCTTGTCTATTAATATTCATCTGAGATCTAGCTACCTCTCCTCTTTGCCCTCTTTAACATAATTTATACATGATCTAGTCTAGGTGGTCTTGGGTTTAATATGATGCAGCATGATAAAGATACCCATGCAGACATGGAAAATACAGGCTTTATTGTGCTGTTACCATTTTTGAATTGTTGATAACTATCATAAAATTATCATTTATTTAATAAAATGTATTGTCATAACATCAATACATCAATGGTGTGTGTGTGTGTGTGTGTGTGTGTGTGTGTAATAGTTCTTAAAACGAGGCTGCTTACAACTGAGAAATTCGAAATGCTTGGGGAAAACAAAGCTGATCAAAGAAATCTGGGTGATGTTTAACAGCTGCTTCCTGGGTATATATCTGTTATATTTTTTTCAATCACAATTAAATGTGATTTTAGTCCTCATTTGGTATTTAAATAATATACTATGATTGTCATATGAAATTTAATTAAATGCACATTTTCATCTAAAATATGAAGTGTTACCACTGTGAAAAGACCTATTCTCTCCTAAGAACATTTTTTAAGTAATGTTGCTTGTGATTCAGTAAAGAAAAAATCATTTTATGATATTTTTTGCCCTTCTACATTAATTCAGCATTTGATGAAATCCCAGGGAATGAAACACAAGAACTTTTAAAGAAGTAAGTGTTCTCATAATCTCCTAATGAGGATAACGAAAACAGCACACAGAAGGATATGTTTAAGATAAAACATGCTTCACGTAAACAGCATGCAAGAAGCAGAAGTTACTTCCATTCTGTCTCCATTCAAGGCATTTCCTGTTTGGCTATATTCGTAAAGCAGTCACATTCCATCTTCTTTACCTTCGCTTTCCTTTTCTTTAGGAAACTTTATATCTCATACTTTTTCTTCTCATCATCCAAAGGCTAGGAACTTAGATTTCAGATAAAAGCAAGCTTATAAATGCAACTGTTCAAATCACCATCCATCTTTCTCAGACTCCAGAAAACCAATGTTTTGATGTTCATCAAATTCGCATTCAAAAGACCACTTTACTTTCTATGACTTTATTTCTTTTAATTAAATTTATTAAGGCAACATTGGTTAATAACACTTATAAATTTAAAGTGTAACAATTCTATAATGTGTCATCTGTATACTCCATTGTATGCTCAGCATCCAAAGACTGGTTATTTTTATTACCATATATTTAGCCCCCTTTAACTTCTTCATCCTCCCTCCATCACCCTCCTCTCTAATAACAAGCATTCTATTTTCTGTAACACATATATACAAAGGAATACTATTCAACCATAAGAAAAGTTAAAATACTGCCATCTGTAACAACATGGATGGATCGCAAGAATATCATGCTAAGCAAAATGCCAGGAAGAAAAAGTTAAAAACCATATGATTTCATTCATGTGGGATATAAAACAGAAAGCAAGAAATGAACAAATAAGAAAAACAAACAAAAACTCATAGACACAGATAACAGTATGTTGGTTACCAGAGGGGAAAGGGGGTCAAATATATGGTGATGGAAGATTTGACTTTGGATAGTGGACACACAATGCAATATACAGATGATATATGATGAAATTGTACCCTTGGAACTATATAATGTTATTAACCACTCTCATTCCAATAAACTTAATTTTAAAAAATAAAATAAACTATAAGTGTTGGTGGGAAGGTCTAGGAATATGGATGAGTAATACCACTGAATAAGACAGGGCTGACATTAGTTTTGTGATCTACATAGAACTGGGGGTGGGGTGGGGAGACATGTTTTTCCAAAGTTGGGCTGAATATCACTATATACTGGAATCTGAAATAAGGTTGAACCAGCAGGCCCGCCCAAGACCACATACATAGTAAAATGATCACTGGCTTTGAAGTCAGAAAAAAAATGCCATGTTTAACAAACTCACAGATACTTTCTATACTTCCATAGAATTGTTTTTCCAAGTGTCATTTTCCTGGTGATCTCCTTTTATGGCTTCTGCTACTGTTCACCTGCTCTTACCTTGTTCTCAATGTGCATACTCTTGTGAACACTAACTGCGATAGGCCCAGGCTCTAGGGACTGGTATTATAAACCAAACAGCTGGCAAAGTCAAAGGTAATTTAAAAATTAAAAACTAAAATGTGCAACTCTTCCCCTTCATCAAGCATCAGCAGCAGCTCCGCAACCATCTTTTTATCTCTGTGTTTGCTATTTATCTTCCCAGAAGTCCTAGGACCCTGCTTGGTAGAAGTGTCCCCACATTTTAGCCTCATCTCAGGGCATAGGACAGTTTGTCATCCAAGTACTGAATATTCAACTTCTAGTTCTGTTTTAAAGGGAAGGGTTAGCATAATAAAGGGGAAACATTGAGCCTCTAGTTGTAAAAACGCCAATAAGTTTATTTCAAACAGCATTGGAAAGTCACCTTAGTTTCTAATTTTTTAGAGATTAAAAAGTATATTTTCTAAGGGTTGGAGAAATGACGTAAAAAATAACTGATTGGATTTTTTTTGTCCTCAAATTCTAACTCTCCTAAAGAGAGACTATATAGATTGCATAGAGTACGACAGAACTACCACTTGATCACAAACTGCAGGTATTCTCAGCTAGAATATCTCATTGGAATTGTGAATAACTTCTGAATCTCTCCCGCATGGCTGGCAGGAGGGAGAAAATTATGAAAATGAGGACAGGCAATGAAAGTTTCAACTGGTTAGGAAGGATTCTTGGAGCCTTGGGTTATGTAAAAAATGTCTTTTCCCCATGTCATAAGGAGCCTGACACAAGATGAGCAGAGAGAAAAAAAACATGAAGTTGACGCCTGCAGACCCTAGAAGCCACCAAATGCAGTGGGAGTAGATATCACAAGGGTTAAAAAGGACTAAAGGGACTAGATCATGAAATCAATTGCCAGCTCTCCAGGATGTCAGACAGGTCCTACATTCTGTAGTGCACTCTCAGGGCCACCTAGGCAGAGGGCCAGGATGAGGTGTGGAAAGCAGGGGTCTGGGAGGTAGTAGCAGACACTGAGAGGTGGGTGTCTCTGGTATCTGGAAAGACCACAAGAACCATTTGGGGGGGCATTGGCATATGGTGTATAGATGTGAAAGGAGAGTCAAATATATCTTCTACTCCCATTTACTCCTCTACTGTTTAGATAGGATAATAAGCTTATAAAAGAGATTTTCAAATATCCTATATAATAAAAGGCTAATATGCAAATCAACCAAACAGCAGGACAACCAGTCACTATGACACACACTGACCACCAAGGGGCAGACACTCAATGCAGGAGCTGCCCTCTGGTGGTCAGTGCGCTCCCAGAGGGGGAATGCCACTCAGCCAGAAGCGAGGCTCATGGCTGGTGAAAGCAGCAGGACTAAGCAGTCAGTTAGTTGGACATCCTTTGAGGGATCCTGGACTGCGAAAGGGCACAGGCCAGGTTGAGGGATCCCACCCCCCACTCCCGAGTACACAGATTTCATGCATCAGACCTTCAGTATGGAATAAAATCTAACACACCTTCCTTCTTTGCCCATAGTGCATATTACTAACAGACTATAGGACTCTTTGCACAAAATTTCAGAATTCGATGTTAACACAGCCTTCCAAGTTACTAATAACTGCATGTTAAGCCCATTTGCCATATCTACATTTCACTGTTCTTTTACCCCAGGAAGACATCTCCCATGTCTTCACTCCCAAATAGTCAGCACAGTGCTGGAGCTGGCTCATGTGAGGGCACGAGGGCTGAGTGATAAATTGTCAGGAATCTTTCAAGACAGTTGTCACAGACATTATGAAGAGTTAAATTTAAAAACTTGCATTTACACAAATTACATTAAAAAATAAATATTCAGCCTGGCTAGTATGGTTAAGTGGTTGAGCGTCAACTTATGATCCAGAAGGTCAGGGTTCAATTCCCAGTCAGGGCACATGTCCAGGTTGTAGGGTCCATCCTCAGTGTGGAGCATGCAGGAGGCACTCAATTGATGATTCTCTCTCATCATTGATGTTTCTAACTCTCTCTCTCTCTCTCTCTCTCTCTCTCTCTCTCTCTCTCTGTCTCTCTGTCTCTCTCTGTCTCTGTCTCTGTCTCTCTCATGTTCCTTAATCTCTGAAAATCAATAAAAATATATTTAAAAGCAATAAATAAATATTCAAAACTCCTTGCTTCCTAATTATTTTATTATTATCTACTCTTTGAACTTATCTCCATTTATTGTATCTGTATGGTAGAAATAGTATTTAGTGCTCTGCCACCCCAAATCTCTTCCTCACTTCATTGTTCCATAGCAACATTGGTAGTTTGAAATTAACCAGAGTGAAAATACCACCAAAATAGACAAATGCTATAAATCAGGGCTCTCATTCTATCCCCCTAAGAGAGACAGTTATTAAACATTTACCAGCACACTATTGGAGACAGTAGTACTTGAACATGGGGGAAAGTTGGAGGAATGGAAGCCAGACATTTTTTTAAAAATGTCAACTGGGTGGAAGATTACAGTGAGACTCTGTGAGGACTGGCATTTATGTGCTTATCTCAGTGTGTTCCATGGGCAAATCAACAGCACTTACAGGGTCATAAAAGGGTAAACAGTAAGATGAAAGCACCATTCATCTTGCCAAGTGAAAAGGTGCACCTCAAATGATGGATTTTTCTGTAAACTCGTGGAGAACCCCCGAGGTGATACTCAAGAGGATAAATGAATACAGTACAGATAGCCAGGAAAGGAATGAAAATTAATATAAATCAACACGAAAGAACTAGAAGAGAAAAAGAGAAATGGAGATAGTGTTGATCACAAAAAATAGGTACATAAAAGATTCCCACCAAAGATAAATATTTTTAGAAAAAAATGTTTATGCAAATGGAAAAAAACAAAACCATAGCATCACTCTTTTTTTTTTTTTAAACAATGTTTGATAGGTTAAGTCAGTGGGTTTCAACTGTGTTCCCTAGATGATTTGGAATCTAGGTCAGAAGCTGAGAGGGGGATCAAGCTAACAGTAGTCCAGTCCCACTACCCTTTCACCCAGGCAGCTAATTTTCCCACTTCACATTGGGCTCCCTAACAAGATTTCATTTGAAAAAGCATTTCTGTTCCTTTCAAAAATATAGAAAAAATAAAATTTGAGTTTCTATCTCTTTAACTGAAATATAAATTTATAATCAAAGTCATTCAGTAATACTATTATGTACTGTCTTTAAATTACTGAAAAATTCATTTTAATGCAGTAACTCTAATTTGCCTGCTTATTCATGAAATCGGAATAGTGGTGTGTTCCACACATAGATATTTTTTAAAGACACTGAAACACATGTCTGATTAATATGTTTTGCCATCTACTTGCTGATTTTTTTTCTTTTAACTCCTTATCAGAAGTAAAAATCTGAATAAGCAGAAATGAGTCATCACATGTAAGGTTTTACAATTTGTGTCCATAGGTTAAGTTGCAGGTGGCATGACTGGATTTGCATTATGAAAATATACCCTGAATCAATCTGGACAACAGCTTTGAAATGGCTACAAGTGGATATAGGGAGATTAGTTATGAGACAATTAAAATGCTCTAGACTTGCTATGGTGGTGATATGGAGGTGCACAAAAAAGTGGATAAAAGAGATGCCTGAGAAGTAGAATGGGGAGAACTTAGTTATAAGAGAGAAGTGTAAAGACTGACTCTTGGGTTTCTGAAATATGCAACTAAATAAGAAAATGGAGTTGTACAATAAGACAGGGAACTCTAATAGGAACAAGAGGGGATGTTGTAGATTATGAATCCAATTTGGACATGCTATCTTTGAGCCATCTTTGAGGCTTTCAAAAGGAGATTTAAAGTTAGCAATTGGATATTAATATGCCTCTGTAGTGCTGAAAGAGAAATAATTCTCATATCATATTAATATTCACATACCATAATTTACTGACTTAAAATGCACCATTCAAAAGCACCTTAAGTGTCTATTGACAAATAATTAAATAAAGACATTTTATATATATATATATATATATATATTCATTTTAAATATATATTCATTCATTTTGGCAATATTAATCATTTTGTTGCTATAAGCATAACTTTGGATATTACTAATATTTTTACTTTAAATATGTTTTAAAATTTTCAATTATAGTTTACATCAATATTATATTATTTTCAGGCGTATAATCCAATGATCGGTCATTCTATATCTTCCTAAGTGATCACCCCAATAAATCTAGTACATGACACCATACACAGTTATTACAATATTATTGACTGTTTTCCCTATGCTGTGTTTTACCTCCCTATGACTGACTATTCTGTAACTACCAATTTGTACTTCTTAGTCCCATCACCCTTTTCATCCATCCCTTCAACCCCTCTCCCCTCTGGACACAGTTCTCTCTGTGTGTGCATGAATCTGTTTCAATTATGTTTATTTATTTTTGTTCCTTAGATTCAAAATATAAGTAAAATCATATGGTATTTGTCTTTCTCTGACTAAGTTATTTCACTGAGCATAATACTCTTTAGGACCTTGAGGGTATTATGCTCAATGAAATAAATCATTTGGAAGAGGACAAAAACCATATGATTTCATTCATGTGTAGATTATAAAACAAAAAAAGAAACAAAACAAAACAATAACAAAGTCAAAGATACAAATGACAGCTTGGGAGAGAACCAAGATGGCGGCATAGGTAAACACCTATTGTTCTGCCCCGCACAAAGATTCAAAAACTACAACATAACAACAAAACAAACATTACCCAGAATCACCAGAAAGCTGGCTGAGTGAAAACTCCACAAATAAAAGTAAAGGTAGGACACTGAGACTCAGAAGAGCGGTAGGAGCACAGCCTTGAAGACTGAAACAGGTTAGGAGCCGTCCTGGTCATGCGCGCGGGCTGTAGGGCTGGAGCAGCAACCCCGGCTGGATTTCGCCAGCGGGGAGGGCGGAGAAGTCCCACTACACAGATTCCCCAGCGCCAGGCGAGGTCCGAGGTCTGGGGGACGCACCCTAGAAGCGGGGCGCACCAGAGGTCTCCTAATCTGCGGAGAAACCCGGAGGCTGGGAAAAGAAGTTTGCGCGCAAGTGTCGCACAAATGCGCAACTTGCTCCCTGGAAACTTGTCTCCTGGTCCCGGAAACCACCTATTTTACAACCCTGGGCTAGACTTTGGGTGTGCAGACTCATTTGGGGAGAAGCAGAGTTGTCTGGCAAGAGGAAGAGACTAGTGGCTTTCTCTTGGAGGTGCCTGCAGCAAACCCCATCCAACAGAGACCCGCGAGCGCGAACACCACATAGGACATAGCTGACACTGAGGCTGCCTGCTTACCGCATCCCAAACTGTGGCTGTGACTCCCAGTTGCCTCCAGTCCTGGTGGATCTGGATGGTGTGGTTTGCAAAGGAGAAGGTGACAAGAGGCTTGTGGAATTTCTGCAACCCCATTCCCACGGTCTCCTCATAGGGCACCAGGGCCATTTCCACTATGCCATCTCTCTGCTTCCTTTATTCTGTTGGGCTAAACAATCCTGCATGCTCTGGCCAGAAAGAGCATTCTCTCTTAGGTGGCCCGAATGTTTTTTTAAGGCTGTTTTATGGGTTCAAAAGAATCAACAGAGATGTGGAAAGCTTTTGTCGAATTCCTTTTACATGGTTCTTCCAGTCGCATGGGAATTGAGATGTGGCTCTGAATTCACCCAAAGGGTATCTTTGGGCAAAAGCACTCAGAATGGCACAATTCCTGCAGGATGCCCTACACACTTCGCTGTCAGGACTCAGGGTGGATTGAGGGTGAGTGAAGTGGCGGTGGCAGCACAGGACCTGGGAGAAGGTAGTGCTGTTCATTCGTCCATCTGGTAGTTTTGGTTGTTACGGCCCCTAGCTTTTTATATATTAGGATAACTGATTTAAAGTCTTTATCTAATAAGACCAATGTCTGAGATTCCTCAAGAATGGTTTCTGCCCTAACTGGTTTGGCTCAGTGGATAGAGTGTTGGCCTGCGACTGAAGGGTCCCAGATTTGATTCCAGTCAAGGGCATATACCTTGGTTGCGGCACATTCCCAGTAGGAGGTGTGCAGGAGGCAGCTGATCGATGTTTCTCTCTCATCGATGTTTCTAACTCTCTATCCCTCTCCCTTCCTCTCTGTAAAAAATCACTAATATCTATCTATATCTATCTATCTATCTATCTATCTATCTGTATATATATATATATATATATATATATATATATATATATATACATATACATATATATATATGTAAAAGAGTGGTTTCTATTGGCTGCTTTTTCCTTGTGTCTGAATCATTTTTTTTTATTTTCATGCATATCTTTTTTTTTATTTAAACTGGAGATTTTATTTTCTAGTTTTTAATTTTCCAAGTACAATTGGCAATCAATATCTTTAATGTTTTTTAGTTTTCAATTATAGTTGGCATACAGTATTATATTAGTTTCAAGTGGACAACACAGTGAGTAGACATGTATATAACTTATGAAGTGATTACCTAATATGTCTAGTACCTTTCTGATATTATATATATATACTTATATATATGTGTGTGTGTATATATATATATATATATATTACAATATTATTAACTATATTCTCTCTGCTGTACTATAAGTCACTATGATTAATTTGTAACTGCCAATTTGTACCTCTTAATCCCTTCACTTTTTCACCCAAACCCCAACATCCTTTCCATCAGGTAACCATCAGTTTGTTCTCTAACTGTTTTGTATGTTTTGTATGTTTGTTATTTAGTTTTTAGATTCCACATGAAAGTGAAATCACATAGCACTTGTCTTTCTCTCCCTAACTTATTTCACTTAAAATAATATCCTCTAGGTGTATCCGTGTTGTCACAAATAGCAAGATTTCATGTTTTTGTTTTATTATGGGTGAATAATAATTCATTGTATATATTTACCACTTCTTTACAATTTGTCTTTTGATTATAGCATTTAATCAATTTACATTTATTGATAGGTACATTGTTAATGGCATTTGATTATTTTAATAAAGTATTTTTTATTGATTGATTTTTTTAGAGACAGAGGAGGGAGAAAGAGAGAGAGAAACATGCTTATTTATGCATTAATTGGTTGATTCTTGTATGTGCCCTGACTGGGAATCAAACCTGCAACTTTGACTTTTCAGGATAATTCTCTAACCCAGTGGTCTGCAAACTTATTAATCAACAGAGTGGCAAACCACGGCTTGTGAGCCAACTGAATTATCCACCCAGCACTTGATTGTTTTTTTAACTGTTTTTACAGTTCTCTATTTCTTTCTCATTTTCTTAATCTCTTCTCTTTCTGTTGATGATCTTCTGTGGTATTGTAGCTGGATTCTTTCTCATTATTTCTTATATATCACTTGTAGATTTTTGATTGGGGTTACCATGTGCTTTATATATATGAAGCTATGTTTATAGCATTCTATTTTAAGATGTCAATTATGTTGAAACACATTCTAAAATCATGACCATTTTTACTCAGCTATGCCATATTTATGTTTTCATCATTATTTTTTACATTTTGTGTGGTGTGTGTGGTGTGTATGTGTGTCTGTGTATATTTCTTAATTTACCAGTATTGTAATTACACTTGATCTTTCTAATTTGCCTTCTAACTTTTGTACTTCCTCTGGTGTTGGTTGATCCATTGCTTTTAATATGTGCTGCCTTTATAAGAACTTTCCTTCTTCACATATTTTCTTATTCTTACTTTTCACTTCCTCCTTATGCTTCTGATAGAAATCCCTTTAACATCTCTTGTAATGCTGGTTTGCTGGTGATGAAGTCCATTTTTTTTCTTCCCTAGGAAACCCTTTATCTCCTTCAATTCTAAATGATAGCCTTGCTAGATAGAGTAATTTCTGGTTTAGGTCCTTGATTTCATCACTTTGAATATTTCATGCCATCCCCTTCTGGCCTGCAAAGTCTCTGTTCAGAAATCAGCTTGACAGCCTTATGGGAGCTCTCTTGTACAAAATTAACTGTTTTTTTTTTCTTGCTGCCTTTAAGATTCTCTCTTTATCTTTAATATTTGGCATTTCAATTATGAATTGTCTCCTCATTTGTTTAACTCTCTGTGTTTATTTCTATGTGTTAAGTAAATTTGCTATGTCTCCGATCTTGGTAGAATGGTCTTATATAGTAGGTGCCCTGTGTGGCCCAGTGACTCAGTCTCCTTGTTCACTTGAGCCAGGTACTCCAGGTGTAAGCTTTTACTGCTGTTAACATGTCAATGGGTGTTTGATTTTGAGTGCTGGTCATGACTACAGTGAACATGTTGTGTGGGGTCTGACCCTATTATGGAATGGGATTCTCTTTAATGGGACACTGATTCCTCTGAAGTCCACCCTTTGGGTGTCTTGGTTGGGTATTAATTGGGTGGTATTCTGTTGTGATCTGATGCTGGGCACCAGGTGTGTTGGTTCTGGGGACTCTTGGGAGGACATTTTGTGCAAACCAAAGTAAGAACCTGCCTGTGTGTTGGCCAGGGCCATCTGATAAAAGCTACAGATTGCTCTGCAGTGGGTTGCTGCCTGTCCTGGGCTTGGAGGCACTTGGGATTAGTTACACTATGAACCAAGCCTGACTACCCCTAGGCCTGGACTTTGTGCAGGTAGAAAGAGGTACAGGGCACACTGAGCCCAGTCACTGCTTGCTTGGGCTGTGTGTAGACCTTTGTAGAGAATCAAATACAAAATAAAAACACAGATAATCAAGCTCAATAATTGACCCTAGAAAACACAAATTATGCAAAATCAAGTAGAAAACTTTTCAAAAAGTATAATTAATAGCCTTAAATATCTTTGAAGATAATGATCCTATAATATCAAAGGGGATTTTATTTTTTTAAATGAGCATCAAAGAATAAGAAAGTATGTAAATGAAAACATGATTCCTCTCCTCAAAAAATATTTTTAAACCATACCCACATGTAATTGAAGCTTTAAAAATTAATTCAAAAAAAAAGCACCTTGAAACTGGAACGAAAATGTCAGGAATAGGAAATGTAAAAGAAAAGAAACATTAGGAATAAACCAAAAAGTTTAACATCTGTCAATAGGATTTCTAGAAAAAAAAAAGACAGAATGGAGGAAATAAGATGAAGATTTCCCAAAGATTAAAAAAAAATGCAAGTCTTCAACCAAAAGCAAGTCCCACTCAGATACATCTTAGACTAAGAACAATAAGAATGAAAAAATATCCTAAAATTTTGAAAAGGGGGAGGAGTGTCAGTGTTTATTTACAAATGAAAATCAGAATTGTAGAAATCCTGTCAGAAATGTTAGATGGACATAGAACAATGTTTTAATTTCTGAGGAATATGATTCTGAACTTAAAATTCTATGGTCAGCACCATTCCAAACTTTTTCCTATCTATCTTTTCTGAAAGTGTTACTAAGGATGTTCTATAGAAAATGAAACCAGGATCTAAGAAAGAAAATATATGAGATTCAGGAAAATGTGGAACTAAGCCAGAAGTGAAATGGAAAAATATTTCAGAGTGAAAGCTGTTCAATCAGTCACAACTGGAAACAAAGCCTAAGTTTCTAAGTCACTGCAAAAAGAAAGTGAATTCCTCTCAACCAGTGATTTGAGAGACTCAGATGCCAAAAGATTATTTTTAAGAAGTCGCCACTCATTGACAAGGACTTCTTTGTCATCAGTACAAAAATTATCTGAATGGGTACACACATGCTCATACACGCTTTTGAAATATTAGGGGAATGTACAAAATGGGTCTGGGGAACCAGTGCTGGGATTAGATTAATCTTCAATTTTCATAATATCCTGTCTTGATCTGTTTGAGCTAATACAATTACCACAAAGTGAGTAGTTATAAAAACTAAAAATTTATTCTTCACAGATCTGAGTGCTGGAACTCCAGGTCAAGGTACTGGTACCATTGTAATTAGCTCGTTAATAATAGGAAAGGAGTAAAGGGGGAAGCCAAACATTATAAGCATGTCATTTGGGCAGCTTCACCAAGAAGCTGCAGTCTTGCACTCCCCAGTCTATTCCCTACAGAGCACCAGGGGAAGGGGACTACACAAAGGAAAGATAGACATACCAGTATGCCCAGTAACGTTGGTGTGGCATTGGTAAGGCACTTGCATGTCAACCTCGGAACAGAGATAGCTGGCCAGAATGGGCATGGCTACTCCAAATGTGTGAAAATTTGGGAATACATAACCCCTTAAATAAAGGAATTCTCTTTCTTATTGCTCTCTGCTCTTGGTTCTACTTGGCTCATGAGGCTCTCTTGTTTTGCTCCTGCCCATGTTTCCTGCAGACCCCACATGCGATAGACTACAGAAAGGAAACCAAATTAAGCTAGCCTGATACTGGACTAGACCTGGCTCCAGTATAGAAAGAAAATTGTGGACATTGGCTCTGATTTTAGTTCTACGGAAACCCCAGTTAGACTTCTTCTATGACTGTACTAAGGGAAACCGGATTTTGGAATCTCAAGGATGTAATTCCATGAAAACAAAGCTTTCCATCATATATCATCCTCCTGTGGGGGCCTCTAGAAGAACTTCCAATGCTACCCCAAGAACACCTCTTCCATAAGCAACTGGGGAGATGAGGCCTTCTACCCACCAATAATAGTACCAGCATGGTCGCAGTAATGTAAAGACTCCTGAAGGCCATCTCTTAATATTATCATCTTGTGGGAGGTTATGATTTCAACATATGAATTTTTAAGGGACATAGATATTCTGCTCAGAAAATAACCTGTAAGAAATTTAAGACATGAAGGTTCAAAATTAGATTAGAGTGTTGAAAAAAAAATAGAATAGTATGATGGCACACAAAAGCATTAATATTTTTAGTCAGTCTATGAGCTATTTCCTAGCCATTATCTGTTTTAATCCTCACAATAATACTATGACATACTTATGATTATAACAATTTTACTTATGAAGAGATTAACTCACTTGCCCCAGGTCACAAAACTCTAAGTAGCAGACTCAGCCTTCTGAGGCAGGCCTGCTTTTTATTATTATACTAGAGGCCCAGTGCATGAAATTCATGCACTTGGAGGGGGAACCTCAACCCAGATTGTGAGAAGGCACAGGCCAGGTCAAGGGACCCCACCAGTGCATGATGGGGCCTGGGGAGGGACACAGGAGGTTGGCCAGTTGGGGAGGGACTGTAGAAGGGCTCCAGAGTGTGTCTGGCCTGTCTCGCTCAGTCCTGATCGGCTGGACCCCAGCAGCAAGCTAACCTATTTGTCGGAGTGTCTTTCCCATGGTGGTTAGTTCACATCATAGAGATCAGTTGAGTGGCCTTAGCACATCATTAGCATATTACACTTTGATTGGTTGAACGGATGACTGGCCACTTTGCATATTAGGCTATTATATAGGAAATTCTGGGCTTTCTTTTCTCCATCCATTCTATCTGCATGAGAAACATAATTAAGCAGAAAAGTGGTACCAATTATGACTGAGGAAGGTCAGAAAGTCGTCTCAGACAGTTTTTTGAAGATCTAAAGCACCATTTGTCTCATGCTGAAACATCATCAGGGAAACAAATATTTTTCTTCCATTGTACATAGTAACAAAAAGTTATCTATAATGTTTATCTATATAACTAAAGAAGAATTTCCTGAAATACAAGAAAGTCCAGGAATAACCAGTTAAAATTACTAAAGGGCACAATACACTGTTTTATGAAGATGAGCTAAAGGACTGAGAAATTGTTGATATAAAGAAAATGTGAAGACAGTAAAGTAAGAATATTTAATCTTGCCAGAATTCTAGATCAAGAAGACATCTCAAAAAGTATTTCAAAAAGAAAAATTTATGAAAAGTTAAGGGAAAAAAGTCAAATAATACAAATTTTAAAATAACAAATTATTTAATAAAAATGTCTCCAAAGATGGCATACAAACTGCCAATAGCCAATGAAAAGAGGTTCGTGCCCTAGCCAGTTTGGCTCAGTGGATAGAGTGTTGGACTGAGGAGTCCCAGTTCAGTTCTGACCAAGGGCACGTATCTCAATTGCAGGCTCCTCCCTAGCACTGGCCCGGGTCCTAGTATGTGCAGAAGGCAACCAATCTATGTGTCTCTCTCACATCGCTGTTTCTCTCTCTGTCTCTCTACCTCCCACTCTCTGTAAAAAATATCAATGGAAAAATATCCAAGGTGAGGATTAAAAACAACAACAACAAAAAAGGAAAAGATGTTCACTATCATTAGTTATTATGAATGTGTAAATCAAAACCATAATGACATACCACTTAACACTCACTAAGATGGCAATAATAGTTTTTTAAAAGATAAGTGTTACCAAGGATGTAGAGAAATAGCAACTCTCATGCATTGTTAGTAGAAACATAAAATATTGAACCCATTCTGGAAAAAAATGTCAGTTTCTCAAAAAAATATATATAACTACCATATGACCTAGCAATTCCACTTTAAGATGTAAATCCAAGTGAACTGAAATGTGTCCACACAGAGACTAACATGTAAATGTCCCTAGTAGCATTATTTATTACTAGAGGCCCATTGCACGAATTCGTGCATGGGTGGGGTCTCTTGGGGTAGCCTGCGGGAATCGGGCCTAAACCTGCTCTCCAACACTGCCTGCTGCTCCTGCCTGCCACTTCTATTCATCCCAGTCCCACTGTGCCTGCCAAGGGCTTGCATCCAGGCAGTCCTGATTGGGAGAGGCCGCACAACTGCAGCAGTGTTCGCCAGCTGTGAGCCCCCTGTCTGGCACCCATCCTGAGAAGGGTGGGGGATGGCCAAGATGTGATCGGCCCTCCAGGTGGGTGATGGGACACCCTTGCAGGCCCAGGATCTGGATCTGTCCCGCTGACATTCATGCCAGTTTTCAGGAGCTGCCTGACAGTTGCTTTTATACTGTTTCTCCCTTGTGGAGCCTCTAGGGAGGGGATGTGGCCACAGTGCCCAAGGCCAACTTCCAGGAGGCTGGCGGTGCTGGCACCATCAGGATCATGCTACAGCGCAGATCCTTTGGTGCCTGGTCCCATTCTCCAGAGATTGGATTTGCAGGACTACTGAGGGAGTGAGTGGCTGCTGCCCAGGCTGGTGGGCCACTGAGTGGTGCTCCCGCTGTGGGAGCACACTGACCACCAGGGGGCAGCTCCTGCATTGAGCATCTGCCTCCTGGTGGTCAATGCACATTATAGCAACCAGTCATTGGGTCATTTGGTTGCTTAGGCTTTTATATATATAGACTGGAGGTGGGGTCCCTTGGCCTGGCCAGCACCCTCTTTCAATTCGGGACCCCACCGGTGCATAATTGGGGCTGGGGAGGGACTGAGAGAGGGCAGCCCAGTCTCACCCAGTCCTGATCTGCCAGACCCCAGCAGCAAGCTAACCTACTGATTGGAGCATCTGTCCCTGGTGGTCAGTGCATGGTATAGCTACTGGTCAAATGGTCAAATGGTCACTTAGGCTTTTATATATATAGATAGGCAAAAAGTAGAAATAATCCAAATGTCCATCAACTGATGAATGGATAAACAAATGTGTTACAGTCATGCACTAGAAGATTATTTAACAATAAATATAAATGAACTACATGTTACATCAACCTGGAGGGCTGATCATGTCCTGGCCACCCCCCACCCTTCTCAGAATGGGTGCCAGACACGGGGCTCACAGCTGGCGAACACACTGCAGCTGTGTGAGCCTCTCCCAATCAGGACTGCCTGGATGCAAGCCCTTGACAGGTACAGTGGGACTGGGATGAATAGAAGTGGCAGGCAGGAGCAGCAAATAGTGCTGGACAGCAAGTTTAGGCCTGATCCCCGCAGGCTACCCCAAGGGACCCCAGCCATGCATGAATTCGTGCAATGGGCACCTAGTAATAAATAATGCTACTATGGATATTTAGATGTTAGTCTCTGTGTGGACATAGAAACTTGATAACATTGTGCTAACTGAAAGAATGTATAATTAAATTTATATTAAATGTCCATATCATTGCTTATCGTATATCACTTACTATATATATAATACTAGGGGCCCAGTGCACAAAATTCATGCACTGGTGTGTGTGTGGGGGTGGTTCCCTCAGCCCAGCCTGCCCCTTTTCACAGACTGGGAGCCCTCAGGGGATGTCCTACTGATGCTTTCAGTCTGGTCTCACTCTGCTGGAGGTGACCAGGTTGATCAGGGGAAGGTGCCAGCCCCATCACCCTGCTGCTGCAGCCACTGCCAGTCACCGTAGCCGCCAAGGTGTTTTCATCAACACAGACTCCAGTCCCTTCACCATGAAAAAAATGACAATTTTCTTTAGACATTTTTAAGATGTATCTTGTATAGGAAATGACATTTCTTTCTTTTTTATATCCTCACCTGAGAATATGTTTCCATTGATTTTCAGAGAGTGTAAAAAAGAGAGGGAGAGACAGAGAGAAACATCAATGTGAGAGGGACACTTTGATCAGTTGCCTCCTGCATGAGCCCTGACCTGGGCTCCAGCCAGGGAGGAGCCTGCAACTAGGTACCTGCCCTTGATCAGAATCAAACCTGGATCCTGCATTCAGCAGGCTGAGGCATTATTCACTGAATCAAACCGTCTAGGGCAGGATATATTTCTTAGCCTTCCAACAGTGGACCTTTGTTTTTCCTCCAGGAGTGTGGTGGAAAACTCTAGATCACCTTTTTGGATTCTTATTATCCAAGTTACCAAGAACATTACCAGTGGCATACAGAGAGCTTAGCAATGAGTGGTCAGAAAAGGTGTTTCCTCTGCAGCTCACACGCAGAGGCAGGACTGTTGGCAAGCCAAGGCTGGTACACCCCCCCCCGTCCCCTGTCTCCAGGCCTGCTCAAGCCTCCTCCATGGCTTGGGCAGGGCCCCTCCCCCTGTTTCCACTCTGGCACTGCTCAAGCCTCTGCTGCAGCTTGGACAGGCACCCCCAGGTCTGCTCAGGCCCTGCTCAACCTCTGCTGTGGCTTGGACAGTGCCCCCCTCCTGCTCCACTTCATCCCTGCTCAAGCCTGTCCCACCCACCCCCAGCTGCTCCATGCCAAGGCCCATAGGCCAGGAGTGGGACCCCGGCTGCTCAGGGCCTATGTGTGGGCCTATAGGCTCTGGGCAGCCTGGGTCCCAAAAATGTTCCCAGAACTCAGGCTGCTGGGTGCCTGCATATGCAAATTAACCTTCCATCTTTGTTGGGTTAATTTGCATACTCACTCCTGGTTAGCTGGTGGGCATCACGGAGGTACGGTCAATTTGCATCTTTCTCTTTTATTACTGTAGATTGCTTATCCATAGAGACAGAAAGTAGAATAGTGGTTGCCGAAGGATAGAGGAGGGAAAATTAGTAATAATAGCTAAAGAGTACAGAGTTTTCTTTGAAGGAATGATGAACTATTCTAAAATTATATTTTCCTTATTCTGTAAATTTACTAATAACATTGAATTGCACCGTTTAAATGTATTAATTTATGGTATATAAATTATATCTTAATTAAGTTGTTTTTTAAAATAAAAAAGTAAAGGATGATTCAATAACTTTTCATGATTAAACTTAAGTAAACTAGAATTGGAAGGGTAGTGTCTCAACTTAATAAAGATTAACTGCTAAAAAAAATCTTGCAACTAGCTTGTTACTTAATGGAAATAAACTTGATTCTATTTCACTATGACCAGAAACAAAGCAAAGATGTCCCTTTTTACTACTTCTTTCTAGCTTCGTACTGTAAGTTCTAGCTAATGCAATCTTCTATAATAATAAAAGCATAATATGCAAATTGACTGAACAACTGAACAGCAGAACGACCTTTCTGACAAACTTCCGGGCGACCACACTATGACACACACTGGCGCCAGGCCAGCCAAGGCAGGTGTGATGCAATTGGCAGCCTCCCCCCCCTCCCGCATTGCCCCATGATCGTCTTTCAGAGGGAGGCCTAGGCCACCAGCCAGTGGGATGATTGATCAACTGAGGGGCTCCATGATCGTTCCAAAGAGGGAGGTTCAGGCCACCAACCGGCAGGCTGTGGCAGGTGGGTGAGGCCTCCCTCTCAGGGAGCGATCGATCACGAGGCTCCCAGACTGTGAAAGAGTGCAGGCTGGGCTGAGGGACACCCCCTTCCCCACACCCCATGAGTGCACGAATTTCATGCACTGAGCCTCTAGTATTGTAATAACTATGTATGGTGTCAAGTGGGATCACCTCATAAGTAAATATCTAACAACTATGCTACACACCTGAAAATTATATAATATTGAATGTCAACAGTAATTGAAAATTTAAAGCAAAATATTTATAAAGGCAATAAAAGCACAACCCACAGACCAATAGAAAATATTTGCAAAAGATACATTTGATAAAGTACTGTTACTCAAATTATACAAAGAACTCTTAAAACTCAACAATATAAGAAAACAAATAAGTTTAATAAAAACCTAAAGACTTAACATATACCTCATCAAAGAAAATATACAGATGGAAAATAAGCTTATGAAAAGACGCTCTACACCACATGTCATCAGAGAAATGCAAATTAAGCCAAAAATGAGATAGCATTCACACGAATTAGAATAGTCAAAATTTGGTACAGTGAAAGCACTACATAAGGGTGTTGATGTAGAGTAGCAAGAGCACTTAGACCATACATTGCTGGTGGGAATGTGGAACGTGCAGCTACTTTGGAAGACAGTTTGGCAAGTTCATAAAAAATTAAACACCTTTTACAATCAAAGAAGTGGAAACTTATGATGTCGACCAAAAGAGACTGCATGGGAAAGTTTGTAGCAGCCTTATTCATAATTACCAAAAGTCACCAAGAGGTCCTTTAGTAGCTGAATGGATAAGTAAACCTTGGTACAACCAGACAATGGAATACTATTCCACACAAAAAAAGAAATGAGCTATCAAGCCAGGAAAATAAATAGAGAAACTTAAATACCTATTACTGAGCAAAAGAAGCCTATCTGAAAAGGCTGCATACTGTATGGTTCTAATCATAACATTTTGGAAAAGTCAAAGCTAGAGACAGTTTTTTACTATTGATCAGTGGTTACCAGGGATTGGAGCAGGGGAAAAATAAATAGGTGGAGTACAGAGCATATTTAGGGCAGGGAAACTGCTTTGTGCAATCTATATATATAAAAGGCTAATATGCAAAGTGTCCCCTCAGGAGTTCAACTGGGAGACTGGGATTTTGATCAGTTGCTATGACATGCACTGACCACCAGGGGGCGGCATGGAACAAAGGAAGGCTCCCGGCCCACAGCCTGAAGGCCCTGATCAGCCCTGATCTCTAGCCAGGCCTAGAAAAACTACCCACGCATGAATTTCATGCACGGGGCCTCCAGTACTATAATAAAGGATGCATGTCCTTATACATTTTTCCAAACCCATAGAATGCACAACATCAACAGTGAACCCTAATGTAAACTATGAACTTTAGGTGATAATGATGTATCAGTGTAGGTTCATCAATTGTAACAAATGTTCCCTTCTGGTAAGGGATGTTGGTAGTGGGGTTAACTCTGTATGTATGGGGTCAGGGGATATATGCAACATCTCTGTGCTTCTGTTCAATTTTGCTGTAAAACTAAAACGTCTCTAAAAAGAATAGTTTATTTTGTTAAAGGTAGAATGATTTATACATCTATAAAATTCTTTTTCTCTGAGAAGTGATAGAGACCAGAAACATGGGTAAATCTAAGCACAGGGAGATGACAAATGGTATGCAGTGTGTTATTAAGGAAATTAAGGCTATTTGGAACATGTCCAGAATATTCAGAAGTTGAACCTTCTAAAGAGATCATTATGACCTCCCACAAAATGTTTCCTTTGTTTTATTATTATGAAACAAAATATTGGGCAGAGTAGACCATTAGACTAAATACTTCTTGTTCTCTCTCTTCCTCCTTACTACCCCAAAGTTTCCCCAGAATAATTAAGGTTGCTAATTACAACAATAGAAAAAAAAGGAAGAATAGCCTTTTTTCTTCTATAGTGGACTTAAAATAATATAGCACAGAGGGCAAAAAGCCCCAGGACACCTGAGAATTCTAAAAGTGTCTACATGCTGACTTTGCAGCGAAATAAAAAATATCACAGGTCAGGTAATACAATCAAAGGAAATATTTTTTCCATACTCTTTCCCAACAAAAACAAAGCTCCCAAAAGCACACACACAAGACAGAATTTACAAAGATGGAAAGTTAGTTGTTCAATTTTTTTTTTTTAAAGAGGTCATTGCAGTATTATTTTGTTGAAGTTGGGAAGTGATGAGCAATTGTTAGTTCAGTGAACATTTAACTAGTATAGTCCACAAAAGAGTCTCGCCACAAAGCAGCATTATGCATGGCGCACAGCTGGAAGTAAAAATGCACACAAAAGAGAGAAACAAACCACTGAGTTGTTAAGCTGAGACAGTATAGAGAAGCAATGAAATCAGTCTGGGTATTTTTGTTTTTCTTTTTCCACATAAAGATACCATTTGGTTGAATAAACAGTGCATTCTTTGTATCTAAATAAACTTAATTTTAAACAGCAGAGGAAGTAAGGGAAATGAAACTAAACCAAAGATAAAACATAACCAGAAATCATTAAGAATGGGACTTCAGATAAAATTTTGATTTTAATTAAGACAACACCCAAAAATAGGAGTCTGGGAAGGATGTTGATGTAAGAAAACACACACACACACACACACACACACACACACAAATCTTTTTCTTCAAATTTCACTAATTGATTGAGGTGGGAGACACCTAACAACCTATATAAATGGAAAAGATTGCCGAGCGTCTCAGTGGTAGGATGCCGCAAGAGAAGCTGTTACTGCTTACAAGATGTGGCGGTTCCTTACGGAAAGCTGGAAACAATGCGTGCTTTCCCTCTCTCTCACTCATAACTGGGACCCAGAAGGTTACAAAAACAAATGCCACATTCTTCCGAGGCTAAACACACTCCTTTGAAGCAATCTTCTGCCACATGAAATGCACCTCTGTTCACTTCTGCAGCGGGAGCACAGGAAGATGACAGAAAAAACTCCTTTGAGGAGGGAGAGACTTCCTTGCATATTTCAGAAATCCGAGGGCACCTCAAGGAGTAGCCATCACCCTAATCTCCCCACCGTCTCCGCGGCTCCTCCAGCTCTGGCCGAAAAAGCAAAGCGTCTCCAATCGGATGTGATTACTGGATTAATCTTTGTCCACTCAATCGTTGTTGACTCATCACCTCCTTGAACACAGGATACCAGTACCATCCAGAGCGAAGGACTGTCCCAATCTGCCTCTTTTAACTTACAAAAATGTAACTTTTAGAAGCTAGACAATAGGTAATAAACAGGCAGTGTGACCAACTTGAAGCTGGGAGGGGAAGGGCCTCCAAGGACAGGGCTAACATGGCCATGACTGCCCCAGTCCCTACAGCAGCGCAGGCTAGACTGGTCCAAGAAAAGCAACCATCAGATTTCACTTCTTTATCTTTGGCTGTAGGTATTTCTTTGTAGCTTTGAGGATTGACTAACACAAAAAGCAATGGTTCTAAGAAACGGAGATTTTTCTAGCAACAGAAAAGGCCTAAAGAACAAAGGGATTTGTGAGTGACGTATTCCTGGAAATGTAGACTTAACGATTCCCACCTCATTGGCCATCTACCTTTCTCTTTTGCTCATGTAACGTTTAAAGAGGAAAGAGAATCTAAAGATATTCCAATGAATCCATATGTTCATATTTCTTTTAAATACTACAGAAATAGTGGAGGGCTGGGTAATTTGAAGCAACTTTGTTGTGGAAAAATAATTAGGAAAGCAGTTCAGAAAATCAGCAAGTAATTATAAAAGTAGTTCAGCATATATTTGAGAGCATTAGATAGCTAACAAAATAGTGAGGAACTACCATGTTGGAGAATGAGGGGAGAAAAAGACTCAGGAAGGTTAACCCCGCATTTGTGAGCATTTTCCCCTGAGGGCCTTTGGTAAACAAGGAGAGAATGGTTTAAAGGCTAAGAAGCATTTTTAGTAGCCTCACAGAATTAGCAGAACAGAGATTAGAATCTAGGATTCAGCATAATGAGATGGCCCTGGAAAAATCCTAATGGTTTGCTTAAGAACGAAAAGAGTTGATCCTAGAATTAATAATAAGTTTAGATAGGTGCTTGCAGGGGTTTTAGTTCAGCTTTGAATTATTATATTTAGATTATCTCATTTTCCTGAACTTTTAAGCTTCCTGAAGTGATGGTGGCCTCACATTTCTAACAGAGACAAACATATAACTTCTCTTGTCAAGAAGGGTAATCTTGTAGGAAGCTTCAATTATTTTTACAAACTACTTTGAATATACATTGTCTAATAGAGTTAAAAGCAGCAAAGAATCCAAGATATCATTTAAAAAATGACCCAGGGGAAAAAATAGGTAATAGAAAAGGATTCTATATGTTGGATATATACAAACCAGATTTTAAAATATGCTCCTTACCATGTTTAAGAAAAGAAAGTAGAGTTTGCTAAGACTTTTCTAGTTTTAGAATTGAAAATCCTGTATCCCAGGAAACCCCTCATTTCTGGCAAGCCACAAAAGTTTGTTACCCTGGAAAAGACAATATTGAGAATTTCATCAAAGAGCTGAAAAATATTTAAATATGTGTATTCTGCAAATGAAAATTACAATAATTAGAACGAAGAACTAAAAAAATGAGATTAATAGCACAGTAAATACATGTGAAGAGGGAAATAGTAAATTAAAGTTAGGTCAGAAGAAAATATGTAGAAAGAAAGAAATATCAGGAAAGAAGACAAAGGGAAGAAAAATAGAAAAGGGAGGATAAAAAATATAGAGTTCAGAAAAAAAGGAGAAAGTAGGTCAAAATCAATATTTTAGAAAATAACTAAAATGCTTCAAAATTTATGAAATCTATCAAGCCATAAATTCAAAAAGCACTAAAAACCACAAAACGAAAGCAGCATAAAATCCTCAGCCCATCATAGTGTAAGTGCTGAAAACTAAGAAAAGAGGGAGTTCTGAAGTTGTCAGAAAAAAGTAACAGATGACTTACTGTCAATAATGAAACACTGATTAAACCTAACTTCTAAATATAAACAATAAGATACAGAAAACAGTTGAAAAACATCTATGAAGTAATAAAATGGAATGATCTCCAGGACTTCCATAGAAAAATATCAAACACCTATCTATGAACCTATCTAAAAAATCTTTCCAAACTCTACAGAACAATAAAACAAATTTATCCACTTGTAGTTATGCCTGCAACAAAGAACGCTACAAACATAAATTCCATGTGAGTTAAGAAAACAAACACTTCAAAACCAACAGAGCAAGTTCTGGTGCATATGCCGAAGCAACATCACAGAAAGCCTGGAATCCTATATAATAAAGAGCCAATATGCTAATTAGATGGAGCAGCAGAACTACAGTCGAGATGACCTTCCGGACAAAGCTGGGGCTGCGAGGGCCAAGCCCCTGGCATGAATTTCATGCATTGGGCCTCTAGTATTTAATAAAACAGAAAAGTACAACAGTGATAACTAGGAGTTAAATTTAGAATGGAGAACTACTTAGAACAGGTAGAATAGCAGGTGAGGTTTCTTTTTAAACAAGAGGAGAAAGTGCAGGACCAGAGGTTGAGGCTTTAGGAAGCCCTTCAGAGGTAGAAGGGCCTATGTGGAGGGGATGGTAGTACTTTGTAGTCTTGGTAGGCATGGGGGGAAATATACAACCGGTGAAAATTAGGAGCCTTCCAAAAAATCACAAACACTAAAGGTAGACCAACTTTTCTCTCTGCCCCCACAAAAGAGAACCAATATTTCTTAAAACTGCACTTTATTAAAGGAGAAGAGTGTTCTTACGCCAAAAAAAAAAAATCAATTAAACCACCCAACCCTATTATATATTCCTACAATTTTTTGTTTGTCCAGAAAAAATAAGATATTTCAAAATGAATACAAAATAGCAAATAACATCCACACAAGTTGATAATAGGTGAAAAAAGCAGACAAGAATCAAAATTTCAGCTGATGAAATTCTCATCATATAGCCACCAAAAAATAAAAAATAAAAATTAAAAAAAACAAGCCAAACCAAAACAACAACAATAACAACAAAATAAGACTCCAAACTAAAATAAACATCTATTGACTGTCCCAATTTCTAAAAAGCATTTTTAGGAGCCTCACAAAATCCAAGATGTCAGAGTTGGCGCCATCAATTCCAGGACTTCACCAAAATTACAACTAAATTACAAGACAATTAACCTGAATAACCATCTGAAGATGAGCAAGAGAAGTCTTACTACTAAGTACAGACAGAAATAGCCACATGGAGATTTGGAAGAGGGGTGGAGATGTTACAAGGGCTAGCCCCACACCAAGTAGCAGTTGATAATCTGGAGGCATATCTCAGCTGCAGAGGTGCCACCTAAGGAGTGGGCAGCCTGCCCAGAACACCAAAGTGAGGAAAAAAACCCTACATAATATTTGGCTGTAAAAATCAGGAGGGATTGCATTTTCCTGGGTGAGACAAGAGACTGTGAGAAACTCAGGAGCCCTCTTAAAGGGCCAATGCACAAAATCTCCGTCACCCCAGGTTCTGGCAGAAGAAGAACAGCTCAGAGGGGAGCAGGGTCATACAGGGACAGACTGAGTTGTGTGGCTTCAAGGAGAGGGCGGGAGGGACAGTGGCCAATGTCTCTGTTGAGTCACTCTCCCATTAGGACCACAGATGTCATGATTCCAGAGTCAAGCACTCTCCTCCATATGGTATCAACCTGGGAGGCATGCTGACCCTCCCCTGCTGACGCCCTGAGGACCCGCCCTGCCAAGCTGGCACACAGCTGGGAAATCAGCTGGTGGTAGCCAGCCTGGGCCCATGATGCAGTCCTCCTTAAAAAAAAAAAAAAAACTTTTGAAGAATTCTGGGCAAGTTCAGGCGGTGGCACACAGGGAGAAGCTGAGCTGTATAGCTTTAAAATGAAGGTTGTTCTGAGTGCCCCCAAAGCACTACAGCTCCTGGGCAGAGCCTTCCCTCCAGATGGCCAAATCTTTATCTGTGTTAGCCTGATGAACTCTACTGGCTCTGCCCTGATGACTATCCAAACCCATGCCCCACACTGTAAAGGCCCACAGACAGGTAGTAAATGGCCTTGGTGTACCATGAGGATTTTGCTCAGTGTCCTCAGACCCAGTACTGGCATCAAGTTGAAACCTGGTTGGTGAACACCATTCACACCTACCAGATGATTCACTGAAACTCTGCCACACACAACTTGGTACCAACTGAGACCATTTCAATGGATAAGTCTAATGAGCAGCCAGTGGGCCGAGGCAGAATATAGGGTATTTTATGCCTTTAGCTGACCTTCCCCAGGCCCAATACTAGTGGCAACTGGCCATGGTCCACAGCTTGGCCCAATCCATGCGCTCCCTGGCCCAGCAGAGGAAGCTAACAGGTAGCCCAGGGTCGGTTGCAGGCAGAATATGATATTCATCTGCTCTGAAGTCCCTTCTAAGAAACCCCAGAACTGAAAACCCTATTGCTGCCTTCAGACCACATCAGAGCACAACCTGATTAGCTCCACGAGCAACACAGAAAAGAGGTTGCAGAAAGCACCAAAACATGCTGGAAAATTTCTGCTTCCTGGAATCTGTTCCTACAGAGCAGCATGTACACTGTGGTCAGCTATGTATCAATCCCCAGTCAGCCAGCATGAGGCGGTGAAATAATAAATATTACACTGGAAGTAAACAGAATAGAGTCTAAAAACACAATAGAAAAGATCAATAAGACCAAATGCTGGTTCTTTGAAAAGAGAAATAAAATTGATAAACCTTTAACAAGACTCATGAAGAAAACGGTGATAAAACCCAAATAAATAAAATCAGGAAAAAAAGGAGAAAGTAACAACTGACGCAGAAATACAAAGGAATATAGGAAAATACTACAAATAATCAAATGCCAACAAATTATACAACCCGGAAAAAACTGATACATTCCTAGAAACATACAATCTTCCAGGACTGAAATACCAAGAAACAGCAGCCCTGACTGTTTTGTTCAATGGATTGAGCATTGGCCGGTGGACTGAAGGGTCTCCGGTTTGATTCTGGTCAAGGGCAAGGCTGCAGGCTCAATCTTTGGCCCTGTTGGGGCATATAAAGGAGGCAACCAATCAATGTATCTCTCTCACATTGATGTTTCTCTCTGTTTCTCCTGCTCCCTTCCACTCTCTCTCTTAAAAAAAAAAAAGTCTATGAAAAAAAATATCCTTTGGTGCAGATTAACAGAAGAAAAAGGAGGAGGAAGAAGGGGAAGAGGTGAAGGAGGAGAAAGGGAAGGAGGAGGAGGGGAAGGAGAAGGAGGAAAAAGAAGAGGAGAAGGGAGAAGAGGAAGGGGTAGTAGGAGGGGGAGGAGGAGGGAGGGAAAAGAGGAGGAGGAAGAGGAGGAGGAGGAGAGGAGAAGAAATGAAAAGACAAAATTTCTGATTGGTTTTTCTAGTTTCTTGGGATATATTCCTAGAAGTGGGATCACTGGGTCAAATGGCAGTTCTATTTTTAGTTTTTTGAGGAAACTCCACAGTGGCTGCACCAGTCTGCATTCCCACCAGCAGTGCATGAGGGTTCCTTTTTCTCCACATCCTAGCCAGCACTTTTCATTTGTTGGTTTGTTGATGATAGCCATTCTGACAGGTGTGAGATGGTACCACATTGTCATTTTGATTTGCATCTCTTGGATAATTAGTGACTTTGAGCATGTTTTCATATGTCTCTTGGCCTTCTTTCTGTCTTCTTTCAAAAAGATTCTATTTAGGTCCATTGCCATTTTTTTTATTGGATCATTTATCTTCCTTTTATTAAGTTGTATAACTTCCCTGTAGATGTTGAAGATTAAACCTTTATCAGTGATAACATTTGCAAATATGTTCTCCCATACAGTGGGCTTTCTTATTGTTTTGTTGATGGCTTCTTTTGCTGTGCAAAAGCTTTTTATTTTGATGTAGTCCCATTTGTTTATTCTCTCTTAGTTTCCATTGCCCTAGGAGCAGTATCAGTGAAAAAATTGCTTCGGCATATATCTGAGGTTTCACTGCCTGTGGCTTCCTCTAGTATTTTTATGGTTTCCTGTCTTATGTTTAAATCCTTTATCCATTTTGTGAATGGTGTAAGTTAATAGTCTAATTTATTTTTTTTGCATGTATCTGTACCATTTTTTCCAACACCATTTATTGAAGAGACTGTCTTGACTCCATTGTATGTTCATGACTCCTTTGTCAAATATTAATTGAGCATAGTGGTATGGGTCAATATCTGGGTTCTCTATTCTATTTCACTGGTCTATATGCCTGTTTTTGTGCCAGTACCAGGCTATTTTTAGAACCTATGTTCATAGCAGCACAATTCACCATAGTTAAGATTTGGAAACAGCCTAAATGCCCATCAGCAGATGAGTGGATTAGAAAACTATGGTTCATCTACACAATGGAATACTATGCTGCTATAAAAAAGAAGGTACTTTTACCATTTGCAGCAGCATGAATGGACCTGGAGAACATTATGTTAAGTGAAATAAGCCAGGCAATGAGAGAAAAATACCACATGATCTCACTCATTTATGGAAAATAAAGAACATTATAACCTGATGAACAAAAAGATAGATATAAAGTTAGTAAAGCACTGAACAGACTGTCAAATTACAGCAGGAAGGCTTGAGACTGTTGGGGAGTGGGGGAAAGAGATCAACCAAAGGACTTTTATGCATGCATATAAACACACCAATGGACACAAGACACTGGGGGGGGGTAGGATGAGGGCATGCGATAGGGGTTGGGGGAGGCTGGAGGAAGGTCAATGGGGAAATAAAAGGAGATATATGTACTACTATATGTAACACTTTAAACAAAAAAGAAAAAATCAAATGAAAGACTTTAGAACATAAAAAAAGAACAAATTAACAACAAAATTCTTATATCTTTAAAAAAAGAGAGAGAGAGACAAAATTTAATCAGTAATGTAAAAGCTTCCAACCAACAAGTCCTAGACAGAATGTTTTCATGGGTGAATTTTAACATTTAACAAATAACTAGCAACTATAATTCTGAGACTAGTCCAATGCTAGTACTAATTTGATTCCACAATCAGAAAAAGACAAAATGAAGGGTAAAACTCAAATGACCATATCTATAGATGCAGAAAGAACATTTGACAAAATTTAGCATCCATTTATGATAAAACCTCAAAACTGAAAATAGATTAAACATACTTGAACATAAAAAGGCCATATATTGCAAACCCACAGTTAGCATCACATTCATGAGAAAAACCTCAAAGCATTTTCCTTAAATTCAGACAAGAATATTCTCTTCCACCACTTCTACCTAACATAGTATTGGATGTTCTAGCCACCACAATCAAACAAGAAAATGAGCTAAAATGAGGTAGAAAGAAATAAGTAAACCTGTGCCGAGACCTGTTTGGCTCAGTGGATAGAGCATCGGACTGCGGACTGAAGGGTCCCAGGTTTGATTCCAGCAAGGGCATGTACCTTGGCTGTGGACACATCCCCAGTAGGGGGCGTGCAAGAGGCAGCTGATCGATGTCTTTCTCATCGATGTTTCTGACTTTCTATCCCTCTCCCTTCTGCTCTGTAAAAAAATCAATAAAATATATATTTTTTAAAAGAAATAAGTAAACCTGTTATTATTTGTAGATAACATAATACTACATAAAAAGAACTATAAAGATTTCACCAAAAATTATTAGAATTGATAAATATATTTAGTAAAGTAGGAAGATACAAAAATAACATTCAGAAATTAGTTGCATTTTTATACACCAGTAATAAATGATCAGAAAGAGAAATTTGAAAAACAATCCCATTTTCAATTGCATCCAAAAAATACTTACAATGAAATTTAACCAAGAAGGTCTGTACTCAAAAAATTATGAGACATTCAAGATACTAATAAATGGAAGCATATACCATGCTCATAGATAGGAAGAATGAACATCATCAAAATGTCCACACTACCATAAGCAATTTATAGATTTAATGCAATCTTTAACAAAATACCAATGGCATTTTTCATAGAATTAAAAAAAGTAATTCTAATATTTATATAGAACCACAAAAGACTCTGAACAGCTACGCAATCAACAAAGATGAACCAAGATGAGGTATCACATTACCTAATATCAAACTATATACTACAATGCCATAGCAATTCTAAGTATAAGCATTTGTGTTATATGTGTGTGTTTCCTTAAGGTAGCTTGTGCTATGCACACTTTTTTTGTACTTAATCCAAAGATTTCCAATGACTCTTGAGGCTTTTCCCAACCCTAGCTGACAAAGTAGAGGCATGCAATAGGCACAAGAATTCCTACCATCCAGATAAAGCAAGAGAGGCTTAAATGTGGTTGGCAAGATGAAACCATGAGAAAGAAGTCTGTTTCTAAGAAGCGCTTTTCAAAAGGCTCTGCCCTGAAGCTATTTCTTTCCACCAGAAACCAGAGGAATACACTGCCCCTCTCAAAGTGCTGAGGAAAGCTACCAGCAGATGCACCACAGTGACCTGAGCACTACAGGAGGAGCACACCAGAGAGAAACAGGAAGAAGGATGGTCATTTTGGGGCCAGGCAGGTCAGAATGTAGCTTACACAGGGGGATTAACAGTACCTTAGAAGCAAGAATCCTGCCCCCTGGAGGCAGCCTTCAGTCCTCAGCGGGGTGCAACATGATGCAAGGCAGAACTGCAGAGGCCCAGAAGAGTCAAGGCAACAGCAGCAGCAAAAGTCAGAGAAGCACAAAATGTCCTGAAAGAATTGGACAGAACTTGGCATAAGAACAATGCAGAAATACACCAGATTCCAGGACAGACAGGGTGACTCAGGCACCAAGGGTGGGGCTTAGTCCCACATCAGCATCTCAAATGAGACATGGCCACTAGGCACTGTGATTATCAAGTGGGTATTAGTGATTAAACAAGATTTTACTTGCATTATGCATATTGTAATTAGCTATGTGCAAGGCTCAATTAATTAGGAAGTAGATTTTTATGTACCTCATCCCTAGGATTATTTGATTCTGCTCAATGAAACCCCTTTTCTTGTTTTTAATAGTCCTAATCAGAGAACTTCAGTTGTTGGAGAACTGAAATCCCTAAATTAATTATCCAAACTGACCATCCAGTTGTGCTATGGATGCCTCATTGGGGTTCCCTATATATCAAATCATCAATGCAATCCTTATACATTTATGAATTTATGCTAATTGTGGCAATATTAAGCATCTCCTATGTCCAAGGCAAAGTGGCATGAGCTGAGAGCATGACAAGTAAAGTAGGAGGCAGTCCCTATCCTCCAGGAATCCAATCTGCTAGAGGTAAAAGAGACATGTAATTAAAGCAAATCATTAAAATTCAGCATAAAATGTTCTGCAATAAAAATATTAACAAAGTGCTTTAGAAATGCAGAGGAAGGTGTCACAAATTCTGCCTAATGTTGTCAGGAAAAGATTCCCAGAGGAAATGAAATGTGAGCTAGGTCTGTAAAAAGGATTTATAGTAGTTTTCTAGGCGGAAAAGTGAAGAAAGGAGCTCCTGGCTGTGAGAGCAATGCATATAAATGTAGAATCATATCTGAAGATAGACCTCTAGGAAAGACTTGGAAGTTCATTGTGGCTGATACAAAGGAGCGTGATGAGAGAAGGCTCAGGAAAAGAGGTATGTAAGGCCCAAATTGCTGAAGTATCTGGGAAACCAGAAGTCTCAACCCAGATGGATTTGAATGAGACAAACTAGTGGTCCAGTATCCACCCAAGAAAGTCATGCAATAAATCACAGAAAGAGCTGAGGGCCACTGGTGATGCAGACATCAGGATACACTGTCCAGCTCGACCTGTCTAGAATGGAAATTTGTAGGTCATAACAACTATGGATTATGGTGAGCAGGAATTACCCCCTCCCATCCTTACTCTACACCAATGGTTCTCAACTGAGAGGGGAGCAGGGGCAAAATATCACAACTAGGGGTGCTGCAAGCATCTGGTAGATAGAGGCCAGAAGACAACCTACCACAGACAGGACAGATGGCACAACAGAAAATTATCTGGTCCAAATGTCAATCATGTCAAAATTGAGAAACCTGCCCTTGGCATAATAGAAAAATTTTACCCAAAATTGGATTCACATTATATGCACAATTGCATAATGGTTACATTCTATTTTTAAATCCAAGAAATATATCATAACCACTTTTATCCACTTATGAATTTCTTCCTATTCTTCAACTCCTGCCTTTCACCTCTAACTTCCCAAACTACCATTTACTTACTGCTTACTTCCACAATTAAGTATCCTCCCTTAAGTTGTGCAGCATGTCCTCTTACATCCATATCATCTTGCATTTCTATGGCCTTCACAGTATTCAGTATGCTTTCTCCTGCATTTTATAATTTGATTTGAATAGATATTTCTTCAAAGAAGGTATACAAACAACCAACAAGGACAGAAAAAAACACGTTCGATATCATTAGTTATCAGGCATTAATGAAAACCACAATAAGATACATCTTTACACCCACCAGGAAGGCTATAATTCCAAAAGAAGAAAAAATGACAAGCATTGGCAAAGATGTAAAGACATTGGAATCCTTTACCTGGTGGGGATGTAAAACAGGTCAGCCACTGCATTAGTCAGTTCAGGCTGATGAAACAAAACAGACTGGGTGGCTTAAGCAAAAGTTATTTCCCACAGTTCTGAAAAGTCCAAGATCAAGGTGGATTTGATTCCTCATAGAACCCACTTCCTGGCTTTCAGAGAGACACCTTCTCAGTATATCCCCACAGGGCAAAGAGAGGTCTGTCTTCCTTTTCTTATAAGGACACTCTCCCATCCTGGGTGTCTACTCTCATTTTATATAATAAAGAGCTAATATGCTAATTAGACAGAATAGCAGAACGACCATCCAGACGACCTTGCAGATGACCTTCTGGATGAAGCTGAGGCTGTGAGGGCCGAACCCCTTGCACGAATTTCATTCATAAATTTCATGTTATTTCAGGCATTTCAAGCCTCTAATAACTTCATAAAACCTAATTACATTCCAATGCAATCACATTGAGGATTAGGGTTTCAACTTATAAATTTAGAGGGAGATACAGACATCAATCCACAATAGCCATTATGGGAAAAAAGTTCAGTAATTTCTCAAAATGATAAACATAGACTTACTATATGGTCTAGCAATTCCACTCCAAGAGAAACAAAAACATACATCACCATGAAAAGTTGTATACAAATACTCGTAGTAGTAAAAAAGTGGTTAAAACCCAAATATCTATCTATTGATGGATAAAAAATGTGGCGTATCCATACAATGGAATATTACTTGGTAATAAAAAGAAATAAAATAGTGATATATGCTACAACATGAATAAACAGGAAAATATTATCGTAAGTGAAAGAAAGAAGACAGAAGGCCATAAGTTACATGATTCCATTTGTATAAAATGTCCAAAATAGGCAAATATATATAAACAGACCAGTAGTTGCTTCAAGTTAGTAGGGTTTGAAAGAATTGGGGAGTAACAAGTAATTAGGCATATGGGGTTTCAATTGGGGATGATGAAAGATTGATTCTAAAAATCTAAATCTAAAATCTATTCTAAAATCAATTATAATGATGGTTGTACAACTCTGAGAATATACTAAAGACCACAGAATTGTATACTTTAAATAAATAAATGGATTAGAATAAATGACCTATAAATTGTGCCTCAGTAGTGCTGATAAGAAAATCTTGATCATATTTCCAAGTTTCAGCACACCATTTAAGATCTGTGAGTAATTGATTATGATAATAATTATGTTGCCTCTTTTTTAGTAAACTGTCTTACATGTATCTTCAATATTTGTTACTTAAAGTCCATGCTAGAATTTCATCACATGCCAAGAATGAATGTTTTTTCACATCAAAGAACACAATAAACATTTCATTTTGGTCTGCATTTGAGCCCGTACTAATTCAGCCTTACCTCCAGGTTTGGGTTTCCCTTTTTTACCCAGGAGAGTTGCTGTGATGTGTCCATGAGATATTAGATATGAATGCTTTTTAAAAATTTATTTATTTTTATTTTGAGAATACATTTATTTCTTTTTTAATATATTTTATTGATTTATTACAGAGAGGAAGGGAGAGAGATAGTCAGAAACATCGATGAGAGGGAAACATCGATCAACTGCCTCCTGCACATCCCCTACTGTACATGCCCTTGACCAGAATCAAACCCAGGACTCTTCAGTCTGCAGGCCAATGCTCTATCTACTGAGCAAAACTGGCTAGGGCAAAATCAACTACTACCTGTGCCTTACCTGAGATTGTCCAGCACGAGCTACAGAGCAATCTGTAGATGGCTATTATTTGTGTTGGGCTTGAAGATGCACAGGAGAGACCAAACTGTGAACTTTGGCAGGCTGCCGCTAATGCCTGGCCTACGGCCACTTATTGAGAGGTATGGGGCATGCAGAGGCCAGCTGCTACTTGTTTGAGAGATTTTAGGAAAGTCTGAAGCTGAGCCAGTACAGGGCATTCATATGGAATAGGCACTGCAAACAGCTTGTGTGGGGCTGCAAACTGGGTGGGACAGGGCCTCAGGGAATCACTAGGGCAGGGTGAACAGTGTGTGCCAAGCTGATAGAGACTCAATTTTGGCTCCTGCCTGTGGACTCTGTGAGGGAGGTCTTAGCCATGGAACAATGACCTCTGCCAACACTTTTGTGTGGGTGAAAGCTGCCCCCCAGTTCTTGCTCCTGATGTCAGACAATTTAGTTTCTCCCCATATGCCCCAGTATCCTTTAAGCTGCTACTCCAGCACTGGTGCTCAGAGGGAGTGAGTATGCGTAAGTCTGTGTGTGGACCCTTTAAGAGAAACTGCCTGAGAAGCTTAGCAGCCCTCCTTCTCCCTCAGCCTTAATCCCTGCTAATTTTTATAGGCCAAAGTTACTAGGTACTTCCCTTCCTGGCACTGGAATCCTGGGCTGAGGTATGGTATGGGGCTAGGACCCCTTGTTTCTCACAGGGACTTCCATAGCTAAGATACCCTCCCAATTAGAAAAATGGCACATGTGGGTGTAGACCAGCCCATTCCTTACCTCCATCCTTCCTACCAGTCTCAGTGTGGCTTCTTCTTTACTTCTCTAGTTGTAGGACTCCCATTCAGGTAGATTTCAGGTGGTTCTGAATTATGATTGTTCTGTGGTTTAGTTGTAATGTTGATGTGATTATGGGAGGAGGCAAATACCATGTTTACCTACTCCACTATATAGACCTTCCTCTCTATTTTTTTAAAAATTACTGCTGCAGCCAAAACCGGTTTGGCTCAGTGGATAGAGCGTAGGCCTGAGGACTGAAGGGTCCTAGGTTTGGTTCCGGTCAAGGGCATGTGCCTTGGTTGCAGGCACATCCTCAGTGGGGGGTGTGCAGGAGGCAGCTGATCCATGTTTCTCTCTCATTGATGTTTCTGACTTTCTATCCCTCTCCCTTCCTCTCTGTAAAAAATCAATAAAATATATTTTAATAAAATAAAATAAAATAAAATTACTGCTTCAATTTTATTGGATACTAGAGACCTGGTGCACAAAGTCATGCACAGGTGGGGTCTGGTCAGCCTGCCCCGATTGGGGCCCATCAAGGCTGGGCAGCTGGGAAGTGGCCAGCAGCAGTGTGTGTCATAGTGACTGGTCATTCTGGTCATTTGGTTTTTATATATAGAGAGATAATTTATCTATTCAGATTTGCTAATTCCTCTTACTTCAGTCTTATGAGTTTGTATATTCCCAGGAATATATCAATTTCTTCCCAAATTGTTCATTTTGTTGGCATATAATTGTAGTATTTTCTTATAATCATTTGTTTTTCCATTGTTTCAGTTGCTTGTCTCTTCTTTAATTTCTGATTTTGCTTATTTAGGTCTGCTTTCTTCCATTCTTGATAAATCTGGTTAGAGATTTATCAGTTTTGGTATTCATTTTCAAAAAACCATCTGTTGTTTCCTTTATATTTTATACTAGAGGCCCAGTGCACCAAATTTGTGCAGGGGGGGGGGATGTCCCTCAGCCCAGCCTGCAGCCTCTCCAATCTGGGACCACTTGAGGGGTGTCCAATTGCCTGTTTAGGCCCGATCCTAGATAACTGCATTAAAAAGAATAAAATCCTATATCGGACCTAAACAGGCAGTCAGACATCCCTTTCACAATCCAGGATTGCTGGCTCCCAACTGCTTGCCTGCCTGTCTTCCTGATTGCCCTTAACCACTTCTGCCTGCCAGCCTGATCACCCCCTAACCACTCCCTTGCCAGCCTGATTGCCCCTAACTGCTCTCTCCTGCAGGCCTGGGTTTCCCCCCAAATTTCCCTTCCCTGCAGGCCCAGTAGCCCCCAACTACCCTCCTCTGCTGGCCTAGTCACCCCTAACTGCCCTCCCCTGCAGGCTTGATTGCCCCCAACTTCCCTCCCTTGCAGGCCTGGTCCTTCCCAACTTCCCTCTCCTGCTGGCCATCTTGTGGTGGCCATCTTGTGTCCACATAAGGGCTGCCATCTTGTGTTGGAGTGATGGTCAATTTGCATATTACTCTTTTAGTAGATAGGATTGTTTTATAGGTTCTATTTCATTTATTTTTCCTCTGATCTTAATTATTTCCTTCCTTCTACTCACTTTGGGCTTTCTTTGTTGCTTTCTTTCTCATTCCTTTTGGTGAACAGTTAATCTGTTCATTTGCGATTTTTCTTGTTTTTTGAACTAGGTTTGTATTACTATGAATTTCCCTAATACTACTACTTTCACTGTGTTCCATAAATCTGGTTTGTTATGTTATCATTTTCATTTTCTGAAGATCCTTTTATTTCTTCCTTGATCATTGTTTACCCATTCATGGCTTAGTAACATGTTATTAAGACTCCATGTGTTTGTATGTTTTTCAGTGTTGTTCCCCCTAGCCACCCCCCATAATTTATTTCTAGTTTTATAACATTGTGGTCAGAGAAGATGCTTAATTTCATACTTCTTGAATTTATTGAGGCTTGTTTTATGGCCTAACATGTGGCCTATCTTGGAAAAATGTTCTGTGTGCAATTGAAAAAAATGTATATTCTGCAATTTTAGGGTGTAATGCTCTGAAAATATCAATTAAATCCATCTTTTCTAATGTGTCATTTAAGGCTAGAGTTTTTCTTGTTGATTTTCTGCCTGGAATATGTATCCATTGATGTCAATGGAGTATTAATGTCCCTTAATATAATTGTATTACTGTTGATCTCTGCATTTATGTTCATCAATAATTGCTTATATGATTAGATGTTCCTAATTTGAGCACATAAATGTTTACAAGAGTTATTTCCTCTTCTTGGCTTAATCCCTTTATCATTATGTAATGACCTTCTTTGTCTCTTCTTCTTGTCTTTGTTTTTTAAGTCTATTTTGTCTTATATAAGTATTACTACTCCATTTTTCCTTCATTTCCATTTCCATGAAATATCTTTCTCTACTCCTTTACTTTCAGTCTCTTTGTGTCTTGGCTCCTTTGTCATAAATTAATTAACCATATATGTGTGAGCTTATTTCAGAATTTTCTATCTTGTACCATTAATCTCTGTGCATGTTCATATTAATACCATACTGTTTTGACTACTATAGCTTTTTAATAGATTTTGCAAAAGTGTGATGCCTCCAGCTTTGTACTTCTTTCTCACATTTGAATTAGCTATTTGAAGTCTTATTTGGTTCCATACAAATTTTAGAACTATTTGTTCTATTCCTGTGTGTGTGTGTGTGGGGGGGGGGGGAGCCAATAGAATTTTGATAGGGATTGTATCATATCTGTACATTGTTTGGGGTAGAATAGACATTTTAATAATATTAATTCTTTGAATCCATGACCATGAAATATATTTCCATTTATTTTTGTCTTCTTCAATTTTTTAATTAATGTCTTATAGTTTTTAGTGTGCAATTCTTTCAGCTTGGTTAGATTTATTTCTAGGTATTTTATTCTTTTTGATGCAATTATAAATAGGATTGTTTTCTGATAATCTCTGTTAGTTTGTTATTCATATATAGAGATAGCACATATTTTTGCATACTGATTTTATATCCTGCAACTTTTTTAAAAAATATATTTTATTGGTTTTTTACAGAGAGGAAGGGAGAGGGATAGAAAGTTAGAAACATCAATGAGAGAGAAACATTGATCAGCTGCCTCCTGCACACACCCTACTGGGGATATGCCTGCAACCAAGGTATATGCCCTTAACCGGAATCGAACCTGGGACCTTCCAGTCTGCAGGCCGACACTCTATCCACTGAGCCAAACCAGTTTTGGCTATATCCTGCAACTTTACTGGATTTATTTATTAGTTATAACAGTTTTTAGTGGACAGTCATCCTTTTTTTCTAAACCATCATCTTTCCTTCTGCAATTCTCTACTTATGCATATATTATACCACTAGAGGCCCAGTGCACAAAATTTGTACATTGGGGGGGGGGTGTCCCTCAGCTCAGCCTGCACCCTCTCCAATCTGGGACCCCTCAGGGGTTGTCCAACTGCTGATTCAGAACCAAGCAGCCAGCAGTCGGACATCCTTCTCCCAATCCAGTACTGCTGGCTCCTAACTACTCACCTGTCTAACTGCCTAATCGCCCTTAACCACCTCTGCCTGCCAGCCTGATTGCCCCCTAACTACTCTCCCCTGCTGGCTTGATGGCCCCCTAACTGCCCTCCCCTGCCAGCCTGATCCTCCTAACTGCTCTCCCCTGCTTGCCTGATTGCTCCTAACTGCCTCTGCTCGGCCCTGCCACCATGGCTTTGTCCAGAAGGAAGTCTGGAAGATGTCTGGTCTAATTAGCATATTACCCTTTTATTAGTATAGATAACCATTGCATTGTGGTATCTTTATTTCTTGTGCATACTGCTAATATATTTCTCAAGGTACATTATGATTAATTTGGTTTCATTTTTTCTTTCCCATTAGGTTAAGGGGCATTTGTGAGCAGGGACTTGATTCTAATGCATGCTTACCCCAAAGGAGTTACTTCATAAGGATTTGGTGAATGATTTAAGTGAATTTATTGAATTCACCTTGGGTTAGATCAGGATAAAACAGATTGAATAAAGTTGCAGAGGCAGAACAAAATAAGCAGGTACAAAAGTTAAAATTATAACAAATTTTCCCTGCCCAACATACCTTTAATTGCATCTTGATAGATGAGTGGGAATTAGCCAGGCAAACAAGATGTAAAAAGAAATTTCAGGCAGAGGGAATGGAATTATGACATGTAAAGATAAACAAATGTAAGCGATTTGTGTGCATTTTAAAGAGGTGAATGTGGCAGAGTTTGTATTAAAAATGAGACCATTCATCTTCGGAAGAACTTCAGACTTCATGAGAGAAAAACCCATATGGAACATGGGTCAAAAGAAATCTAATGGAAGAAGAGAGACCAGTTCGGAGGCATATAAAATACTCTTCTTGGGAGAAAATGAGGACCTGAACAAAGCCCAAAGTGTGGGACTAAAAGTGGGGCTGAGTGGAAAATTCTCTGAGGTGATCTGCTAAAGCATTGCTCTTGTTTATAAGCATTGACCTTTGCTGATGGCAAGAAAGTAAAGTATTAAGAATATTTCATGTTAGCCCCAGCTGCTTTTGCTCAGTGGATAGAACGTAGGCCTGGAGGCCGAAGGGCCCCAGGTTCGAGTCCAGTCAGGGGCATGTGCCTTGGTTGCAGGCTATTCCCCAAGGCACCAATTGATGTGTTTTTCTCACATCGATATTTCTCTGTCTTTTCCACTCTCCCTAAAACTCAATGAAAAAATATCGTAGGGTGAAGATTAACAACAACAACAAATAATATTAAATTATTAAATTAATTAAACATTTTCATAATTCAGACTATCTCTTCCCATTAATTGATATTGGAGTTGTTCTGATTGAGATGTAATTTATATACAATGAAATACACACTTTTTTAGTGAACAGTCTATTAATTTCAACGAATGGACACAGCCCTAGCTGGTTTGGCTTAGTGGATAGAGGTCAGCCAGCGGACGGAAGGGTCCCTGGTTGGATTTTGGTCAAGGGCACATGCCCTGGTTGTGAACTCAATCCCTAGTAGGGGCATCCAGGAGGCAGCTGATCAATGATTCTCTTTTATCATTGATGTTTCTGTCTCTCTCCCTCTTCCTTCCTCCCTGAAATCAATAAATATATATATATTTTAAAAACCATTACCACAATCAATACATAGCCTATGGAGGGCCCCTAGACAAGGCACCTGAGCATTTTTTAATTATTGTCAGCTGAACTCAAGGCGACAGGCAAAGCCACGCTTCGGGAACACTTTTCAACAAAAAGGCTGACTGTGTTATCCGCTTGACTCTTAACTTTTTCCCAGGTGTCAGGGAGAGGGCCTTGAAATGTAAATTCAGTCTAGCCCAGGAATGGAGGAATGAATAGGACCTGGACCCACCCAATCTCCTTTGATCCTAACTTTTGGTTAAGCTCCTGGTATCTTGGGGATATAAATGGGCTCAGAGATCCTGTCTCTCCATCAGAGAGAACAGAGATTCTACCAAGCTCCAGATATCATATCTATTACTGCATCTTCTTTTCTATTCTTTTATTTCTCAATCCCCAGCTCCTCTACTCAGAAACCGGATCCACTCTCTCTCTCTCTATGCTGGATGTGGAAAAGAGAGAAAACCCCTACAATAGCCAAGTTCTATCACCTTAAAAAATTACCTCAAAACCTTCTATGAGCAACTACTCTCCTCAACCCAGCCCCACCAATCTAATTTTCTGTCCCTATAGTTTTATCTTTAGAATTTCATAAAAATAGAACCATATAGTATGTTACTTTTGAATCTGATCTCTTTCAGTCATCAGAATGTATTTGACATGCATGTGTGCTGCTACATGTATAATCTGACCATTTTTAAAATATAGATATATTTTATTGTTTTTTTACAGAGAGGAAGGGAGAGGGATAGAAAGTCGGAAACATCGATGAGAGAGAAACATCGATCAGCCACCTCTTGCACATCCCCTCCTGGGGATGTGCCCGCAGCCAAGGTACATGCCCTGACCAGAATCGAACCCGGGACCTTTCTGTCTGAAGGCCGATGCTCTATCCACTGAGCCAAACCAGCTTTGGCTAATTTGACCATTTTTATTGTTGGATACTAAATACACAATTTATTTTACAGACACACAGTTGTTTGCTTATCTGTGTTTTTTAGTAATATATTTTGTGGAGGGTGCCCCCAGGGAAAAACACTTGTGCATTCTTTAATCATTGTCAGCTGAACTCAAGGTGACAGGCAGAGCCATGCCCTGGGAACATGCTTCACCAACAAGGCTGACTTGTTATCAGCTTGACTCTTAACTTTGCCCCAGGTGTCGGGGAGAGGGTCTTAAAAAGTAAATCCAGTCTAGCCCGGGGAATGGGGGAATGAATAGGGCCTGAGCCCACCAAAACTCCTTTGATCCTAATGTTGGTGAAACCCCTTTGTATTTTGGGGATATAAACAAACACGGCTTTTGTGGGCTCAGAGATCCTGTCTCTCCAACAGAGAGAACAGAGATTCCAACCAGCCCCAGCTATTTCTATTTCTGTGTTTTCTCTTCTATTCTTCATTTTTCTATAATCCCCAGCCTCTCTACTCAGAAACTGGGCCCATTCTCTCTCCACACTAGATGTGAAAAAGAGAAAAACACCTACAATATGTTATTGATTTTTTTTTTTTTTACAGAGAAGAAGGGAGAGGGATAGAGAGTTAGAAACATCATAGATGAGAAAGAAACTGATCAGCTACCTCCTGAACACCCCTCACTGGGTATGTGCCTGCAACCAAGATACATGTCCTTGACCAGAACCGAACCTGGGACCCTTCAGTCTGCAGGCCGATGCTCTATCCACTGAACCAAACTGGTTAGGGCTGCTTATCTGTTTTAAGATACTTTGTTGAGAAAGTGGGAGGAGGGGCATAAGAGATTGACCAAAGGACTTTAATACATGCATAACCCATGGACACAGACAGTAGGGGGATGAGGGCCTGTGCTGGGGAACATGAGTGGGCAGGAAGAGGTCAATGGGTGGAAAAGGGAGACGTATGTAATACTTTCAATAATAAAGAATTTTTTAAAATCATACTTCGTTGACTTTCAGTTCGGGGCTATTATGAATAAAGCTGTTTTAAGTATATATAAAAGTAGTCCCCACTTATCCACAGGGAATATCTTCTAAGACCCCAGTGTATGCCTGAAACTGCATATTATACCAAATCCTATATATATTATATTTTTATACAGACCTATGGTAAAGTTTAAGTTAGGTACAATAAGAGATTAACAACAATCTTATCTAATAAAAAGTAATATGCAAATTGACCATACCTCCACTACACCCACCAGCCATGCCAACCAGCCAATCAGGAGCAAGTATGCAAATTGACCCAACCAAGATGACTGCAGCCATGGAGAGAGCAGGAGGGAGGCTTGGATTTCCCCAGCGATGAAGGAAGCCAAGCTTTCCCCACACCCTGGCAGGCCCAGATCTCTACTCAATGCTACAAAGTTTCAATTATAGAAGATAAATAAATTCCAACAAAAATGGCAGGAGTCACAGAGCTAGAGAGAGCAGGGGGCTAGAGTTACCCTGGAAATGGAGGAAGCCAAGCTTTCCACCTACCCTGGCCTGCCTTGGACTCTGCTTAAGGCTACAAAGTTTCAATTATAGAAGATAAATACATTGCAACAGAAATGGCTGTGGCGGTGGAGCGAGCAGGAGGCTTGGCTCTGTTCCAGGCTACAAAGTTTCAATTGTAGAAGATAAATAAATCCCAGGTAACCAGGGCCTCCTCTTGGGTCGCTGAGGGGCATGGCCAGCCTGCAAACCACCACAGGCCCTCACCCAGGCCACCCTACATCCCAAGAGAACCCCCACCCTGATCTGGGACACTCTTCAGGGCAAAACAGCTGCCCCCCACCCATACACCAGGCCTCAATACTATCTAATTAAAGAGTAATATGCAGATTGTCCATCACTCTGCTGGTCTGACCCCATGAGGGCTGACCTCATGTGGTCAAAGATCCTGCCCCCATGTGGACACAAGATGGCTGCCACAAGATGGTCAGCAGGGGAGGACCGTTGGGAGTTTCCAGACCTGCAGGGGAGGGCAGTTATGGGCAATCAGGCAGCGGGGGAGTGGTTAGGGGGTGATCAGGCTGGCAGGCAGAAGTGGTTAGGGGCAATCAGGAAGGCAGACAGGTGAGCTGTTGGGAGCCAGCAGTCCTGGATTAGAGAGGGTGCAGGCTGGGCTGAGGGACACCCCTCGCCTCCCATGCATGAATTTTGTGCACCGGGCCTCTACTAAATAATAATAAAACATAAGAATTACAGCAATATACTAAAATATTATGTGAATGTTTTCTCTCAAAATATCTTACTGTGCTGTGCTCCCTCTTCTTGTTATGGTTTGAGATTATACAATACTTCTATGATGAGAGGAAGCGAGGAGAATGACATGCATTCTGACATAGCATTATTCCCCTTATAACAGTTACTTGAACATAGGAACTGCACCACCATTATAGTCAATCTGATAACTAAGAAGCTTACAAAGTGACTAACAGGCAGGTAGCATATAAAGTGTGGATATAGTGGACAAAGAGATGATTCACATCTCAGGCAGATGGATCAGGATGATGCAAGATTTCATCACTCTATTCAGAATAGCACAACATTTAAAACTTAAAAATTGTTTATTTTTGGAATTTTCCATTTAATATCTTCACACCACAGTTGACCACAGGTAACAGAAACTGTGGAAAGCAAAACTGGGTATAAGGAAGGACTACTATACAAGTTTTTACTTGATCATAGCTTTTATTTCTCTTGGGTAAAAATCTAGGAAGGGGTTTGCTGGGTTGTATGGTAAGTATAGGTTTAACTTTAGAAGAAACTATTAAATTGCTGTCCATCTGCTTAAAAAATTACCTCAAAGCCTTCTATGGTCAACTTCTCTCCTCACCAAACTCATTGTCTGTCCCTACAGTTTTTCTTTTACTAGAATTTCATAAAAATGGAATCATAGAGTATGTGATTTTTGAATACTACCAGCCATGCATTAAAGTTGCAGTTTCCCCTGATCCTCTTCAGGATTCGTTATTGTCAGTATGTTTGCTTTTTATTTTGTTTGGGGTTGGTATGATTATCTTTAGCCATTCTAATAGGTGTATGCTACTAATTCATTGTGATTTATTTTGCATTTCTCTAATGCTAATGATGTTGAGCATCTTTTCTTGTACTAACTTGACATTCATAGATTTTCTTCAGTGAAATGTCTGTTTAAACCTCTGCTCATTTTTTTTTTAATTAGGTTGAATGTTTTCTCATTATTGTGTTGAGGATTCTTTATATATCCTAGATACACGAGCTTATGTGAGATCTGTGCTTTGCTAATATTTTACCAAGTGTACCGGTTAATAATAGAAATTTTGCAATCAAAGAAAAGATGATAATTTCAAGAGAAACATCAGAAGTGCTTTATTCAGAGTAATGTCCATCACTAGCTACACATTTCCTCCATCTTTCAGGTAATTTGTGGATACCATCCTAATATAAGTTGTCTTGTTTTGAGGCAAACCATTCAGAGACCCAATTTTCCACTTCTTTGTATGTTTTGAAGTGCTGCTCAGAAAGTGCATGTGCCATCGATGGGAACAAGTAGTCATCTGAAGGAGAAAGGTCTGGTGAATATGGCCGGTGGGTTAATACTTCCCAGGCAAGATATTTTAACGTGTTTTTAACTGTTTTTGAAGTGTGTGGTGGTGCGTTATCATGAAGCAAAATTACTTTGCCTTGTCTTCTGGCCCATTCTGGTCATTTCACAATCAAAGTGTGGTTCACATTGATTACGTACCCCTGTTTATGGCTTGTTTTTCATTTTCTTAATAGTGCCTTTTAGAGAGCAGAAGTATTTAATCTTACCAATTTATTTTTTTTTCTTTTGTGGATCATGTTCTTGGTATCATATTTAAGAAAATTTTGCCCAAACCAAGACTACAAAGATTTTATCGTATGTTTTATTCCAGATGTTTTACAATTTTAGATTTTATATTTAGGTTCATGATCAACTAACTCCGAGTTAATTTTGGTGCTTAACAATAAGTTCTTAACTATAGCCTAGCAAATGGTCGTTTGTATCTTTAGTTCTAGTAATTTTGTCTAAAAACTAAGGAAGGAAGTTCCTGCTCTCCAAGCTTTTTGCAATCAAATAAAACGTATAAGAGATATAATTTGGTTATATCCCAGGTAACCTGCAAATAATCTTTAGAATTCTAAAACAGTAAGCAATTGGGTGTCCTAAATATTTTCATGTTTATCTAAAGTAAATAATCAGTGAGTCTAGCTATAGCATTATAACTTGGTTTTTGTGATTCTTATAAAAATGTCCTAGTATAATACTAACTTTAAGATGACTCTTTAGTTTCTATGTGTTTTTTTTTAATATCCACCTTAAAAGTTATACCCTTGTGGCAGATTTATCTTTTGTATGTTCCCCATGCTATTCCCTGGTAATCTATTGGGAATTAAAAAGCAAAACTCTAACATGGTTTACTCTTCTGACACTAAGCTTTTAACCTTGGAGATACATGAATTAAAGAGGGCTGCTGGTTTGGTTTTATAACCAAAATGGTTTCTGTTTTGAGAAATAATTCTCACCATTTAATCTAGGTAACAAAGTAGATAGCATGATGGGCTTGTCCCTATTGGTCAACATTAACATCTGAGATGTTTTGGGTTGTTTATTTTTACAAGATAAAACTGGTTCTAATTAGATGAGAGAGCATTGGAGTCTCAGGTGTGTTTTTTATTTGGACTAGTATTTAAAGTTGAGTTCTCCATCTAAAATATGTGGGTGAATTTATTGAGCTGGTCATTGCTAAGTCTTTAAATTACCATTACCATTAATAGAGTCAGACTAAGGGGTAGGGCAAGGTTGCTAGGCTTCTAGTCCAAAATGGACAGAGAAACACTGGAAATAAAATTAAAATGAAATAGAAAAGAAAGCACCATAGCTGGTTTGGCTCAGTGGGGTTCCAGGTTCGATTCTGGTCGAGGGCCCATGCCCGGGTTGAGGGCTTGATTCCCAGTGCATGAGACATCCAATCCATGATTTCCTCTCATCATGGGTGTTTCTATCTCTCTCTCACTCTCTCTCCCTCTTTGAAAGCAATAAAAATACATGTTAGCCCTAGATGGTTTTGCTCAATGGATAGAGCATCAGACTGTGGATTGAAAGGTCCCAGGTTTGATTCCTGCCAAGGGCACACGCCTGGGTTGCAGGCTTGATCTCCAGTAAAGGGCATGCAGGAGGCAGCTGGCCAATGATTCTCTCTCATCATTGATGTTTCTCTCTCTTTCTCCCTCTCCCTTCCTCAATAAAATATATATTAAATATATATATTTTTTTAATAAAAAATAAAAACTTATTTGGAGAATTGTCTTAGAGAAAACATACATGTGCCATTAGAAGAATGTGGTGGGCCACTTAAATGGTGCTCTGGAGCTAAAGTTCCTGGGAGGGGAGCGGTCAGTCACAACATGAATCTGTAAACTGACCTTTAAGGTGGAAAGGGGGACAATTCATCTTTCTTCCTGGGAGTTATAGGCATATAAGATCCTGCATCCTTCTTGACACTCCCTTCTGGCCATTCAGCCTATTTCCTAAATGGCTGTCAAATATCTAGTTTTAAATATAATATTAAGCCTCCAGTTCCCAATTACTAACTTGTGTGGAGGTTCACGTATTGCCAGCTTTGCCTTGACCTTGAAGTAGTAGATGACATTGCTGACACCTTAATCCAGATGGTCAAAAAATTTTGAGAGAGGTTTAGTAAAGACAGGGTATGCAATTTGAATTTGATGTTCAACTTAAGTTTGTTCCTTGAGCTATAGGCATTGGTTAGGGAAAATATTGCATCTGGCATCAAAGGATGAACTTGGCCAGTTGGTTGTTTGGGTGGGTGGATGGGCAAGTGGGTGGGT